>JACSYO010000150.1:737500-1337500 GCA_016806645.1 Ophiodon elongatus | reverse complement strand
AGCAAATAACTTATTATGTTTGATGAACGAAATATGAAATAAATAAATCTGACCCAGATTGGATAAATTGTCCATTTATTAGAAATGTGCTACTGTTTGTGCCAACGTGGATGACATTCCTGCATATTTCGCATCACATCCAGCCATTTCTCAAAGTCATGCTCAGTGTGACCTTGTGGCACGTTACCTGAGGAATAATGTTTCCACATTCTCATTTGCATAAGACGCACACGGTGGATTCCAGCCGTACCTTAATTTGCATGTTGCTGAGCAGCGCCCCACTGTTCAACAGCTGGTTGTGCCGCCAGCCCCAGCCCACCTCCCCCACGTAGCCCTGCCTGGGCATCGGAGGAGGGGCATCTGGTGCAGCCTGGCACAAGAAGCTGAGGTCACCTGTGGCCTCAGGTGATGAGACGCCCGCACCGATGTACCGGGGGAAATAATTTGATCTTGGCCTGTGGTCTCCAATTCCATCTGGGCCTTGTTAGAATTAGTGGAAATGTGAGAAAAGAAGGTGAACAAAACATCCAAACGAGCCTGAGACACAGACGTGTAGAGAAATTCATGGAAATACAGAAAGAAAAAGGGAAACTGATGAATTTGTTAGAGAGTGGATTCATTCAGCGTTCAGCATTCAGTATTCAGCGTTCAGCGTCGGGTGATTTGATACAAATTAATGTTTTATCGAGGATGTATTTACTGATCAATGTCTTTCAGAACATGCATTCTCTCTGATGTTCCTTTATAAGGTTCCTTAATAATTACATAAAGGAATATATTATTATCCTCGGAAATGAAAGATTCAACAATATGTTTGCACATCACGCTCTGAGTTGTATAATGCATGAACTATTACAGTGTTAGTACACACTTCTACATGCCCCAATGCATACGAAACAACATACTTTACAATCACACAGGCTCACACAGAGTATGTTAACTATATCTTTTGGCCGTGGTCACAGTGCCACCGTGTGTCCAATTACAGTTACATTAACACGGTCACAGACCATAATGCTGAGACATCATATAAATGTTGAACATGGGTCATAAGCATGCCTATTGTAGAGAACTTTTTAGAACGAACTCTACGTCCTAGAATTGCATTAAGTTGAATGACTGAGAAGAGGTTCATGGTTCCCCTACCTGTAAAGATCATCCGTTGTCCATGCCGTGGCCCTCCTGCGGCTGCTTCACTGTTTCGCATCATTTTTTTTCTCCCCCACAATGTCACATTTGTATTTGTTACAGGTTAGACACACCTACTGTATGGGCCCCCTCGGGTGATAACACGAGCCCAGCGGTCTGCTCTGTCCATGGGGTCATGGTCGGTTGTCATGCCACCACTGGTTGTCATGGCGTCAGTGGTTGTGTCCTAGTTACATTCTAAAAACATGAGATGCTCTACCGAAGCACGTCCACTACATTTATCACTTTATTCCAGATTGTTAATGAAACAGATTCACATGAAGGCATAAATAATGATAATAAGAAATAATGATGTTATCTTAGTGTTGGGGTGAAATGATCTCTCTTTTATTTGCAAGGTAAACAATCCTATCGTATCAAGTGTGTAATAAATGGAGTAAAACCTTCAACAGCATAACATTTATAATGTTTTATTGTTTTTTTATATTGTACTTATTTTTCATAGCTGTACCAGTCAAAAGTTTTTTCATTTATTATTCTTCTTATTATTGTTGTTGTTACTGTTGTCATTATCATTATTATTATCATTTCTTTTTCAAATCGTATACTAAAACATCAATAAATCACACTACAAAATAAAAAAAAGTTGAAATAAAGCAAAATATATTTTAGATTCTTCAAAGTATAGCCACCTTTGGCCTTGATAAAAGTTTTACACACTCTTAGCTGAGCACTTGTTGGCTGCTTTTCCTCCACTCTGTGGTCCAACCAATCCCAGACCGCCTCCATTTGGAGTCCAGGTCTGTCTGATGCAGCGCTCCATCACTCTCCTTCTTGGTCAAATAGCCCGCATAGCCTGGAGGTGTGTATTTCTTTCCCGGGTCGGTCCCCTTGAGAGACAGCTTCATCATAGCACTTGATGGTTTCTGACATTTTCCAGATCATCTGACCTTCATGTCTCAAATAATGATGGACCGTTGTCTCTTTTCTACGCAGGTGAGAGGTTCTTGCCATAATACGGATTACTACAATAGTCAACACACACAACTGACGGTCACAAAGGCAATAAGAAGGCAATACATTCTACAAATTAACTTTAGACAAGACACACGTGCTAATTGAAAAGCACTCTAGGTGAGGACCTGGTTAAGATAATGCCACGAGTGTGCCAAGCTGCCATCAAGACAAACAGTGGTGCCATTGAAGAAATCTAAATTATAAAACATATTCTGGTTTGTTTAACACTTTTTTGTTTACTACCTAATTCCACATGTGGTATTTCATGGTTTTGATGTCTTCAGTATTATTCTACAACATAGAAAATAATAAAAGTTTTTTTAAAAAGTGTCCAAACTTTTGACTGGTACAGTTTATGCACAAACATGTGCATTATTAACTTGTCTAAGGTATTGTAACACATTATTTATGTTTTTATTTCATGCAAGAGTTCATTTGTTTTCTTATTTCTTAGCCTCTTTCTGAGCTAATGTAACATGTGAATTTCCCCCAAAGTTATATTTTACCTTATTTTATGTTACATTTTAACACTTTTGTGTCATAAAGATTATTGTAGCCCAAAATAACTGAATTCGGAGTTGCTTCACAAAATAAAGCGGGGGGGGTTCCATATTTGCTCCTCCATAAGGTACAGCATTGAAAAAGAAAATTCCTCAATATGAAGTTTGCTTGTGGATTCATTGTTGCTTTAAAACCTACTCTTGTTATGTTATTCTTCATAATCTACTAAAATTGCGACAGGGCATAATGTGTATTACCCTCTCAGGTCACTAGATGGTCCCAAAGCATCATTTGGTCACATCGTACTCCGCCTTCCTATTCACACTTTTTTCTTTTTTTCTTTTTTTCTCTTTTTGTTAAATGGACTCGCCCATGAGCCGCCCCTTGTGACTAAATCTCAATCAAGTCAAACACAGATAACAACAGCTAGAAAGGAAATGGAATGATTTCCCCTTCAAAATAAGACAGCAATATTTATAATACTGACCATGTCTACTGTGAGGAACAAATGACATGTAAGCACTAGACTCACTGAATCAGCAATATTCAACGGGTTAAATGTTGGAATGAACTAAAACACATATTAAATTATTTGTGCAGTTCATTGCTTGTCGTGTAGTCTACTGTATACTTAGCATCAATCCTTGCGTTTAATTACACTTTACATTTTTTGTCCAGCTATATAATATGAAAATAGCCAACATTTAACGAAGGCCTATTTTAAAAAAATAATACAACAATGTGTATATTTATTTATTTCCCAAAGACCCCTCCCTAAATATACCGTTTCCTTCTTCGTCTCTTTGTAACAACGTTAAACACGCCGGAGGTTTATTTTGAAAACTGTTCCAGGAAGTGTAACCGTCAACTACGGCCGACTTTACTCTGCTGTGTCAGTCACCATGGTGGCATACAACAGAGCACAGCGGCGGCGGACCTATCCCCACTTTTAGACCCATTAAAATGTTAATATAGTGGTATTTTTTTTTACCGGTGAGTGTTCTCGGGTCTGCCTCTCACGATGGACGCCAGGTTGCTGTTGACGGGATAACTGTTAGCGGACTCTTTTCTTTCTTTTTTTTGGTAATTGTTTGTCTGCTGGATCCCGTGTGTGTAATTTCTTTTCCGTCGCTAGCAGAATGCTGAAGAGACGAGGAATGGCTTTGAAGAGCGTTGGCTTGAATAAAGGCACCTTTTTTTTGTTACACTGAGAAAACAACCCCTCCCCAAAAGAGAGAAAGAGAGAGAGAGAGAGTCTGAGCGGCGCTTGTAAAACAAGTTTTCCTCTCCCCGGCGAGGGGCTGCTGTCGGCGGCAAGACGCCCCGAGGAAGACCGCTCGGCTGTCTGGCTCCGGTTCGTGGCCTGGCTCCGGGCACTCCCCAGCTTATCCGCCAGCATCGGACCGCGGGCGACAAGAATACAGCGAGGCACCAGGAGAGGAGGGAGGGAGGTGGAGTGGGGGGGAAGACTTCTTTTGTTTGTATCCGTGGCGCTGGATATTTCTAAACACTCATTCGGGACGAGGAATCCAATATCCTCCAGACGGCGTCCTCCAAAACAATGGCGTCTTACGTGGATAACAGCTTTCGGCAGGCTGTGATGATGAATCCGGCTGAAAGGACGCAACAGGTCAGAAGGATTTTTATTCGTTTACACCCCCTCCCAACCCCCCCCAAAAAAGGAATGTGCATTTCGCAGCGCTGTATTTTGTCATTCACGCGCGCACGTTACGGCCAAACACCGCAACGTGCGCTACATTGTAGCGTCCTGCAAAACAGAGTAGCGGCGCGTCCGCGTGCAAACTGTTGCCATTGGGCTGGTTCCCGTGTTACGTGAGTCTGCGTCCCGCTAAGCCCCCTCTGTATCAGCGGAGATAATCAAGGCTACTTAACATAACAGGAGCCTGGAAGTTAAAGCCTCGGTGGTGGGAGTCTGATAACTCAACTACAGTGCGCCTTGCAAAAAAAAAAAATGCACACGTGACACTTGTGCATTTTTTCCCCCTGCAAGGCGCACTTGCATTTTGAAAAAAAAAAAATATATATATTTATATATATCTATACAAATGGTAGAGAGCTGTGCACGTGAGAGGCACAGTCTGGGGGCTAATCCCAGCCTAGCCAATAGCCCACACTAGTTTACCATAGCTCATCATTTAGTTTCTGCTAATTGTAATTTTTTTATTTATCATGTTTGGTAGACTGAGACACATTTTTTGTAAGTGCTTCTGAGTCATTGTTATAGTTTTCTTTTCTTTTTTGTTTCGTCTCCGTTGGTATTTGGTTTCACAAGGACAGCGCCCTCGGTCTAATGTTTTGTGTGTGTGTGTGTGTGTGTGTGTGTGTGTGTGTGTGTGTGTGTGTGTGTGTGTGTGTGTGTGTGTGTGTGTGTGTGTGTGTGTGTGTGTGTGTGTGTGTGTGTGTGTGTGTGAGAGAGAGAGAGAGATCCAAATACTGCTTTGTTATTACTTGTTTTTAAAGCTCGGTGCACAATAATCCCCTCAGTGTCGCCTGATCCACGCCAATATAGTTCTTCTGGGAAGTGTGGGGTTTTGCATGATGTCTCATGAACATGCAAATCCTGCGGGCTGTGGTTATTACTTAACGCCACGCACGCGCGCACACACAAGTTTGCATGGCTTCAGATATTAGCGGTTCTGGAATTTTGCACATATACGCAATGAATCCGCGGTTTGGCTGCGGTGGTGGCGTCGCTTCGTCCACTGCAAACGGATGCAGTGGAAGCGGAAATCCTCGTGCGCGCGGCAGGACGATCGATAGGCCACCACTCAAACCAGTGGGCTGCAGTTAGTGGCACTGCCCCGGCGATCTGACATTGAGGGAACAATTAGGGTATCATCATCATCATCATCATCATCATCGTCGGCTTGTTAGCTGCTCGGGCCCGCCGGTCTTTGCAGCTCCAACGCTGGCTGTAAGTTGTCCGAGTGACAGATGCCATTACGGTTCCGGAGACAAAGACGAGGACCCATTGGTTCGGCATCAGTTTAGCAGCGATGCGCATCTATAACGGGACCAAGCAGCAGCAGCAGTAGTTTATATTGGGGGGGTTTGGAACTAGTGATTGTTTTCATCGTTGATAACTGATGAATTGTTTTGTCCATGATGTGTTCATAGTGGCGTCTTCAAACTGCCTAAATCTTAAACAAATTCAATTAGCTATCATACATATATATATATATATATATATATATATATATATATATATATATATATATATATATTTCATTCTGTAGCGAATTGTCATATTGACTGAAACAATAAGTCCTTTATCAAAACATTTGCCAATAAATTGTCTGTCAATTGACTAAGTCATCGATCCACACATTGCTTGCATTTCTTTCAGCCGCGGTGGTCTCGTTTTTGTTTTATTGCCCCGTATAACTGGTGAATTTTCTCAGTGGGATATATAATTGCTGTTGGTCTCGATGTTTTGGCCCTTAAATTAATAACTGGAATAACTGGTTCGGAGCTGGCCGTCTATAACACCTGCGTGGCCTCATTCTTCATTCTTCGAACCCACCTGGAAGAATTAACGTCAGCACAGCTCTCCGTGTTAGATCAGCGCCTGCATGCTGTTTCTGACAACAATATGTGAGGGTCATGAGTAATTACTTGGAATGTGTGAAGCTGGAATATAGTCTGATTTCAAAAGATACAAAGGCTTTGACAAAGTATGTCTGATTCAGTCTAAAAAGAATGGCTAGTATGTCTGTGGTCCTTCAACACTCTGGTATACATGCTGTGTCAGTATGCAAAACATTTCACTCAGGCAAGTCTTTTGGGTGAAAACTGACCGGAGAGGCCGAACCAGGGCGGCTTGAACGACGACTAAAATGACCACGCTTGAAAATGATTCAGTCAGAAGCAGAAGTGTGACACCCCTAACCGGATCTGGAAGCCTTAAGAAAGAACCGTGTCCGTGTCCACTCCATTTTCGTCTCTGTGATTGTTCTTCAGAAGGGCAACAAGACATAATAACCACAAAGTCCCCTATTTGACATTAATCTCCGGGGTAGCGGGTGGTTCAATGGCGGCACCTTTCCCCCCCACCCCCCCCCGGCGGTTCGAGTGCCGAGCGACGGTGGTGTCTGACGCGGTTCTTCCTATAATGGCGTTTGGCAGGGCCTCTCTGTCGGGATTAGCTCACGGTTACAGGGCTCTGTCTTCATCGCTCGAGGCCGACCACGGTGTGATTTGACCCTCGACCCACCCCCCGCCCCCCTCCCCGTTGTCACATGGCAGGTGCAATAGCTGACCGCTTGACAGCTATAGTGTTCACACGGGTTCTGTCGGCTTCCTTTTGCATGCCTTTGGACTGCAAGTGGAAGTGCACTGAATTTTTGTCAGTGAGCAAAAGGAGGCAGAGGGAGGAGAATTACTCTTTTTTTTTTTTTCTTCCTTTTGTCTGCAAAGCACTGCTGCACAGTTTTGCAGTTCTGATACGCGTTACAATAACACAACATGGATATTTGATCCCTTATCCCAAATTCATTTATGTGCCGGGAGGATTATCACATCACTTTTAATAAAACTGTATTTTGTTTGGCTCTCAATCGCACCATGTGGTGAGTTACTTTATGGACATGCTGCATGTTTTGCATGTTTAAAATTGAGACCCTCCAGTTATATGATGCCTCTTCCAACTATTAGGCCAAACATCCCAACTGTTACCTAATCCGACCACACATTTTAGCTGTTTTTAAAACATACAAGTTATATTAATTGTGCTGTACAGATGATGGATTTAATCATGTAGACTCTAAAGGGTTCATGAGGATTTAGAATTTTTTTTTTTTTTTTGTGTGAATCTTAAAAGAGCTTCTCCACCACTGTCTTCCCTCAGGGAATGTCTTTTTAATCTCTGCACAGACGACTGAAGGAGACCAAACCAGGACAAGCACATGATCAGATTTGCAGCCGTCACAGTGACAGCGAGCCGCCCTCCGCTATTAAAGGGTCCCATATTTAGGCACCGCACGGTCATGTTTCGGAAGACTCTCAGCAAAAGAAGATGAATAGCACATTCATCAAAGATAAGGCAGTTGATTTTGCCGGACACCGCAGACTCCATCAGACGCACACATTGTCGTGTGTGCTCGTCTAGTAGAAATACCAAAACGGAACCGCTTCACAGCAAATCTAACGTCATCACTGAGGACCATGAAGGCAGTGCATTCAGCTGAACTGATGCAGCATTCATTTCTTTATCTCGCCAATGGAACCGTTTTTCATAAAGAACCTAAGATTATTATACCCAAGACTGCACCACCTGATCGGAGGAGGGGGGTAGGGGGGTGGGCGGGGGGCAAGTGAAATCTGTCGTCCTATAGGAACAAAACCCTGCACACAGTTGGCCCTCCGAGGTGCACAGATACTGGTTAGTGTGCAGCAAGTAGCTGCGCTCTCCTCTTGTTTAGCCAGGTGGCAAAGCCAAAGGCCACCAAACAGCAGTCCTCCGCTGCGGTGACCCTGCTGCTTTCACGTTCACATCGCTGGAGGGACGAGCTGCCTACTTTACATCGTTTCCACATATATTTCGGCACCGGCACGGGAGCTCAGCGCCGGCCTGCAGTGGCTGTACTGGAGGAAGACGAGGGAGAAAACGAATAGCGTTTATTTTTTGGGGGGTGAGACTTGCAGTGAGCAAAACAAATCAGAATTTTCTAGGCCATTAGCCGGTCGTTACTCAAACTCGGATACAAAGAGCAAAGCGTTCAATGGTCCAGCAATGATGGCAAATATTCAATGTAACAAGTACTCCTTTTGTCTGCAGAACAACCGTGGCAACATGGAAAAGTACCAAGTCCAAAAATAAAAAGGGTTATGATTAAAGTCATTATTAAATGACTGAAAGGAAAACAGTATAATGAATGTGAAACTGGGTTAAATACCAGTACAGACCTGTCATTTACATTACAGCAAAGACATCGTAGCATGTAAATGGCACAGAGCTGCTTGGTTAATGCACTTCGCTCTATGATTTTTAAAAAGGTAAATGCTTGATCTATGTGCACATATATGAAATCTGTATCTTAAATATTAGAAAGTAGAATACCGGCCTATCGACGATATTCATGATGCACATTTTGTTCAAAATGTGGGCTGAATAGAAACAAATATTCACTTGCAGGGATACTATTACACCGTAAAATGCTATCGTAGCCAAACGTTACAGCCCGACCAAGTTAAAGTGTGCAGCTATAAACCTGGAGAGGAAGTAGTTCTTACAGGTTGTAAAATGACCGACGAGCACAAAGTGGCCCTGTCTCTAAGCATCCTGTCCCTTTTTTTTTTTTTTTTTTAAATAACAAGCAGGAACAGGGAGAGAGTCAGGATGCTTTTTGAACGTGAGCCGGAACAATGGCCTGACAACAGAATGCCTTTCCGCTCCCAAAGCGGTTTCTATTTTTTGGGAATCTGGGTGTTGTTTCGCGACTGCCTTCCTATTTCCGTCAGGGCGTCAGAAGCATGTAAGCATGTGTTTATAAAAAAAAAAAAAAAAACTTCCAGTTTGCTGGCTCAAGAAGTAGGGTGGACTTCTTTTTAGTTTACTGGATTCGTAGTAATGCAATCTTCCCAGGCGACTCAGGGTTTTCCAATTCCCAAAAAAAAAAGATTCGATAAATTTAGGCGCTGCTCGCCTTGGCGTTTTGCATTCGCTTCTACAGCGCCAACCCTGTAGAAGTAAAGTGATGTCACATGTTATTCTTGTGTTGAAAGCGGAGGCTGAGTGCAGGCTGATGTGGTCCACACACACACACACACACACACACACACACACACACACACACACACACACACACACACACACACACCGCGGTCACAGTGACGTATTCCTCCCAGTTTTAAATACAGGGAAGGATTTCAGGAAGAAACAAATGCACCAACGTACGACACCCACACCGAAGACCAGACGGGGTGTTCTGATTGGCTCGTTTTTAAATCATGCTTTTAATTCCATCAGCTTTTTTTCATTTCTTTTTTTTTATACAAAGATATTGTGATGGTAATAAAGCAAAACGTTGCCTACTGGTCTGTTGACCCATAATAGGTATTGGATATTGTATTAAAAGTATTGATTCGTCAGCGTTATTACCGTCTGGGGGAGCCGCTGATGAAAAGGTTGAATTCAATCACACATTTATGGTTATTTTACTGTTTGACTCTGCAGATACATGTCTGATATCATGGCGGAACATAAGCCCAAGACGATTTTAATTCCAGAAAGTGTTCTTTAATGGGATACACCGGGACGTCTGTGTAGCCCCCCCTTTTGTGCCCGGCTTTAACTCCCTGAAATCTAATAATGAAAAGAGAAAATCCAGTTTAGGTTGTGTTTTTAAATGCACCACTGAGATTGAAGGAAGTAAAGCACACGGTGGCTTTCACCCCCATGAAGCTTGATTTAACACCAGCACAAAGCCGAGCTACGGCATTCTGCTTAACTTCTTAACTTGTTGCTGTCACGAAGTTCCCTGCTTGATTAGTGTCTATATTCTTTTATGGCACTGGAGATCTTAAAAAGCAACAATCTTTAGCTGCATTGCATGCTGGTCTGTTGAATCTACAAATAATTTCAAGAGCTGATGAATCTTCCAGGTATTTGATTGTCAGAGAAATCCCTCCCAGCATTTCTCAAAAACCCAAGTTGACATACTCGGATTGCTTGTTTTGACCAAACAACGTTCAAAACTCAAAGGTATTGAGTTTAACATCACGCTAAAGAACCCAACAAATATTCACATTTAAGAATCAGAGAAACCAGAGAAATACCCAATCAAAGAACTGTCACTGAACCGCCCTTTACAGCTGAAGTTTAAGATCGCTGTGATATTGGTTTAGATTCTCTGCCGGTAGTAGAAGAAACTTAAGATGATATGTCACATGAAATATGAAAAATACCTTGCCAAATAATACAAGATTTTTTTGACAGTGATTTAAGGTGGGTGCTTCCTCCTGAGGTGCATGTTGAAAGTATTCATTTTGCAGAGTTTGCAGAAGTATCCGTGATATCCTCCAGCAGAATCATATCATACATTCAGGGGGAGAGGAAGTTTAAGTAACATTTTCTTTTCTTTTTTTTTTTTTTTTCTTTTTTTTTATACTTTTATTGAAGCACCCCGCGCTGGTTTCTGAGTTGCTTAGTCTGCAGTCTTCTCTCTGCTCACTCCAGATTATGTTATTCATACACTGGTTGCTCTGAGTTATTGGGGTTGAACCTCTCTATTCCTAATAAAGACAGTTTGCTTGTGTTGGTGCACAGCAAACAATTCAAACTTCCATTTAACGTTTTCGTGGCGTATTTGATTGAAAAAACTGTCCCTGATCATGTGTAGGCCTCCCGGTGGGGGTTTGGGTGTCCCCCCCCAGACTTTATATCTGGTCTCGATGGACCAGGACTATGCCCTTCAGGGTCCCACTGTACATTTGTTGCAACTGAATCGCACACAATAAAATGTCAAAGGCATGTTCCAGTTCCTTACGGTCGCATTCCTTTTTAGATATTTTTAAAGCAAAGAAAAACAACTCCTGGAGTCGAGGCTCCACAAATTCCAGTGGCCTTCCGAGCAGAAGGCTGCAGACCTCATGCTACCGAGCGACCACAGTCTTTACATAACTTAGCCCGGGACCCACTTGGCTGCTCGGAGAATAAACCATTCCTGACGTGCAGTATTTACATGACCGCTATAGAATTACTACTCGCTGTGGCTATCATTAAGAGCTCCATTCCTAAATGAGATTTTTGGAAAATGCCAGCGTTTGGAAAAAGTGACGCCTGTACGCGGGGAAGGGATTGGAGTGAAACCCATTTGGGTACAAGTTCGGTGGTTTCCCCGTTATTCTTTAATCTGCCATGGATGGTGATGCGTTTATGTAAACAACCAGCAGACTCCTTTTTTTTTTTTTTGAGTGAGTTTGCCTCTTAGTCCTCCCCGGTCCCACGCAGCCCCGGGGGCTCATCTCGTGAATAATCTGCCGATGTTAATCCTCCCTCTTGGTGAACTGCTCAGACGTGAAGTGGATCAGATGGAGAGCTGATTAATTTGTGTGATTAGAGTTCTCTAAACCCCAGCGTACGGGTTCACCGTGCAGCTAACACTTGTTTACAGTGTTTGTAACAATGGCACTTAAAGGCGGTCGCCGTTGCACTCACAGGGGGTCACAGGGGGTCACAGTCAGGGCGTGTGTGTTGCCGATAAACGGAACCCTAATGCTATTGTTGCTGGGAGATTTTAAATTCGGAGATTGATGCGCTTGCAGCTTTTTACATTCATTTATTTTGCAATCCTTTTTTTTTTTTTTTTTGATAATTGGGAGGCGAGAGGGAGACATGGATGCTTCAATGCTTGGGGCTTTTGCTCCGGCGGTGTGGCCGGTAAAGCGGCGTCTAATTGAATTTAATGCGCCCGACCCCCTTTTTAACCATCGCAAGTGTTATTTTTCATCGGGGGAAAAAAAACAAAACAAGTCCCGAGCACTAAAGCTCTCCGTCCCCCGTTGGAGCCCGCTTCATTAACGGCATGCCTCTGGTGGTTTTGCTCACCTTCTTAGTTAAGCTTAAGTTAAAGCTTTCAAATATTCGTCATCCTCCGGTGTACCGGTCGCCTCCCTCGCTGCACCCAAAGTAACCCCAAGTGTTGTTTTTTTGCCGCACACGTATCGGTCCTCCCAAACCTTTTAGGATATTAATGCACTTGCAGCTATTTACGGACCAGTAAGACGTTGTCGCTCAGGCACCAGGTGTCTTGTGTGTTTTTTTTTTTTTTTTTTTTCATGGCGCATCTAGTTATAAGTGCTACGTTTGGTGAGTGCCGCACTTGAAGCCATTCAGATGAGGGCTAATGACGGCGATCTCCTTCCACCAGTCAATTGTGTGTCTGTATGCGAAGGAAATCCTCCGCCTTCCAGTGTAAACAAATACACACTGCAGAGGAGAGGAGGGCTGGCGCGTGAAGTGCAAGTACGTCACGACGGGCAGATGAGAAGAATGTCGTTTTGTAACGACTCTTCGGCTATTTCTTTTTTTTTTTTTTTTTTTTTACATTCTCTTGTGAATCCGTCGAGCTGTAATGTTGAGTCACAACACAGTTTTTTTTTTTTTTTTTTCTTCTTTCTGGATGTGCCTTTGATCCTAATGTGGCCCGTCATGCCTCGTGCAAACTGTGGTTTATTAACAGCTGTGGTGGTGGTGGTGGTATTCAGGTGATTACGCGCCTTGTGAGCTAAAAGAGGTGATTCATTACGACGCGAGCATGAGCAGAAGCGGCTGTCTCCGCTAATGGATGTTAGTTGTCAGACGTGCAAACTGCTGCAGCGCCGGCCCGTGCGTTCTGCCAGTGGGGCCACGCGGCATGCTGGACAGCCGAAAATAGGGGAAAATAGCCCCACGTCACGTTGTTTCCCCCCGTTTATAAATCAGTGATTTAGGAACGCTGTTGTTCCACTTCCCGCACGCAGTGGAGCAGATTGGTGTACAATATCTGTCTCGGTGGAACCTTATCTTTGTAATTGGCCCCCGGAGGGTTTGTCTAACCTGCTGCTGGTCACGTTTCCAACTCTGCCCCTCCGTCGCCCACCGGAGTGGGGGGGGGGTCTGTTCATTACCCAAAGGCCTCAAACGTAATCTGATTCTCACTGGAATGTTTGACAGTTTCTCCCCTGCTTCCTGCTTTTGGGAAGAAGGGGGATAATTATCTTAGCTCGCCTGAACCGAACCACCGATTGCCGTCCAGACCGCGTTGGGTGCCAGTCTGAGATTATCAGGGTGCTCTCTCCTGCTCTGAAACCAGAGAGCCTGTGTCTGCCCAGAGGCTCTTACCTACTGGGAAAAGTTTGTGGAAACATTTATTGCCGTGATGCAACCTTCCCCTTTCGGCCCAGTTGACATTTATTTGACTCTGGCGACATTGTGGTATGCTCTTCTCGCACCGTTCGAGCAATAATGCCTCACTAAATGCTGTGATGTCAGTTTACAGCCCAGCGTTATTTATTAAACGTCGCTGGTTTGTCGGCGCCTCAGACCTTGACTGGGCTAATTGACACTTGCCTCGGTTGACCTCAAACAGTCATCCACTGCCAGTTGTTTTCCCATATGGCACGATATTTCCTTCGCACTCAACCCCCCCCTCACCCCCCCCCCCCCGCTGAGAGCAAACCCCTTTTCATTAATCATTCTTGCCACGATTAAGATGCAGATCTCCTTATGCGTTATGTAGCCGTGGCGGAGGAAAAAGGCCAAGTATCAAAAAAAAATAGGCTTACGTAATGCCACATGAGAGGCTAATGCGTGTCCAATCTTCTCATGGCAGTGTTTGCTTACTCGTGTTTGAGTAATGTGGTTAACTGTATTATTGAGGAAAAAGGACCTCAGTCCTCTCAACTGTGCAGCACAGCACAATGGGCAAGAATCGATCCCGGTAACGATCACTATCACGGCCCTGCAAGTTCATTTACTGTGTAAACATCAGCCCCCCCCCCACCCCGCCCCTCCCCCTCCACAGCCAGTGCATTTTCACAATTGCATCATACGTATTGTTAATGCGATTCGGTGTTGAGAATGAATGGTTGTGCTGTGTTGATCATCTCCGCTGATTAGTCAGACACCGCTCGTGAGAAGTCAAGATGGTGAGACATGATTGAAGCCGAGGACGGAGAACAATGGCTGACACCGGAAAATACATTTCTCCCACTTGCAGATAGAATTTACATATTTAGTGCTGCGTGAGTGTCAGTGCAAATGAGTCCACTGTAACTGACTAAAGTTCCAAAATTCACACATTCTTAATATTATTGTTGTTATTATTTGCAATAGTTTTATATTTCGTTAAGAATGCTTAATTATAAAGTGTTTACCATTAAGTAATAAGTTTGGCTTTTCTACTTACTTTATAACGACTCTTAATTGGCTGTATGGGAAGTAAAGTTTGAGTCAAAGATTCTTTGCTCTAAACCAGCTGATGGTAACGCAGCTAATTCACATTTCTTTTTTTGCGGCTTCAGTGACTTAAAAGTGTTCAATAGGTTTTGTTGTCATTGTTATAGCGTTTGTTTTGAAAGATAAATGTTTTGCCGCTCCATCATTTGTGGAATATCGCCAGCGAGCTTGCCGACATTGACAAATATGAAAGATCAATGTGATTGTTGAGAACGAATTCCAACAGTTGCCATGTGACCCTATCCATTGTGCCATGTTCTAGAGTATATTCAACTTTGCACTGTGAGTACTTTGCTGGACTCGGCTACAACTACATTGAGTTGGGCAATCCTGTGTTGCCGAATGACAATAAAAGGATCCTTGAACCTGACCCTAATGTTGTTTGACTAAGTCACATGAACATTGTGACTCACACTGGGGACAGCCTCGTCATGTGATGCTTTTGTTGCACCGTCCACCTGTGTAGGCCTGACTGCCCGCGGCTGTGTTATTACTGGGCTGTATGAAGACTGTATTTGATTATAATTGGGGGGAAAGATGCGGGCCATTCATGCGTGCTTCCCTATAGGCTCGGCTGCTTTGAATCCGCCGGCAAGTGTGGTGCGCTACCCGACACAATGACGCCCTGTTGCAACCAGCTTCTGCTTGTCAAAAACAGTTAAAATCACACCAATTATTTTGTCGCTGCACTGGGAATAGCCGTTTAAAGCTAAATTGTACCAACTGCGGCTGTACTCATGCCAAGCAGACTGAAACAAAGACTTGTATTATAGCCCAATAACCCATGAGTTACAGTCTAACATCTTAATTGTATAGAGCAGTATGTGAAAGAGAGGTTCACAATTGCAATACGGGAATGAATAATTTGTATAAGGAGAGATGCAGAATATTCACGGAATAAATTCCATACATTAGAGAATTTGAAGGTAAAACAAATCTTGCTCTCAAATGGGATCTTTTACAGGGCCAAGCAAAAGAGCCCTATTTTCAGCTGTGCAATCATGTATTTCTAAGGAAAAACTCCAACAATAAATAGCAAATGGAAATTACATTAAATCCAGCATTTTAAAACAAACAAGATCATAAAAAAGTGAAATGAAATAGTCTGAAATGAAAAAAACCAAACATCTGCAGTGTCTTTCCTCTGACTAGCGTAAGTAATGCCAAGGAAAGGGAAAACCCTAAAAGATCACAATGGTTCACCATGTTTCTTTTGTAAAACATCCTCAGGATATAGGCTGAAATCCCCGTCCCGTCTGGAGCGGAGGCCTATTTTAGTCTGCGTGAAGTGAAAGGCCTTGGGTGGGGATCATAAGGCAACTCTGTAAACAGGAAACCTCCATTCAAGACTAGGCGAGCCGAGCGCGCACCAATGCGGCACGGATGCCCAACACATGAAAAGAACGATGGCTTACTGAGTAGTGCCTCTGTCTTGGATTCTGCAGGCCTTTGGGATTGCAATGCCTCGAATCCCCTCCAACAACACACAATAATGGATTGTTCAAAATTGTCCTTGGTGTTATTATCCATCAATTTCTCGTATAGGCATAGCGGACTATATATACTTAAGTGGCACTCGCGCCACCACTATCTCCTTGTAGCTGCCTTGACCTCAACTGGCAGCTCACCAGATACACCGGCTCACATTAACCAAAGTGGTTTAGCAAACAACACTGTCCTTGTCTCCTCTTGGATGGAAGGCCTGCAGCGTGACAATCGTGACCTTTTGAGATAAAAAAAAAAAAAAGGTGAGGAGTCTCATCGTAACACGGGCAGGCGCTCAACCCCCCCCCCCTCCACCTCCACCCCCCGCTCCATTGTGATTTCAGAACCATGAGAGAGAGCATAGGTGACAATTGTCGTCTAGATACCAACAAAGGCGACGGCCGCTGGCTCGCTCCCAGCTCGCAGGGAACACGCTGTTCATGTGCGGATCGTCCTGCAGCCCACAGACCCTTTGGAGGCACTCCAAACATGAGACCATTGGCTCTGCCAAGGTTGCTTTTTTTTTTTTAAACTAATTTAGGAATTTAGTACGTCAGATTGCCAAACAGTTAGTCTAAGTAATATATTTTATATTCGGTATCATTCGTGCACATGGTTTCGTATGGCCGTATGTTTTTTCTTCTTCTTCTTTTTACCACGTAGCACTGCAGGTACTTATTGCACGTGTAATGCAGTATCGGTGTATTTTACGTAGGACATATTGGTAATATTACCTAATATTATTGGCAATGTTGGGTAATTTCCCATTATTTGGTTAAAGTGTAGGTGAAGATGTCTCAGCCCTTTTGCACAAAGAAAATGGGATGTCTCTCTGTTTTGGTACAAAAACCCGATCCCAGCCAGAGTAACTCGTCCATAAGGGGGAAAAGCTCAAAAAGGCATCTGATTGAATACGTGTTTACTTGAATGGTGAAATCACAACTGTGCAAAAAAAAATATATAATAATTTTAGTAATTTGTTTTGTTGAGAAAACATCTATTAACATTGTCAAAATGTCCTCTCCCTTCCATGGGTTTTGTTGTCAAGTGATAGCTACTAAAATGGATCCTTTTAGTGCTGCCACAACAGCATCACCCAGACATGCTCCGAAACAACAGTACAGGACATTTCACTTGAGATTTCTCACTGACAAACAAACTCCAATGGCCCTCCGGGGATCAGGGAGTGTTTGGGGGGCCCTCGAGGCCCTAAAAGAAAAAAATCTGGCTAGGGTGAAAGCAGTTCTCGTATTGAAAGAGTTTCTCCGGTTGTTCCCTAGCAACCAGCGGCCAGCGCAGCATTGTAATGCTGGAATTACTTTTATGCAGAAGGCCACAGGAGAAAGCGGCGCAGATTTGAAAGATTATTGAATTCCATAAATATTTCAAATGAGATTAATGGCTGTAAACGGAGCAAGCGGACGCAGTCGCAGCAAAGTATTGAACCCGGGCGGGGGTCACAGGAATCTGTGTTATTTTTCTCCCATTGTGGAACTCTGGGGGATTTTGAGTAACTCTCCTCCAGCCTTTGGCTTCTATTTGTGTCAAGTTAATTGGACAAAAGACAAGGGGGGAGCTGGAACCAGGCATTTTTGGATCATTTAGGGCACCAAGCAAGCCACTTTCCCCCTCGGAAGATTAAAGCACCTCCCCATCCCATTTCATCCACCCCTACCCCCTTTTTTTGCTCCTTGTTTTTTTTTTTTCGCTTTCAGCTCTCATGAATTGATCTGTACATGATGTTGCGTAACTTTGTGATGATTGCGCTGCACCTCTTTGAGGCCTTTGTTTGGGCGAGATGGAGCGGGTTTCATTTGGCCAGACAGTTGGCTTTGTTCCCGGGTATACGGACCTGCTACGATGAGGTTCAATGACAGAGCTGAGAGATCTCTTTGTGTCCCAGTATTGGTCAGAGTCCACCGTTGAATCCACATTGAGCCGTTGTTGTGGTAGAAGGCTGTATGTTCATGGCCAAAATGAGTGTGGTGTTTTTTTTTTTTTGTTCTTCATTAAAACAAAAAATATTAAGATTTATACTGCTAACATTTACTACATTTTAATGACAAGGAAAAGCAGCAAGTTCTCATATTTGAGAATACCGAAACATCAAATGTTTGGCATTTTACCTTTAAAAAAAATAATTGATAATGAAAATTTCTATCAATAATCGACAACTGTTGCAACTCTACGTACCACAGGAGAGCACGTATTCTACTTTTACAGCACGTGTTCTTTTGTCGCTGCATCATTGTGTCACTCTCTAAAACTGAGATTTGTGTGTGTGTGTGTGTGTGTGTGTGTGTGTGTGTGTGTGTGTGTGTGTGTGTGTGTGTGTGTGTGTGTGTGTGTGTGTGTGTGTGTTCTCTCGTTGGGTACAGTGGTTGGCTCTGAATAAGGCGGTCAGAGCAGCGGTTGTCGTGGTGCAGCATTGTGGTCACAGACTGTGTCGAGAGGCTGCAGACTGGAGGCTGTTTACTCCTATGGCGTCTGCATCGGGGGGAGGGAGGAGGGGTGGGGATAATGGCCCCGATTTTGGTGTGAAATCGCGGCTTGTGTTTCGCTTCGCTTAGACTGATGAAAGATAAAATGTCCAGGAAATAAACTCAGGAGGAACTTTTAACCTCCAGGATTTTCTCAAGGTAACATGCCCTGATAACTCTCCTTATGGACTGTTGGACTTGTAACGTCTCTAATCATTTTTTCTCATGATAACGTGTCCAGTAACAATAGGTCACTCGCAGTGAGGAACCTTCGGAGGATCGTCGCCCAAATCTGCAGCTCCCCATGACTTCACAGCAAGTTTCAGCTGCGCAGGCCACAACTTCACTGTTTTGATACACTCTCACTGTTGTTGTTGAGAAAACGTTGTTTTCGGCTTCAGCAGGCAGCTGTTCTCAGAGAAGAAGCTCAACAAAACCACGTCCCACTATCTGCCGAGCAACAAACGGGAGACAAACACAGTTAGAGACTATAACACAGTGGAGCATTATCAGCAAAAGAGACACATTTTCCCAGAAGGAGTTGGTGGATACCAAAGAACGGAGCTAAAAGAGCGTGACTATTGGACAGAAACCTGACTCCAAATGAATAATCATTTTGTAAATGGCCAAAATTGGTTATTAAAAGTGGCACCTACCTGCTTTGCTTTATGACAGATGAGTGGCGGCTGGATAAATGTTTCACAAGTATAACAGCATGTACAGTGAAGACCGTCTCTGAGCAGGTTCATTATCATCATCATCATCATCATCATCACGCTCATTCCGAGCTCGTCAATGTAGTCCTGTGACGCTGTTGATGCCGTTGACTTGTTGCCCTGTGTGGCACCACTCTGGCATTATGGGGTGTGACCGAGTCAGCAAATATCATTCAGTGCTAATTAGATCGCTGTGAGATCCTGTGTGGAGAGTGTGGCTTGACTAACGCGTTAGTCACTCCTAAAATGTCCTAAAAGTTAATTCTTACTTCGAGGACAACTTGGCTCGTTCTGACCCTCGAGGATGACGCTGCAGCATTGTGTCCCTTACACCGCAGAGTCTTTGTCTGCATTGGGAATCAATACACGTGCCCAAAGCAAGAAATGCAACCTCTTCTCACCTCGCGCAGTTCTTTTGAAAAATAAATTCGCCCAGATTATTATGAAGTGAATTACTAAAATGTTCTGCGCTTGGCCTGCGAACAATGCAGCGCTTCTCTTTTTAATGCTGACTACACATGCTCCTTCCTCATCCTCCTCATGAATTATTTCCCCTCTCACTGCGTAACTCGCAGCAACCCTTCTCCTCCGGTGCCGAATTCAACTGGTCACTCCACTGTGTGTTGTTTTCTGTGGAAATGGAGCGGAACCTTTTCCGTGTGTGTCTTCACTTGCCCCCGCTGATAAATGAAAAATGTGCCTGTGTCACATGAGAGTCGAGGTGGGGAGCCGCAGTGTAGCGAGAGGAACGTGAAACTCCCTGTACTTTCCCACCTGAGAGGGCAGTTGTTTTTTTTTTTTTTTTTTTTTTTCTCGTGCCGGTTTGCCGTCGTGGAGCGAGATGGTGAGCTGCGGCCCAAGTTATTCTCAGCGCATACTTCACACTGCACAGATATATTTTGACATGCCACGATGCTACTCGCGCTGACTCTTTTTATATAACGCGATCTTTATCTTTCGAAAAGAGGGTGCTGGAGGGTTTGGAATGCGCGACCCTTCTTTTCTGAAGTGTTGGGCTACAGACGCACACGATACGCACTTCCAAACCAACACCCGCGTTGGCCGACTGCACTGATCAAAGCAGGCGGGTTGGAGGGGTCAGCTGACCCGTCGCATTCATTTTAATGCGAGTTGCTGCGAAGACAAATTTGTCAACTTTCTCTCAAAACACTTTTTTTTTTTTTATATTAAAAGCCATCCTCTTGAATTTGCTGCACATTTCTTTCGAAACCCGCTTAACACGCCTCACTATCCGCTGCCACTTGTGCAGTCCAGCACGCATCTGATTTGCATGCCTCAAGAGGCCGAGTGCATTGGAGTTCTTTTTAAGTTTCTTTTTTTTTTTTTTATACTGGCAGGCGGCTCAAGTAGGTGCTGTTAAGCTCATTCACATGCCTCCCCGTGTCCCGTTCCAGCCAGCCAGCCAGCCGCCGTGTCCACCAGCTGCCCTGACCACGGTGGGAAATAAACAGCGGCCTCCTGAGTGCTCTTCGAATTTGTTTTGCCTGCGACTTGATGAAGTTGCTCGGCTCCACCGGCCACTTCAGCCACCTGGCCGTCATTCAGCGGGTGTAATCCTAACTCGATGAATCCCATCGAGCTGGCGTGGGAGTGAAAGCGGAGGAGGAGAAGAGGAGTCTCATCATCTTCTTCTAAAAAAAAAAAAAAAAAGAAGAAAAAAAACACTCCTGAACAGGTGGCGGTGGAAGTGGCGGTTTGTTTGCACGGCACTTAATTCAGCATCCGAGGCAGAGCGGAGGAAGGAGAGCGGGCCATGTGCTCGGCTAGCTTAACCTGTGGTGTTAACACCGAGGGCTTAATGCTAATTAGACCGCTGATTAGCTTTGTACAGTATGTGCCAACTTCATTCAGGTGACACAAGGTTCAAACGGAGTGTCGGTGGCAAAACATGATAAACATGACATCTTGAAGAATTTGTAAAGTGTTTAGTCTTCATCCTGATTACAAGTTTGATGAGCCTTTTTTTTTAATCTTTGAACTCTTCTGAAGGATTAACCTCATTTTTTTTTTCTTTTTTTTTTTTTTTTTCATTCTCTCCAAGGAATGAATGTAGTGTTTTGTTTTTATGATTAGAACTTGAGCCAGCGAAGCCCTTCGCTATCACCGCGTGCTTTGTCTCGGTGAAACGGTCGCTCAGACCTCCGACGGTCGGCCCCGGGGACAGTCGCGAGATAGCGGCGCTCGTCACCGCCGTGACCTTGTTGTAGCCCACAAAGCCTCCACCTGCTCTCTCACACGGGCTAATGGATAAAAATACCCGGCAGATCCCACACTCTCTGTCAATAGAGATTCAAGGACAGCTGCTGGCCACCCTGTTAACGCGGGGAATGTACAAACAAAGGCAAGGGAATGCACGCACACACATGTGTATATTAACACAAACAGAGACAGACATGCCCACAGTGGCACCCAGTGGAGCATCATACCGTTGCCACCCCCCCCACACCCCTCCCACACACCCACCCCGAGGTGTATGATGATGAATGTTGTGCACATTTGGAATAAACTGCCATCGCTGCTGTTTTCTCTGCTTCAAAAGGGGGGAGGGGGGAGCAGCGGTCTTCCTCCGTCCCACTTGGCACACGGATACAGACGCGCCGCGGCGTTTGTGCTGAACCGACAATATAATGCAATATATTGCCATTAGCGGATACTGCACCGTCGGCAACGTGACCTTTCCGACCTTCAACACGGAGCTGTGTGACTCCCGGCGGTCTGTTTACCTCGTTACGCCGCTACAGGCTGTCTGCCTCCTCGTGGCTGTGCCCTCTTCACTAAGCCCCGGCCACCCACTTCACGTCGTCATTCAGTCTCTGACGCAGCCATATGCTCTTTATTAGACAGCCAGACGTTGATGAGACTGACATTTCATTTCGAGCGAAGCCGCGCTACAGTCCAGCGCGGAGAATCTAGGAAATGAACGGAAGGATTGTGTTGCCTTTTTGTAATGGAAATGACATTTAGCAGTTTAGCTAATGAAGCCCTAGAAGAGCTTGGGGACAGTGCGCTTTGATGTACTGTCATGGGAATTATGGCTGCAACTGACAATTATATTCCTCATGGTCTAATCTTTTGACATGTGACATTTTAGAAAATGGTGATCGTCGCGATATTCTAAACCCCAAAGGTGACCTCCTCCGAAGTCTTGTTTTCGTCCAGCAATCGCCCCAAAGCAAGACCTGCCCTCGTCCAAAGACATTCTCAGTCAACATTTAATCGATATTTTTAAAACCAAGTTTCTCCACAAAGAATCAAACAAAAGCACCACATTAATTATTGTGCTCATAAGTTTCTTGGAAATAAGCCACTCGGCATGAAAATAAGCAAGAAATGAAAACGACCTATTTAGTTGGCAGCCCAACCTCAAAAAACTAATTCTCACAACTGAGAAGCTGGAAGTTTTGGAATTTTTGCTTTAAAATGACTAAAACCATTAATCAATCATCAAAATAGTTGGTTGACTAATCAAATAATGGACTAATCATTTTGGCTCTTGTGTAAAAACGAATGACTTCAAGTAAATTGATTTCATTTTTAAAACTATGAGGGGTGGTTTATATTTAAAGACCTCTAATAAAATGCATGCCAAGCATGTTGAATGTTTTTGTTATAATCTTTAAGCTTAAACTTTATCATTTTGTCTCATTTTTGTGGGCAACTGCTGAAATACCAACATCTGCATATCGCCACTTATATAAGGAATATATCAACTATATTTAAATGTTTGTCTTCACTTACTACTTTGATAATGTATTCCTTAAAAGTAAGTCATGTCAGCTTTGAATATCTTTGGGTTTTAAAGGTGTGAGGATGGTTTTTTAGAAAAATGATTGTTAAAATTGTTCTTTAATGTTTCATAGACCAAACAATTACTTGTTTCATCGAGAAAACAATTAGTTGTTGATGAAAATAGTTGTTAGTTGCAGCCCTAGTGTATTTTAGGACTGCTAGAGTCCCTGCAGGCCCCCCAGGTGCTCGGCCCCAACAGTCGACCCAGAGGGCCCCTCCACACTCGGTCTGCTTTATAGAACTTTTATAGTACCTCACAAAGGTTAGCGAGCGGCGGGGGTGGGGGGCGCGGCAGAGATGGCCTCTTTAGGTTCCTCGCGTGTGTGCGAGACATTATCTGGCCAGTGTCATCTGAGGAATGCAAGCCTCACCCCTGGCCTGACACACAAGACGGGCCCCCCCCTCCGCCGTCACGGTAACCGGACCCAGGAATACCGGCGCACCACCGAGCGAGGGGTCGGCGGCGTAGAAAGGCAAACCTTCTGAAAAGGTCACGGCGTCCAAAAGGGAAGGTTTCCGGCTCGTGGCCTGGTGTCGCGCCGCACAAAAGCGACCGCGTGAGTGAGTTGGCGAATACGTATTCTTCCCAAATACAGGTGGCTACGTTTGATTTGAGTAGAAATATTTAGCAACTTGCTTTAAAACGTCAAATTCTGAGGTATTAGACCTCTGTATGGGCCAACCACTGAATGAGAAGGTACATATATTAAATCCACTCGTCCACGTATTCTACACAACTTATCGTTGGGTGTCTTTAGTCACGGTTATGTCACCCTAATGAGGTTTGTTCTTTTAGTTTGTTTGCACACCACAGCGGCCACAGTGAAGTTCGGAGGGTGGAAGGTACGGAGTGAAAAGCTCCCAGTGACAAGTGAGCAATTGTTGTAAAACTAGGTCGTCCTCGCTCCCGAGTCGCGGGGGATTAATTTGTGCTTTTCCCAGCTATTTTTCCCGAAAACAGAACGACAACAAATCCTCCCCGCACAAAGTGCCGTGATTAGACCGGCCGGGGATCACGACCGTAAGCATCTTAGACGGCGGCGGTGTAATGCTCCCCACTGGTGGGAAGAGGCAGCTTGTTTCTCCCGAATGCAGCCTCCAGCAAACCGCAGTCGTCAATAACTGCCGTTTTTTTTTTTTTATTTATTTTTTTTTTTTTAATTGCATTATTTCCAATCACAAGTCGAGCTCTTTCCATCAGCACCTCCCTGTTCCACGGTCCTTTTCCTCCGTTTAGTCCCAGACCAGACCAAGGATCCCCGAACTAATCTGGTGATGGAAAGTGTGTCGTGCTGATGCTTTACAGTTTGATATATTCGACCCGACAAACGCCCGCCGCCCTGCGCCGCTCCGACCCGCCCCCCACGGGCAGAAGAGGAGGGCGGATCACAATCTGCCAGTGAGATGTTGCGAGTATCTCGGTGTGAAAACCCAGCCGGGGGAGTTCTTTACAAGTCGCCTGGCAGTGCTGACAGAAGTGCATATGCCTCACAGTGGGCGGCCATGCTGGTTCCTCTCTCCCTCTGTTCTTCTCCCTCTCTGTTGGCCTAATGAGAGTCGCGGTAGAGCTGGAAGACAGCCAAGTGCATAGGGAGAGAAATAATTCATGAACGGTGTTTTTTTCACAGACTGAGGATTGATAGGGAGGCACTCTTTTAGACGCAAACTTTTTTTTCCAGTCTTGATACCGATAGCGGCGATAGCAGGTAACTGGGATCATCAGGTTTCACTTAAACATTGCTTTCCTGACTTTACACAACAACATTAACAAATAAATGCGTACTTGTACTTCGTTAGTTTGTTTTTGTATTATTAAAATATAAAATATTTTTTAAAATTATACTAAACATTGATAGATAATGATGGTAATCGTGGATTTTGATTGATACCAATTCACGCTCTCCCACTCTTAGATGAGAACCAGACGTGGAACAACAAGCCAATCAATCAATAAATCAGTCGGCATTAAAATGATTCCGCAGCAATTATTCGATTCATTGTTTTATGTCATTTAATCACTGGATGGAAGGATTTCCCTGAGGGTGCAGTCGGATAAGCGCAGGGGGGCTTGCATACACGGATGCAGAAGGGGGGGGGGGGGGGTTAATGCTGTCAACGAAGGAGACACGATCATTGATTTACTCTGCTGCTTGGACTCTGAGGGCGGCGCTTCACTGAAACAGCCTCTGTGTGTCTGCTTTTATGGGGTTACACCACTTAATCGGTCATTCCTCTGGCATATAAAAACATAACCTCATGATGCATCAGTCCCCTGACACGCCTCGACACATCAGCCTTTCTACTGTACGAGTTACTGCTCTATAAAAGGCTCCCTTTTTTCTTTTTTTTTTTTACAGTAGATTTGTAGTTTAAACAGGCGATTTGTATTAGAAGAACTAGACTCACGGATGCGTTGAAATATTGGTATCTGATCATCAATCTGCTTGGGTCATCCTTAATGTCCTTCGCCGCCCTTCACCTGAGGCTTCGGGTTATCTCTCCCACAGCGTCCCATTGTCTTTTATGAAAGGTCTTTGCACAACCCCTTTTTAATGCGTCTCTACAGTGGGTGATGGATGCGTGCAGCGGTCGGCTATCTGCACTCGGCCAGAGCCAGACGAATAAAAGGATTGACCGTCTGTGCGACCGGAGAGAAAGGGCCCCGACCGGAGAGAAAGGGCCCCGACCGGAGAGAAAGCTTGCTATCTGGCAAACAGACACTGTGGTGTTAGGAGATAAGGAAAGCAGAGGCACTTCTTAAGCACACTTAAAGGGGGACCCAGGGCTGTTGGATTAACGCTGAATTAATAGAAACAAACACTGTATCACAGTAGCGACCGCATTTTTGATCATCTATTAAACGTTTTTGAGACATTTATCAAGCAAATAGGCTTAGTACGTTGTTAAAATGTGTGCCAATTGGCTTAATTTTTACAAAACAAAACAAGTCATTTAAAGATGTCACTCCTCTGACGTTTCATAGACAAAACCCATCAATCGATGAATTGAGAAAATAATGTCATTCATGGTTTTTTGAAGCCCTGTCCTGGAGGTTAAGCCATCAGGCAGCAACCTGTACACGAGGTATTCTACCGGTCGCAGGTGTGCAAATCTTTGCCCATGTCAGAAAAAAGATTGCGATTTAGTAATTCTTTATTTTAGAGCTGCAACACTTAGTTTAGTCGGCCAAGTACAAAATGCAAAAACACTTTCTGGTTCCATCTCCTCAAATGTGAATGTTTACTTTGGTCCTATGTGGCCATAATTGATTATAGTTTCTGACTGGCAGTCACACGGAAGCCTGGCTTCTGAGAAATAGTGAATGTCATTTTTTTATCACGTTTTATCTTTATTTCATATACCAAGCGATTAATCAAGAAAACAATCGGCAGATTAACTTGCAGCCTTATTCAGATCCTTGCCAAGCTAGAAATGATATTTCTTCATGCCACCGTTTGTGTCATAATGTTGGTATGTGGCAAAACAATTCTTTTTTGTTTTTTTGTTTTTACATTTCAGGTCACTGATCTTTCCATTTTGCTCGGATGTCTTTTCCGTGTGAAACCATATTTGTTTACACCGCAACCTCTCCTGTTGTACGCGTCAATGAACACAGTGCGGGAAAAAACATCACAACTTCCTTTGGCCTCCCTTTGCCCACTGAATGCTTTGCTACTCAACAGGCTGGCATGGGGCCCGGGGCCCTGTCCCCCTTGGTGTGTGTGTGTGTGTGTGTGTGTGTGTGTGTGTGTGTGTGTGTGTGTGTGTGTGTGTGTGTGTGTGTGTGTGTGTGTGTGTGTTCTCTCACACAAGGCCCGCTATTGTTTTAATTTGTATCCAGGAGAGGAAAGGCCGCCACCGGTTTGGCTGCATCGCACCGCTTCCATCTGTCCCACAAATAAAGGTGCAAAGCGACGACACGCCGTGTCGAGGAAATAACTTGGGGGAAGTTTACAGAGAGCTTCTGTAGACGGCATGTGACTGGCATGCGAGGAATGCCAATCGTAGTTCTGCTCGAGCAGCTTTGTCCGTGAGTTTTTTTTTTTTTTTTATCAAGAATAGCATCTTGGTATGTTTTTTTTTTTTTTTTTTTTTTTTTCTCCCCTCCCTCCCCCTCCACGGGGGCCACCTGTGTTCCTGGAAGGATTAGTTCAGAGAAGGCAGGAGGAGGGATTAGATGGTGTTACTGGTGTAGCCTGGGACTTTGAGCCACCCCCCCAACAGTTCTCTTGTTTTGTTTTAAAAGAACATGCTTTGTCTTTTATTGAGCGCACACACACAATGAGCATGAAGTCTGGCTAAATGTAGCTTCATCAGCATGTCCTAGTTTCAGCTCCCCACTACTCTTGATCTGATCCACTTCCTGTGTCTGTTCTGTGGGATACTGTTGGTACCGCTTTCAGCCAAAGACGCGGAGGCCATACGGGATGATGAAAGCGGAGATCAAACGCCCTCTGCTTTTGATCTCTCTACTAAGAAACAAAAGCATCACAATCAGCTGTGAGAATAACTAAAGTCTGTGTAAGGTCCATGTTTGAAATGAATGAGTCACATGGAGAGAGAAAGCAGAGAAACCTTCATTGAAACTGTGGCGGTTTTGCTGTGATTCGATCCCCTCCCCGTCCTGGAACCGTCACGTCTCCTCTCCATGTGCACTTCGTGGTGATTGTGTTCGGCTCCGTCTGAAAGGAGGCCAGAAAGAGGGGGGGGGAAAAAAGAAAAGAAAAAAATCCGACCGGAAAATGTCAGGCCCAGTGAGGAGGAAAAGACGGGGTCCTTTGCATTCTTTCCATACAGTCAATCTGAAATATTTGAGACTGAAGCCACAATTGATGGTTTTGCATATTTCTCCCTGTGAGGCTGTGTTTGAGTGGCGCTGTTTCATTCAATGTGATGTCACCGTGGAGGAGGGGGGGTGAGGAAAAAGAAACCTGCAGCACTGCCCCCTAGTGGTGACCTTGTGCCTGGATTATTCAGTACTTGCTGCTTAAGAAGTGAATTCCTTCTTTCCACAGTCAAAGTTGATCTGTGTGTTGTTTCTTTCCATCTTGTCCACTCGATTGAGAGACAAGTAATCACTTTTTGTGTATGTATACATACATACATACATACATACATACATACATACTTTATGTATGTGTACTGTTGTTTCCTTCTCAGCTAAGCATTGCGTCTTAGACTAAACCTCATTGAAACTTTAATAAAAACCTAAGGGGACTGAGTTCAACAATGACAATTTCATTTAACGATTACTCTGGCAAATTCTTTACAATTTATGATATCCCAATGATCATCAAACTATGTTTAAAACTCTTAAATTGGCACTACAACATACTGGAATCTCTTTACTTTACATTTTGTTGAGAAACAAATATTTGTATTGGATCACAGATAGATAGGACACAAATATTGTTTTAGTGGCCATCATAAAAGGACAATTTTAAGGTTGATAATATACAAGAAGCTTTGTGTTTTTTCTTGCAGGCTTATTTTTTTTAAATCAGACTCTTATTTTTTCACTTCTCCACCATATTAGTGAGCCGGATGGCTTTTCAAGTCACCCGTGTGGCAATGTTCACGATTATCCCAATAATGGAAATTCAACGCGATCAACCTATACTGCGAGTGCTTTTTAATCGTGATCCACTATACCATCCTGTATTGTCCCATCTCTATAGTTCAAAATAACTTTTATAGTGTCTCAAGTTTTTACGCTAAGGAAGGAATGGGGTAACTGTTTTTCCAAATATGTAGAACCCCAAATTCAGAACCTCTGTTAGATCTCATGTCATCTGAAAGATGGTGAGAAATGCCCCACCATAATTAAGATTGCTGGTTTTGTCTGACCGAACCAAAAGTTGGAGCCAGTAAATTTTTCCTTTCCTTTTGCTTTTCAAAATGACTCAATCAATTGATTCATCAATATCAGAGTAGTTGCCAGTTAAATTATACCAAGTAATGGATTAATCATTATCAATAAAATACATGCCATCAACCCAAAACGGCCATCTTAATATTCAGGTAATTGCTGGGTGACCTGTAGTTTGCATCCATTTATTAACGTTCTAAAAATATATATATTTTTTATTTTGTGCTGTGGCATTTCCTCTGTAGCTCGACGTCCCTCCCAAAATGTACACCCAGTGACTCGAGGCTGCGCTTCCCTGCTCACCCAGCAGGTGGCAGTGCGTGCCTGGACATCTCCCCTCTGTTGGAACAGCTGCTCCTGTGCGGTGCTCCTTTCACTGACCACAGACACTTTGAACATCAGGGTTTGGTTATATGGCCGTGTGATGTAACCGGCCGCCCCGAGGCCCGTCTCCTCTCCGCGTCCGCTCCATAAAGGCCGAGCCCCAAACGACAAAGAGTTTTAAGTGCTGACGTCAGCGGGACCGAGACCCAGCCGAGTGGTTTCATAACCCCCGGTTTGGACATCACTCTGGAGCGTGTCACATGTTTGTTGACTATGATAATTACATGGTGCACTTTCTCCCCCCCCCCCTCCGCCGCCCCCCCCTCCTCAACTCCCGAGTGTTTTTCCACACTTCTAATGGGAAACTCTGAATTCAACCTTTTGAATTTTCAGTTTCCACACTGAGCAAATAGGCGTTGTGGGTGCGTTTTTCTTTGTGTAATAGCTACTTGCTTAATGGTTGTGAGGACGTTGTTTGTTTTGTTAATCCATCACGTGCAGCTGCGTTTCATGCATCCTTTGGTACAGTGTGATATTTATGAAATGATTGCTTATCAGTCGTTTAGTCAAATGCTACAGTTTGTGTGTTATACATTCAGTATATAATATATTAGTTTGGCATTTCATGACAAGTTCTTACATTGAATATAACCGCAGATCTTCTTTTGCCATAAGATTTTGTTTTTATCGGTTTTCTTTTTTTGTTCACCCCGAAATCAAAAATGCATATTTTTCCTCTCCATCATTTTTTTGTTGTTGTGATTCGCCTAGTTTGCCTTCTCTCGATTTTATAATGGGAATATCAAAAATACATTTGAGATCATGACCCGGTTGCTCGATTATAATCCACAGTTCATGTTTCTTTTTTCTTTCGACCGTCGTTTGAAGTCTTTAAACTCACCAAAAGCTTCCAACCCTGGTCGTGATTCTGGCACTTTTCTCTTCTCTACTCACCGACTTTTGCGGAAAAACAAAAGTGTCATTCAGCGCACGTGGTCAACATTTCATAAACCATTCAATAAGCTTATGACTGCGGCCGTCCGAAGCGCAAACCCGGAGACAAGGTAGCCATTCTGTGTGACTGTCACACAGTCTCCGTTGTCCCTCCGCTCGCCTGTCGCCACATCTACCTCCAGTTGCCGCCGACAAAGGCGTCCCAGTAGCAGCAACCCAACACACACACACACACACACACACACACACACACACACACACACACACACACACGGAGCCAGTGGGTACCAGTAGACAGTGGAGTAGCTGTAGTGGCTGCCAGCTCCCAGAGAGAGCCACTTTGTTTCACCTCTGACTTGGATTCACGCCAAACAATCTTAAGAGTCGCTCACTGGGTCACTTGATGGAGTAATTGAATGGGGAGTTTATAGTTGTGCAGTGTAGTTCCTTTTTATTTATTTATTCATTTATTTATTTATTTGAGGTGCTTTTATTGCTGTATTTATAATAAAGCAGAAATCAATGCCGCCGTCTGTGTGCGAGCGGCTTTCTGTCGTGTGAGCTGCCGTGTCTGCCCACTGCTGAATGACTAATCGGTACAGTTTTAAGTGTCAGTGCGACGACATCGTCGTTACTGCGGATACGTGTCCGATCTGTGATCTGTCCACACCGCTTTTGCTCGTTGCTATCTAGTAGGAGCGTTTAAGCCGGGCCTTTGATTTTGAGCGAAAGGTCCTCGATATTTACGATTTCAAACGATTGATCTTTGAGTTATGCGATCCCCAAACAATCTATAGTCCGTAATGAAAGCCCTGTCGAGGGTCGATGGCGTACAATGACGACAGACACATTTCAACAAGCATTAACACATATATTTTTTTGTAAACGCAGCATTAACATATGATAACCATATAAAGTTGATATTGTTAGTAAACGGTTGCCTATTTGCATATCTGCTTCACTGTTCACAAGCTAGTACACATATCTGTCCGTCTGCCTTTCAGAGCTGAACAGGTAGAGTTCAGTCGGTTTATCACAGCTTTTTTTTCTTCAAAGGTGTTGATCAGAGGGGGTTCGGGTGAATCAAAGTCGTTACACACACACACACACACACACACACGCATACACACACTGTCTTTTCATACATGTTTCATGTCACGATATTGATCGTAGCAGCCTTCCAGCTCTCGCTCTGAGCTCCCGTGTCTGACCACGCTTCTCCTCTGTTCCTCAGGACCTGGAGATCGTCTACTCGTACCTCCACGGGATGGAGGCCCTGTCCAACCTGCGAGAGCACCAGCTGAGGTCAGTGTCTGCGCGCGTGTGCTCGATCGCATACATCTTTTTACTTGACAGCTCCCCGGTGTCTGCATCCATAACAGTTATGGTCAGAGGGTTGAAAAATGAACGTGGAGACGCCAGCTAAACCAGGGGGCGGAGGGATTCGTCTGTTTTTTTTTTTTCTAATCAAGCAGCCACTGCCCCCTGGAATTATTTTATTCTCTAAAAAAAGTTAATAAGGCACAATGACTGCAATGCACTTGTAAAACGTAGGTTTTGCCTGATTGGTATTAAAGGTATTTTAAGCTTGATTTAATGTTTAAAGTCAGTTTGTTCGTACCTGTCGGGGGTTTATCTCTTTTCTAGGTAACTAAGTGATGAGATCCATTGTTTCTTGTAGGTGGGTACACGTTCACATGATATGAAACGCAACAACTGCCAACTCTCATTCGAGAGGAGGTTCATTTGAAACTCAGGCCCACTCATCACAGCGTTGGACCGGGTGAGAAGGAGACGAGGGATCGACTTCTCTCTCAAGTTGTTCCCTCGTTTCCTCGCTTGCGTGAGAGTAACTTTAATGGCTTTGGGCTTTTGGACTGCTGGTAACATAAAACATTTGAGGACTTTGCCCTTGGACATTATTAAAATTGTGATGGTCTTTTCTGACTATTTTCACTCATTTTTTATTTTTTTTTAATGAAAATAATCATTAGTTATAGCATTAATTTCAGCTCTCACTCTTTTTGTTTTCACTTTCTGTTGGAGTCATATCCGACACTAGACTTCCATTCAGACAATGAAAGGCAAATTTTATGGGGTCCTTACTGAGCCACTCCCTTTTTACAACAAAAGAAAACAATAATTTTGATTAAAACGTCCCTGACGTGAACGCGGCGTTCTGTCCTCCGGTCATCGTCAGCTCGCCTCCCGGTCCTTTCTGTCTGGCGCAGGCTTTCCAAACACTGCCATGTCAGAAGTCTGTTCCCAGCATGCCTTGTGTCCATACATGTGGATTATACTGGCGGCGGAAAACAATGTAGCAGTACATGACCCGCGAGCTGGAACATTCCACTGTGTGACCCCTCGGAGGCCTCCCACCCGACAGTAACCCCTCCCCCTTTGGATCCTAAGGAATGTCCCCGTGGTCCCACAGACAAGTCCTCCACTCCTGCCAACTTTGATTTTCCCATCCTTAAAAAAAAAAAAAAAAAAAAAAAAACACAATTCCCAGCCATCCAACTAACTATGGGATTATGTTATAGATCTTTTTTTTTTTTTCCTCCACTTTTCATCTGAGAGGAATGTGTTGTTTTCCCTGTGTAGTTCGTTTTTTCACAGCGACTTGTTTTTTAGAGCCGGGATTGTTTTTTTTCTGCCGTTGTGCAACGCGACGGTCGCCCCCGAGCTATTTTCTGAAGCCCTTTGTGTTTTGATCAGCTTCTGTTTACTATAGCTGCCTGTCTGTAAAGTTGAGGCACAGTCGTCTTCTCTGGGGGCGTTTTGGGGAAAAGCCTGATGTGGATGACTTTTTCTCTTGTTTTATGTTATGGGGAAGAAAAAAAACGAAACAAAAATCAGAGATCTGCGATTTTTTTAAAAAGTGTGAACCATCATTTACCCTCGCAAAATAACTCAGTGAGAAAGAACGAGGGTTAAATCCTTGGTTGAATCGTGATAGTACTTTCATATTATTATTATTTTACATCCTTCATGTTTAACACTCTTAAACTAAGAAAACCCAACAAGAGTTCTCTAATGAGGGCAGTGGGAGCACAAAGTGAGTCTAGGCCTAATTGAGGAGGAGAAAATACTGCACAGAATAAGCTCATTTGACCCGGATGAATGACACTTGTTTGTGGGAGCGGAGGCATAAATAGTCTTGTGACTCTGCGGTTAATTGTTGTGCATTGTTAAAATCCCAAAATAAACTTCATGGTGCGGTGAATGAGTAATGGCCTCTTTAAGCCTTTCATCAGTGCTGTCATCAACAACAAACAAATAAAAGTAACTAATGAATAAAAAAAAAAAGAATACTATGGCAACAATACTATGACACACTACAAAGAAGAAAAAGACAAATCAATAAATAGGAAAAAATGATATATGGCAAAATAAAAGGCCCATAAAAATCAGAGGTTTTACGAGTCATACAAAAGTTTTCCTTTCTAAAATAAAAGAGTCGGAGTGTTTTCTACGGTTTAGAGCCATGCAAGCATGAAGCAGCCTCGACTGATCTTTATAAGGAACATCTGAAAGAACGTCTGTGGAAAATATGACACGACATAAAGAAACATGATCTTTGCCCATGAAACGGATTGTATGTCACATAAAGGTATTAAGAGCATAACTACAGCAGATCTAAAACACGTATCTGAAACTTAAGCAGTACATGTCACGGCAATAAAAATATCAAAGGCTTCTTTGTGACAAACCGGACTAACCACCACAGAAATGCATCGTAGAAGTCGCAGACCAACTGACTCGCCGTCTCAGTCTCTTCAATAGACCATAATGCAATGCAGCCACACGGCTGGCGTACCGTGCTGGTAATGTGACGTTGCTGTTCTGCTCATAAACCTACACTGATGATAAAAACCTTCAGTCATTCATATCTATAAGATACTCCCACTATATTATTGCTCAGCATCACGTGTCCACTGCCTGTCACGGATGCTGGCTGAACGTCCTCCTGGGGAAATGTAGGAAGTCACTAGTTGTAGGTGTGACAACAAAATACTCAAGTATCAAGGGCGGGGTTTATTATTTGAAGCGACACCCTTAGTTGAACAATGTCTGGATCTGTTCCTTTTCTTTTTGTCCTGTTTTGTAATATTGCTAGCCAACCAGAGTTACTGTTTCCTCCTATTGTTTTCTGACCGCCCCCCCCCCCCCTTCCTCTGCCCCTGCAGGATGATGTGCGAGACGGTCCGTTACGAGAGACATGAGGCCAATGAAGTGCTGTACTAGTAAGTACCACGGTGTCTGGAGCGGCATGGGCGCGGTTGTCTGCGTTTAAATGGACACTGAGGATGTTTATTTGGTCGAATGCTTGCATATCTACCAGTGTATGAACACATGAAGAAAAAGAACAACAACAGGTGGCAGCCGATGTAACGATATTTAAATTCTGTGTGATCGAAGCACACCTCGGCCCTTACTCAGGAGAGAGAGAGAGAGAGAGAGAGAGAGAGAGAGAGAGAGAGAGAGAGAGAGAGAGAGAGAGAGAGAGAGAGAGAGAGAGAACACAGAACACGTGATCCGTGATGGCTCCTGAAAGCGTTTCCTTCAATGCCGGCTCGTCGCTAGTGGTAACGCTCACGTGCTTCCTTCCTTTCAGCCGGGTGCTGTGGAGGGTTAATATGATCGTAAAGCTGTATTGACATTTTCTGATTGTGTTTGGACCCTTTTTTTTTTAATAAAGGCTGCAACAACGGTAGTAAGTAAGGCGTTCGACTGCCGTCACATGTCGAGTCGACGTCTTCCGAACACCCGTGGTGAGAATTAAGACCGTTAATTAACGTTATCAGCCTCTCGAGGGGCGACGGAGGGCGCAATGTCCCTTTTCTGCCTCTTGATCCCCTGTGTAGGTGTGTGTGTTAATGCAGGGGTCTATATGTATGTATGTGTGTGTTGGGAGATGACGGGGAAGAGTCAACACTTCATTAGAAGCCCATCGGCGGTGTGGGAGCTGATTAAACAAAAGGAATGCAGATTAGGCAGTGGTCGCATAATAGACTCCAGTTTCAGTAAGATTCCCTCAGGTCCCACACACACACAGAGTCTCTTTGCGTTTTTAGTAGTATCATTATTAAAGAGCATTCTTGGATGTTCCGCTCAAATTCCTCTCAAAAATGTAAATATGCAAATCTAAACACTAAAGTAGATCATTTTTTTTTTACACGTAAACAGTTTCATTTGTATATACACGGCTTAGTGTGGACGTATAATACCTCATTAGCACCAACACAGCGACACGGGTCAAAGCTTCATCAGCTGAGGCTCCTCCGGACTCGGGGTTGGACTCCGGTGGACTGTGGTATTAATTTACTCTTATTTACATATAAACATCATTTAATCTACCTCCCAGAATGAGAGCGAAATGCAGGTTGCACTTCACTTGTTCACTTGATCTGTGTCATTATTAGGGCTGCACTAATGATCAAAATCGCAGTGTGGCCCACTGCACTCAAATCCTAAGAGGCTCAATATTTGTTAAAGGTGTAACGTGTGTCAAAATACCATTTTAAATTCAATGTTGTCGAGATGCGGAGATGTCCCGGCCTCCACATCGTATTCTACAGACTTGAGAAAACGGATTTCTTTGGTACCGATCCCCGCAAAAATCACATCGTAACCATTGTAACATGTTTTTCAATGAAAAGGAGAAAAAATAATGAAAAAAATGATCATTCCCTCCGATAGTGCAAATCATATCCTAATTGCCATTCAGTCTAAATAATTGTAATTTGATTGTTTTTCATCAGTCATGTGTGTTCTCGTCTTATATAAAAGAGGAATAACAGTAGAGTAGAATGAAACTACTTTTCTAGGTTTACCTCCGGGCCAAACCATCAACACAGCAGGTTATTGTCCTTATTTTTTGCTTTATTGGTTGATTTAATTAGCACGAGTGTCGCGGCTTCTAGTTGCGTCTGCGCACAACTGTTTTGTATGTGCACAAGTGTATGCGTGCATGCATGTGTGAACCTATTACAAGTCTGTCGCGGCTCCTCCTGATAAGAGCAGGGTGTTAAACAGCAGCAGATGAGATTGACTTTCCTCCCGTGCAAGATCTTAATCAAGCTTCTCTTGTGAAAATACAAGCTTTTAACAGCCTGCCTTCAGTTCCTCGTCTATTTATAACAACCGCAATAATCTGCCGGTGAAACGAGGGCTCTAAAAGTCAATGGGGAATTTAATTGTGATCGTGTCTCTATTAAGTTGTAAAAATTGTAATCCCCGTAATATTGAGTCATATGTCAGAGGTGTTCATTTCCTTAAAGGGAAAACCCAGGTTCCATTGAAAGGTGCTTTTTAGAAAAGCTACAGGCGGACACACCAGTGATGAATGGTCTTAAATGGTCGGCATGGAGACCGTACAGAAGGTTTAACTATTTGTATTTGTACCTTTTAATAGAGTACAACTGCAGTGCCTGACCCATGTGTTGGGCTGAAATGTTGGAGTCACTCAGTGGTGAACGTGGGCAGGAATGATTCTGGCACCTTCGACTAATCAATAAGTCTGATTGGCGGTTTCATACATAATTGTGTCACGCAAGTTCATTTTTTGTGTGCATGCAGCCTGGCGTTCCTTTGAGATTCTCACCCAAAAGAGAAAGTAATAGTACCCCACGGTCATTTTTTCCACACTACACCACCACACCGGTGAATTTTTTTTTACTGGAATCCCCAGTGAGCAAGACGTGTAGATTGCTCCACACTGACCCAGTCTTCCGTAAATGAAAAGAAAATCAACAGCAGCGTGTATTGAACCATTGATTTTATTTTCATGCCCACCGGAGCGTGTGACGGGAATCTGCCTGTAGTGAAACCGACGAGCTCGGACTGGGAAGCTTGATCAATCAACGGCGATGCCGGTGGATGGGTTCAAAACACATGTACAGCGGGATGTTTGTGATTTAAATGGCTGTCTGTGGAGATTACGCTTCACCAAATGTGACAAAATTAGACTTGAGATGAAAAAACAACACTTGGGGTCTTTGTGAGAGTAACAGCGGTTCGATACGGGGCCAGTGGCCCCCTGATATTAAACCTGGACCCATCTCTGACTCCATATCACTTTTTTGCCCAACCAACAGTCCAAAGACCAAATATATATATACACATCAGTTGTAACTCTTTATAAGCTAATCGATCGGTTAATTGTTTCTGCTGTAGATTTTTTTTTTTAACTCTCAAACAAGCTTAGATGATTCTTTCTCTAATCTGTTATGCAGCCTTTAAGACAAGGAAAACACATTATTATTATTGGTTGATGTAAATCGGAGCAGAATGTCACTGTTTGGCTGTTTGTCTTCTGGATATTCCTCCTTTTTGAGTTGAGGGACAACGGCATCCAGAAGAACATGTTACACAGAACGAAATCCTGGCTACATACCAAATGTTTTTTCGTCTTCTTTTTTTTCTCTTTTCTTCCATAATGTAAAAAAAAAAAAAAAAAAAGCACTCGGATTCATACAAATGCCCCAGTTAATGACCCGAACACTCACACTCTCTCTCTAACTATCCCTGACAGTTGGCAGTCCTGGAGCAATGATAGGACGATGAGGGTAATAGTTATAAAAGTACTCCTTTTTCCTGCCTGGGGCTCTGGATTGCTTGAGTGTACACACACACACACACACACACACACACACACACACACACACACACACACACACACACACACACACACAGTCACACACACACACAGTCACACACACACACACACACACAGTCACAGTCACACTCAATACGTCATGAAAACATCCCATGCTGTGAGAGCATCCAGAGATTATAGTGCTAAAGCCCTCCTGAGATCGAGGCTGACCTGGCACATTGAACAGAGGCTGTGGAAGAGGGGATAGTACCTTCTGGACTGCCTTTAACCTCTTCCATGTCAGCTCTTTCAGTGTGACCCTTGACCCTTGACCCCTCACTAATCTGCATGGTCCAGCTGAAAACTCCATCCCTTTTTTAGATGTTTTGACGTTTCCTGTTGGACTCGTAGAATCCGTTGGTTTGGAAGTCTTTTTTTCTTCTTTTCGTGAACATCACACTACGGCTATTGGAGTCAAGTAGTGTGAGTTTTGCATTTTAATTAGATTTTTTTTTCCAAAATTAACTAGTCCATCAACACAAAATTAATTGGCATCATTGTTCCCGATGTGAAAGTAGTGTTTTGAATTAGACAGTTGAAGACCATTGCAATTGTCGTACTGTTAGCGACCGTTGGATTAATTGAGAAAATAATTGGCAGGTTAATGACAATGAAAGTAATTGTTAGTTGCAGCCGTACATTTAATATTCAGCTTATATTTATGAGGACTTTAAAAGTCAAGCCTGCCTGTCTTTAAAGCTGTGACCATGTCCGTCTTTAGTATTTCAATGTGTTTCAAGTTAAATTAAGCAGCTTGATCAACCCATCGTATGATGTCTTTTCATTTTCTGTCGTTATGGCAACACTACAACTGACGATTAAGTCGGGTTGTAGTGTTGCCATGAAAACAGGAATTTACCTTCTACACGTGTCATGCTGAAATCCCATTTTACCCTCGCAGGCAGAGCTTCAGTTCTGTACATGTTTTGATTGAAATTATTAAAAGAGGAAGAAGAACCCGTCTCCCGTCGGTGGAACGGCATCAGTCCAAGACCAGAAAGCTGTTACCAGGAGAGACAAAACACTAAAACACTTCATCGTCAATTGGGTGTCGCAACACCCAACTGATGATGTTCCTTGACTCAACTTGATGGTATTTCCTTGTGTTTAATATATAGCTCAAATAGCATTGGTAAAGCCCTATCATGACGATTCTAAAGAAGAACAGTTGGCATGATGTGATATTTTGACCCCCGGCTGAGATTCACAGTGAGCGTTGGGGAGTTGACCTCCTCATGCCGCGCCTCTTCCTTTTGGTCTTCACAAGCAACCTCCTAGGAGGGTAGATGAGGAAGATGGAACTCAAAAAGCCATCGCATCGTCAATGAGCCCAATGTCGGCGTATATATAATTGTACATGCGGTATGTACAGAAAGTTGGTAAAAAAAAAATTGCAGAAAGGTTCCTGTATGTGAAGCGCCGCCGTAGTCTGAGCTTTAATAAGCTAACTCTGACCTTGTGCCCCAGCGCTCACCAACCAGGGATACATGTTCCCCAGGTGGTGTTTGTGCAGTTACCAGAGCGGAGACGGTTTTTGTGGAAATTTAATGAGTAGACAATTGGGATTCAGTAAAAGTATAAATAATCTCATGTTTGTGTTTAGTAGGAAAATAAAAAAAAAACACACGATTACAAACTGAACTTCACAATAATGAATAAACTACCAACACCTGTACACCACCCGCTGCAGTGAGAGTCAACTTACACTAGTCGGGAGGCGAGCAGATCAGTCAAAAGTGATGTAGAAATGTTAAGTATAGACGACTGATGTAAGTGGTAGTAGTACAAATACAAACTTCACCAAACCTTCTGGAAAAAAAAAAGAGACCAAGTGAAACATTGACAATTCCAGAATCAATATGTCTTGTTTTAAAATCATGTTTTTGATAATGCCTGGTTTAAAATCAATTAAAAGTTTGGGACATCTTCACAAACACAATATTTTATTGTGTTTAGAAAAATCCCCAATCTGCTGGTCAGAAACCTTTTCGTTGTATTCAAACTCTTTAAATCACACTGACCAGTAACCTCTCAGCCCGCTCCCTCTGCAGATATTTTTTTTGCATCAGATAAAAGTGTCTTCAGGACAATTGGCCAATTAAGAAAGTGATGCGAAGGCATTATTTCATAATGGCACAATACCATTGTGGCATTGAGAGTCTTGTGAGAGCTTCATGTTGAAAGCGACAGAACAATAGCAACTTAAAATGTTAATATTTTAGCTGCTTGTTTGTAAAGCGCTCGACACTCTTTTGTTTTGAAACTCCCGTTATGGGTCCTTCCTGTCGGTCCGAAGCGCTGTGTACGCTCGAGAAAAAGAGGGTCACTTCAGCACAAGTATCAATAAGATGCAAATGATTTGTATCCTGTTAAAAGTCAAAAGTTAAGAAGTGAATGTCTGAGTCTACCTCACAAGTATTTGTGACAGCAGGAAGGGCATTTCATTCTTGAATAAAACTTTTGATTTCGTAAAAAGAAAAGAGAAGAAAACTGGATTCTCATTTCACAAAAGTCTCGATGTCATAATCGCCCTCATCGCGTAATTATTTCTCCCCCTTTCCACCGTATCCATGGTACCCGTACAACCCGATACCCGGTTGTTAAATGCTTCCCAAGGAGGGGGCGGGGGTGTTTTGTGGATCATGTTTACCGCTTGACGATCGCTTCCACGATTCGTGACCCAGTTCAGTCAAGCTGTCGCGGCGCATGAGAGTCTCCGATCTCCTACTTTTTTAAACATTGTATCTCCGCCTCCTCTTCCTCCTCCTCCTCCTCCTCCTCCGCCGCCATGTGAGGCGCTCCCCTCGCTCCGTGCATCCGCGTTGCCAGCAATAAATAATTGAGGCACCCCATTCGCGTCGTCTCCGAACGCGAACGAAGAACCATGAAAAGGCCGGAGCGAGTCTGGAGGGAGGCGGACGGAGATGAGCAAGAGGGAAGAGGAGAAGATGCTGCTGGGAGGGTTTTTGCACTGTGTCAGTAGGGTGTGCTGTCTACAGCCTCATTAGTTCTGCAAGACGAGTGTAGAGGAGGAGGAGGGGGGGAGGGGGGGAGACTTTGTTCTCAGTGATTAGGAAGAAAAAAAACTCCGTCAGCACAGCGATGCTGGGTGTGAATGTATGCGTCTGTGTGTGCGCGGCGTGTTTTTAATAAGTGCACCCGCCCCTTACCTTTCGGTAAGCAAAAACCAGTCCCACATTGCTGACGTCTGACTGGTCATTGATTTTCTTTCTTTTTTTTTTTTTTTTTTTTCTTTCCTTCTCTGGTTTCAATTAAATAGTCCCACTCAGACCAGGTGAAAGTGTTCAGCGATAATCACACAAGCGGCTGCCTTATTAACGCCAGAGCGGCTTCAAGTACAACTGTTTAATTTCAGCTTGATGAGCAGACGTTCTTTGTCTGTGATGAGGTGCCTGTTTTTTTTCCTTTTTAACAGTACCAGCTGGTAAACAGACGGATGGAGGCTTAACTGGATGCTGCTCTTTCATACATTGCAAAGATAATTCCGGGTTTTCACACCCTCAGGTGAAGCTTTAAAAGTAACACCTGCACCGATGCAGACTGATAATGAAGCAGCACATCTGAGATTTTTTTTTTTCTTCTTCATTTTTACACTTTCCAAAATAACCTGTCTATCACGTTAGAAATAATTAGACATTCTGGGCAATCCACTTTCTCGCCTAGGGTTGGATGAGAAGTTTAATACCACTGTATAATAAATGTGAAGGCTTGCTGTTTCCCCCTATTTCCAGGCTTATGCTAAGCTAAGCTAAGGTAGCTGGCTGCTCGCTGTAGCTTTATATTCACCGTACAGGCACGAGAGCGGAATTGATCCTCATCTAACGCAAATAAGTGTATTTCTAAAAATGTAGACGTATATTCCAATATATAAGGAATAATGCTGATAATTATGAATGTCTGTTTTTTTTTTTATATTACATAAGACATGCATTAAACACAGCTTATTTTATTAGTAATGCATAGTTCTATTTCACAGGTTTAGTAGAAGAGGAAAAAAAAGTCAGTCACACACTTTGAATATCTGTTTTGTTTGAAAATAGTCAGGATGCAGAAATAAGCAATAAAGGCAACAAAGTAAGTAAATCATAAAAGTCTATCATAAATAGTCCTAATTTCTACCGGCATAGTGCAGCTTTAGTTGTTCAGAGTCATCAGGGCGAAAATGAAAGCATTTTCCTGACGAGCCTATTTTTGTCCGCCGCACTGCCAAAACTCAAAGTGCTCATGTCAAATTCCCAGCGCCCGAAAACAACGGTATCAGTGTCACGAGAATACTTCCCTCTCTGTGTTTCTACTTCCTCTTTACTGTCCGGGGGCCGTTAGGTGACCTGTTTGAAGCAGAACTGAAAAACTAGAATTAAGCTGAAATGAAAGTGAAAACGCACAAGGAATCCTATTTTTTTTTTTTTTTTTTTTACAATACTGCGTATGAATCGAAGCAAGCGTTAATGTCGTTATCCGTGGACATCGCGCCCGTCTACGTTCTCGGTGGGTTAACATACGCGTCCTCGCTGATAATCCTTCACAAGATCCAGTGTATCGCAGCCTTGTGAGATTATCTCTCTGCAATCCCTCCGGTAGCCGTGCACGTCATGAGATGAACTAGAGGGGCAAAACAACGGATGCATTAACAAAAAAAAAAAAAAAAAACTTTCATCCTTTTAAAAATGACCAGCATGCTTTATTAATACTGACTGTGCATTTCCTTTCTGAATTTCATATTTAGTGAGTTGTTTATCTTGAGGCAAACTCCCGTCCCCAGTGGAATCTTTGATGTTCCTTAATAAGGCCGTTGCTTCACTACTAATGCCACATAATGCCTGGGAAAAAAAGTGTCCGCAATTTGCATTAAAGTGCCTTTGAGTGCGGTAGAAGATGTGTCCGTGTGTGTGTGTGTGTGTGTGTTTGTTTGTTTTCTCGTCATGTTGTAAGAACCTGACAGCCAGCGACGTCATCCAGAGGTCAGTCCGAGTTTACTTCGTCTGCGAAGCCCAATTTCCTCGACTGTGTGGGAGGATGAGTGATGATTCCTCGGTTCATTCATAGTTCTCGCTCTCTCCAACACGCGCTCTTTCTCATGTTTTCTCCTTTTAACATCTTTTTTTCTTTTCTTCTTTTTTTTTTTTTTATACAAGTAGTGATCTGAATTGGCTCAGTGAGCAGGGCTTACATCGCTGATGCATAAAATCACAGCACCAGTGCGTCGCCATGTAGATCAAGCACAATGGAGTAGCGAACATATCAGCGTTGAAGCTAAGGTTGATCTTGAGATACGAGCAAGAGTATGTTGGATAAAAATAAATAAAAAAACATATCTATTGTGTTGCTAACTCTTATTTCTAAAGAAAGTAACAAGCAGCTCTATCTCCAAACTTTTCTAAATCTACCCCCAGGCCTCCCTCTTTTTTGATTTTCTACATTTGTAGATTAATGGTTAAGTTAGAAAATATGAGAAATTCCCGTCGCATTTTCCCAAAGCACACGTTGATGCCCTTTTTTCATTTCTGGCTTTGTGTTAAAAACATAACAAACATATTCAGTACACAATCATAGTGGACCAAGAATGTCAGCAGTGTCCTTCCTTTTTTTTTTTTTTAATAAAAAGACGATTTAAACAATGAATCGACTAATTGTTGTGCGGTGTGTAGCAGAGTCTATACACATGAAGAGTTTGTTTTTTTCAATACACTATATAGTCATTTAAAAATAACATTTAAAAATGGAGACGATGTGGTCTGTAACGGCGTCATCATTACGTTACAGAGCAAAATGGTTATCCTGAACCTGGAAGTTTTATTTAAAAAATAAATAAATAAATAAATATATATATATATATCTTTCTGAAAAAGTAGATTTTGCCCTAAAATTGCTAAATTAAATCCAACATAAAGGCTTTATATGTCTCGCCAGTGTTACGCCATTCTTTACTCACCGTTCCGTGTTCTTATATTTTGCCCGTCTCCGTTGCATTCTGCGATGATTTGTGCTCAATGTGCCTTTTCTTTCTGTCTTCCAGCCCCGACGACATCGGCAGCTGCTGGTACATCCTGTTGTCCGGCTCCGTCTTCATCAAGGAGTCCATGTTCCTGCCCAGAAGCAGGTAGGATCACCGCTCGAAGGCTCGAGTCTCGGCTCTAACGTGTAGTTGGCAACTCCCGCCCTTCGAAGCCCATGTAGAACGTTCACCACGGGAGAAAGAAAGCTAATCCTAGACTAGAAAGAGAGAGACGATTTTCATTGATACTATCTCAAAAAGGTCTTATCCAGAGGAGTAAACACGGATGTCTTCTTTTACCCAAATTGGCTTTTTAAACGTTGTTTGCAGAGTTAAGGTTACAAAGGACACACCCCGGCTTGTTGTTTATTTCTCAAAGGGAACATTTGAAATCTGATAATTGCTTTTTTTTTTTTTTTTTATTTTTTTTTTTAAGATGACAAAGTGGCTGCTGCTGCCAACTACAAGCTCTGTTTTGTTTCCAAAAAGTTTCATATATATATATCTGTTTTTTCCAACCAATGAACGTATTAACGTCTCAATATCGGGCAGAACATTTGTACACGTGATTTCAGTTTGCACTATTTGCTGGTATGATCCAATGTGTGGTTCCTTCACTCGGCTCAGAGAAGGATGCTGGGCTGGAGTCTTGCATTTTATTGCGAGGCTCCACAGATGGCATCAGCATAACTTTTCTGCAATTCTGGAGAAACAAAGCATACTCTCTCGCATAAATTCTCTCTGTGCCTCCCGAAGGAAAAGTAGCGAGCGAGAGGAAATAAAGGAAGGCGGCATAAAATGGCACGTTGATGTTGGAAAGAGATCTATAAAATTCAGTCTTTCTGAAAAGTGTTATCACAGAAAAATAGCCGCACGCAATTGTAGATAAACAAAACACATGTCTACAAATAAAAATAAATAGGACTTCAAAAAGTAAAACAAATATCACTTCATTCACTTTCCACTTGTTTAAAGCAACTTGAAATTGAGCAGCTCCCCAGAAAGAAGACCGTAACAAAAAGCAAGTGGAACTGATAAACGTCAAGTTGGTAAAATAACAGAAGCACGAAAGTTCTGCTAAACTACAGAACGTTTTTCTTTAATGGTACAAATTCTACATCTGGACATATGTATTCCCAAAGGAACGTTACCAACGCTTAAAAGGCATTGTACCACCAGAAGTGTTGACCTGTACCCTTCAAAATAAAAGTCTCCGCTCCATCAACAGGATTTTACCAGAACTGGGAACATTTTACTTTAGTTCCACTATATTTAGCATTCATAAGCAGTATATAAATACTGAATAATTGGCTTATAACACACTACAATGTAGTTGTAAGTAGATACACCTGTGGGTACCCATAGTGGAAGCTGCTGTAAAAAACTTAAAGTAAAATGTTACCCAGGACTTCATAATATCCTGAGCAGTTACTTTTTTTTGGTAGTGTCGGCCACATAAAACATAAAATATAATTGTTGTTGTGGTTAAAAATAGTGTGAAGTCTCTCTCAACATCTCATGTTTTACATATAATTCCATCCCCCTTTTTTTTCTTTCTTATGTGGTCAGTTGTTTCAAGAAACAAATATTGTAGTCTTTGAGGAAAGAAGAGTGGTAGAAAGCCACTTTATCACCAGAGCCCGCCCCCATTATGTATAATAATTAACCACAACACCCCCAGAGGACCTAAGACCCCCTCACCCCGCCCTCCAGCTCTGCGCCGTCGGCTCACAGCAGTGATCACCACCTCTGAGAGCTAAGATCCAAATGTTAAAAAGCTGCGATTTCACAAGTGGCTCTGTTACATGAACCGGCTCCGTGGGCGTCCTGAAAACAATGATCTTTTCATCCATTAAGGCTTGCATAACACACACCTACGGACGGGCCACCGCATTTAATCGCGGTGCGGAGCCGTCCCCCGGCCGTGCTCCTGGGGGGGGGGGCGCGGGGGCGAGAGGGGAGAGGGGTCGGCTCCGGTCATTCCACGGATTGACAGGAACGTGGGAGGCATTCAAAACGGAAGACTCGATCGGAAACGTGCCAAAAAAAAACGCCGCTCCCCTCTCAAATATGACCTTTTTCCGTTTCGCCAAGGTGAAAATGTGTATGTGGGACGCCGGAGGGGGGGGGAGAAGGAGGGGGGGATTTGCAGGTATTGACAGATTCAAGTTAATGCCCGACCGCAGTCACTGGGGAAAGAGGCCACTGAAAATGTTTACGAAGCATATGTTGCAAGGAGGCCGATGCAGGGGTTCGCTCTGCTGCATGAGACAAGACGGTGTATGGTTGATAATTAGCTCACTTTTTTTTTTTTTTCTTTTTAGAGTGATGCCAGCTGCATTGCACAAGACTTGTCTCGTTTCTTTCAACTGCACCCATTTAAACACATGATGCGCACACTGCGCATGATACAAAGCTGAATCATTTCGTCTCGAGGACAACAGCTGGACAAACCGAGTGCAAACCGCTCGCCGCCAGTCGCACGGCTTCGCTCATACGTCGGACCTCTGGCGTTTCCTCGACCTCTTGTGATCACGCGGGTATCGATCGTCCTCCCTCGGAAAGCGAAGCATGGAAGTGACGCGACGCATTCATAAGCGCCACGAAACCTCTCGGGTGGTTGGGCGTACGAAGCCCGCGTCCCGCGTCCCTCCCAACGTTTGATGTAAGTTTCTCTTAACCCTGACTGTGATCGTTCCAGAACCTAAAAGAACAAGTAGTTTCAGTGGCCTGAACCTGAACCATAGAGGAATGTGTCAATAATGACACCCATCTTGCAGATAAAAAAAAAAAACACTTGCGAATTGAAATACAACAAACCCAGTTTTTTAAATACGGCTTGATGTTATGACCCGATGAGTCCGCTGCATGATACATGAGCACATTCATCTGTATGAAGACGGAGCACTCTAGTTGGCACTCTATTATAGTCCTGGCCTCCACCGCAGCGCTCGGTGCCGCATTTAAAAGCATCATTTCAAGGAGGGGGAAACGAAGTGAGACCTATTTCTCAGGTGACAAGAAGACATTTTTTTTTTTTTTTTTTTTTTGAATGACACATTCAGAATGACACAATGTGATTTTGGAAGTTTTCAAGGGCTTCCCGGGTCGATGGAACTCACCAAGAAGTCGGATCAATCAGGAAATAAAAGGGATCCCGTCACCCGTTCTTTCGTGTCAGCGGTGTATTACTGTCAATCTAAAGGGAAGTCATGCGACTTCGCGACACGCTTCCTGCTTCAACAGGTGTGTCGGTGTTTTCACAGAAGTGACTTGTATGTCACGCGAATATCGACCGGTGGCTCGCGCAGTGAGGCGTTTCCACTCCAGCAGCCTCTTAAAGTTTCAGACGTCGTATCATTTCAGACGAAGTCAACTTTCGGTTTGCTTCTCTTCACACTTTATTATTTTCTGTCATAACATTTTTTTTGTTTGGTTTTGTTTTATATTAATAGCCGTATTGTAAAAAGGTGTAGAAATGGTGAGGGGAAAACCGGCTGGTAGGGGAAATTGGTTGTGACACGAGGAACTGAGCGGAGTCCAGCAGGACTTCCTGATGCTTTTAAATATGTGATGGAATTGGGTTTCAGACAAACCTTGCCCAGAAATGGCTGCTCATATCTCCTCTGGCAGCAAGGTTGCAAACCTGATATGCTTCCATCACTCACTCACTCACGCTTCTGTCTCTCCCTGCTCCCTCTCCCTGCACCCTGCTCCCTCCCCTCATCTCCCCCTCCTCTCCCCTCGCTGTAGTGAGATGTGATCCAGGGGAGTCGTGGGGTGGGGTGGGGTGTGGTGGGGGGAAATGACTCATTCACTGGGTGAAGAAGGTGAAGCTCTGTGCCTTATTTAACCCAGAGGCCAGCGTGAAATCAAATACAACCCAAATAAATAAACCTCAGCAAGCGGGTGACGCATATTTAAGGCATGTAGAAACACGTGCAGTGTAAAACACGTAACTAAAAGAAATGAGTAAATGGGGGGCCGGGGGGGGGTGGGGACGGACGGACGATGATGACTTTTGTCCGATTAGGCCGTTACAGAGTGATTCATTTTTCGCTGGGACTTGGCGGAGAGACACGGCAGCCCACCTTATTTCGTGACGTACACCGGGAAAACATCGGAGACCGACTTCACTGTTCCACCGTGCGTGCGTGTGTGTGTGTGACATCACCTACGGGTAAAGGAAAGCTCTTGTCTTCTGCCTTCCCTTTTCGTGGAAAAAAAAAGAAAGATCCTTGCGTACATACAGTATTTGTACAGTTGGACACATGCTGGGTGGTTTACAGTTAAAGGAGCACCTCTTTGCTGCTACTGGTCCACGTCACGGAACAGATTGGAGAGGTTGTCCAACTATGGAGACGAACTATATAAAAAAATAAATATATGTTATTATTTCTGTTTGAAGCATCAGTTTTATTCCACTAAAAACACACAACACTACACGGGGATCGAAACAAGCAATTGTCGCACCTGACATTCACTTTCTCTCCAGATGCCCCACATCTGTCGGTCAGGCCGTTATCAGGATGATATCGTGTAGTCTGATCTTGGCATTATGGGTTAAGTTTATGTCGAAGAAGTATGATTTTCCTGCATTGGGGGCAGGGGGTTGGGGAGGTGGGGTTGAAATTTTCTTCTGAAAAGTTTCAAATGTATGAGCGAGTTAGGAGTTATTAATAAACTGAATTATTTTTAAAATGAGATTTGTTGATGCTGCAACTGTTTTCTGCAACTCTCCAACTTCTTTTTTTTTTTTTTTTAAGCAATGGTCAGAACCACAATTTGGCAAAGCATCAAAGTAAAAGCTGTCCTCGTGGCAATTTCTTTCCACTCAAATCAGCAGTATTTTATCTCCATTTTCAGATGTTGCGTAATGAACATTTTTTTGTTCCAGTTTCGATAACGTCCCACTGTATGCAACTTCTGACTTCCACCATGATATAGACCTTATTAACCCCCGTACTGGTCTGTACTTCCCCCTCCTCCATGCTGCCGCCTGCCCTTTATTATCACCATCAGTTGACTCCTGTCAGGACTTCACCTCCGATCAGCCACGAAACAGTTTCTTGATAATCCGCCTCGCACTGACTCACCAAAACCACAGCTCTGAACCGAGTCGGCACACATCCGCAGCCGGGGCCCGAGTTAGTGGCGCAACTTCAACCCTCGAAGCTTTTTGTTTTTTTTTGTGAACTGCTTGAAGAAAGAAAAGCAAAAAAAAAAAAAGGTCAGTAAAGTATCAAATCATTTTCCTGACAGCCAGCAGCATTTCAGGCAGACTCATCTGTGACTGCAGATGACAACAAATGGATCCAGCGATAATTTATTCTGTATTCCCACAAACGCAGATGTCACTATTGCTCATATACTGTACGTTCTGTGGGTTGACAGAGCGGTAAGAAGCTCGACGTCGATGAAAACAACGCTTACTGTAACTGCACATTTCATGTGTTTTGCTTCTTGGATTGATGGGTAATGTGGTGGCTCATGTGGGGACTGTCATGACAACTCTGGATGTCGAAATGTGTCTACAATCGCATATTTAAAAAAAGGATTGTGCAAGCGACGAGAATGGTTATCCTCTTTTTCTTTAAAGGAAAAACATTCATGAATAACTTTGTCTGGTCGTTGCCAGTGGTGACTGACGTGAGCGCTGGTACCAGAGCAATGAGGCCGCTGACCAATATAAATGGCTACACTGTAAAAAAAAAAAAAAAAAAAGAAATACATTGTTTTGACATAAATTACAAGTGACTCGGTCCCTTCAAATGTGAAGTTGAACTGAACTACTGTTGAAGAGTTCACTTGGTTCATGAGCTGTAACACAATTTAAAGGGGAACTCTACGAATCTTTACACAGCCTGTCATACGTATACATATAGGTATTTACAGCACCTGGCAGGGAGGTTTAATAAACAAGACACTACCAAATTGCATTGTGGGAAATATAGGATTCAGCATTTTTATGTACCAATTTTGACCATCCTATTGGATCTGTTGGTCTCTTGCGAGCCCCTATAGACAAACGTAGGACATTAAGTTCAATCAACAGCTGTGAAGTTCGGGTTAAATACTGACGAGAGTTGCTAGTTTCCAATTATGGTTTATTTTTCACCAGTAAAGCAGTTTAAAGTCTAATCCTTCATCCGCCATGCGGCCTACTCATTAAATCTTGAGCTGTATTGTTAGCTTTTACATTCAGACAAGGATCAAAATAAGCACGAAATCTGTGGCTGAAGTTAAAAAGTAGGGGGGGAGGGGGAGTGGCTGAAGGAGGCACGAGCTAGAACCAAATGTCATGGGAAATAATTGAATGTGGTTAGCTATAGTGGTTAGTTTTTAATTTTTTTTTAAACATGGTTTTATTTTTTATCAGATAAATTACTATGTGACTGACTTTTACACTGACTATGTGTAAAAAAAAACAACTAAAAAAACACCCATAACAAGCTTTTATGATTTAACTTTCATCAAAGTAGAGAAAAATAAAGCTTATGGCGCATTTAACTGTTAAGTGTGCGATTAGACTATCAAAGTTTCCAGAAAAATGTATTCTACCAATGAGTTTAAGTAACAGTTATTAACTCGTTATTATGAACAAATTTCAGTCAACTCAAAGCTGGCAAAGTATTAAATTCTACAGAATTCATGATGAAAGTTGTTCATGAGTAACCTTTACCGAAAGGGGAGAACGGTAGCCGTCCCTGCCTCCCACCCTCCTAACCACCTACCCACCTACCCACCCCCTCCGTGACACACACACACACACACACACACACACACACACACACACACACACACACACACACCCTGACATAAACACACACTCCGTCCTCTAACTCACTTGTATCTCTGTGGCAGGAAGTGAGTCGTACGCTGGAATGCTGGCTGTAGTCAGCGCACAACATTACACAGAGCGAGAGGGAGAGAGAGGGAGGGAGAGAGAGAGAGAAAGGGGCAGAGCCATTGGGCAGAGGCTGAGCCACACACACACACACGTTTCAGAGCCACACACTCCCGTTCTCAGACAGCAACACTCGGGCGTGCGCAGGACGATATGCCGCAGTCACACCAAAGTCTCGGGACTTGGAACGTGCTTGACGTGCTTGTCGGACCGACTGTGGACTAACGGCGGGGGATCCTCTTGTCTTATCTGTTGCTGGTGTCACTCTGGGAGCGGGTTGCGGAGTCGGGGGTGAGTGTCCAGGCTACGACAGCACTTCACTCCTGTATACGGCTCACCGAAGCTCTGGCCAACAAACAAAAAAATCCTGTGGTTATTTTATTTTTGGTTGTAATTTCAAAATGTGACTCGTCTCCGGGCCGGGAGCCGGTTGCAGTCTAACCTTCAAGTCTGGAATGTGAAACGTGACTTTGATGTTATTTTGCATCTGTCAGTGCACAGCAGTGTGTGCTGCCAGTAAAAAAGAAAAGAAAAAAAGGGGTGTGTGTGTGGGACGGTTGTGGGGGTTACACAAGACTTTTGGCAACTTTGAAACCAAAACAAAGATGGAGCTCCTGCTGTGGGGAGAATGTGTTAGAAATGGTTTATAGATGCAGCAATGATTGATTGATACGTCTCGGAAAAGTTTTAAGCGGCTACCTTAATCTCTCTCTCTCTATCTATCTATCTATCTATCTATCTATCTATCTATTCTAAAACTCTACTTCAGTGCCCTTTTCTTGTATGCTGTATTTTTGGGACGAGCTAAAGTCACGTGCCATTCGCACATTCTTGGTATCACGGTGTCGGCGTCTATTTCAGAAGTGGCAGGGGTAAAGGGGGTGTGTGTGTGTGTGTGTGTGTGTGTGTGTGTGTGTGTGTGTGTGTGTGTTACTCCAAGGAATTCCGTTTCTGTTTTGCAAGGTGAGAGAGGTGACTGGATGGGGGACGTTTGGTAACCGCCCCACCCCTTTCCCTCCTTCTCTGAGCCGAGCCTAAAGTCTTGCATAACCAGTTTGTCCTTTTTTTTTTTTTTTTTTTTTTTTTTTAAGGGTCTAGGGGGTTAAAAAAGCTGGTGTGCCCTCTCACCATTTACTTAGTTAAATGGATTAACTCCATGGATTGGAGTGAGGAGCCCCCCCACCCAGCCACCCACCCACCCTCCTCTCCTCTCCTCCAGCTCTCAGACCAGGGGTGCAGATTAGGGATTGCACTGGTTCAGTCAGACGGCAGAATGGATCTGAGGCTTTGGCGGTGGGGCTGTCGGGCTCGCAGAGCGAAAGGCTGGTGATGCATGCGGAATGACATTCCAGACGCCCGGGCTCGTTGTGTAACGGGGAAAGAGGGAACGCGAGGCCACTGAGGGAAGGGGAGATGTCAGTCAGTCAACTGGGAGACAGACAGAGCTTCAGGGTTTCATCTGAAAATGAAAGGCCGCCTGTCTGAAACCGGCTCATACGAAAGCATCGCACAAGTGAACTCTTTGAAAGGATAGTAGCGGAGGCTCTCTAAAGAAGCTCTGGTTGTTTTGCTGTTTATTATTCATAATGTCTTGTTCCTAACTTGTCGGTTACGTATCTGTAAAGTAAAGTACCGGCAATTGCACAAACAGAGTCGAGCTCTAAAGTGCGACGTCCCCTGCTAAAATAAATACCGCGTTCCTAATGCAGACGGAGAAATCATATTCATGTTTTCAAAGGCTTTCCTTGAATCTTTGCTCCAATGTTCCCTGCAGAGATTGTGAAACATTATGAAACGGGCAGGTGCGTAAAGTGCATGTCATCTTTCAGCTACGGGTGCTATTGTTAGTGCAGCTTTCACCTTTAGATCCAGACGGTTGTACGATTGTAGAGTTTGCCTCGTGACATTTTTTATAAAATACAGAGAGTTGACGACGCGGCACCACATTCATCCAGCGTGGGTTTCATCACCTTGAACAACAGACATTGGCTCACATAAGGCGTCCATGATTGTTTGGATTTTTTTTGCCACTTCCATATTCTAAAGTGGCAGTTTGAATACATGAAGTGTTCAGAAACATCCCAGTTTCCCCCGTCACAATAACCACTTGAAAATCAGAAACCGGTAATTAAGGAAACTCTGATATGCCATGAATGCGTCATGAAGCTGCCGTACAAACGTTGTTCATTGAGCATATCTGGCTTGATTCTTTTTTTATTTATATTTCTGATGAGTGCTTTTCCGTCTATGTGCTGCGCCTTTATGTATTCATGCACCGCGTGTTGTTTGTTGTATTTTTAATGGCCTCTACAGGGTGAATTCACCCTTCTTTTTTTTTTAAGGGACAATAAAGTGAAGTGGAGTGAAGATCGTTTTTTTTTAAACATCGGTAAATAAAATTGTGCCGTCAAACGTAATGCATTTCCCAGCGTTTGTGACACCGATAATCTCTGCTCAGCGCTGTGCTCCGTTATAACCGACATGCAAACCTGTTCAACCATCTGGCTCAGTTCTTATCTCTTTGTTATCAGAGGGCTTTTTTTGTACGTTTGTCAGCCTGCAGTTCCCAGGAAAGAAAGCGCAAACCTTACGTCATCTTCACCTGAATTCCTCAGTGTGCTGCATTATTAATAGCAAATAGATTGTGCGAAACCGATAACAATTAAAATATTTGCATGGGTCAAACTTTTCAATGTCGATTTGCCTGCGAAGATCCCACCGAGCACCCGCTGGGAGAATGACATGTTTGTTTGAGACGCGTTCTGTTTGTTGCCTGATATACATTCACCCACACAGCAGATCTCACACTTTAATATTTGCTTTGGACTCGTCATAGAGCGGCGGAGGCTTTAATCTTCCAAACAAGACACGTTTGTGTTCGAAAAGCCCTCCCACCCCCTCACTCTCCACTTCCATAATCCCTTCTCTAATATCTCACATTGCCAGTGGCATTTGCCTCCCGCAAAATGGAGGATTGGATTACTAATGTCAGGAATGTAATGGAGGAACATGACTGAATGTATTTTGCTTTGTTGTTTTTGCGTTTGGTGACCCCAACGTGTTTTTCGCGACACACAGTGGCTGGATTCGCCACTCGCTTTTTTTCCGCCCACCCAAAAGGAGAGCCGACCTAGGGAGGCTCAACAGGATCAGAGCATGGTACCGACTCCAAACGACTGTAAAACCAGATCAAAAGCCCCCCTCCTTCCCCCCTGTTCCTCAGAAGCTGCTGCCCAGCTGACAAATCATCTTTGCTGGAAACAAGTTGCAAAAGAATTACAGCGTTTTGTCTTCTTGTGAGAGAAAATACCGAGTAAGCTCTCCATGCCGGAGCTCTGTTTTGGCCCTGTGGTGGAATTCTGGCTTGTGTATGTCGGGGATACAAGCTGAGTTTAAAAACGCATTAAACTGAAGCTCAGGCAAAGAAAACGGCAGCCATCAGCGTTAACCCCCTCGCTGTGGTGGTCCGGTCCAGTCACTCAAGTTGTCTTTGATTTCAGTTTGTGCTTCCTCAGCAGAAGTTAACCATAATCTCGTGGACTTATTTGACAAACTCTTGTTCAAGAGGCATCAGAAAGTCAAAAAACAAACGAACGAGTCAAGTAAAATTGCAGCTCTGGCAGAGAAAACAACAGAACGGCTGACAAAAGGGGAAAAAAAACAAAAAAATACATCACAAAACACGACAAAGGCTGGACTGTGAAAGGAGGGCCCGAAAGAGAAAAGCAGAGCAAGCGAAATTGACTTTTTGAAAATAAAAGAAAACCACCAAAAAACAATCATTATTTGCTCTTTGCCAAAGTGTCAGGTGGAGCATCGCCGGCTCTTTCGCAGTTGGCTGGCATTTATTTTCCAGCCCGACTGAGCCATGCCCACAACATGAAGCCACAAGCCCGGGGCCTCAAAGCATTTAGGCCACGCTGTGCCCGAGGTCTGCACCTGTCTGTGTGATTGATGAAAGCTGCCGACTCCACGGCCTCAACACAGGTAGCCACACAGCACTGCTCGGTGCTCACTTCACCGGGAGCACCGAGGGGAACTTTCCACATCGGCCGTGACTCTCTTTGTATCGGTTACACGCTGAAGGCCTCCACAGACAAACAAAAGAGAAAGAACGGAGAGTTACTGCAAGAAATGACGATACTGGGTCTGTCAGTTAAGATCATTTGCATATGGGGATTGATCTAAAACAATCATCAGTTAGTCTTAAATGTTAAAAATGGCCAAGTCGTCTATAAATTGCTTGTTTTTCTCAACCAACGGTCCAAAAGATATCATAGGACAAGAAAAAGCAGCAAATCATCATATTTTTGCATTTTATTCCGACTAAACCACCCAAAGATCGATGAATGGTTGCAAAATGTAACTTAAAAAAGAAACTAATTGAATATAGAAATTAGTAAACGTGAAATAATATAAAAGAAATACAAAATAAATGAAGAAATTAAAGAAAATACGTTGGTTTATGTCCATTGATCAACTATCAGTTATTATTGTAATCTATTGTTTGAGTGTTAAAATTATTTCATCTCTAACAGATTGAGAATAAATGCATGCTTTCAGGCTCCTGCACCACATTGACTCAAATGTAAATTTAAAGATAAATGTCTCACCTGCACGTCTAAAATCCTGACTAGTGAATCTGAATAATGCAGAGCGCCGCTGCACGGCGCGAGGCCGGCGCTCTGACTCGACAGCTGTCCGTCCTGATGGAGTCACTTGAGTTTATCTTGCAAAAAAAAACAATCGGAAAACCGAACAGATGTAGGTCGCGCTCCGCATCGAAAGATGTTAAAAATACAACAAACAAGGAAGTCCTTGTGTCTCTGCATTGAGGTCGGCTGCTGGACAAAAGGCTGCATTCTTCACTCAAACCCACAAGTTGGATCTCCTCATGCTCAAAGTTTCCATGGCTGCTGCCCTCCTTTGAGACATTGTGGGCTCTGCTTATTTTTAATACCCCCCCCTCCCCCACCCCCCCTAATTAGGCGCGAGGCATACTGTACAAACTGTGACGTCGTGAAAGTGGACTTTTCCAGAGGCGGGTGTTTCCCTTCAGGTGGGCGTGGTCCCAGCTGAAAGGAGGAACTGTCCGTTCAATGCTGCTCTGTTTTAACATTTCATACAGAAGTTCCATACTGTGTATTTAAAATGTCGGGCACAGACTTACCGATTGACTCGCGCAGACACGTTCTGGCTGTCGGCGTGAGAGTAACAACTCTTTAACGAAATATGCCATGAGCAGATTTATTTTACAGGAAAACGACAAGAATGGCTTTGCTTTTATTAGGTAAATAGTGACGTCCAAATTCTTGTTTTTCCCCTCATCATTTCATTCATTTCTTTTTTTCTTTCTTTACAGTTTTGGGAAGCGATCAGCAGGCAGCCTGCGACGTGGGTGTGAGTGCATCGTCCTGGAACCTTCGGAGATGATTGTGGTGAGTCCCATTTATTATCTTTTTTTTCAAACTTTTAGCATACAGGTGTCAAATGTACAAAATATAATTTTACACGTCTTTTTTTGTTTTTGTCTTTTTGACTAAGCTTTTCCCACCCAAATGTTAATTTTCAATTCCATACAACCCAAATCCAAACACACCTATCTTGTGTTTTTTTTGTAAACCAGAGTGCTCTTCACTTACCGCCTACGCTGTCAAACTCTGGTTTCTTTTCTATCCTAACGAGTAAATTACATTCATCCAAAATAATACCTTATTGCGTAACTCCAGCAGTGCTTGTGCTCCCGGCGACCGAAGTTGAGCTTTCGGTTTTCTCTGATGTTGGCGTAGTGGATAATGATTGATTGATTTCGGAGCCCCTTCATGTGTTGACTGAGCTCTATCCTGTGGATCCCCAGACCTTCTTACAGCGGCGCAGCACAGAGTTGGTCCTGTGATGTTTTTCCGCTAATCTTTTACAAGTGCCTCCTATTGACGTCTCATCACGGCCTTAAAGCACAGCCGTACGTCACTGCCTTTAACGGGCTCCAGCATGTGCGGAGTTTGCTCGAGTCCACGGCCGATAGAAGCTCTGACCCACTTTCTTTTCTTTTTGGCAAATCAAACGTTGGCTCGCAAAATAAGTTTTTGAGAACAAATCATTCCCGTCGAAATCATCTGTTCACCAGAAGCTCTCTCTGAGGCCGGCAGATATCAGAACAGATGCATTGTTGCTGATAGGTTTGTGCTCAAAGGGGCTACGGCAGCACACGAGAGACGAAAACCAATGCTGTCAGCTGTCATTTATGTACAGTATGCCCGCCGCAGGTCTGGCCATTTGTTGACACACTACCATCAGAAAATTGTAGGTTGAAATATGAAAGAATATGAGGAATATGAGTTGAATCTGACCTGGCCTGCATGTTGGCCTGTTTTAATCGGAAAGCCTTCTTCAGTTGTAACTTGTGTACCAACTGAATGATTGCGATGAACCCTCGCAGATAGACAGACAGTATGAGATAAAAAGAAAAACTTGTTTTTAAAGTTTATTTCCACGTTTCTTAAGTGTACATTTCCTGTCACCGTAACCTCCACAAATCCATCCCCAAGCAGATTCCTATTTAAAGAGCACGATTCATATTTAGTTTGCGTGTCGAGGGGCAGTGAACGAAGCTGTTCAAATACTTCGGCCAGTGAGACAGTGCAGGCCGCTTATGAAGCCAATACACGACGCCAGTTCGATTGCCGACTGACCGCCCGTCCACTGCTACGGTGTTCATGTTTTGGTTTTGGTTTTCTGGCGTGTTACTTAAAACCACTCGCTCGCTCGCTCCACCATTTCTAGCACACATGCAGAGCCGCCCCTCCGCCTGCATCTTTTCTTCAGGACGTGCAACACAACCCACATCTTGACGGTATATAATAGCGTCGAGTGGTTGGCACCACTCTGCAGCCACAGCACAGCACATGATGTAATTGCTGTGTCTCCATGAGTGTGTCGTTGTAGATGAGAGGGGGGGGGGGGATTGTTAACTGATCCTGTATCAGCAGCTTCTCACAAACCCCCTCGGTAATAACACCCTCCGCTCTGCTAGCTGCAGACACTTTTTTCTGGCCTTTCCCCTTTTTGCTATAATGGGTGCCAACCCGCCCTGCAATTACCGAGGAGGGATTTGTGCTGCTGCTCCTCCCCCCCCCCCCACCCCTCTTTCCCCCTCTATAAGTTTCAGTTGCACACAGAAAGATGCACGTAGTTACAAACATGAGCAAAGAGACCAACACGTCTGAAGAATATAAAAAAAAATTAAAATAAGCCGCTCACGTGTCAGTTACTGTACACATTGCACCCGAGATTTGCAATTAGACACACAATCACACTTGCGCTTCTCGCTCACACGCGGCTCCCCCTGCCGTTGTCATGGCAGCAGCTGGTACGGCAGAGAGAGAGAGAGAGAGAGAGAGCGAGAGAGAGATAGAGAGAGATTTTGGTGGTGTAATCCCAGAGGCTGAGTGCTGTGAAATGTGAAGCCCGCAGTGAAAGTGGCGAGTGAGCGCGAGGAAATGAGTCCAAAGACGAAGTAGAAAAAAAACTTCAAAATGTCATTCCAGCTTGAACCAAAGCCGCCCGGCAACAGAGAGGTCCCGTTCAACCAAAAATACTCTAGAAAACTGTAGAATATGACTTCACTGCACAAATGTTGAAGTGGCAGTGCCAGTTTCCACTTGGAAAATGTTCCCTTTTTTTTTTTTTTTATTTGGAGACATGAATAATCTCGTTTTAACATGCAATTTCATTGTGGTTAATACATTTAACAGACACGCGGGGAGAGTTCCATCTGCTTGTCTTTTACTCCGTCAGACTCCATCTCTGTTTATCCGTCTTGTCAATCAATCTGCAACCCCACCGCTCTCCCATCTCCTCTCCTCACTCCTCCTTTCTCCCGCCGTGTCTCTCTTCTTTTTTTTTTTTTTTGCACTGTGAGCTCCCTTTCGACGTAGGTGTGCATCGCGCAGCCCACACACACTTCTATTTTTACGCAATGAGAGGGGCGGGAGGCAGGGAGGGGGGTGGAGGAGGAGGAAGAGGAGGAATCGTAGATGGAGTATAGGAGGGTGTTTTTCTTTTTTCTTTTTTTTTTGGGGGTGGGGGGTGGAGGGATTGTGTGTTTGTGTGCTTTAGTGCGTGAATGAAGATGAAGACAGTCACTCCCCCCTCTCTCCGTCTCCCTCCCTCACTATCGTTTCCAGGTGGACTATATGGATGAAAATGAGGAGTACTTCCAGCGACAAGCCTCGCACAGACAGTCCCGTCGGCGCTTTCGCAAGATCAACCAGAAAGGGGAGCGGCAGACGATCATCGACACCGTGGATCCGTACCCCACCGGGAAGCCGCCCATAGACCGGGGATACCACACGGTGAGTTGCGCCCCTCCACGCCGCGGTTCTGTTTCCGCCCTCCCTGCGGTGGATCGCTACGTGTTGCTCTCGTGATGGCGGGTCCTGCTCCTTCTCATCAGGACCTGTTTGTTGTGCAAGTCTTGCTTCCGATCGTGGCTGAACGTGTGTGTGTGTGTGTGTGTGTGTGTGTGTGTGTGTGATTTGTGTTTTTCTCTCTGTTTGCTGGCCTCAGCTTGTGTTTCGACGTGTCCCGGGGAGAGGGCACCCTTGTCCCCTGAGGGGGGAGGAGGGAGGCACTGAGCTCTCTCCCCTGCAGTGTTTGGTTGTTGTTTTACCTTTCCTTGCGTAATGTTTGTAGTTTCTGCTGGATTTGGTGTGTCGATCTACCCTCTCTGTGATTCATTTCTGCACCACAACGCACTCCTCGCCAGTGCATTTCGTTAGCATGTTTCCTAAATTGTCTCTGCAGTTATGTGAATGATAAAAAAAAATGCAGAAAGTGTGTCCTGGAGAATTAAACCTTTTGAAATGCATGTTTGCTCATTAAACCGAGGGTTGAAAGTTTGACAGTTTTTAAAGCGGTGGTTCTTGGCCTGGGAACTTAAACCCCAAACAAAAAGGGCTCAGAGACGAATGTAAGTGGTTGCAAACCACAGTTTTAAAGAACGGCACGTCTCCTGGTGCATCTCTGGTGTTGACTGTCACACCCTTCAATGAAACATGTTAAAAGAATCTTTTCAGTGGTGTCATTTCTCAAAGGCCTTCATTTCCAGCCCCGTTTCAGAGGTTAATGTGGGGAAAGGGACACTGTCTAGAGAAAGTTGTGTCCCTCCAGTACTATTTTAGGATGTCATTTACCAACAGGATATCTGTGAAACAAATTGATTTGCATTATCCCACGATCTCAAGTTCCATTTCTTGATTGCAGTTTTAGGACCGTTAATGATGAGAATATTGTGATTTAATGAGAGAGAGAGAGAGAGAGAGAGAGAGAGAGAGAGAGAGAGAGAGAGAGAGAGAGAGAGAGAGAGAGAGAGAGAGAGAGAGAGAGAGAGAGAGAGAGAGAGAGAGAGAGAGAGAGAGAGAGAGAGAGAACTTTCATGAGTCTCACAGCTGTTCTATTCATTTATATACTCAACAGTTGTGCTGGTGTCGAAAGACATTCGTTTTTTTTTCAAATCATACACCAGTGCTAAAAGTTCTGTTTATGAAACGGTTCTCACGCAAAACTTCTCCTGATTAAATCCTGTTTCAGCATGTTAGAGGCTGGACACGTCAGCAAACCTTGTATTTTCTTAGGGGGGATAGTTTCGATGAAGAATGAAAGCAGAAATGTGCTTTTGTTGCTCTGACAGTGCAACGCCTCATCCAATCGGAGTGCACCGTATTTGAGTATTCACTTTAACCCTCGTGAAGGGATTCGGCTCCAGCAGGGGAAGAGTTAGCTGCCCGCTGCGTTGCACCAGGTCCTCTCCCTTCTTTGCCTTCTTTCCCTGGGAATAGGAAGCAAAGCATTTTCACACTAATGATGCAAATACCCAGCATGCAGTTCTTACACACAGCGTTTCCTGTTCTGAACAATTTGACTGCATTCCCTTCGTTCCCGACGTTCCCGCGGGGGGGTTTCTGTCAGTGTGCACCCGGTTCTTCCTGGAACAATCACGCTTAAAAAAAAAAAAAAAGGGAAAATGCGGCAAGCGTCCCTCCAGCCTCCCTCTAGCCCCACCCTGCATCCTAAATATAGACTGTTTTTGTTTCAAAGGACTGCACTGAACTTTCACATGGCCCGGCATCTCCCGTCGCACACTCAAACTCTCCCCCGCTCGAACGCCGTTCCTGTGGGAGGAGGATGGAGCAGGTGCCATGGCAACCAGCAGTCCCAAATGGACTCTGGTCGAGTGCACTTAGAAGTACAGTAGGGAAGGGAGCTAACTTAACAAGAGTGCAGTACGCTGCTGCTGCTGCTGCTGCTGCTGCTGCTGCTGACAGAGGGGTGGAGGGGAGCAGAGCGACAGAGAAGCCGAATCTGGGCGGATGCTAAGCTGACATAGCAAGCTAATCTCCAGCATTTAGGATGCCAGGCAGCGCTCCGATTTTCCTCCCTCCTACCCCGAGGCGAATTTAGGAGGTGAGAAATGCACCGAGGAGAAACTTGGGATTGAAGAAAAGGAAATCTCTCTGGCAGGCAAGGCTTTTTATTCAGCTTAGTCACTCCTATGAAGGCAAATGTGTGAGGCGAGGTGTGGGGAAACATCAGAGGAGCCACTGAGCCGAAGGGTTCAAAGCTCCTCAAATGTGAGGAAATCTGTCGACAAGTCTGTTTTTATTTAGGGCCGAGTTGATTCTTTTCATTGTTGATCACGCTGTTGAAGATTATTGTTATTTATAAGATTAGTGAGGAAGTGAGAGGGAGAGGAGAAGGAGAAGGAAGCGGCACATCCTCACATTTGTGACCGATGAGCAGCTTACATTGTTGATCCGTTGTCGATGTTGGTGTTTAATTACTGCTGATTGATTTACCAACCGATTGTGTCGGCTCTTGTTTTATTTAAGCCGCATCTCAAAGATTTGATTTTTTTAGCTTAATTCATGTTTCAGACAGGAAGATGCTGGCAGACGGTTTCTAATATAAAGGGAAGTGTAAAAAGAAAAAAACACTACCATCTGCTAAAAGAGCTCATTATGGCCCGTCAGACTTTTATATCATATATTTGATTGTTGTTACTGGGAAATTAAGTAGCATTTTAACATTCTTAGAGTCTGTTTTTAACTTTACTGTTGGGTAGTTTATTCCATAACAATGCAACATATGTTATAAGGTACACTACTAGTCGCTTTTCTTTGCTTAAACAATGCTGCAATGAAGCTAAAAGACATTAAGGAAACAACGTTTAATTGTTTTGAAGATTAGTTCACGTTGTCATTGTGAAGTGTGAAACCTTTCATTTAATACTCGACGGCTGTAAGTTCTGCTTTTTGTGAGCGCGATGAGATGTGACCCTCCATCCTCCACCCTCCATCCTCCACCCTCCATCCTCCATCCTTCATCCTCGGTATTGCACTGAATCCTGAAATAGCCAACGCTTCGCCAGGTAGCAGCGTGGCCTTCGTCGTTTGTGAGGGATTGTGCCGTAACTCCAAGGTCACGCGTTCGATCCCCGCCGTGGGCAGAGCGCCGATGAGCTGCCGTGTGTCCCTGAGCAACACGCTGAACCGAACACGCTCAGTCATTGTTAGAGTGCCGGCTTAATACCCTAAAATATAAATGTAAGTGTAACCCAGTCGTGGAACTCCCTCTGAGAGTACACACACACACACACACACACACACACACACACACACACAGTTACCCCCCGGCCTTACTCACTATTATCTGTATGAAGTGAGGATTATTTGGCTCTCAGGGTTCAAACATAAGGCAAGTCTGGCCTTAAGTATAATATTCATGCAAATTACTGGTTTCATTTGGATCAGTTTTTACAATTACTATTACTTGAGAGAGAATAAGCGTGGGTTAGCATTTGTAGAGATTGTAAACTTAACCAGCTAATGTCAGTCCATCAGTCTTGATCTTTTTAAGAAAATTGAATTCTGTGTGCTTCACAGTCCAACAAGCAGAGTGACAGAGAGTCAACCAGCGTGAGAGGGCAACAAAATGAAATGGGTTTTATTGTAATCTTTTGTGCCACTAGTCTGATGTACCCTCAGCTAATTGGTCCCTCGCGAGGCTGATTCAGAGTCAGAAGAGCCACAACATGAGCTTTCATTGTACTTTAGAGACGGGAAGATGTGAAGTCCGAGAAGATGAGTCTGTGATGCCGCATAGCGATCCGAAGGAATTTCCGTTCTTGATCCCGCCTGCAACGCTGCGGTGGACTCTGTTGTTTTTTAGCAACGGGGAAAACAGGCCCAACCTGTGCGGATCTCAAAGTTGGCAGCGATCAAATGCAGAAGTCGTGCCTGAACCCTCGTCTTTTCTACTCGTGCATCACACTAATGCAGGCCTCTCGCGTTTCAGCTTCTTCCAAAGGCAGGAATCGACTGACCGTCGCCAGAATTCCAGGGTAAGGTAAAAGCTGGCGGTTTGGGCTCCACTCCTAATGCGCCTGTCCGATTTATTGTCAACGACCACACCTACCTCTAAACACTGGAATCTTTCTATTCAGGGTGTGACGTAAGACTCTTTTTATTTGTGTCTCTGATAACCACGAGTCCAGTTTTATCCCCGTATCTACCTTCTCGCGCTCCTCTTCTTGTTATCGTGCCCCATTTTTACTTGAGAGATCTAACCGACGCTCGCCTCTGAAATGCCTGAAAAAGGAACCACAGCCGTCACTTTCGAGCTTCCATTTGTCGTTTGCCGCCATCGGAAGCAAAGACACAGGCGTCGAAAAAAGGGTTTGGATCTGTGTTTTGGCTGTATGAAAAATACATTTCTGTTTTCCGCAGATGTGTCCTGGCCGAAGCCGGGCGGTGAAAGAGGACAGTGTTTATGATTCAACACATGGCTCCTGTGTGCTCAGAGCAGTGGGGTTAACACTTGGGTGCCTTCTTCCGAATGGACACCAGTTATTTCTAGCGTCACTCTTTCTCTTTCTCTCTTTCTCTCTTCTCTCGGTCTGCCACACACACGCACACGCACACACACGCACACACACACACTTGATGTTTCTATATTCTCCCTTGCAAAGCCTCATAATCTCCATTTCTCAGTCGCTCTCCATTTTGCACTTTATCTCAAACACGCTATCTCTTCCTCTAATATATCAACAGCCATTTGTGCTGTCGACCTGCCACACACACACACACACACACACACACACACATACATGCACACACAGATTTTCTCCCTGATCTCTCACTCAGCCACTCACTTAATGTCTTTGTGCTGTCACTCAGTCTGAAATGAAATGTAGAAGCGGCCGCCGTCGGGCGGCCTCATGTTTACTGAACGCTACACTTCTGATTTTATCTACAACAAATTATGATAATTTTCCAATATCTCCGTTACCCTCTGTCCTCTGTTCCTCCTCTCCCCTCCTCCTCGGCCCCAGACGACCCAAACTCGAGCAGATGAGAAATATTCCACCTCCGGGTCTACTCGGTAGCCAGTAGGGCGTCCGAGGCTCCAAACAGCTGTTCTATAATTATACAAGCAGCAGGAGTCAGACAATCAATACTCCTTTTACTCTTCTCCTCCACCCGGGGCGGCCTGGCGGTTAGCGAGGCCGCCCTGTAATCAGAAGGTCACAGGTTTAATCCCTGCAATGGCCGATGTGTCCATCAGCGAGCGCTCTGCTGGAGTGTCCTTGACACCGACTTTGCTCACTCATCTTCTGACTACTTTTTAATTGCCTCTAAGGTCGGTGTGGAAGTGGAGTTATTCCAGATAAGGACGAGTCCTTCGTCGGTTTCTCCGACAAGTATTTATGCTGGAGAGCTTTTAAATATAAAAAAGTTCAGTGCTTGCATATGAGACTTTGAGACCACAATTTAATCATGATAAATGAATGGAAATATCGTCGGTCTCCTTTTAGAGATGTATGCTTCTGTGTGTGGTTGCTTCATAGCACAGCTTCACTTCACATTATCCTCACATGCGCTGTAACTTAATTTACCAGTTGTTAGGGCTGATTAATTTATTGTGCTTGTAATTTGACATTTAAAATGGTGCACTTCAAAGGAATAGTTTCATCATTCGTCAAGAGTTAGATGGGATAATGTTCAATGTTTAGGCTACACAGCCAGCAGCTGGTTAGCTTAGTTTAGCTGGAAAAAAAATGAAACAGTAGGAAAATAGCCAGGCTGGTTTTGTCCAAAAGTAACAGAATCTGCCCTCCTGCACCGAGAAAGCTCACTAATTAACATGCATGTCTGGATTACTTTATTCCCGATAAAATACAGACAAGAATACGGCTATTTTTTTTCAGGGCCAGACGACCTCTTTCCTCCCGTTCCAGTCTTTGTGCTACGCTAAGCTAACCTGCTGCTGGCTCCAGTTTTAATACGGTATCGATCTCCTCTTTTTAAAAAAAAAAAAAAAAAAAAAAAAAGAAATTCCCGGAAGTGTATTTCCCAAAGCATTGAGCTATTCGTTCGATAATATTTTGTATCGAGGAAGCTCGTCCCGCCTTTGAAGCAGCGCTGTCTCGCTGTACTTGAGCTTCAATTCAAACGTCTTCTTTACTTCGAAGTTGGGTTCTCTTTGGACGATTTGATTTTGAAAAATCAAATCAAATCACTTCATCTGATTCTTTTCATGTAGACACGGGCTAACTTTGCAACTCTCCCTGGCAGCGGGACGAGATGGGAGGCATCGGCGCTTTCTCCGCTGCGATCACACGCAGTTTGTTTTTTAGGCAACGTGCCAAAGGTTTCACCGTTAATTTAGGAAAGTTAAAGTGATTTTTGAAAAACGCCACCTTTCTATAATTGGGAGTCTTATTGTCCGTTCAGAGGTCAAACACGTCCTGCAGTGGTAACGAGGAGTTTGGGAAGTTAAAGTGATCTGTTCTGTAATCTGCAGGCGCGCTCAATGGAAGGGTGTGTTTGTGCGTGTGTGTGTGTGTGTGTGTGTGTGTGTGCGAGCCAGAATAATAATGCACGCGTCTGTGTTTTCCCTGCCTGTCCTTGGCTATAGGAGCACTGAGAAAGTTGCGTTTTCACCTTGAGAGAATGCATTAATGTGCCGAGTCCCAGAACAGTGGAATAAGGGCGTAGCCAGTAGGTTGAGATAACCATTGTTGTCACTTTAAAATAGACATGTTTTAATGTTGAAATGGGATGAATATCTGCCGTAGGGAGCGACTCAATAAAGTGTTTTATTCTTGTAGGGCATAAAGGACGTTTTAACATCTCTGTGTGGTGCAAGACGCTGGCTTTTTTCTTCTTTTTTTTCCACAAGACGGTGAAGCTTTCACCTGCTATTTCTCACATCCTCGACTGGCAAGTTGCATGTTTGATAACTTCCATCTCCTCTGCTTCTTTCCATGGCTTTCTCCGTTAACCCTGGCTCCCAGGAATGCAATAAACGTCAGGTACTGTATCTATTGACAATGTTATTTGGTGTTTTCTATATGTGACTGTGTGTGTGTGTGTGTGTGTGTGTGTGTGTGTGTTCTAGCTGTCTTGTGTTTGTGTTCCTGCTGGTGGTTTTTTATCTGCGTCTGTTTCCCATTTGTCGTCGTATCTGTAGCTCCTAGTATAGACTCCCTTAATAAACACCTTCCATTTGCTGGCAATGAGGCCCGAAAAAGTCGAAGGGAGAAGGCGATTGTGTTACCATGACATCCACGAGCAATGTGAATTGGATTCGTTTAAAGAAAAAAAAAATCAGCCGTGATTTTGAGAAAAAAAAAAGAAAAAGAAAACGCTCTTCCCTCTCCCTCTGTACACATTTATCCTGTTGTTTGATCTGAAGCGCGAACATGCTTGGCTGAGAATGGAGTCCATCACATCGCCGGGTGATGACAGAGAAATGATAAGCATCTCTCTGGTACTGCTCGTGGGCCTGTAAACCGAGATAATGGCGACAATTAAGCTGATTGAGGGGCATCGTTCCTCCAACGCTGTGCCTCTCTGCTGATGTGCTCGATAATGGTATTGACTGTCTGTCGGCGCTACGGATTATTATCGGCCTCTGCTGCGTGGGTGTGGTTCTGCTGGGTCCCCGCCTCCACGTGGAGATGATCTACCGATGGTGCCGCTAATGTGCTAAGTGTTTGATTGCGATGGCTTCGGAAGACATTAACCCAAGTCGTAACACAGCTGTGTAAAGAGGAGCCTGCCATTTGTGCTGCATGCAAACACAGGCCCTTTTTTTTTTTTCTTCTTTTTTTTGAACCAGCTGACATCATATCTCAGTGTTTCATCGCGGAGTCCCGCCGTGGGCCCCGAGCGTGAAGCGGCTTTGCGGGGGGAAGAGAGCCGCAAAGATCAGAGCTCAAGGTGCCGAGCGGTTTCAGAACCTGCTGAGAAATGGCGGTCGCAGAGAGAACAAACCTGCCACTCTCGGGCCGCTGGAAAAGGCGAACACCTATTTTTAGAGCTGTCCTTTGTGACAACCTGCTCCGCTTCAGCTGTGCCGACACACAAAAGCCTCAGTTGTGAGAAGACGTTGTGTAGGAACCGCAGCGGTGAAAGAAGAAACGGTTCATTGTACACATTCTTTTTTTTCTCCCCTGAGCTTTCTTGCCTCCTGCATTCCTTAATCTTTGTGTTTGTTTAAAATGATTCAGGGGGAGCTTCTTCTTTTTTTCTTTCTTTTTTTTTTTAGGGCTGCAGGTGTTATTTCTTTATTCATTAATCCGTCAGAATAATCTATCAATCATCTGTTGGAATCGTGATTTCTCAAATCCAAGCTTTTATTATCCAACTTGTTTGTTTTGCCTGACAAAAGCACAAAGATATTCAGTTTACTCTGATTTGAGCAGCTGGAATGTTGCTTCAGAAATGACTCAAACCACAATTCAATGCTTGAAATACATCATTTTCTGTCCATCGACAAATTTAATAATATCTTCGGCTGGAGATCTTATTATTGTTGAATCAGTAAATACCGTAAAGGATGACTTGATTGTCAAATGTGGTCTGGACTGACTGATGAAAAGATATTTTCTTTAATATGAATATACGTATTTATTTTCAGTTGTAGCGTGTCTCTCTTTTGTTGAATTGAGCGTCTCGGCCCCAGCGCTGACACCGAGAGCTAAATCTGTGTTTATAGTTATTAATAGCCAAATATCAGACCTCGACGGAAATAGAACAGATATTTTCGGGAGTGCAACGATAGCGACACAGCTGAAATTGTGCCTCTCGCAAAATGAAGGAAAAACGAGCCCCTCATTCACAACCGGCCGCGGTTCCTTTCTCAGCCGGCGAAATCGAACACGCTCGCTGACATTTGATTTGCTTTTCGTGTCACTTTTGACATTCAAAAGACCTTTTTATCATAAAGCTGAGTATTTTCAAAAGGCTCGACAGATGACATTTATTTCTACGGTAATGAGCCTGCACGGCGAGGATAACAAAGCACGCCGTTTTTTGTTTGTTTTTGTTTGTGTCACGTAAATATGATCAAAATCTCTGCACGGCCCGATCTGTTTGAGCGGCTCAGCCCTGGACGACGCCGCCGGCTGCTGCTCGAGACACTTGAGATAAACATAATGGTTCTTATTCTGCTGGTTTGGTTATGGGAGCGTTAACATACGTCTTGTTCGAGTCTAAAAATCGAATGTGTAGAGCTGTCCTGCTTCACGTCGGGTCTCCTGGAGGCATCTCAACGCTGAGGAAGACGAGAGTCTGACACAGCAGTCTGACTGACAGACTTTTAGCAACCATTTGTACAAGATTGCCGTATGTAAACTTTTAGCGCTGGGTTACACGTGACCAACTGTTAAGCCGCAAAAGATGATTCCACCAGAGTCATTATTGCCCACCGATGCATTTTTATTTCGACTTGACGCACCTTCCATCAAATTCCACTACAAAAGAAGCTTTAGATCTCGACTCGGTGGAAGGAGATGCTCAGTCTCCACTCTTCCCTTTTACACATCAACTGTTTGTGATCATCATCAAGTCATTTTCTTAATGAGTCGTCATGAACTGCTTGGTGTTGCCCTATTCCCTTCATGGTTGTATGCATTTGAAGCTAGCTAGCCAGGTCGTTTGTTTGTGGATGTTTTTGAAAGACTCTGCGACGGCTCCAGCCCTGAAAGTGTTGCATTCTGGGTCATTGAGGCCAAACTGTTTGTGGGGAAACCGCCTCTTGTTTGAAGGATTTCATCGTGTCTGGGTTTTTGTTTTTAAAGGCGGCGTGAGTCATACAATAATGCCAAATTGTCTCCATTTGACCAGTTATCTTCAGAAGTTATGCACATATTGTTCTGCTCAGGCCTGTGGGGTTATTTTGTTTCGTTCTATTGCCATTTGATTGCCATGAAATCTGCTACATATATTCATGCCTCCCTTCATGATAAACCCTAATAAAGATGATCTCTTCATTTTTCACCCAGGGCCATCGCCACATAAAACATTTCACTTTTCCTATACTTACTTTTTATGACCAAATGACTTTCCAAACTAATTCCCATCCCATCATGCACCATGCACTTTATGTTCAGCGCTAATTGTTGCTGCTAACACGCTAAAGTGAAATGGAGAACATGGTGGAAAAATAGTACACAGCATGCGAGCGTTTTCTTTGTAAGAGAAGCATGGCTGACGTTAACATGTCGCAGATTTCTTTGTGATATGGAAAGGAGAGAAACGGGGGAACATTGAGCAAGAAACACAATGGTGACTCCCACCCCCCCTTCCTCCCCCCCCCCTCCTCCTTCACACTGTTATCGCACAGTTAAAAGACTTCCAGTTCATTACCTCCCACAGTGACTCCATAACCCTGATCCGGAAACCTCTAGTTTCTGATCAACTTCTCACTCGCTTGCCAGCAATCTCACTTTGCCACTTATTCTCCAAGAGCTTCTCTCTCTTTGATTTATGCACTTCTGCGGCGGGTGCACGGGCGCGACAGATGTTTTGCCCCTGTGAACCTGCATGTGTAATCTTTTTTAAAACGTGTCTGGCTGCCTGTTTCTTTTTTTTTTTTTTTCTCCTTCCGCCAAATTATTTTCCGAGCGGCGTGCAGGTGACAACGACTTGATAAATGAAATAATCCCCCCCGGGCCGCCGCGGCTATGAAATCGCAGTCTCTTTATTAGATCATCTCTCTCGTTCTAACAATGCTATTTAGAGCCGTCGTAATGGGAGTGACTTCAAGGATTAATGCACAGAGCCGGCACTCAGGGGCCCCGTGTCTCCTCCGCTGTTGGCTTCCAAACAAATTCGGTCAATAAGGATGGACACCGATCAATGAGTCAGAGTGTGTGGAGTTTGATCCTATAATAGCCGGCGTGTGTCTTTGAGAAGTCATGTGTTCTGTTGAAGGTTTTCTTGAGCATTTAGTAAAAAAAAAAAACTGCCTGCACACCTATTGCAAATCAAGTGAGATGTAGGACGTTTCTTTGTCTGGTGGTGATATAATTTAGTTCTTCTTTCTTTTTTTTTTTTAGAAGCTAACTAGTTGTTCCTGAAGGCTGTCAGATGTTCAAAGTGCTGTTTTTTTTTCTGGCTTACTTGATATCCTGTTCTTCTTGGTTAAACATTAAACAGATTTGTATCCTATGAACTGCAGAATTGTCAGCAAAGTGTTTAAGTTTCAGGAGAAGCCTGGCAAACACTGTATATTTTTCTTATTGTCAAAAAATATCCTGAGTGTATTGATCCTACGAACAAGAATCGTCTTTGTATCCGATCCTATATATATTTTATTCATTAAAACACATCATTTAGCCACACCATTGCACTGGGTGACATGTTCCTTCGTTATCATGAACTACGCCACTGTAGTTTGTTTCTCACAGCATTCGTCCTGCTCCTTTAAATACTCACCAGTACACAGAATAATGTATTAATCCGCAGCTGAAAATAGTTCCTACCAAATGCTATTTTAACTCTTTTTTTTCAGCAACGTTTGCTAAAATGTTTGCCCAGCTTTTTTTTTTTTTTTTTTTTTTTTTTATGAAACAGATTTATTTTTTTTACCAGTTATCAAAGCCGAACATCTTCAGGGGCTGGAGTGCCACAGACGAGGGAATAAGTCTGCATAAATAGACTAGCACGTTGTTAGGGTTGACCTTTTCGTTCAATTTGTCGACTGTAAAAATAGAAACCCAAAAAAACCAGAAGAACGCCAGCTCTAAAAGAGTGAAAAGTCAACACATCCACAGTTAAATGTAACACTCAATCATTTCAATCATATTCTTCCGTGTGCGATTTGTGTGAGTAATTTGAACGTTCACTTACATTTCGATCAATGTAATGTTTTTGGTAAAAGAGAAATGAGATCCGAAGTGTTTCCAGTTCTGCCACTCTGCATCATTTAAACCCATCGCTAGTCTTTTGGAGTTGGTTTGGGTAAAACACATTAAAGTCCCAGTCCACGGAATTCTGGGTGAGGAACTGAACTATTGAATGATCAACTGAGCCGCAGACCGGCGGTCCGGATTTGATGAAGTTTGTTTATGGCTTTTTGGGAATATCTGTCTGACGGTACGTTTAATCACTCACAAGTGATTTATGACATCATTTCTCTCATTGCTTTACCATGTTAACTCAGCCGTGTCGCGATTTTGAATGCAGAAACATCTCATCTTGCTCCGCTGGTTGTCCGTCACATTGACTCAGATCATCAGCAGAACGCTTTAAATGTGAGCTGGAGCCTTAAACCGTATATATTCACTTACATTCCAAGGAGTTGAATTAAGAAGATAAAAGAGGTAGATGGCAGACTTTGCCATGTATGTGTTATCCAGCAGTGTAATGAGTTTTTTTTTTTTCTTTTTTTTTTTTTTACATCGCTAATGCTACGCATCACCAAGTAAAAACCCCATCACATGACCGACCCATGAACGTGTTAAACAACAACAACAACAGCAGCAGCAGCCGGGTTCACAGACTGTTTACAAATGGCAGACGAGGCCCCGCCCACTCGCTTCACCCTCCTGCACGTAGCACACACACACTTCTATTGAGCACGCACAAGTGCATTAACGTTACTCTGAAGTGGCGTTTCTCACGTCACTGTCACAGTCTTTATAAGATCGATGCCCCCTCCAACCCCCCGACCCCCTCCCTGGACCCCCGTCTCTCTCCCTTTACATGTAGCTTGTGATTAGTCAGTAAAAAAGAAAAAAGATTAATTGGCTTGTTTGTTCCTAGAACGCTTTAAAACGAGGGGGGTTGGGCAGGAAGGTCTGCTATTCCCCAGACACGAGCCCGTTGCCGCGGTGATGTAATGATACCCCGATTGTTGGAGATGTTAATGACCGGGCTGCACAGCAAAGCACCTGAGCTTTTTTTGTTTTTTTTTTGTTTTTTGTTTTTGGGTTGTTGTGATACATTACATCATGGCTCGGGGCAAGAGAGGTGATGTCATAGTGGGTCTTCAGCTTCCCTCCCCCTCACCTCCTCCCACTCAGCATCCCATTACCCTGACTGGAGCAGCTCCAAAACCAGCAAGCGGTGCGCTGCTCTCGAGGCATTGTCTGTCCCGGCATCACACAAAGCTCCAGCCGCTGTGTTCTGCAAGAGAAACGAGTCAAATACTTTGTTGGTTATTGGATTAGCTGTTATTTTTTTTTATATATATATATAAATATATATCTTGCTATATATATATATATATATATTCTTATTTGTGGGAGTTGGTGTGTGCAATTTTTGTACACCATTTTTGACCTGATTTAGCTCAGGTTCAGCATTGTGGTTCTTGTTTATGATTAATGCTGAGCTGCAACTAATTATTTTCACACTCGGTTGATTTTTGATCTTTTGTTTAATCTGTAAAATAGCAACAAAACCCATAACAAGGTCCCAGAACTCCAGGTATGTTGTTTGCCCGAACCACGGTCCGAAGCTTAAACGTATTCAATATAATTAAATTAGATTGAGAACAACAGCATAGATCAGTGAATCGTTGGCATTTCTGCTCGATGAATGCCTTAAACAGTTCATCAATCATCTAGTTGCTGTAGTCTCAGTGATGAAATTATGGTCTAGTAGCCCATTTATTCATATGCAAAGTATTGCAGCTTCATACAGTTATGTTGTACTAAAATGACTTGACTTGTTCTGTCATTTTTATTTTTCAAACAAAAATGAAAATGACAGCAGGAAGTGATCGACGGCGTCAACGTTTCATGAAAATCAATGGTGGTGAAAGTGAAATGAAACTACTTTTTGAGGCGCGACGCTTCTCGATGAAGTGTGCCATAACGTGTGAATCATGGCAATTGTGGTCGGTGATGTCACGTCCTTTTGTGTCTCGGTTGTGAACTGAATTAATATATATTTATTTTTTTTTGCAATGTGGATATGTGAACTGCAGCACCCCCCGTTTTTATTGTCTTGCTTGGCCTTTTAAACCCCTCCATTGTTCCCTGTGACGTCGTTTGGTCATTTAAAGTGCCCTCCTCATATCTCAGTCTGTCAGGAGACCTTCATATATGGGACCGTCTATGGATCCAATATCCAGGGTCTCTAGAGGCACGGCCCGCCACCTGAGCATGCACACACACACACACACACACACACACACACACACACACACACACACACACGTATACACATTCTTTGCCCCTCTTGCTATCACAAAGCAGTGTTTGCGTGCTGTTTGTTTGTCGGTGACGCTGCTGCTCATTGTACTACAGCTGAGTGAAGGTGAAGTGGAAGTATATTGCCACTTCTACAGTCTCTTCTCTTTCACACACACACACTAACACACTCGTCGACCGACCCTCCCTCCATTTCGCCTTGTCTCGCTGCTTCTGTCGCCACAGCAACTGAAAGCCCTCGAGGGTGTGTAGGGGGGGGCTGGGTGGCGGTGGAGAGGGGGGACGGGGGACGGGGGGGGTGTGCTCATGCTCACCCAGTTGCCATGGCTATTCCAGCTGAGTGACAGTGACAGAGTGACATCATCGCTGCCAGCTTCATGGGTTCGGTCACTTCGAATGCTTTCATCTTGCAGCTCTTTTTACTCCCTTTTTTCCAGAAGAAGCGACGCTACTCTCTTCTCTCTTTCTCTCTCTCCCTCTTTCTCAGTGTGTGTCTGCCTTTTTTACTCACTCTCTCAAGAGGAAGTGCTGCTGTCTCCGTTTCTGTCTCCCCCGCCCAGGAAATGGCTTTCCCTTCACTCCGTTACCATGCCAACCGGTTCTTGTGCCGAAGTGAGCATGATAATGGCATTACGCGCACTGTGCTCCTCTCCTCTCCTCCTCCTCTCCTCCCTTCATCCCTCTATCGCCCGTCCGTCTACCCTTTTTTTTTTCTTCTTTTTTTAAGATGTGGCGTTTCTTCCACCCACCCTCTCGACATGTACACCGGCTCTCTCGCCCGACGATTTGCTCTTTGTGTCACCTCACATCATCGCTCCCTCGCTTTCATTTATTTTCCTTCTCATCTGCCCTCCCCCCCTCTCCTCCCCCCTACCCCTCTATCTTTCTATCTGGGGGTGTTGTAAGCCCTCCAGAGGGGCACAGCCATAGCAGCTCTTACAGCATCACTGTCTGGCAGGGAGGAGGTCCTTACTCCCTCCACCTCCCCCCTCCAGCACCACCACCACCACCCCTCCCCTCCTCCACCCGTGACACACATACACACATCCCCCTCCTCGTTACAAACAAACCGCTGGCTTTAACGTATACAGTACATCGGTGGAGGCTGCAGGCGTCTCGGTCTTCAAATAATGTAATGGTGCATAAAGGCGTTTGTGCGCGCGCGTGCGTTCCAGTGTGTGTAGCTTTTACTTTCGGGAGCGGGAGAAGAGAGAGACAGAGAGACAGAGAGAGAGAGAGAGGGTAGGCGGAGGGAGCAAACGTGAGTGAAAGTGTTGTCAGCCATTTTTCTCATCTTTTTTATTTATTTTTTTATTTCCCCTGTTTTCTGCTTTAATATCGGCGCGCCGCTGTCCTCCGACTGGAGATGTGATTGTCAAGTGCGCAAAGAGAGAGAGAGAGAAGCTGGCTCGTCTTCGCTCGGATAAAAGGATATTTTTTTTTCTCCCCCCCTGCCTCTCTCCCTCCGCCTCATCCTCTGTGGTTTTAAGCTATTTCTGTGGCAAGCAGCGGGGAGGCTGGAATAAACGCAGAAGCCGGCGTTGGTGTTGAGAGAGTCTAATCGGGCCAAGAGACAGCGGATACTCCCCAAAAAAAAGCTGTCAAGCCGCCGCCTCCTTTCCAGAGAGACGGCGCAGTCGAGGGAGGGTTGGGGGGGGGGGAGAGAGGGCAGGCGGCTTGCAGGAGGATGGGGGGTCTGTGCCGTAGCATGTAAAGCAGGTCCGGGATGTTAGATGTTTTAGCCCGGAGAACCTTTTTTTCATTATGAAACCATTAGCAGCATCAGACAGCAATGGAGTCCCGAGCCAGCAAGAGAAAACCCCGGTAAGTAGCCCATCGACGTGCGACGGTGCAACGTCTTCTCTCCATCTTTCTTCCCCCTCTCTCTCTCTCTCTCCCTCATTTATGAGCCACTAGATGTGATTACCGTCCGCTGTGTAATGGATGTGCATCGGATTTCTATCGAGCCTCCACGGGATGAATGGACGCGGGGCAGGCTGATGATCATTGCCACGTCGAGCCGCCGATGTGTGTCAGTGTGTTGTACTAGAAACGGCCGCCATGTGCTTGCTGTCACTCACGCGCGCGGACACACGCGCCCTGCATTTTAAGGACCGTATTGATCTCGTAAGGCCTCGACCGTTGCCGTGAAAAAATAATAATGGGTTATAAAGCGTTTTATAAGAAATGGAAACAAATACAACTCCCAGGTCAATGTGTCACGAATAATCATTCAAATACACATTATAGGCTACTTATTGATGCCTGTGCGGATATAATGGTGTGTTTTCCCTTTGGTTTAAGGCGCGCGCACACATCCAGCTGTGTGCGTGTGTGCGTGTGTGCGTGTGTGCGTGTGTGCGTGTGTGTGTGCGTGCGTGCGTGCGTGTGTGTTTAACGACCGAAGTATCTGCCCTGTTATGTTTTGCGACGCACTGACATGACAATATTTGATTGTTAGGTCCCTAATATGTGCCCATAAAATGAATCACGCCAGGTGTCTCTTGCAGAAGAAGAAGAAGCAATACATCCGAGTGGTTTGATGGGAGGTGATGTCATGTATGTTACCCCACCTCTTAACCTCTATAGGCGCTGCTTAAACCCAGAACGTGTGTGTGTGTGTGTGTGTGTGTGTGAGACAAGCTGAAGTACTAGTCTGACCCTCCCAGTTGGTTTAGCTCCGCTGCTGGTGGCGCTGTCCGTGGTGCTGGAAGCAGCCGGCAGCTGCAGCAGACACTCGGGAGGCCTGAGCTGATCTGCTCTTGAACGGTAAACGGATAGATCGGCTGTCAGCACCGCTGGCATCACTCACACGTCGGGGGCCACACACACACAGAGATACAGACACACACCGAGGCAGGGATGTAAATCACACTGATGGACGGTTCCTGGATCGCAGAGCACAGATGCCGAGGGGAGGGGGAAAAAAATCACCTTAATCTTCCTTTAATAGTCATGGTCGTGTCATTGTTGATGACATATCTCATCCTGCTTCCTCATAGTTTGTGCAGCAGGAAGGCCTCTCTCTCTCTCTCTGTCTCTCTGTTTCTCTCTGTTGCTCTCTCTCTGTGTCAGGTGCATTTCTAAAACATCCCAAACTATATAATTGCACGTTTAAACGTCTTTTATTTTTATTTATAAAAAAGCAATGTATTTTATAACATCTATTATGTGTTTTATGTGCCATATGTAGCCAAAGGCAACCCTCTAACAACTCTGTGATTTGTTGCCCAATTGTATTTTGATGCAGATTATACTTTGATATGAGCACTACTAGTATTTTGATATAGTACGACTGTATTAATCTAGAGGCTTCAAGACGTGCTTTGCCATTTGAGCAGTAACCTCATCGAAATAGATCTTTTTCAACTGATTTTCCAGGAATCTAACAAAAGCACTCGGCCGAGTGAGCAGTAGCTACTTTACACACCTAAAATATCCTAGAGGTGTTGATTGTAGGGTTTCTACTTTTAACGAGGAATGGCAAGTTCTGTCAAATAGCATGCCGTTCGAATTCAGCAATGTGTTATTGGCAGGATGGAATAGTTTCTACAGCCAAAACACGATGAACGCACAACACATACGCACCCCGAGTTAGCAAACAAAAACAAGCAGACATGCCAGCAAGTTAACACGAATGGCAATTAGATAAAACATCTAGAAACACGAGTGCAATAATATAAGTTTGGCTTGTTTTATGGTAGTTTTCGTGTCTACATAGTCTGAAGTCAGGGTAGAAAGGAGTAAACATGTGTTTTTGTTTTTTCATTGGGAAGATCTCTAGACTGTTCACCTTTTCTCCCTCGATCTCCTCCTCCTGCCCCTTCGTTGGATATTTTGTTTTCTTATGTTCTCAGCATATAAATGGAGGCTAGTGTAAATATTAATTTAGCCTGGCAGGAAACCCAGCACGGGCCGAGTCAATAATAGCCACCAGATCTTATTACAGTAATGACATCACCATAGTAGCTTCAAGACCATTGGCTCCCACTGTAAGTGTAATTCCCCTGTTTGCTTATCTTTCCTCCGGAGACCCGTGGTTTCCACTCTTATGGCTGCGTTTTTTTTATCTTTACTGCAAACGAGGCACACATCGACTCGCACCGCCACGGCACAACTCGCGTTGATTCATCACGTTTTTATGGACGTTCGCGGCTTTATCTTTTGTGGTGAGTACTTGACCATGAATGCTGTTTCCTTATCTTTGAACATTTCATTGAAGTAACGCCTATGTGCTGAAGACACAGGCCCATATGTTTCAGGCTTGCTGGCTTGGATAATAAAACGAATGGAAGCGGACGAGATACCGATGCTCGATGTTTTCCCTTATTCACTTGACATTTTGTTACCCATAATCCTGATAACCTTGTTAACAACTGGCAGTCATATGAAAACTGTCAGCAAACATTTGTTGCACATCCACCAACATTCGTTAGGCAGGAGAAGCCTACTTTTGTTTACAATAAATGACACCTGGAACAATGATTGTAATAGCAATATAGTGGACTGGACTGTATTCCTCATCTTAGCAAGTCATCAAGCCCTGGTCTTAATGCCACCTTGTGTAGTGCTGACTGGTTGAGCTGTAACCAGGGAGGGGAAAGCCCAGAGAGAATATCAGGCCCATATAATCGGACACCCTGCCGAAAGGGGTTTTAATCTCTTGATCTGCGAGGCTCAGGAAAGCGAGAAGCGGGCCGCCATGGTCAGGGGGAACTCTGGGATGTGCATGCTGTCTTTTAGCCCACAAACATTGGCAGCTCTCCATTTTTTTTATTTATTTTTTTTAACACGTAGACAAAGTTAAAACCACATGTGAAATGTGGAAAGGAGCGCCGCGCGGCTTCGGGCGCTTTTTCATCTGCTTGAAGTCGGAAGGAAAAAAACCCGTTGTTGTGATTTGCTCCATAATTTAAGCCCATTAAACCAACAACTTCAATTTGGCTCCTTTCAGAAGAAAATATGAGGGAGTGTTTTGAGACCACTTAATGCTCTTGCGCACCACGCGGGGTTGTATCTCTGAGCTCGGCCAACCACAATATTGGACACCTGGTGTAGTGGCACAGATTCACCCCCAGCATACGAAGGCGCTAAAGAGATTGAGAGCCGGCCAGCGCTTCCACCCAGGGCTTCCACCCGGCAATCTAGGTCATTAGGTCTTCAGTGTAATTTAAGGAGCGCCACATCTGCTCACATGTAGGCAGAGCTGAGTGTTGTGGCCCGAGCATTAGAGCGACGCTTAATCCTCCTGTGACAGCTGATTGTACGTATTTTCGGCTCGCGGTCTTGCAGGGCTCACTTCACTTGTTCGAGAGAGGGAGAGAGAGAGAGAGAGAGGGAGAGAGAGCGCTGAATTTCAGAGCGAAAGGAGCGCAGAGAGGCTGATTTTAAGGTAGGAGAATAATCACAATTTCATGCTGTGGTTGATGGCGTGAGCAGATCACTAATGGCTTCAAACAATAGCGTGTCCGCACAGACTCTGCAGATCGATCAGGGTTAACGACGCTCTATGCATGTATTGCTGTCCGCCGTGCCACTGATTGGAAAAGCGTAATGAGGACGTGTGTCAGTATTGTTGTGCTGGCATCCATCTTGGCCCAGTCTCTTGCATGCCACCGGGCCGAAGAGGTCAATGGAGCACATGCTTATAGACCGAATGGACGCTGGCTTATTGGTCGAGAGACAGATGACCTAAATGAGTGGAGAGAAAGGATTAAGTGTTTATTATCCGCTCCCTTTATCCCGCTGTCCTGCCTTCCCTTTATCTCTCCCTCTTTCCCTGGGCGGGGGGCGGGGCTTGTAGTTTTTTGGGGGATATGTTGGGAGGGGGTGGGACCTTTTCTAGCTGGTTGTGGAAACCAGTGGGGATATTATTATTGATATATAAACCCCTCCGGTGTCTGGTTGGAAGGCCATATATTGACAAACTCCACATGACCAGTCCTGTACTCTCAATAATGAGAATATAGAATTAATTTACCATGGGTGCACTTCCATTCATTGAATGTGCAACTAAACTGTTAAGAACATTTTAATAATTTAGTAATTTAATTGACATTGAGGTCTTTATTTGATTCCCAATGGGCATTAGTGTTTTTATCTGCATTATTTCTTTTTTTAAAGGATATTCTTCGATTTTCTTAATAATATACCAATGATATTGTATATTTTTGTAATTGTCACCAAACCCAAGAATGAGTTTTTAAAGAATGGAAGCCTCAAAGCCACAACACTCTTGCGACATATGTCAGGTAATAAATACGAATGGTCACAGTCGTAGCTCCAACACAACTCCACTGCTGGGGTTTGTATTGCATCAGAGATATGATATTTCCGCTCCATAATCTGTTTTGCTGCCGAAAAGTAACCGGAAGGAAATGTGATGAGGCTTCATCACTGCAGCTCCAGACGGACAAAGAGATTTGTCACACGGCACAATAACGCCCAGCCAGCAATAATAACAACGTGGAAGTCAGCTGGAGGCGTTAAGAGTGAAGTCGACCAGATGAGGGGAAGGGAAATATTAGCCTGAGGGGGGGGTTTGTGACTGACTTGGCCCTCCGGTCGACCACTTTGGTTAGTGCAGCCAGCCAGATAATTAAACGTGATGGCAATCTTTGACACAGTGTAGTCGAATTACACCTCAGTGCCACAGGAGCTGCACTGTCTGCCTCTCAGTCTTTTGTCACATGACACATAAAGGACGCCTTGTGGATGGATACGTCTTATTTTTCTCATTTTCCCCTCAGAAAGTTCTCCAGCCATCTTGCCACGCCTTCTGCCGAAAACCAATTCAGTGCCACGGCACCTGCGAGCTCTTCAATTTCCATTGTGGCTCGGTCTCAGAGAGCAGATCATGAATATTGAGAAGTCCTTTAGTCAAAACTAGTTTCCAATATTCCACGGTGATAATTCTGCCAGCAAAAAAAAAAGAGGAAAAACAACACTTTTCCTCCCATTTCCAAAACTAATTAACCAGTGAGTGCTTCACAAGCTGTGACGTGTTTCTCCAAGTATGTTCAAGAGCAGATGACGGCTCGAAGCCCATTTACTTGCAAATGAACCTCCCGATACGTATTTCTGTCCAACGTATTCCATTTGTCATCCAAGTGAGGACCTCGTAGTGTCCAAAAACTATCCGAGGCAGTGTAGCCGTTTACAGCCCAAAGTGCATTTTCAGACAGATGACACCCAGGCTGTTCCTCGGAGACCATTTTACCTTTTACACATCAGAGAAGAAGAGCTAAAAGCCCGGCTGGTTCCTGTGCAGTCTGTCCTGCGTCGCACCCACGATCAGGATTTACTGGAGCAAAGTTTGTTTCTTGTGCTATGAAATTCGCATTCTGGCCTTTTTATGAAAGCTGGGTTAAAAGTTTTTGCGGTCAAGAAGAAACATTTAAAATACATCAATAAAAATCTAAAATCTTGTTTACTATCCACATTTGAAATCCTACAGCATGTAAAAACACCGTTGAACTCCCTCTCTGTAGATGTTTGGATCCGGCTCTGATGTCACATGATGAATGAAGCAACCTAGATTATATTGGGCCATATTTGAATTTTAGGTGTAAAAAAATTAATATTGATGATCTGCCGCAGCCAGAAGTGGAGTTTATAACGGCTCAGAACGGTCTCCCTGCTGAGTATCAGATATATGTTGGTAAATAAAACATTTGGCCATAAAATATTTATGTCCATAGACTCCATGAACCAGTTCACGCAGTTTGATTAAATTCATATTTCACCCCTGTGGTTTTCTAGTCAGATTTGATGGGATTCATTCGGAAACACTATTTATTGTGCACATTTAGAATAATATATAAAAAGTCAGTTATAATATATTTACAGATTATAAATCAACGTTGTGTTAATATGCAAAGGACTGTATATGGCTAGATAAAGAGATTTGCTGTACCTAGTGAGGCATTAAAAGAATGCTGTTAAATTCATGAGAAGATCCTTTTTTTTTTTTTTTTAAATGTAGATACCTATTTGATGCAAGGTACAGTAGTATACTTATTGATCAGTGCCCAGATAATTTTCTCAGTTTATTGATGATCGTTTTGTCTATAAAATGTTAGAAAATAGCGCAAAATGCCCCAAATATTTCATTTATAACGATAGAAAACAGGAAAAAAAAGTGTTCGATACTCGTATTTAAGAAGCTGCCACCAGGAAACGTTTGGCGTCTTTGCTTGGAAAGTGTCGTTTCAGCTCTAACACCTCGATGTAGATGCAGCACAGCATGTTCTTCAGATACAAACACCGCTGCATCATCTGCGTCCTAAACCGTCAGCAGGGCTGTCATCGCCATGGAGAAGTGGGTTGGCGCATATAATTAATTACAGAGCGTCTTTCTGTTACTTTATACACTATGAATAACTCAGAGGGCTGTCCCCCACCCCCCAGTTGCGTGCTTTAATTAGGGTATTTTCTTGATGTATGCATCACTTTTTATTGGTTACCTGTGCTAATAAAAAAAGAGAATAAGAAGTTCCCTGCGCAGCCTAACATCTTAACTGCTGATACCAGCAGCTGCGTGAGTGTTGTAGCTCTCCTCTGAGAGTCAGTTGAACTGTCTCGCCTGGACAATGAGGTTCATGAGACTTCTTTCATAGATGGACAGCAGCTTCCGTGCGCTCTTGAACCGACACACGGACGGAGGTTGAGGACGAGGATGCTTTTTTTTTTTTTTTTTATAATTCACTCCTTCACTATTGTGTGTTAAACTCGATACACGTTTTTGACTGATTCTATGGAAGCGGATGATTTAATTAACAGCTCCCCAATTTTTTCCTGCCTTTTTTCTCTTTGCTTTGATAAGGCATTATGTGTAAAGTTGAGCTCTTGCAGTGGGACTAATTAATATGTTTTGTTCCGTTAATGTTGCATAATCACAGTTGTGGAGTAAAGACAAAGATAATCCTGCTAGTATTCATGAATAGAAGAGTGTTTTAGGCTCCTTTTCAATTAAAATCAAAGGGGGCAGTACTCTCTTGTAGTTAGTTTGTAAATCACATAAAAAAAAAAAGGATACAATGTTTTTCCTAAAACATCCACAGGTTCATTTCATCGCAATGACTCGTGCGTCCACTTTGAAAATGATAAAATAGGAAACGAACGCGAGGAAGAGAAAGAAAATCCAGTGACGTCCAAGTAAAGGAAGTCTTTGCGCGGCTTCTTCAATCAAAGGGAAGGACAGCAGGCCGTTAAGTGTGTCGCCACTTGGCTGGCAGCCAGCAGCAGTGTTAGCGTGAGTGACCAATGGTGGCGGCGGAGCTGGCTGATACTGACCATCTGTGTGTATGTTGTGTGTGTGTGTGTGTGTGTGTTTGTGTGTGTGTGTCTGTGTGTGTCTGTGTACGTGTACGTGCAGCTCCCCGCAGACTTCAGCAGACTTCACCTGGCCGACGGCTTGCACCCACAGGTGACCCACGTCTCCTCCAGCCACTCAGGATGTAGTATCACCAGCGACTCTGGAAGCAGCAGCCTGTCAGACATTTATCAGGTAAGGACGCCACCCGTTTTGGCGCTGGATCCCCAGTTTGGACTCCCTCCCCCAAACCCTCCCCGGATAGTTCAGTAGGTGTGGCGGTTTGTGAAACTGGACGGAGTCGCGAAGTCGGTCACGCAAGATTTAAACCTCACCCGGTCTAGCTTGGGCCGTCGTTCTGAAGCCAGATTTCTTTTTCTTAATCTCTCTCGTTGCGAGTTAGTTTAGAACATCGATACCACTCATGTCTGTACAATAAATATATAGCTACTGCCAGCAGCTTAGCTTAGCTGAAAGACTGGAATCACAACTCGGATTTTGTCCAGATTAAACAAACACGATTAACGTTACTATTGGTGAGCTTTAGTTTTTTTTTTTTTAAACCTTTTGGACAGTCATTTCCAGTTTTTGTGCTAACGCTAAGCTAACTAGCTGCTAGCTCATCTAACTCAGAAACAAAGCCTTTACTGAAGTGTCAAACTATTGAAACAAATTGCTCTCTTTGATAATGGGATGCGTTTTTTGTCCCCTTACGTTCTAGTCACATGACATGTTAACTAGTCCATCGCATAATAAAATAACGTGGGTTAACGTTTTCTAACCCAATCTGTGCGGATAAATTAAGTCAGTGAACTGAAGCCCAGCTCATACTAATGCAGGTGGACGAGCCTCTCCTTGGTGAAGTGACAAACGTAGACCTCCGGGACCGCGGGTTGCTCTCATTAACGCAGAACAAGAACATTTGGGAGTGAACGTAAACGCTTGGCAGACAAAGTGGCCATGAGACACTAATAGGACACTGTCCCCGCTCGACGGGAGCCGAGCGGGCGGGCGGGTGGCTGCGAGCAGGTGGGCCAGCCTACATCCTGACTCCAGCTCTGCCTCTCATCACCTCAAAGCACAAGTACAGAACTCCCAGGGAGCTGTGACGTACGATCTCGTGTGATAAGGAGTTTTATGAGCCGCTTTTTTTTTTTTTTTTTTTTTACTACAGATTGTGACAGTCTGTAGACTTGGATGTATATAAGTGCGACTAAGGTAACGAATAAGTAACACCGACGAGAGGACATTTAAATATATTCCAGCGACTCCATCAGCGCTAAATAAGACAAGATTCAGCTTGAAAAGAACACACACACAAAATCTCGTGACTGGACGGGCCCCAAACCCTGCAACTAATCCTCTTACCGCAGAGCACCCACCCTATTGGCTCCCTACACTGTCACCTGCTGTGTGTGCCTATTTGTGTGTTTGTAAGTGGGCTTGTGACTGTGCTCAGGGGGCATCAGTCAGAATCACTTTGTGTTGTTTGGACCTCTTCTTGGCGCGTGTGTGTGCGCGCGTGCGAGAGGCATTAGATCATATTGTTTGAATGCAGATTTGTAATTGCGTGTTAGCGTAAAGGTGTGTGTATGTGTGTGTATGTGTGCGTGTGCGTGTGCGTGTGTTTGGCCAAGCTGTGGCTGGCTGGAGCAGGTTGAACAGGCTCTCCTGTCCGCAGTCTGTGATCGTGCTCTCACAGCCATCTGCTAGCTCGGTCTCTCGATTTCTCTCTCCCTCTCTCTCTCCCTCCCCCCCTGTCTCTCTCTGAAACACACTGTCCTGTTTCTTCTTCTTTCTTCGGGCTCTCAATCCTCCTTTGCTGGAACTCTAACATCTTTTAATCTACCTGTAGCAACAGCTGCTCTGTCTCTAAGCACTATGTGATCCAACCTCTCTGCTCTCTGGTGGTGATCTACTTACTTCTGTTTTACCTTTCGGTTCGACTAGTACGCCAGCTCTGTTGTCTGCACACTTTCCGCCACAGTCTACACGTAACTACTCTACAAGTTAGAGCTGAAACGAGTCAATTGCTAGAAAAGGAATGTGCAACTATTCTGATAAGCGTTTCTTTTGTCCTTCTTGGATCAAAAATGCCCAAGAATTTCTGTTTTTCTTTTATGTCTTTTGTGTAAGTGAACTGGAAATTGTTGGGGTTTTGGACTGTGAAACCAAACAAGCAATTAAAAGATCTAAGTTTTGGCTGTATTCAACTTTAGTTAACTTGCCAAGAGAAAGCTCCAACAGTTTCTGATCAATTTAAGCTATGCAGTTTATTTCTACTCGTGACCGCTTTTCACTGGTTACATAAATATGTCTGTGGGTTGTGATTAGTTCAAATAAAACAAAGAAAAGTTTTTCATACATTTTTGTACACGTTTTAGGGGGAAAGGGTCTACTTTTTCTCTCAATTTACTCATCTCCTCCCCTCTCAGATGGATCTAAAGACTTCTTGGGGTTACTGCTTGTAGCAGGAGTTAAATAAAGGAGATGGTTTGTCTTTTATCAGCCAGTCTTCAGGGTTGAGCTGCTTCTGCTCACAAGCCCCCACTCCCCACCCCTCCCCTCCCCCTCCATAACTTGTAGACCACTCTGCACACAAAGCATTAAAGATGATGTAAAGGATTACAACGTCCTAAGGTACCCGACGTGACTCCCCAGACTGTTTGTTGTATGCATGATCACTTTGTTATGTTGCACCCTGCCAGTCCCAGAATGAATAATGTGGTCGTGGATCACGGGCGATTTGTTTGTGGTCTTCACCGGTGGTGTTTTCGGAATGAACTGATCGGTGGGGGGGGGGGTTCTTTTACATTTGAGACCACAGGGAGTTGATGGTGCAAATAAATATGGTGTTATATTTGACCATTTTAAAGCAGAAAGGGGTACATGTTGTTGATGACAAGCAGTGAGTAGTTTAACCCCGGCTTCCACATCACTCCCACGTCACCGGCAACATGGCTGCACTGTTTTGTGTCTGAATAAATCATGAAACTGGTCCTTCAGAAGGACTTTGAAAGCATTGATCCAAGAATAGCCCTGATGAAATATTAACAGCACCTGACTTGCCCGCCGACTTGTAATGCTTACTGCACATTAATGGGTGTTTGATGCATAGATGACATGAAAAACAACGAGCCTATTGCACATGCACAAAGGGCAACCTGTGTTTAAATGCAGCGCGCTGGCTCTCCGGATCCTAACCAGTTCTCTCCATGTGGTATGTTAAGTGTGAAATAGCATAAATTCACTGTGGCGTCTGCGAAGGAATATGCATCCTCACTTCTCTTTTGCTGATTTATTATGTTTGCTGCAGATAAAAAAAAGAAAACGTGCGGTGAACCTGCCTCGTGTGTCCTCTGTCCATCTGTAGAAAATGGGCAATGAATATGTAACTGTCTGAGGTTCTGGGACAAAGAGTGCTCAGGGAATACAATTCAAATTTATGTAAGAAGTCCGTCCATATTGTGCTCTGTGAAGTCAGTTTTTTATTTATTTTTTTTTACAGCCACTTTTACCACGAGAGTTATTTTAGTGCAACAGCTCTTGTTATTGATTTATCATATTGTGAGAGAAGATATACTGCACCGCTTGTTCTACCGCTCCGTACTTAATCTGTGAAGGCCTCACTTGTACAACCACAACCGGATCACCGACCCCGCCCACCAGGGTGGGTGACGCCCAAATGGCCACTCAGACTCCGGCATAAATCATTGATGAGTCCCCTTTTGCACATGGCGTTTTGAGGGGAAATGACATCGGGTTTCTGCGAGGGACCCGGGGCACGGGGACTCTGAGCGTTGAAAAATTAAAAGCAGACCGACAGTCTGGGAGGTGAAGATGCGTCTGGCTCTGGGATTTTGTGGACAGTTTGCGAAGGCAACCTTTTCTTCTCTTTCCATTAAGAAGCTCGAGGCCGAGCACCAGATTGAGGTAAGAAGGGTTTGTTTTTCACGCTGTGGCGACGTCGCAGGGCTGATGCTTTGGAGTCCTTTTTTCTTTTCTTCTCTCTCTCTCTCATTCTCTCTCTCTCGCTCTCTCTCTCTCGCCACACTGCTTTGGTTTGTTCCACGAGAGGGTTTCATGTTGCGTGAGCGCGAACCCGGCGATACGGCCCTTCTGTCATTTATAGAAATGCTTCCTTTGATGATGGCAGAGGAACTCTGTTCGTATCGCTCCTGCACAAGTAATTGCATTACTTTCGCTCCCCATCTCGCTTAATTTTCTCCCTCATCCCCGCGCGTATTTCATCTTATGCTTTCAAAGAACAGGATCTGGCTTCGAGGCAGGCGGTGGAGTTTGCTGAAGGGGAGAGGAGAAGTTGGGAGTTAATTAGCTTGTTACTATGCACAGCCGAGTGTTTGGTGTGCCGTGTTGTTGACGCCTGTCTTACTCATACGATGATGAATACCTCTAATCCATTTCATTAAATGGGTCAAATCTGCACAACGGTTTTACAGAGGCTCCTGGGTCGCAGCTGATGTTTGTACTGTAAAATGATTCCAGCAGTGTGTGTGTGTGTGTGTGTGTGTGTGTGTGTGTGTGTGTGTGTGTGTGTGTGTGCGCAACCTCAGCCTCTGCATCCTTATTATGCTGATTCTTTACCCTGGCTGGCTTGGTCAGCAGCTGCCATCATTTTATCCGCTTTTCAGGCATCTAGCTGACAATCTAAAGCGTTGTTTGTATTTGGCATTCAGGTAGGTGGTCCAGTGTCTCGCTCAAAGACGTGGCTGCAGATGGACATCTGAACTTTGACGTTTTCTCCTGGAGTTCTCCGACTTCTGGTGTTGGACCCCCGCCTTGTTGAGCTTTAATCGCCGGTAACTGACTCCTTTCTTCATCTGTTCACTCTTTGCAGGCCACAGAAAACGAACCAGGGGACATGGACCTGAGCGGCTTGCCGGAGACCGCCGTCGACTCCGAGGAGGACGACGATGAGGAGGACATCGAGCGAGCGTCCGACCCCCTCATGAGCCGGGACATCGTGCGGGACTGCCTGGAGAAGGACCCCATGGACAGAACCGACGATGACATAGGTGAGCGCCGGAAAGAAACTGTGACAAACAGCGCTTGTTCCCCCCCGTGCTGCTTACGAATGGCGCCGTTTCAAAATATCCAATGCACTTTTTTTGTGCAAGCCTGAGAATTTGAAGAAAGGTATGTTTTCAAAGATATCCATAAAAAGCACAGGCGGTGTTGTTCCCGGCTGGGACGGTACTCCTTGTCCCAATTTGAGATGAATTCAGTGCGGTATAAAAGCCACACCCTCCTTTCTTACCTAAATCGGTCACAGTGAATGTAGGCTTTCGAGTAACTCTCAAAGCCACAACAGGCTTGCAGTATCATATCCCTTAAAGCTGTGACTCAACTCCAATGATAATGATATGCATGTTAAAAAAAAAAAAGAAAAGAAAGCGAGTACACACTCTCGGAGCTAAGCTACAGATGTGGACTGGGGGTGGATGATGCACTGGATGTAGAGAGTGACTGCCAACCATCCTGCCCCCCTTCTCTCCCCTCCTTTCGCTGATTTCCCCCCCCCACCCCCACCGCGGTACACCCCTCCCTCTGCCGGCAGGCTTTTCTAGGTCACTCCGGCACATCCTCTCGCCTCACCTCTCCCAGCACATTAAACTTTCAGTGCTTCCGCAGCTTCACACACGACGCTGTTGCCATGCCAAGCACAGGTCAGCCAGAACGCCAGACTGCTGCTCGCCAGCCGGCAGAGCTGCTTGGTAGATGGGGAGGGGGAGAGAGAGAGAAAGAGAGGGGTATTTTCCCACTTTGAACCTCAGCGAAGGGTGCTGCAGAATGTCTTGCGCACTGGATTATATAAATATATAAATATAAAGCATTTTCTGACACACCCAGTCAAATACACCCAATATTAAAGCCAATCGCCTAAATAATAAAATAACATGTTTTCTTACTTACTAGCTATGCACATTCAGTAGTTTCGGTGTGCCCTATTTAAAAAGATTAAAAAAAAAAAAAATCCTCTGAAATCTCTGCTACCTCCCTAGTAAAAAGGAAGTGAAAATAATTAATGCGGCGTAAAACAATGAAAAGTAGCATTTGAAAGAATAAAATTAAAAAAGGAACTGCAACTTGTCTTTAAAGAAACGATGCCTGGTGGCTTTGCCTGATCCATAGGTCTCACAGTGACCGGTTTCCCAAGGACGACTTTGTACTGAAGAAGTACTGCGCACAGTGAGATCTGTGGATTATCCTGAGTAACGGGTATTTTAATAATTGATTAATTGTGTTGGTCAGCAGAAATAGCAAACATCTGATAGTTCCAGCCTTGAGGATGTGACGATTTGCCGCTTGTCTTTGTCGCAAACTGAATATATTTGTGTCTGTCGGTCGAATTAAACAAGTAATTTAGTCATTTATTTGAGCAATAGCCAGATTTATCTATAATATCTATCTATTTAAATAGTTAGATACCTCCTAGATGAGTCATAAAGTATGTTCATCTGTAATCCTTGGTGAACTGAACCCTTTTTAAACTTGATCGCAGCACTAAATGTGGTTCAGCGTCTGTGATGGACGTCTTAAACTCACTCAGAGGTCACTGAGTGAAGTGTCAGCAATTATTCTTGGCACGCCTCGAAGGTTCATATCGACGGAATTGATATTTGGCTTCATGTTCTCCAGATAATGATTCCTCTGTTGGCTATTCACTGTGTTGATGATCCATTTTGAGGCTCCAGCCTCCGGAGGCGACGCAAGCGTTGCCAAGAGCGCTGCCCGTCCTCGTCCTCGTCCTCCTCCTCCTCTTCCTCTTCCTCTTCCTCCTCCTCCTCCTCATCCTCATCCGCTCTGGTTGTCGAGACTCTGTTTGCCCCCTTTTTTTTCTCAACCTCCTCCACTGTCTCTTCTCTCTCTCTCTTGCAGAGCAATTACTGGAGTTCATGCATCAACTGCCAGCGTTTGCCAACATGACCATGTCAGTGAGGAGGGAACTCTGCGCCGTCATGGTCTTCGCTGTGGTCGAACGCGCCGGCACCATCGTTCTCAACGACGGAGAGGAGGTGGGTTTGGGTGCAAAGTCGTGCGTGCACGAGCCATGTCTTGTGACCTTCTCTTGCCTGTGTCTCTCGGGGAACTGAACCGTGGTCTCACCCCTTCACACCAGTGAATCTTTCGCCTTCCATTTAATGTTTTTTTTCCGCACTATTAAATCTGAATGGCGGACAACCTGTATTGCGAGGCCTTATCTAAGATCCCTGAGGCAACTAGGGAAGGAATCACTTATTCTCTCTCTCGCTCTCTCTCTCTATGGTTTCAATGAAGACATTATGATGCACTCAAATAATAGAGAGCAGACCTTGTTTTGAAGGCCTGGTCACTTTAGTAAATGTCCGGTCACAGAGAATTCAGGGTTCAATGAGCGTATTGTTGCCGTCGGGCTAAAAGATGTGAATCTCTGCTTTTCAGAAATTCTTGAAAACAGCCTTTATTTTTATTTAATTCCTCAAAAGCATAAGAAGCATATATCACTTACAACAGTACTTTGACTGTATTGCATCCTCCTTTTCTGGTTTTGTTTTGCTTTGCAGCTCTAATAGTCACGCACTGTTGCTGTATCCCTCTGAGGGAAGTAAAAACCCATCTGTTAGTGCAGCAGTCCCCTCGTAGTTGTTTCTTTTTGATAAATAACTTTGACTCATTAAGGGACACCAGCTGTTGGGAATATTATGAAACTGAACTCATTCTGATTTTTTTTAAAGTTTTTATTGTCGTGTTTCTTTTTCGCAACGTTTTTGTTTCTTTTCTTTTTGTCCTCTTTTCTTCCAACATCTAACTGATATAATCCCGTCTCCAGCTGGACTCGTGGTCCGTGATCCTGAACGGTTCGGTGGAGGTGACGTACCCCGAGGGCCGGACAGAGATCCTGTGTATGGGGAACAGTTTTGGGGTGTCGCCAACCATGGAGAAGGAATACATGAAGGGCGTGATGAAGACGAAGGTGGACGACTGCCAGGTACGATCTTGGCCGTAAATGTGCCTGCACAGCATCATAGGGACAGGGTTAGCGGCTCCATTTCATCTGCATCGCAGTGTGAAAAGCAGGACACGGACCCTAATATTCTATTATATTGAATCCCACTGTGACCCACTCCATGCAGGCGGTGAGTTGCTTTGGGCGATGGCATCCAATTAAATGTGAGAAACAGCCATTTTGAAAGAGAATAGGCCAGCGCATGTAAACAGCAAGGTCACATTAATAGCATCGTGTGTTTAATGGGAATAAAGTACTTAACAGTGAAGACACAGAAATGTTTTGAGTCCTTTAATCATCAGGAGCTGAGCTCAGTGTCTGCAATGAGTAAAACTCTGCTCCTAATTAGGAAGATGCAAGGACAGTTTAGTTGCTATGCAGAATTTATTTCATATCAGCTGTTATCAGTTTTATTGATTTGATATTCAATCTGATATGATCACTCCAACAGGTTGAGAATTAGGGGGATCTGGTAACAGAAATATCATATTATATGTTTAAAATACATGCAACTGCAACACTGTTGAGCGCGTAGGTTGAATATGAATCAAATCTGTCTCTTAACACACGCTTTGTCCCGTCTCGTCCAGTTTGTGTGCATAGCCCAGCAGGACTACTGCTGCATCCTCAACCAGGTGGAGAAGAACATGCAGAAGGTCGAGGAGGAAGGGGAGATCGTCATGGTGAAGGAACACCGCGAACTGGACCGCACCGGCACCCGCAAAGGACACATCGTCATCAAGGTGACAAGTCAATTTACATTTTCGTTAAAAAAAAACAAAATCCCCGCTACATATTTGAAGCTATCTTTGAAAGACACCATTATGTTGCTTGAAGTTTTTTTTAAAATAACGCCATGATTTTAACCCTCAGGGCACATCGGAGCGTCTCACCATGCACCTGGTGGAGGAACACTCAGTGGTGGACCCCACCTACATCGAGGACTTCCTGTTGACCTACAGGACCTTCCTCTCCAGCCCCATGGTCGTGGGCAAGAAGCTCCTGGAGTGGTTCCACGACCCCAGTCTCAGGGATAAGGTACGGGTGACGGCCTTTATACTGCAGTTACACACAATGACGTAGGCATTTCCAGGTCGGGTCGTAAACTGCAAAATACATGCACTACTAGTCAAACAGTAAACTCTATGTTGACCCCTGCTGATCATGTGACTGCTCCAGGTTACACGGGTAGTCTTGCTGTGGGTAAACAATCACTTCAACGACTTTGAAGGCGACCCTGCCATGACTCACTTTCTGGAAGAGTTTGAAAACAATCTGGAGAGAGAAGTAAGTCGAACAACTCGCACATGGATTAATCTCATGCAAAAAAAATATATTTTGTGTATGCCACTTATTGCACTGTTCCTCACATCTGTGTTGCATTTTTTTATTTTTTTTTTTTTTTTCAGAAAATGTGTGGGCACCTCAGACTGTTAAACATAGCGTGTGCTGCTAAAGCCAAGCCGCGGATGGTGACGCTGACCAAGCCGTCCAGGGACTCCCCGCTGGCCTTCAGCCTCCTCGGGGGCCAGGAGAAGGGTTTCCGCATCTTCATTGACGCCGTGGAGCCTGGGAGCAAGGCTGCAGAAGTCGGCCTTAAGCGTGGCGATCAGGTGAGATGACTTCCGTTACATTTTGTCGGACAGCACACGTTGCTTCCGGTGTGAGAAAGTGTCTGCGGTTTGTTAAAATCGTGGGATTTCCTTCTTGAACTGCAGGGAGGGGAACTGCAAAGTCAGCTTCACATAGTTTACAAGTTATATCGGGTTTTTTTGTCTGTAGGCTACAACTGTGAGTAAAAATCACTTCTGTCACACAGACCAGCACATGAATTGATCTTTTTTTACTTGTGTCGGAGGCTCATTCTTGTTTTTTTACATTTTGCTCTAACTAGCATTAAAGTTATATATTTTTTCAAAGTCTTAAATTGAACTTGCCAGTAGCTGCGGGCAATCCCGTGTTGGCTTTCTTCTCGCAATTTGACTTCTCAACCGTTTTCACACTCTGCAGTCCTCCGGGTTTTAAGCAAAGTCCCTTAATCCCTGAAACCATCTTGAGAGTGTCGGGATGCCAGTTAAGCCCTCTTGACTCCAAACATCCTCTGCAGCTGTTTCTCGAAAAGGAAGCGGAGAAGCTGGCATCCTTGGAAGCATTCACTTTCCCATACCCTGCTCACACCTTCAACATGTTTTAACAGCTTCAGTTATGACCAGCTTTCACTCAGGAGCTATCGTTTCAGAGCTTCAGTAACGGTTCCATTGGTTTTGTCATCGGGCCATTAGCGGTAGCCCCCGAGTAGTAAACTCCATGCAACGTCTCACTCGTCACCGCTCGTCCCAAAACAGACATTTGGGCTTCGCGGCAGCAGAGCGTGGCCTGTACTCACGCTGCAGTCAAGGATGACTTCCTCTTCCACTAAAGAGGAAGCGCCAAAGGTCGGTGAGCAGATTGCGTTGAAATGCAAATATCCGGCCCAGATGCAGAGGTCAAGCTGTTAAGACAATTTGAATGTGACCTGGACCGCGTTAGTGTCAAAACTATGTGTTGGACAGAATGTCACGATGTGTAACACGCCAGATGATTACACGCCAGATGATTACGCGCCAGATGATTGCACCTTTGTTCAATGGATAAAATATGTAGTTCAGAGACCTTTGACATTTACATTAGTTCAGGGCGTTACACTTTTACTGCACAGATCCAATCTGGTGCGCAGTTCGACTTGACGTTTCCTGCTCAACGGTGCAGCAATTTGACTCATAACTCATAACTTTGATTTGTTTTTTTTTTGGATTTATGAGTTCTTGTATTATGGACTGTTTGGTAAAAAATGCACCTGATATATTTCTTCTGTCTTCTTTCGGCAGATCTTGGAGGTCAATGGGCAAAACTTTGAGAATGTCCAGCTCAACAAAGCCAACGAGATTCTGAAGAACAACACCCACTTGTCAATAACTGTGAAAACAAACCTTCTAGGTAAAGTTTCATCATATTTATGAGACCAACCGTGTCAGAATATTTTAAAAAATGGGGTGGGTGGTGAAATTATATTGTATTTCTTTTCCTGACATTTACTCAAATCTTTGCTCTTTTCTCGTGAATGGATGATTTAAATACATAAATAGAGCATTAGCTGGGAAAATCACTCTTTGACTGAGTTGGTCACAACTGCTACATTCATGTAACCGTGTCGCAGTGCTCCGTTCTAAGGAAACCAAAAGGGAACTGGTGTATTAAATCAGTTATAGCCAGACTCAGGTTATAATACGAATAATATTCCCCTTTCCCAAATATTCATCTCCCTCCTCCTTTTCGTCCAGTGTTTAAAGAGCTGCTAACCAGGCCAGAGCATGACCACGATGTGGATGGCGAGGAGGAACATGACAGGAAGAACGGCGCGCCCCACCTTCCAAAGATCGGCGACATCAAGAAGGCCAGCCGCTACTCCATCCCCGACCTGGCGGTGGACGTGGAGCAGGTGATGGGCCTGGAGAAGGTCAGCAAGAAAGCAAAGAGCAACTCGGTGGGAGGACGCAACAAGCTGAAGAAGATCTTCGACAAGACACTCACCAGCATCCTGCCGCCTAAACCCTACAAGTAATGAGACCCAATAATGTGTGGACTGTCACTTTTATCAAGAAGAATAACTCTACCTTATTGTGAGGCTGTGCGAGATAGCTGTTCGTGTTGACATTGTTAGATGGCTCTGAGAGGTAAATGTTTGAGATTTAAAATTTTAGTGGCCCATTATTATGTTTGATGGTGCCAGTAAACGGCACACAGCTGCTCATTCGCCAACATATATAGCAGGTCTGTGATTGTTTTATATGAGAGAGAGAGAGAGAGAGAGAGAGAGAGAGCGCGAGAGAGCGAGCATGTGATGACAAATGAGTCAAGTGCAGTTCATGTTTTCCCTGTAACGAGTTTTGATTAATCTTGTGCTGTGTGCAGAGAGGAACCAGCGATCCGCACGTCCTCGTCTGATTGAGACTGATTGGGCCGTTTGTTTCCCAAATCGTAAAAGCTCCGAAAGTTTTGTTTTCCCGTGACTGTGCGACTCTGATTTATGCAAACCGAACGCACGACGCAATCGATAAATCAATCACCTGCTGAGCTGAATCAGACAGATCTCGATGCATCTCATCAGTTGAGTTACGAGAGGAAGATTTAAGCAATCGCCTCACTGATACTAGAAATACTATGTAATACTGCAGGAAAACCTTGAATGGAAGTTGGTGAAGAAAGTGCATATTTTTTATCTTTATTACAATAGAGATTGAAAGGTAATGGTCCCATTTCATCCCATAGCTGATTATGAAAAAAATCCCAACATTAGTTGTAAATTGTGGGTTTATTTCTTGCAGAATATTGTCTATGGCCAGAGGCGTCCACAGCTTCCAACTCCTGCCAACACAAATATTGCCCCCTGCCTTTTGTTGACAGAACTGCAGTCTCACCCCTCCCATGCGCTCCCCTCTTGTTTCCATAGTGACGTTTGCGTGGGCCAATCGCAGGACGACAGCATCGTGGGGATGAAGCAGTCCAAACAGATCGCACCAGCGCTGCCCGTCAGTGGAAACCTGTCGTCTTCAAACCCCGACCTTCTGCAGTCTCACCACCGCATCCTCGACTTCAACAACCAGCCTGGTGTGTATTCAGCTGCTATGTGGATGTAACGTGACACCGGGAAGTTTGTAGTAACAAATCATTATTATTTCCTTCACTGGCAGATCAAATCTAACAATAAAGATTATGTTCTTTTATTTAAAATATCAACATAATGTTTTTTTTTTTTTTTTTACGTTTAATGCCAGTTTGCATTAGCAGCAGTTGAAACCTTCTCACGCCATTAATGGGCTTTTCACTCACTTTTAGAAATTCAAGATTTAAATATAGACGAAGTGATGTGATAGAATAACATTTATTTCCGGAGTTAATATGGATACAATCTTAAATCCTATTATGTTTTATTATGTCATGATGCTCATATAGATTGTGATATGGTACAGCTGTTTCGGTAGCTTTTAATCATAACATTGGATCATCAGCAGGTGGAGTTTGCCCCGCTGTCATGGAACTGTAGCTCATAAAACTTTAATCCTTTTATGGAGTTTGACCTTGTAAACAGCTTTTGACAATTTAACTCAAACATTAACTTAATTGAGACACTGTTTGAAGAGGAATTAACCGGGTGTAATTGCCTGTTTCTGGGGGAGAATTAAACACCACACGGGTCGAGGTATCTTATCACATTGATCCACCATTCTGTAAATCCTTTGCTGTAAACACGCCCCGCTCACCGGCCACAGTGGGATAACACAAGCAGGACTATTGAAGGGATAGCTACTTCGGCAGTATGACACAATGAATTAGCCAATGAGAGACATATGGTCTCTACCTCCATCTCCACTAACTCCTGTCCATCACATGTTGTTTGTGTTCCTCCAGCCCCAGTCACACCGAGTGAGTATCTCCTCGTTCATGTGATCCCGCTTCTCCCGGCACAGTCGCGTCTTTGTCAATGCTGTCGGCCTCTATGTCTGACGTTTGCAGACATTAATCAGCTGCTGTACTTAAGTTTGTTCACATAACACAAACTCAGTTAATCTGCATTCATGCTTGTGGAACGCTAATTAAGTCAAGCTAACAGCATTGCACTGACTGCTGACCTTTACATTTTCTGAGGGCATATGGGTATTGATTTATTTTTAGTTCTTTTTTTTTCTTTTTTTACGGAGGGTTATATGATCGGTGAGGTTGTGTTTCTGATCAAACTAATGAATGATGGGAAATTAACTTTAAAGGGTGACAACAAAAAGATGCTCTGATGGATGTGGTTCTTCATAAATCTTGGGAAACAAACAGCAAAAAAAAAAAAAATCATTGGTGTTGACTAACAAAAACAATGCTGATAAGTAAACATGTATCCTCACCATGTGTTCTCTTCATCAATAGATATGTCGGACCAGGTATTACGGGTCTTCAAGGCAGACCAGCAGTCTCGGTACATCATGATCGGGAAGGACACCACGGCGAAGGAGGTGGTGGCCCAGGCTATCAGGGAGTTTGCCCTGACGGCAGCACCAGAGGCTTATTCTCTGTGTGAGGTGTCCGTCACACCCGAGGGCGTCATCAAGCAGAGGCGGCTACCAGACCAGCTGTCTAAACTAGCTGACAGGATCCAACTGAGTGGCAGGTAATTACATCTTAAATTGTATGTGCTAAGTGCAACCTCTTTTTTTTTGTCAGGATTATTGTTTTCCCACCTTTCCTTTTATTCTTATCCCTTAAAATGTTGATTTTGGAACATAATTGTGCTGCCAATTAGGCCAGATTTTTTTTTTTTTAACTCAAGGGACAATCCTGGTTAATATAAAGGTCAAATAGAGGACTGACTTCAAAAGGGGAGGGTCATAATTTACGTGTTTTGTCTAAAAAGACCAACCTTTATATTGAATTTAGAATAATATCAAATAGAGAAAATTAGTAAATCCTCTTCTAAGAAAAGATGAAACCAGCATCATTTGTGTGTCATTTAAGTGAAACAAACCACACATTCTCCCGTTTCTTCAGATACTACCTAAAGAGCAACATGGAGACCGAGACGTTGTGTTCCGATGAGGACGCTCAGGACCTCCTGCGAGAGGGCCAGATCTCTTTGTTGCAGCTGAGCACGGTGGAGGTTGCCACTCAGCTCTCCATGCGGGCCTTTGAACTTTTCTGCGCCATCGAGCCCACCGAATACATCGACGACCTGTTCAAGCTGCGCTCCAAGACGGGCTCATTCAGCCTGAAGCGCTTCGAGGAGGCCATCAACCACGAGACCTTCTGGGTGGCCACGGAGGTGACGCGGGAGCCCAACCAGATCAAACGCATGAAGACCATCAAGCACTTCATCAAGATCGCCCTGCACTGCCGCGAGTGCAAGAACTTCAACTCCATGTTCGCCATCATCAGGTGAGGGGGGAAATGGGAGGATTTATAAATGTGTCGCAAATTGTGCCATTGCGTTAGAAAGCATACATTGTTTTCCATGTTTTTCATGTTTTAATATGTCTCCTCCCTTCTCACAGTGGTCTGAACCTGGCTCCCGTCTCCAGACTGAGGGGAACGTGGGAGAAGCTACCCAGCAAGTACGAGAAGCTGTTCGGGGACCTGCAGGACCTCTTCGACCCCTCCAGAAATATGGCCAAGTACAGGAATGTCCTCAACAATCAGAACCTCCAGCCACCGATCATCCCCCTGTTCCCCGTCATCAAGAAGGACCTCACCTTCCTCCATGAAGGTAGATGATGATTTAAAAGCATTCCACCTCTAATGTGGTCGTATTTTGTAAATGATTTAGCCATATGATGAATGAAATTATAAATGCATGTTCTACAATGACACAATTGATGTTAGAAGTACACATGCCATGTCTTTCACTGTGTCTAAGTTATAGCTACACTGCCCTGAAGTGTTGAGGCTAGTTAGACAGACTGTGTAACACTAAGATACGTTTTAATATTGTAGTGTTGTGTCCTTTTATGGCAGTGTTTTATGTATGTATTTTACCCAGAACTGGATGGCGTTATGTAGTAATGCCTAAAAAATGTAGATACTGCGTACAGCTTTTTTGTGTTTGGACGGATCTATAAACTAAATAAGCTCTTTCACATTTCCTTTCCATTTCAACTAATAGTATAGGTATAATAAATGTATCTATAATGTAATATATACGTGACTTAAACCAAACCTCACCAGTTTATGTATTTAACACTATTTAGAGGCTGTAATGGTAGTTACTGCTACTCCCCTGAGATAACCTAGTTACCCTTTTTAGTAAGACTAATGAATTAAGTACATGACTTTATAATTTCAGGGCATGAAAATATATATCTCAATTACAGCAAATGTGTAGGGAAAAGTGGGTAAATGTATATTTAGCTAATGCTATCACCAGCTAGCTTTGTCATTATTATACATTTCTTGCATTGTTGTTCGCTGACTTTCCTAGTTACTGCAAACTTTACATGCGGATTCCTTGGAAATGAAACATTTCTTTGCCATAATAATGTTTGTAACAAACATAAATGTCAGACTGTGGTCCTCGCTTCATTTGAACCACATTCATAGTTGTGGCTTCGCAGCGTCGTATCAGGTGTTAATTCCTGCGGTTGGTTTTCTCAGCAGTGTAATGTGTGAGTAATTTATGTTCCCTTTCCTCCTTCCTCTTATTTCTCAGGCAATGACTCCAAAGTGGACGGCCTGGTGAACTTTGAGAAGCTGAGGATGATTGCCAAAGAAATTCGCCATGTTGGTCGCATGGCCTCCGTAAACATGGACCCGGCCCTCATGTTCCGGACCCGGTAAGACGCCCTCTCCAAAAAAAAAAACCCGTAGCCAGATTTCAGCTTAAAAATGATCCTTCGCCCTCTCCGTAGGACCAGCACGCCGGGGTTAGCCGGTTCACATAGATTCAGTGAAGATTTCCGCATCACGCTTTTCTTTCAAGCAGCTGTTCCCTCTGGCAACCGTTTCCTCTGGCAACTGTTTCCCCGTACACATTGTTGGCATAAGATTGTGCACAGCGCTCCTGTGAAAGTGTGTCTTTGTCTAATGATGTCACGTCTTAGTGGTGTTACCATTTGATTTCCTCTCTGACTTTCACGTGGGTGAAATTTGCTTCTCTTTTTGGTGATCTTGGTGATCTTTCCTGTCCTAAGCTTTGTCTCTTTCTCCCTCTACTCATCCCCACTTTGCCCTTCCGTGCTTCTCTGTTCATGGCACCCACCCTCTAGGAAGAAGAAATGGAGAAGTTTAGGGTAAGTTCGGTGACCCTCCAACCTTTTGCCCTGCCTGCACCATGGCCCCCTTTTTTTACGCCAATTTGCGTGCTTCTTTTCTTCTTTTCTGAATCCTTGGTTTCATTAACCAGCTTGAGTTGAATCCTCCCACTAACCCTGCCTGAGCCTCAGCAAAGGGCTTTGAATGAAACAAAGGTCACTTATGCTCACATTTGGTCACACTGGACCTTTCTTTTTTTTTTACGTTCCGTAAACTTAACACGAATTCAATGAAAACTAATATATGTATCCTAAACATACAACAAACTCTTATTAGTTTTGCTGATGTGACCTTTTTTGACATATTTTACCTAACAATATGCATGCAGCTTCAGTTTTTACCTGCCTTTGTAGGTTTTATCTGTACGTCAAACCTCCAAACAGCCAAATGTTCTGGATACAAAGTAATTTTTTCTCTCATGGTTTACATTCTTGTGGTCAAATGGGAGATCGTTGTGCCCAAAGCATTCAATGGAGAACATATGGAAGCACGTTGAATTCACTGAAGTAAAATAAGAAATTCAGTGTCTCTTAATTATGACTCGGGCGTGTTGTAATTATGAGAAAGCCATGTTGCAATTACGAGATCCGTATCTCGTAATTATGAGATCTTAATCTCGGGAATACGAGGTGCCAAGTTATAATTACAACATACAAACGTAATACTTACATGAATTCTTTTTTTTCTTTTTCTTTGAATGAAATGAGTATCCATACATACGTAACACAATTAGTATATATTGATAGTCGGTGTCTCTCGGAAGCGAAATCTTTCAACCGTCCACACTGGAAACACCTTTTGGAAATGAAAGTCCATGAACGTCTTCCCACTGATTACAAACACACATGACTTCTCATTGACTCACACTGTTTTGTGAACTGTTTGACCGAGACCATGTGCAAGTAAAGCTTTCACTGCCACTACTACTACGAGCTCTGACTCAAGCCACAGAAATGTAAACTATGACCGTGCTACACTGTTAGAACCCCTCCTCCCCCCCCCCTTTTTTTTTTTTTTTCTACTCGCCTGTTGTTTGACTACAGCCATCATCCATCACCCACTCCCTCCCCACTCCCCCCCCCTCTGCTGTTTGGAATGACTGGAATGTTTTGGAGATGAGAGAAATTCCTAAAGCTGCTCTCTGCATGTCCAAGTTTTAACACCAGGCTCCCTGTGTAGCCCCGTAGTTTCACCTGTACATTTACTCCTAAAGAAAGGCTCACGCGCACACTTGAGCTGTATGTTAATAAGTTATTTTCTGTATTCTTTCCATGTGTTTGTGTGCGTCTTCGTCCTGCGTTCGTGTCTGCATGTCTGCCTTCCTCTCTGTGTCCATGTGTCCGTTTGGGCGATGACCAGGTCCCTAAGCCAGGGCAGCGCCAACGCGGCAGTGCTGGACGTCACGCAGACGGGCGGGCACAAGAAGAGGGTGCGACGCAGCTCCTTCCTGAACGCCAAAAAGCTCTACGAGGACGCCCAGATGGCCAGGAAGGTCAAGCAGTACTTGTCCAACCTCAGCCTGGAAACGAACGAGGAGAGTCTGCAGACGCTCTCGATGCAGTGCGAACCCTCCATCAGCACATGTGAGTTGGTGACGCGAGTTAGCACACACACACGCACACACGAGTAAATAAAAGATGTAGGCATTCTTGTTTAACTGTGTATATGTCTCCTGAGACACCGTGCATGTTTCCAGGATTCCCAGCAGACACAGACTGGGTGGGACCACGGGCGTAACAAAGCACTCAGTCTTGCTTAAAGACTTCTTGGCAGTGAATAAAAACACTCATGCTAAAATGTGTCTCTCCCTTTCTCACCCTACTCAGTGCCCAAGAATGCCGGTGGGAAACGACCAGACACCTCCCCAGTCGTGTCCAGAGCGGCCAGCCAACAGAGGGGCCAGTTGGCCAAAGGAAACCAGGTCCTCCAGGTCCCAGCTGTGGCCCTTTACCCATCCCGAAAGAAAGTGCCAGTCAAAGACCTGCCCCCTTTCGGTGAGATTAAGATGATAGAACGATGCGATTTTATTCAAATGTAGACCTATAACCTTTATTTTTAGGTACCCTACTATATGTTGTACATTTATCAGTTTTATGTATTTGTAATGGTATATTCCAGGAAGGTATTTCTATTGAGGAATTTGTATAAATGCATCTAGTAAAGCATCTCGAGTCATCCTTATCAGCAACTGAACTGTTCAGTCCACGAGAGTAACAGCTCCATTTATGTTTTATTGTGAGGGACATCACGTCATATCTAAGCTAAAATCTTCTTACTTTTTTATAATAGCGACCGCATTTTCCCTATAATAAGATATACAATATTATCAACACATAAATCATTTGTATAACAATGTTGTTATGGCTTGAGTGGAAATAGGCTTTCAGAAAAGCTCTTCTTCACTTGTCCTTCTACGTGCCACCATTACTCTGCTTTCTCTTCCTCATCCTGTTATTTGCAGACAATAGCAGAGCCAGTTTCTCTATGACAGTGCTGCCACCTAGAGGCTGTCTGTCAACAAACAAATACAAAAAGAACATAAAAAATAAATGCCAGACAATGCCGTTTAGCATCCCAGCCCCCTCTGGGCAGGAGGGAGGGGAGTGCCGGATGGCGGCTGGCGATGGCAGTGTTCCTCATGCTAATTCTGCTCATCTTCTTGTAAATGTCCACAGGCACCAGTTCCCCTCAGTCTCTGAAGAAGATCCTGTCTCTGTCAGAGGAGGGGAACGAAAGGCACCGCAGGCAGCCAGAGGACACCGTGTCCAACGCCTCCTCCCAGCTCTCCTCCCCTCCCACCTCCCCACAGAGCTCACCCAAGAAGGGTAAGCCAATAATCCTCCCTCCCTCCCACACCATCTTCAGGCTCCTTCCCTCTGTCACAGTGTGACACAAATGCCACCTGGTGGCTGCCTACATGCATTGCATTATGATTTCAGATATGCCATATGGTACCAGTAGTTTTCCTCCAAAATAGGACCCACTGTCTTTGCACTTTATTATCTAAAGGTCACCAATTTCCCACCTGGATTCCAGATCAAACCGCTGGTGTATATATGTATTTATCATAGAATCTTATGGTGGATCCATTGAGTTGTTCAGATGTCAGTGGTCATATTTAAACCGCTCTTCTGCTAGGTGTTCATTACACTACAGCAAATGTTGTTGTCATGGTGACCTCATTGTTCAGGATAAACAGGGCAATGTTAATGACAGCATGGTAACATAAAACCGTCATGTAAATAAAGAGCCTATTAAAATACACAAAGTGCCATATATGCACAAGCTAAAAACAATATACGTATACGATATGAGTGCAGTTCAGAAGTCAAGACTGATTAAAATATCATAAAATTACAATCGTTCTCCGCTACAAAAAGATGTCTTAATTTGATCCACAAAGGTCAGTATGGCATGTGACACTTTGTCCTCATATGACTGGCTGTGGCTGTAGAAGCTGTTTGACTGGAGAGCCGCAGGACTCTGGCTTCATGGAGAGACCTCTGTTGTCTTTGCCGCTCTGGATCTGGATCCTAAATTAACCTAGAAACTGTTTTTTGTCAATGCCGGAACCTCAAGGGGTTCTGTGAGTTCATGTGTTTAATTATTATGTCACCTACTAGCGGCTCTTTATAGTTGAAGCTTTTTCTAAAAAAAAAAAGAAAGAAAGAAAATCTGATTCAAAGTTATTAATTAATTAATCATCAATTAAAGTTATTATTAAGTTATTGAGGTAATTTATGCGGACACGACCACCAGGCTATTCCACTCTGTAGCTGAGCTACAGCGAATGCCACGGTAACTAGAAAATATGTTCTTACACGTGTCAGCAATCTTCACCAGTGACTATAGTTTAACAGACTTTGTCGTGTAATTTCAACTCCCCTTCGCGCTCGTTTCCTGAACGTTCCCACACTCTTCGGCGCCGTGCTGAAGCAAACCGCTGTTTCAGTAGGAATCCGACGCAACGATCCCTAAAGGGCTGGTTGGCTTACTTGAAAATGGCACTCTACAATTACCCCTGCAGCCCGTGTGTGCGATACCTCGTTTAAATACACTCACTGAGATAAGATATGTGAATTACAGAGGATTTATGAAGAGAGTCGGGGGGGAAAAAGTTGACCAACCGTAAGCTATTTTGACGTGTGGAGCTTTGTGTTGGACCCAGTCAGCATGTAAAAGGGCCATGTTGAGGGCTTTCTCAACCTTTTCTTTGTAGGGTCAAGTTTAGGATTTTAATTTAATCTCTCAGGTTTACTTTTTGCAACAAAAGCGAATGTACATATAACATTTCTCTCTCTCCCTCTCCTCCAGGTTACAACAGGATGGGAGACGCCTACTCGGACTCCGGTCACAGTGAGATCTCCTCCCGCTCCAGCCTCGTCAGTAACTCCTCTTTCGACATGGCCCAGGACGAGAGGAGGCTCCGTCACTCCGGAGGAGTCGGGGAATCGCACATCGGGGGACAGCGGCTGGAGCGAAGGGCCACCACCGACCCCGACCAGTACAGCCTCGGGTAGGGAACTGAGTAGTTTTAATTTGGAGTGAAGCTCTGTTATTTATGTGACCCTGAAAACTTGAGTAACTCTTTGTCCTTTGTGTCACATCGCAGGTCGTATTCATCGATGCAGGACTGTCGGGGCATTTACACCGGCTGCCCTACGGTGCTCTCCTCGCCCAGTTCAGAGGAGCTGACTCAGGATCAGGGCGATCGTGTTTCCCTGGATGCTGCAGACAGCGGCCGCGGCTCCTGGACTTCCTGCTCCTCTGGCTCCCACGACAACATCCAGACCATGCAGCAGGGCCGCAGCTGGGAGACTCTGGCTTTTGGTGGAGGCGGAGGCGGCGTCGGGGGACTCCCTCCCAGCGGACAGGAGGCCTTATTAGGGGGACACGCTGCACTGTGGGCAGCCCAGGCCAGGGGGAGCTGGGCGTCGGCCAGCTCCTCCTCCTCCTCAGCTGCGTACTGGGGAGAGGACTCTGAGGGAGACACTGGCACTATTAAGAGGAGAGGAGGGAAGGACGTCAACGCCGACCCAGAAACAAGTAGCATCACATCCACCGGGTCAGAGGAGGCCAAGCAGCTCGGCCGACCCTCCCCATCACCCATCACCACTGGGGGTAAAGGCATCCTCAGTGAGTGACTGCACCTCACAGCCCTGTTGCTTTAACTGATGATTGATCAAGCTTTCTAGAGGAAACCTATTTAGTCATAGTTGTGAAGGCAAAATGTTTTCATCACGAGAGAAAGAAATCTGAAATCTGAGTGTAAAAACAATGTGTAGACTCATAATCTCCCATAAAACCCCAACATTTCATTGTTATGCTTTAGTTTTTGTATAGTTCAAACAAATAAGATATGACATGTTAATTAGTTACTATTTGTTACCGTTGGACGGAGCCGTGGGAGCTGTTTCCCCCCGTTTCCAGTCTTTACGCTGAGATCAGCTAAATGGCTTTGGACTCCAGCTTGGCATCTATCTTCTTGTCTGACTCTTCGCAAGAAAGTGTTTCCCAAAATATTGCACTGCTACTTTTTAAAAATGCAAAAAGTCCTGCATCAGATGGGCCAGTGTCATTAATTAGTTAAGATATTGTGCATTTTTATGCAAATCAGCAGTAAACATTGTACCTCTGGTGCATCCTGGGGGATTAAGATGCTGACCATTTAATCATTCTTCTCTCTCCCTCATTTCTCGACTACCATTATCAAAAGAAGGAGGGGCAAAAAAGCCCAGAAAGTATCCTGAACGTTCATTCCTTTTGTGTCCCTTCAGCGCGGAAAGAAAGCCGCTATCGCGAGCCTCCCCCGACTCCCCCCGGCTACACCGCCCTGACCATCTCCGACCTCGCTGACGGGCAGCACCCGGCCCCGTCCGTTCCCGCGCCCCCGGCCCCCCACACAGGCCGCCGGCCGCCGGACTACACCACGGCACTGCAGCGCTCGCGCATGGTCACCCAGTCGCCCGACTCCCACCAGGCCCAGCAGGGGGCCAAGCAGCGGGCGGGCGGCCTCCACCGCACGCGCTCACCGGCCGAGGAGCAAGAGGCTGAGGAGGAAGAGGAGGGTGAGTCCTTGTCTTCCAAACTAATCGCTCTGCGGAAGCCAAAGCCAGTGGCACAGCGTACACCCGAGACTCCCAGACCATGAGAGTGTGTGTACGGGGGTTAACAGGCAGGGCCCCTCTCCCCAAGGCAGGTAAAAACTAATTTATCAGGTTGCCCCTCCCCTTCCTCCTCTTCCCCACCACCCTCCCCCTCCACTCCAATGAACCTGCATGTGAACAGGAGCACACACTTTGGACTGAGACTGATCATTCCTTCACACAACTTCCCACAGCACCAATAGGCTCGGTCCCACTTCAAATTACAATTACAATGTTCCGAATCCCAAAAAGAAAAGGAAAAAAAAGAAACCCAGAATTTTGTTTTATTTTTTGTATCTGGGAATTGTTCATTTGGAGCGGGACCCTCCACCTTTAACCCACGATGTGTCATCATGCATGAGTCATACTGGTTCGGCCAGAAACTCACCACTTCTCTGCCACCACACATTCTGCTCTTCTCTCACCGTCTCACACGCTGTGCCGGGTGGCATCCATCAGCAGGCACAGTGCTGTTAGATCCTCTCTCACCCATGCAATCAAACTCAATGCCTGAAAAACATGCACCTCCATTCTCCTGCACCAGCACGCACTCGACTCGCCTACAGTGACTCTGGATGAACTCTGTGTGTTTTGGGTTTTCACATTCTGATCAAGTCTGAAATTTAGAATTGGTGTTAGAATCAAATATTTTCTTGGTTTCCAACTGAATAAATAGAAAATGTGCCAGAGTTAGCCAAAAGACTATTTTACGTCTGCTGTCCAGTTGACAGTTGTGACAAAGTAAAGTAGCACACATATAAATGATACAGTAAAAGAACATTTTGTCACAGCCAATAGTTTGGCTGTTTCTTTCCCTAAAAACGTTGCCGTTGCGTAGAAAGCCGACTCCGACCCCCAACGTCCACCGGGATGTGTCCGTGTTGCGCTCCGGCTTCGGCCCATCTGCTGGAGGCGATACGGATATGATGCATTTCATTTGTTACTGACTTTGTCTTAACATTTAACAGGAAATGTGTTTTTATATTTGGAAGTAAGAAGTGAGAGAAGGTGAACAAACAAAGAAGAAAGGGGAAGGAGACTGAAACTTTTCCTGCTGCTAATAGACAGGAAATAGAGATTAAGGACAACATGGGGTAGTACAGTAATTAGACAGAGAAAATGAACAGCCACAAATCAACTGTAAACCACTATAAATGTTCAGAATATGTTTGGGGAAACAAAGAAATGTCTGATTCAACTCAAAACTATATTGCACATTTGGCTGCTAAGGAATAAATGCTCCAGTGCATTTAAAGGGCCAGTGTGTAGTATTTAGGGGGATCTATTGACATGAATGGAATATAATTTTTCGCATTTGCAACCGTAGTTCACACTTAGAAGTTTCAGTTGGTGGCAATCTACAAGCTCACCACCAAATCCTACACACTGGCTCTTTTAAATGTAGACACCAGAACTGGGACAAAAGTATCGCACACCTGAGATGCAACTCCTCCACATCCAGTGGACATCCAGGGAAATATATATATATATATATATATATATATATATATATGATGATGGTGCATCCATGAAACAAGGGGGAATCCTAAACAGCCCCTGCTCATAACTGTGTAACCATGTGTCCATAGAGAAAGAAAAAAAAAGACAAAATGTCCTTTGTTACTGTCAACTTCAAGTCGCTGCAAATTATTATAGTTTGTTTTATCATAATGACACGAATCAACCCAATAAAATGACAGCATGCTCTAGGAAAAATGTTGTCAGTGAAGTCTACACGAGTCATGGTTTGTGGCTTCTGAAAAGGCGGGTCTTCATTCTCACTGAACACGGACGCTCTGCTCTTCTTGGTTTCCTACTTCCGCTGAACACTTTTCACCACGTTCTGAATTGAGTTTCTGGAACTTTGCTCGTCCACCGTCAATGTAACCTTTCACCGTCTTGTCTCTTCACAGAGGATGAACAGGTGTCAGCGGTCTGAGGGACACCAGTGGACGTCCCTTTGCAGTGACTTGAAGTCCCCCTGGTTTTGGGGTGTGCAGGATTAAAGATACTGACCGACAGACCAATGGACTCATCATCAGTTACGTACGTGCCTGCCTCCTCCACTTGGCTCTCCCTCCCGATTGGTGGATTCTTCTGCTCGTCTCCCTCCCCTGCCTTAAAGCATCATAGGGGGTTGAATGACCCTGCATGCAAAAAAAAAAAAAATACTGTGAAGAAGAGATGGAGAGAAGGTAAAAGACGATGACGAAATGCCTGGCACTTTGGGGGGAAAAAAAGACTACGGAAACCGAACTGGTGCCGGGGAGGGGGGTCGACCTGGCCACATACACACAAAACCACATAGATGTTGCCGTTGGAGACGGGAGCGGCCCCCACCCACTGGTTGAAACCCCCCCCCAAACCCACCTGTTGACACAACAGCATCATGACGCGTCGAGCTCCATCTGCACTTTCTCATTTTCTACTTTCTGAAAGAAAAAAAAAAAACAGAACAGATCAAAAACAGACTATCGTTTGAAGACGGAGAGAAATAACGGTTGACTTGACTCTTACATTTTCAACTTCCCACTAGATTTCATTTCTTTATTATTATTATTATTATTATTATTATTTTAATTTTTTGTTCATTTCTTCTGACTGATTGCACTCTGTGGGCCGAAAGAGAGAAACCAAGTCAGCCCATTTCTCTGCCTGGACTGAAACAACCCATCTGTCGTCGAGTGTTTCGAACTCTGAATCCAGTATTATCTCATGTTTCAAGTGTTGGTTCCAATCAAAGCGAGGAGGGGAGCCCAGTAGGGAGAACCAACATGCACAGTGTACTGACATACCTACACACACACACACACACAGTACATTTTGTGTACCAGTACATACACAAAAAACACAATTCATTTCTGAAAAATAGCACTTTCAGCACAATCTTAGATGTTCTCAGACATTCGGCCTGGATACCAGGGTGCGAGTGACCCATATCTCACCGTCATCCCACCTCGGAGCTCGTCTGGTCATATCAGAGTCTTTTTCTTCATTCTGTTGCTTGCTGTTACGTCGGGAGGATAGCGTTTTGTAGGTGATATCGAAAAGCACAGAGGTGACTGACCGCCCACTGCCACCTGTCGGACTCCCATGGCGTTGGTCTCCGCGGTGCGTCAGAGGCACACGAGAGGCGACTAAAGCTGAGCTGCAGTTGAGAAGAATTTAACCCTCAAGGTTTTTTTTTTTTGCCCAAATTGAAAGCTGACGTCGGCTGAAGTACAAACTGTGAGCAGTGAGCGAACATTCACTGACACTAGGAAAAGTTGCCCCCTCCCCCATCCCCCCCAAACCCCACCCCCTTTTTTTTTATTTAGGTGTGAAGGGATCACAGACAAACATCAGCATATTTCAAAAGCTGCCAACGTGTAAATTGTGAGTGTACCTCTTAACTATCTACCTTTTACAAATGATCTTGTACAGAGTCTTATAACAACACACGTAATTCCCCTTCAAGATAAAAGGATCCACAAATTCAGATTTGGCTTCTTTCTTTCTTTCTTCTTTTTTTTCGCCCACATTTTGTGAATGTCCAAAGCGCCTTACGACGATGCCGTGATTGCATACATTTCTTTGCATGGTTGTTCCCATCACGAATCACCTTGATTCAAGAGCAAGTCTTGACTCGAGCAATAGTGGAGTGAAATGCCTTATTCAAATTACTCCCGCCCTCTTCCCCTCCCCCCCACACCCCCCCAGACGCTTTTTTAATATGTTAAGACTCAGTACAAGATGGAGCCAAGCTTTTTCTTTCCGTCTTCGCGTGGCTTCAAGGCGGCCTCGTCAGACCTGCTGTGACCACGACAGCGTAGATCTTTCGGTCTCTCCACACACAGAGCGACGCCGACCCTCTGCGTCGGCTGCTCGTGGTCACAGAATCATCCCCAGAAACTCCCCTCACCTGTCACAGACATCAGCTCAGTGGACGCTGTATGTATATCGCTAACGCCTGCATCCGGGTTTTCCACTATATCTTGCCATCAATGGAAGACTGAAGATTTATATATTTCTTTTTCTCTTTTTTTTTTTTTTTTTGGACTCCGGTGGGGAAGTTGACGTGTGAAGAAAACTTTTTTTTTTATTTTTATTTTTATTTTTTTGAGGCTGCCAATCAGAACGATTTAGAAATCCTAATTGTGAAAAGTAACTTTTTTTGTTTTCTTCTATCACTGAGTCGCACTGATCACATTGATCAGTCTTGGAAACTACAGACTGAGAAAAAGACGAATGAGTGCAGAGTTTTCCACTGTGGTCTGTGACTATACACTAATGAATTCCTGGGTTTCTTTTTGTTATTGTAATTTTTTGTTTTGTTTTTTTTGTAATGGCTGCAGATAGATTGTTGATAATTTGTTTGTAATACAGTGGTGCATCATTCACTTTCATTCAACTCTGAAGATAATGTGCATATTAGCGGGCCGAGTCCTATTTCGAAAAACAAAAAGTTGCACAAAAATGTACAAGCGTAAAGATAAGTGTAGTAGGTAGAACTGCTACTCCGTTTGATGTGTGATGTCAGTGAGAAATGTACATTTAGCTGGTGATGACCTTCTTTTCTTCATTCTTTCTTGGACTACTTTGACCTGTATGTCTTTTAAAAAGACAATTGGTGGAGTATGTATCAGTTGTTTTTTGTATTTTTAATACAATAATTGTAAATATTGGTTATATTTTTGTTCAAATGTACTATGTTTATGCCTCAACATCCAGTTTATATGAAGCTGGGAATCAATAAATACTGCATAAAGAATCAACACATAGGTTTAAATGCACTTATTCATTTCTTCTGCATTTTGATGTCTTTCTTTTCCAATTCGTTTTTTTTTTTTTTTTTTTCAGAAGATTTCTTTCCCCAAGATACCGTCTAGTGTTTGCACAAGTCATGGAAGCAACTTGAAAAGTGTAACTCTCATACTTTTCTATCTGACCGCAGTGTGTCAGAATTAATAAAAAAGAGATATTAAAGTCTCTCCTTGCTTTTATTTACTTGTTTTGTATTGTCTTGTTCTAGAACTATGGAACTAGTGCAAGTCCCAACACTCATTTCTTTCTTTTTTCGATTTGTTTTGTTTCTCATTTATTTCTCACATTAGCGGTTTCATTTAATAATACAATTCAATATATCCAACTCACCATGCGCCACATTCCCATAATAAGAAAATTGATTACCTTGGTTGTCATTGGTGTTTGGGGGCTTCATGCTGTTCTTATTTCTCCTGGAAGAAAAACATTCCATTTGTGCCCATGCTTTTTTTTATTGTAATTTCTAAGATTAATTTATATTTTTAATGACCAAAAGGTCAAAAACATAATGGCGAAAAATGTCCACTTATACCATTGGATGAGAAAAATAATATTTAAAAAATGAAAAGTCACCCCTGGCAACAAAAGAAGGCAGATTGAGATAATAAAATGATTAAGTACCTTTATGCTTTGCTAAAAAAAAAGAAAAATGATGAAAACAAGTCTGCTTTCAGACCACAAGAGGGCAGTGTTTCACTGCAAATAATAACCAATAGTTTCTGAACTACTACTACTTTTACAGTACGTTTCATAGTTTTCAAAAATACTTAAATTATAATTAAAACACGTTGTGTTTATTGGTCAGTAATTGCTCTTCCCATACTCAAAAATGATCATATACTTATTTTCATTAAAAAAGCCACATTTTCTCAAAAAGAGGACCATAATCTTAATCCAAAGTGTTAATTTTGTTTATTAGTTGTTGCCATAATGCCTTTGTTTCCTGTTTATCGGCGTGGGAGCAGACGGGCTGGTGTATTCACTCGTACAGTTGGACATTCTGTAGCTTTGTTATGGGAGCAGACACCATATCAGGGCTCTCACTCATGAATAATGCAAGCTAGACGGTCCGGGTCGCCTCTATCACAGAGCCGAGGGCCCCAATTTGTCACACTCTACACCAAAAAAAAAAAAAAAAAAGATACACACTGACCATGAGAAATAGGGAGCTGCCCTCTCACACAAACACAAACTTTCAGCCTCTGTTACACTGTCTCTTGCTCTATTTCTGGATCTACCGTCAGAGAGAGAGAGAGAGAAGCACGGGAGGATTTGGGAGATAAGAGTAGTTTTTGGATGAAAGATGCTGGAAATGTGTGCCAAAATTCAGTATCTTTGTAAATGTGTCCATGCCAAAAATGACAAAACAGCCAAAGGGATGCTGCTGTGGCCCCGAGCATTTAATTCATTTAAAGGGGAAGAGGAAAAACCTCTGCAGCATGCGTTTAGCTCGTGGGACTGTACAAGTTTGTCCAATTCATTTGATTTGGTTTTTCTGTTTTTAGAAAAGCTCCCTTTTCTTTGTGTTTTGTGTGTTACAGACCCTGTGGAAGAAAACACATGTTGCTTAAGCGTCTTTTGTCTCATCCGAGAGGGAAATGAGATCAAATGTTCTGACTTTAGCAGTTATGGTGATCCCTGGAAGTTATTTGTTCAACATATGTTCATACAACAGCAAACTACCCATCTATTTAAGGTCTCTTACATGCAGTCAGACACTTGGGACTTCATTTTAATGGGCTGCGCAGCGTTGATGTCTCAGTATTCACAAGGTGTCAACACTGCAAGAAAAAAAAGTGACATTAAAACAGCTTTATGTATTTAATTAAAAAAAAACATCCACTCAAAACAAATGGAGGTACGGCCCTAACGCTGACAAATCATGTTTTTCATTGAGATAAAGCATCTGAAGAAAGAAATTCGCACTGCAGTCGCCTGCATTAGAAAGATAACTGTGACTGACACGGGGATGGATGTGGAACAGACACGGCGACAAAAAAATACCCAAAGCACACAGCCGCATGAAATTAGAGAGGAAAACGCTGCTGTAATCTGTGCCCGACAGTAAAACCGCCCCCTGATTACGGTTAGAGGCGATGCGTTTACAACTCACTTGGCTCCGTAACTGTGCTGCGCCCTCGGAGGCACCAGGGGGCACTCTTCACTATGAAATGCCGCCAGATGGACCTGTCCACTCTTTCCCTAGGCAATGGGTCTTATCAAGGGGTAGCAGGCAGCCAATGGTCCTCTGTAGATAGCCGGCTGGTTATGTGTGTGAAGCCCGGGCCCAGAGTTGTCAACCGTGTTCAATCGGGGCAGCCGTGGGTCATATTATGGGCCTGTCTGGATTCCTTTCATGGTAAATTGGATGAAGGCAGCAGCACTAGAGCTGAGAGGAGTGGAGATGTCACAGCGTTCTCCGGCCTGTGTGTGGACACCACGGGGCTGCACGGGCCTGAGCAGACAATTCAGTTAAAAGCTGTCGGAGGAAAAGAATTGAGAAAAGGAAAGATTATTAAAAAAAAGAAAAAGCTGTACGCTCCTCGGTCCAGGTGCTTTTTCCTGCACAATTTGCTGTAAAAATCCAGCGGAGGTTGGGTGTTGGAGAGCAGTGTAGAGCAGATTCTGTTGTTTTGATTGTGAGAAATGTTCCACATTCACCATGGTTCATTAAGGGATTGATACTGTTTTACTACCAAGCATTATTTTAGAGAGCCTGTAATGTGATGACAGCAAGGAGTTCTTTATTTACCGCAGGTGCCTACCCGGGATTATTACATTTTATGATTGTCTCAGATCTTTTATATTGGAAACAATCTCTAATACACAGCTATCTTTGAAATATGTCTGCTCTGTTTGAGGTGATACCGTGAAACATTTCCCCCAGTTGGATAAAAGCTCATTTCTTCAGAGAGATTCTTTCCTCTGTCCTTTTTAGCTTTTCAAACTGTACTCCCACCTTCCAATAACACATTTTTGAAGAAGCAATTGGCACTGTAAAAACCTAACATTTTGAGCTACAGCAATAAATTCTGATATCTTATGATGCTTTAACAAAAATCTATACTACAAACCAGCAGATGAATATATATATATATATATATATATATATATATATATATATAAAGTGTCTGCAAAGTATTATTTGTGAAAGAGGAACCGTTTTCTTCAGTTCTGCTCTCAGTGCTGCTGTTCCCTCCACTGTGCTGCTGCTCCGGCTCTCGACTCCCAACCGGGGTAGATTAGCAGATAGTGAGGATCTGCCTCTGACAGAGCACCTGCACATGTGCAGAGATAAGAAGAGGGAGCCTCCCTATAAACAGGGAACAAAAACCAGCCGTGCAGCGACATCTCTCACAGGACTCTCTCACAGGACTCTCTCAGGTGCTTTTGCAAATGTCTCTTCTCTCTCTTTGGATGCGTTGTATGTATCTGCACATCCTTCAGAGTCCCCCCCCCACTGCTCCCAGTATCTCTCATAATGCTGCACTATAGTCCCATAAATAAATCTGTGCCTTCCTGCTCCCTGTTGCCTCCGAGAAGTGACTCGCACGAACCTGCCGTCTCACGCGGTAATGACTCTCTTGTCATTCATTGTGCTCGCAGAAGAAATCTCAGAGCTGGGAAAAACATCCTCTCCGCGTCTGGAATTTCTATGGAGAAGAATCTGAGCTGAGCGTTCAGTGTTCACATGTTCATAATATACCACAGTTTTAGGCCAAGACGTCGGGAGAAGAAGTCAAAATTATTTTTAAGTAACAGTTGGACATTTTTTTGGAATGACACTTATTAATCTTCTCAGCTAATTCTCAGCAAGAAAGTGAATATCACTCCCATATCTCTCCAGTAAACATGAAGCTATACCACCAAGAGGAGGTTAGCTTGGGTTAGCTTAAAGAAATGGTAAAACAGCTATAGCCTGGATCAGTTAAGAAGTACTTCTGTACACAACTCAGTGTAAAAACCACAACTTGATGTTTTTACACGTCGGTTTTTGCACAGCTAGCAAGCTGTTAGCTTAGCTTAAGCTAGCTCTGTCCAAAGGCAACAAAATGCCTTCACAGCACCTCTAAAGCTCACACACTAACATATTGTGTTGTGTTTGTTTAATCCATACAAAAAAAAGAATACAAAATTGTAAAAATGACAGATGTGCTTTAACAGGGTTTTGTAGCGCAATATTTCTAAGACTGAGCCAGACTAGCTGTTTTCCTGTTTCCAGTTTGTGATGCAATGCAATACCTCACGGTATTGCATTGAGTGGTGTCAATTGTCAAAAAGCAAATAAGTTTGTTTGGCAACAATTGAATTATTGCTCTAATGACTTATTGTGAAAATTATAATAATAAGAATTATTAATTAATTGACACTTCTAAAAGTAGAAGCAGAAATGAGCCACATCACATGTTCAATGCATCCGTACAGTCAATAACAACTCAAAACAAAAGCTTTACATTTACCCCAAAAAAGAAACGCTGGCAACATACATTTACATTTTTTTCTTTGTGTAATTGAAAATGTGTAGGAAGTATGTAACTCAATAAGTGACTCATCCCCTTGTGTGTTTTACATGCTGTGTTCTGCTCCTTTTCATCGACCCTGAAGGATCTTATTTGAGCGCTATCCAAGCTGTAAATATAGCTGAGAGCCATGCTTTGAGATGCTTTGAATTCAAATGGTTCTTTTAAGGGAACAGCCACCCATGGATTCATTTACAAACCTGAATTACAATAAGCTAGTTGGCATTCAGAGGGGAAGAGGCTGGCACTCCCTTTTCAATGACCTGCAATGGCTGACTGTGTTAGTTTGAGATTTAAAGGTCTCAACCTACTGAGGGGTGTTATTTAACAATGCAAAACATGGTTTAATGAGTTTTATAAAGTAATGAGCCACGATTTTCTACTGACTTATGTGACTGTTCTATGTTCTTTTAGCAATGTTTAAAATATATGAATATCACAATGATACCCATGGATGATGCTTGAAAATGTCAAAAGTAAAAAACGGTTACTGTCATAATATCCGATTTCATTAATAGTCCCATTAATATCCTCTGAAAAAGTGCAGTGTAAGCAAAAGATGTTTCATTTATTAATAACTTCGGTGATAATCCACAGTGACATTTACACCAGCCACACTATTTTAAAGGAGGGATGTGGAAAGCATGATTTGTGTTGGATTTTGCTGAAGTTTTGTGAATGCTGTTGTCCACTTTTTTATGTAACGAAATAGTCGTTCACTAAGAGTTCCACCTTTGTTTGAATGTCAGATTGCGAAGAAATAATGGTATTCAGAGTCCAAGTCTTTTTATTTCTTTTGAATCTGATTATTATATGGCTCCTGACAATGGCTAAACAGCCATTGTCGTTCATAAATCATCATATATATATATTAACTTAATGAGCCCAGTACTGCCTGATTCAGTACAGGTGATGGAACACTATAGAAATCAAACTTGTGGTGAATGCTTGGTCCCTGTTTAACATTTATACAGAAATCACGCACATTTTTAGTTACAGATTTTAAAGTAACATCTTTCTTTTCCAATTCGAGCTCACTAATATATTCCTGTTTACTGCTGTGACTCATGTCAAAGATAATGGGCCTACTGGGAGCATTTATTCTGCCTTTAGGTACAGTCGATGCACAGCTATGCAGTGAACGTAATTATTTTCTCCATGTTTTCTCCAAAGATTAAATCAGATTAGCGAGCTTAAGGTGCCAGTAGGAAGACTTTGTTACATTTGGACGAGTTAGGCTCGCTGTTTCCCCCTGTTTCTGTAGTCTTCATGCTAAGCTAAGCTAACCGGCTGCTGCGCCGTAGCTTCATATTTACCGTACAGACATGAGAGTGGCATTGACCTTCTCATCTGACTCTCGGCAAGAACGCAAAGGAACACAGTAACCAGTAGAGTCCACGGGAGTACATTTAAAATAAAAAAAATACGTCAACAGCTAACATTAACCATACACTGATTAACAGCTACTAAGAATTAGCCTCGGACAGCTATGGACAGCCTGGTTAGCAGCTAACTGATCCACTAATATAATACTGCTAAATCACAAATCAACAATCGGAAAAGCAGCTGTAATTAAAGGGGTACATAGATAATGGAGCAACAGGGACATTTGGGCAGTAGATAAAAGATGCTTGCCAATATTTGCCTCGTCACAAATCTATCAAAAACGGTGGATTGTAACAACGCCGGTTTAACCGCTACAGAACTGTGCCAGAAGCGGTTGCCATAGAAACAGAATGTTCAACTGAAACAAACAGCCGGTTCCGCTTAATCTTGTTACATTCCATTTCACCTTCCAAAAATTGGCTGTTAGAATTATGAATGGTTCTCTCTCCCCTTTGCAATATATCACAGTCAGAGTTACCTTTTGGTCAACAGCACTGAGGTCAGCGCGACGCTTGACACCTAATCTGTTTGTAGATGCAAATTTAAAAATAAAGCCATTAGAGTCGATATCAGTCGATTGCTCTCTGTGCCTGATTGGTGGCAGAATCCCTGATAGGTGATAGGTGATAGGTGCCACAACATATGAAATACAGTGTTTCCCCCCACAGGCTGAGATACTGTATATTATCCAGCTGCTGTGACAGTCATCAAAACAATGAGCTGACATTCACCTCCCCTCTGAACCGCTAATTGGCTGTTAGGCCTAACTGGGTTTTGAAGGGCCACAGACAGGTCAGCTCACCTCGACACTGTGTTGGTGTCCTGACAAGTGGCCCACATAATAGAGCTAATAAGATAGGCTTAAAACTTAACAGATAATTTGATAATCAATTAGTTATTTAAGTTGTTTGTCAAACTCAAAGGATTTACTGCTTTTCTCTGTCTTATGCCATTGTAAATGGCATATATTAGTTTTTTTGACTATTCAAACATTATTATTCAGTTGTTATTATTACACTCTGAGGGAATTGTTCAAATATGTAATACTGCAGACATTTATGACAATATTAAATGATGTGTGGTTGCTGTCAAATCGATCAGCGCTTCATAGCAAAGGATATGAAGTATACAAACACAGATCAAAACAAAGAGAAAATCAAACACAGAATAGACGGCGATGGAAGTACAGTACAATAGTTTTTATTTTTTTTGTTCATGGTCTGATTTACCGAGAGCCCAGATCTAACGCATTACCGAATGCACACAAGCACATAGTTCAGGATGAACAAAAGGTAAACTCACAGGTCAGAACATCAGAGGGCTCTTTAATGTCCGCCAGTGCTTATAAAGGGAGTTTGGTCCACATAGAGGGATATTACTGAGGCCTTGCTGTCACTGCTTTTTAATACAACCGGCCGTATTAATCTGAGGCTTTTTTTCTGCACAACATAAAGCTAGCATTCGTTCTGCTACTATTTCTGTTTCTCTCTGTGGACACTGAAAACCAGTGCAGCCAGGTTTAATTACAAGCTTATTATCGGAGCGGTCCTTTGAGGTGGAAAGCAATGGGCTGGGGGCAAATGGATGTCGCAGCTAATGAGTCAAATTATGAATGACATCACATCAAAAATATTTAGTTTGATAATTGAAACACGTATGACCCACTTTTAAGGACGTCCCCACCCAATGCTTTGGTGACGCTGACGTCGTCACCTGTGATGCAACGGTTTCATTCATATGACTCTGTATGCTATAAAAACATGCACTGCACATCAAATACAGCAGATCTTCTTTGAGTCAACGACTGGAACGGAACCAATCCAGGTTAAACTTGATTCCTGCAAAGCTGATTTAATCTGTAATGTCATTTAAAAGGCTTTGCATAATCAATATTCAACATGTAATTATGCAAGAGTGATTTGGAGCTTAAACTGCCTCCAAACCCAAATTCTCATTATGCACCAATTTTATACTTCAAAAGCTTCTGGTACAGATGGTCAATAATTCATCATTAACAGCGAGCGGTGACAGAGCACATCTGAATTTTATACACTTATAAAACTTATATAATGCACATAAAGTGTCGACACATTGTACAATAGACGCAGAAAAGGTTTGCTTTAAAGGTCAGAGGGGCTGCAGCTAGTTTGTTATACACAGCGAGTTGAAAGATTTTTTTTTATTTTTGGGAGGAATATACCTGTAGAGCAGCATATAGTCTACTGAATATCTTACACTGGCCCCCGGCAGTTTAAACAGTCAATACAACCTGTGTATCACTATGTGCATAATTCTACCATAATCATATTTTGTTCATGCATTGCTGTTGAGACACATTTCTACAAAAATCCTGTTTCATCTCAACAGACTTGGAGGCTTATGGACATGTGGACGGATAATTAAGAACACCACTCGACATCTCTCTCTGTAATTTGACTGGCATTCTTGATCCTCTCCTTGCAGCAGGCCCCTCGTACACCAGAAGCCTCCGTTGTGTACAGTGTTGTGTGCTTGGGAGGTAGCACCACAGCGGGGGAGGCAGGCAGGATAAACAAACTGGTGTAAAAAAGCTCTGGACAGCCTGGAGGCAACAGCAGAGGGGAGGCTGAGGACTAAAGTGAACTCCATCTCAAGCAACATCTCCCACCCCCTCTGTGGTGGGCTGAGAGCTACAGACCATCTCCAGCCTCCTGCTTCAGCATCACAAGGTGCAGGGCCGAGTGCCGTAACTGCTCTCGTTGTGTAATAAACAGCGAGCGCTTAACTATGTTGTTGTTTCAGAAAGGCCTCATGACACCTCAACATATAAGGCAAGGAGCAAATTCAGAGCTACATTTTCGGGAACTATACGCTAATTAATTTTCTTGCAGAGAGTAAGGTGATAATGAATACTAAGCAACAGGCAACAGCTGGTTAGTTTTAACACAGGGGAAACAGCTCGCTGGCACTACCTGAAGGTATTTAAAAACCTGCCTACCAGCACCTCTAAAGTTCTTCTTGGTTTATTACCAACAAAAATATGTAAAAAAAGTGTAAAAACAAGGGATTGTGTGAGATACTGTACCGACTCCAGTGGATTTGGATACTTTAGATACTCATTATCATAATTATTATTACTTTAATGTTGATTAAAGATTATTATGATGTGCTCAGTCCTCCCTCTCTTCTCTCTCTTCTTTATCAGGGACAAGTATACACAAGCTCATACACACGTGTGCCCTGCATCAACCACCCTTAGTATTAGTATCAGCTCAATAATAACAAATATATTGTTATATATCTATTTTGTTTGGTCCGTATGGTTTTGTCTATCTTCCCGTCTATTCCTGTGTATAGCATGTCACTGCCTCTGTTTTGTGTACTACCCTTGGCACTATGCTATTTGAAGTAAAAGTAGCAATGCCACTGTGTATAAATACCCTGCTTAAAGTCATGCATTCAAGTTTCACAACATTAGCATAAAAATATGTTCAAAATACTAAAAAGAAAAGTTCTTAATGTGCATAATGGCCCATTTCAGAATAATGCACAATTTATTACAATTACAAAAGCATGAGTGTATAATCACTTTAATGTTGCAGCAGATTTATATTATAATAAATGCTCATCATTTATTTATTGACTATATTTTTTAGTATTAATCTGAATCTGCAAAGTAGTGGAGAGTAAAGTACAACATTTGCCTCTGAACTGTAGTGGAGTAGACGTATAAAGTAGCAGAAAACAGTAAATATATTCAAGTAAAGTACCTAAAGTACTGTGTTTCAGAAAATGTACTTAGATGGCCTCCTCCCTCTAAAGGCCGTCTGTATCTATTTACTGGAGCACAATGGACCACTTGGCTGTAGCCATGCTCATCATTAGCCTAATTAGCTGCACCTGCAGCCTGTTAGCATCTGACCGCCGTCCTCTCCCCTCAACTAATGACTCCACCTGAGTTTCCAAAGAAGTCTTGAGCTACTTGCACATTTACCCCACTGTATCTTACGTTAGCTAACTTATCTCACTTCAGCAGAGGACCCAACCGGCCAACTCACGTGGAGCAGTACTAGTTTAGTGGAACGAATATCTACAGGGAAGCGCCATTTACAGTAAAACGGTTTATTTAACCTGCTGTTTGACTTTACTGCTAAGTCACTCCGCTTGCTGGCGCTGCTGTAAACACTGCTTTAGCTGCTTTAGCTGCTTGCGTCTCATAAACTAGCTTAAGTTAGTTTACGAGATGTTAACAGCAATAGTGGTATCTGAGCATGTCTTGTGAAGGAAATAATTCTGTTTCCTGTTTTTAAGATGTGCAATCCCTCCCTCTCATTTTGGGTGTTTGACTGCTGAAGTTCCTCAGATGTGCACTTTTTAAACCTGGAAGTTTTGAGTGTCCTCTCCTGCTGTCTGCACCATTGGCTCTTCTCCTCCCAAGGGTCACCAGAGATCAATGCTTCACCTCATCAAAGCGAAGTATTGATTGTTTTTTTTGCTAATTATTGTCTGTTGATGTCCTGGCTGATGCCTGTGTGCTGTTACGAAGCTGCTGGAGGTTTAAGATGTGCTTTTTCTTTTTTCTTCTTTTTTTTTTGTCAATATATCGGCGTCTTCCAGCTGTTCCCTTCTGTTTGAATGCTGCTGCTTTTCTTATTTGTGCATGTTTGCATTGATATTAATTATGAATTTGCCTACTTTGTCGCGGCTAAGCTCCTTGGTGGTTGTTTGGCAGGTGTGTTATGATGCTCTCATGCTGTTTGTTGACACAGTGGAAATTAATAGGGTCCTTGCATTTGATTGACTTTACATATTTCCTGTGACATTACCGTTTTTTTGAGGGATTGCTTGCAAGCTTGGGTCTCTTGTAGATGCTAATATTGTGCTGTTTATTGGCTTTTAGGATGCAAACACGACTGTTATATTGCACACAAGCACATTCATATATTAAAATATTTCCATGTAATATTTGCCTCCAGGAAATCCGTGTCACACTGTGGCACAGGTAGTAATGTTCACATTCTCATAACACAGTTCATATCAGCGTGATATTACAGAGAACTCAAAGCAATGTGACACCTTGCTTTTCTATTCTGCATATCATAATTACATCTAAAATACCGAGCTGCTGTTGGGTTTCCTGCTGCTGCGCCCCTGTTCTGATGGCCATCTGCTTATCGTGCTACATCAAGTCATGAATATTTTATGATTTTTTTAAAAATGGATAAGTTATTAATTATCTGCTGCATTGCTGATGTGCCTTATCCTGCTGCACATGAGGTTGATTGCTGGGTTTAGATTGGTCCATCTTGATTCACTAGATTTTACAGCGTAGAAGTACAGTAGCAGATTCCACATAATAGAAGCCATTAGGTTCCTCATGTTCAGTTATAATTTAACTGCACATATTCTGTATCCATACTTTAATGTTAAGCGACTGATTGACACAAGTGGGTTTGACTGCCATTATTTAAAGTAGAAATGTCTGCGCAAATGTCTCCACAGAATAGTCTAAAGCAGTGTTTACGTACCTGGGGTCATGGCTTCACAAGTCCCTTAAAACACATTTCTGTTTTGTTTGACTTGCTTTGGTTTGCTTTCTGCTTCTTTCCTCCTCTGAATGCCTGGTGTGCTGTTGATGCAGTCTAAAGTCCGAAAAAATATGACAGTGAAGTAAGTGTCCAAGGGATAGTGAAAACTGGAGCCTTTTTTTATCCTGTAGCTTTAATATTTTAATGGGCAGTCAATAATTCACATAACCACATCTACACATATAGCTAAAAGGCTGCACGTTGGTTAAGGAGACCTGTTGATGAGAATGAACGTAGTGTTTTTCATCTCATTGGTTATATGTGTATTGTATGTATAATGTTCTTTTGGTTATACACAGATTGTGTGTTTTAATCATTAATTCAGTAGCTGCACTGCTTCTTTAGCATGTCCTCTGAAGTCGGTTTGATGTGAATTTTCCTTCCTGTGATAGTAATACAGAAATTGTAGGCTGAGTAAATTCCAATGCCTGTGCGCTGTACTTCTTTATTTTATGCTTTCTTGCTGTTTCCTTTCATGTTTTATGCTTCAGTGGCCCAGGAGGAATCGTAACTAATGAACAGACCATTAAAATCGGGTTTTGACAGATTTAGTCTGTGAGTCGTGTAGCCAAGCGCATATACGCAGTATAGCGAGTCCTCTAGATGGAAGGTTTTATTTTTTTATTTTTTTTAGCAGAATGGAAACAAGGCTGTGATTGCATGTTTCAGAGTGAAAATCATTGTTACAGATTGAGGTTAGCGGCCATGTTTCCAAACGTCCCAAAAGGCCTTTTCACTCTTCTCACATGCTTCAAACAGAGTTGTGTTTATCTGCTCGTGCGGCAATCAGTGGCTCTTCCACACATAGCTGTCATGTGACCTCTCATACAGCAGGGGGAAGTGGAAGGCTGATGACAGCACCCGGGCCACATCCCACCCATTTCCCCTCTGCTCTCTCTGGAGAAGAGCCAATCAGCTCCCTGATATTAGTATTCCTGTATCCTGCCTCATGTTATTTTCACCAGCTGCCCACAAAATATCTGAGTCGACACGTGCATTTAAATGTTGTCCACTTGAGTTATCTTGATCCATTAGCATCTAGAAGGCCGCTTTCACACAACATTAAGCCAAATTCAGATAATTTCATATTCACAGCGTGATCATCAGAATTAGTTATGTCAGATTCTCTGATGTGAGGTGGTGAGATGTTAAAGAGGAGTTTAACTCAGCCTGTAATAATACTACCCTACATCATTAGATTAAGTAGAATGACAGGAAGAGAGGAAGGAAGGACGGATGGAAAATATTAATACTGTATGTCCCCTAGCAACAATTAATAGGTACCTTTTACCTACTGTTCCCATTTATCCTTACATAAAGTACTACTGAAAGGCCTGAGGTTGCACTAAGTCTGAAAAATGAATCAGAACAAAAGTAGTTTAAATGAGTTTTTTTATCTGTAAAATTAATTAGCATGTAACCGGACTATTCAGAGGGATAAAGTGAAGAGGGAGGAGGTCAATGCTTCTTTTTTAAGAGCACCCCTCTATGGAAAAATCCTGGCTTTGAAGCAACGTTGTGCTGCGATCATAAGCAATAACAGGTGAAACTCCAGTGGCTCTGTTTATGCAGTCCTCCTTCCAAGCCCTCTCAAATTTGAAGAGGAAAAAAAAGATGAAACATTTGGAAGTTAAAATGGCATTATGTTAGCTGCTGAAGCAGCAAACACCCTGCAGCTCTTAGCATAATGAGGAAAACATTATTAAACATGACTGCAACTGTTTATGGAGCTGCAGTGTTTTTCCAGTCCTAACGCTCCATATTAGTACATGACACAGTCGGTAATCTCACAAAATAACACAGAATGATTAGATAACCTCCGGACGAATTATTCTGATGCAACTGGTGCTGAGAAATTAAACTTAATTTTACAAGGTCTTGTTTTATTTCTTTATGGTAAGACAACCAAATCAACAAGGCTGCACACTAACACAATGTTAGGATTGTAGCAATTCCTAATGTTTTGGGTGAGTTGAGTTGCAGTAATAACAGTAACAGATGAATCATGTTCTTCATGCCACCTTTCTCCCTCGTCACCAAAGAAAAACCTCCCTGTTGTCTCTTCTTCGAATTACGTTTATGTTCTGGTCTCCACAATTTACGTTAAGGATGAATTGTAGAGCTGTAGCTAATGATTATTTACATTATCAGTTGTCATTATCAGTGTCATTAAAATGCCAGAAAACAGTAAAAAGAAAAATGAATAAATGCCCATCACAGCTTCCTAAAGGTCAGTGTGCTGTCTTCTAACACTTCTAGCATTTTAAACATAATTGCAAACCCCAAAGATATTCAATGTACAATATTGTTAAACAAATGAAAGTTGCATATTCACACTTTTGAGAATCTGGACCTAATGAATGTTTGCTAAAGAAAATGTATTAATAATGTTCTGTCAATGCATTGATATTTTGAGCTCCAAGGTATTGTGTTAATTATGCAGCATGTTGCATAATGCATAATGGTTTGATCTTGACCTCTGGGATCAGTGTTTGCGTTCCATCTCAGTTCAAAACCTAACGAACATTTTTCATGTCCAAAAATAGGGAAGCAATTAACTGTTATTTCAATTCATATATCAATTAATATTTTGTCTATGAAATAAAAAGCCCATCACATCAGTTTGTGGCATTGATGTCTAATATTCAATAATCAGCTCTATCTCCAGCGTGGGCCAATCGGATGTTGCTCGTTAGCAGAGATTTGGCGTTCTGTTTCTGTCCTAGGGAAGCCTTCAAAAGTCTTGTTTCACTGACTTTCATGTTTCTCATCCAAATGAAGGATTGTGTATATATGAGTTGAGACGTACTGTATAGACAGTACATCTGCAGGAAAAGCAAATGGGAATTATCCTTAAAAATGCTCTCACATGCCTCTTTACTGCATCAATAAATCCATTGAAGCGAGGAGCGTGGTTTTACTCCAGCTACACTCATTAATGGGACACAGCTGTTTAAATAGGCTGTATTGACAGAAATGATGTGACTCAAATTCCTTATCAAATAATGGAATGGACAGAAAACAAAACAACAATTTGACTGCAGTGCTGGATCATGTCTGAAGCGTTTCAGTCGGCTTGTATGGATGGTTGTTGTAGCTCTAACCTGAGTAAAAGAGTGCAGTGAACATATCAAATCCAGAAGACTGGCTGGATTCCAAACTGATGAATTTTAAATTGAAAAGCGTTTGGCATCTGTTTGGTTTTTGCAACTCAAGGTCAGTTTGTGAACACTAAATGAAGGAATGTCGTAGCTCCTAATGGTAGGGGGGCCTCTGAGAGAGCATAGGTCCTTGACAGTGTCCTAATATTTGGTTTCAAGGCTCAGCATGATATTTAATGTGTGCCCCTAATCAAAGTCTAAATTACAAGTAGCACCGTCTGCCACTTCTCTAAGCCCCCACCTCAACGGCACTAACCAGAGATGCAACACATGGCAGTAACGTGGCTCTAAAATGTCAGGAATACTCACTTTTAAATCTGAGCACCAGCTGCATTCACAAGGGGTTTATAGATGTGTTTTGAAGGGTAAAAAACAATTGCCATGGCCATGAAAATAGCTGATTCCCAAATTATTGTTTTAGGTGTTCTGACCTTCTCCATTTTTTAGTGTTTGATTCATGAAGTCATGTCCCTCTAAAGGTGTCTGAGTGTTAAGTAGCTTGACTGAATGGCCTTCGGCTAACTGTCATGAGTTTATGTGCAAACGAGTCACTGTGAGTCGGCTGCCTGGCAGGCAAAGTGGAGGGCAGCTCCTCACCCCAGTGGCTGTGGAAAAATGGACTTCATTTCTAAATGTACATGGTTACATTGGCCTCTAAAGTGGCCAATTTGCAAGCTTGCCAAAGCACTGACTCCTCCGTAAGAAGACTTGGACCAGTATGACTAATTTGTGCCTGAACAAGGGCCTTTTGTCTGCCAATTTGATAATTAAACATATCTTTTTTCTACAATACATACTGTATTAATAGATTAAACACTTTTAATCACGATATGTTCTCAAAACTTAAAGCTGCGCACTTTGATTTGGAGGAAAAATTCAAAACAGGATTTGAAATATCGCTTTTTTTTAAAGTGTCTGCAAACAGTTGCGAAGGTACACATCCAACAGACAGAACAACAGTATCAGTCGTTTGGAGTTGTGCTTCTGGCCACCTGATGAATGTAAGGTCCAATATTTGCTCTGTTTTTGTCTCTGCCAACTTCTGAGTGAAATATCCAAGGATCCAAGGATTAAAGGATCATTTATTGTCTACAATTCAGTTGTAGCCCATTTGTAACACAACAAATAAATGACAAACAAAACAGTAGCACATTCCTGTAGTACCTTTTTTTTTTTTTTTTTTTTTTTTAATCATGAGGAATGTAAACAGCAGCAATTCTTTCGGCAGATAATACGGCCGATATCTTCACATTGAAAATTGAACATGAGGAAAACATTGCCCATCAACGTTGACTGTGTTTACCTCATGATGCTTGGTGCTCAAACACAGAGTCCACCTCCTCTCATCCCACAGGAGTCCTGATCTCCGTCCCGCTGTCCGCCCGTCAAGTCCAGCTTGATCCGGGATGAGCGATGGAGCCACTGTCACTGTCAGCGGGAGGTCGGGAGGTCAGTCACTGACCTCCCGCTGCTTTCATCCATCTTACCATCTTATTTTTCTGCGACCGGGCATCACACCGCCAGGAGCATGCTGGGTAGTGGAGTAGCCTTAGGCCATAGCTGGGTTAGCTTAGCTTCTGTCTCGGCTCTCCTCACTGGGGCAGATTGGTGGCATTTGGTTTGGGAGGTCTGGCTGGTCGGGGGGCCGGCTCTGGGCGGTGATCCTCTCAAAGATCAGGCTCTTTAGCTGCTAAATGCTCCTCTGTGTTCACTATCTGGTTGATAACTGTGTCGGTCTGCTGTTTGTTGCTGTACAATGGCTTCATTAGAACTGTGTGCTGTAGAAAGAAGCTTTTTTGTTTTGTTTTGTAAAGCTCATGAGAACCTGTATAATTGGGTGATGATTCTCTGTGGCTTTGTCTCTCTCAAATTACAAATTGGCTGAGCCATTGTTCGTATAAAAAAATTGATTTGTGCACATTTTAATATCAAAAATAGTTATAATTGGAGCCTAAGTAATTCAGATTTAAAACCTAAACACCACGTTTTTTTTATCATTATCGCAAAGACATAGTAGCAGAAAGAAATGCAGCTCTCGTCCCTCAGTGAAATAGTAAAATTACTTTTTTGCTACCTGTATTATACATATTATATATTGTTTGGAGATTAGAACACATTTATGAATCCTTCAATTTATGCACAAATCTTATTTTTCATTTGTAGATCATGTAACACACATTTGTGACCTTTTGAGATTCATTTCACTCCATATTTCTTTACCCGTCTCCACAGCCTATTCGATAACCAATTTTTAAAACCTAGTCACAACCCATACAGCTGCTAACAGCCCCCAACTCAAAAGACTTTTTGCACATTATTGTCGTGTGAAGAAATAAAGTGCAGCCAGCATCTGCTAAATGTAATTTATTGCTTTGCTTCAGAAAGGGTAATGCATTTGAACCTTTTGGGCATCTGCGGTAATAGCGGGGGATTGTGCTTCCTGTTTGTTTACAACAGTAGCATGTAGACGCCAGCGTGTAATCCTGCCGCCACCCTCGAAGACACAGACGATCCAAAATATGATTTGGTACCTTTTCCAGCGTGATTGTGATTATTGCATACCCCCCACTGAGCCTAATGGAGTAGAAAACATAATAGAAAAGCACACCACGCTCTGTGGGTGCAGGTATGTGGAAAACAGCATATCTGGTCTTTACTGCTGCTATCAGCTGTGACTATTATAAGGGAGGTAAATTTCACAGAGAGTGTGTATAAGAGCTCACTAGTTCTTAAGTGTTTTCTTTTGCATTTACCTCAGTCTGACCAGCTGACAACTCCCTGTTGCTGCAACTTGAACCTCCCCTCCCCCCAAGTTAGTTTGTTTGTTCTGGATTGAGAAGAGCACTCATGCTTCATTAGTAGAATATTGAGAGAAACAACATCTACATTGGCAGGTTCCTGTCTCATTATATTTCATAGTGCAATCAAAGAGCTAACGTTGGAGCTGAGAGCTCCTTGAGAAAGTGAACACAACAGAAACCATCAGCGTATCTTAGATTTAATAGCGTCACTGTTCATGTAAACACGTTGCACCAGATTGGGCCACCTTCTCCAGTTTTAATTTATACCAGTTAATTAACTTCCTAGGGTTATTTCATGCAGAAACAAAATTGCACAAAAATATTGTGTTTTGAGACTTAATAAAAACAAATCTATTGTTTTAGAAAATAAGTAGAATCAAATACAATATATAACACCTGTGTTTTCCCACTTTGCAGAGGCTACAACAGAGAGAGAGGGGAAAAAAAGAAAACATGGAGAAATGTACCTCAAGTGCAGCAGGGGACCCAGAATCAACTATAAATGCACAAGCACCACGGTGCGGTGGCCGCAGATGGTACTGAGACTGCAATAATCAAGAGTGAGCCTTGAGTGTTATAATGTGTTGAAGAAGCGTGATGCTGGTAGATTTCATCTCATATCAAATGTACCCACATAAAGTACGTTGGCAAACTCAATCAAGTATAGTTAAACTTGGTCTTAGTTTGACTTTGTTTTGACCACGAGGCCTAATTTACAGCAGCGGCTCTAGTTTGCGGCAGAGTCATCCAAACTATTTCTAATCACAGTTAAAAATACCTCCGTCTGATAAACTGTTTGCTGTTTTAACCACTAACTATGGAATACAACTTTACAGCTACATCCATTCTAAAGCACAGTAATTTGTTTCCGCTCACAATATTGATTAAAATGCAATTGATCCGGGCTCTTAGTGCATTTCACAAAACAACTGCCTGGAAGTAACAAGGAGAGATCCACAGAAAGCTGAGATGTAGCTTTTGAGTGACATTTATTTGTATTAGTTGTCGATTTTAATGGAATTTCAAGCTGTGAATAAATCTGAATTGATGACTGGAAACTAGATTGTGGTATCCGATACTAGTCTGGCCGGCGTGATATGGCTGCTAAATGAGCAATGAGATCAATGACACGTGTTGCTCCTTAAAATTAAATGTCCTTGGAATTACAGTTATATGGACTTATTAAGTTTTATGTGCTTGTGTTAGTGTATTCTAATTTGAAAAGGGAACTCTGAGTACATTATATTTTCAAAGGGCTATTACGTGATCTACTATTTTAATCAACTTCTTCTGCTCACCAGGAATCGCAGCATTGACAAAACGTCCCCACATATCGTCTGTGTATACATTATTGTAGCCTGCAATTGACAGTCATCATTAAGCATCCCTTTAATTTTCCAGTGAGCAGAGAGCTTTTGTTTTGAAATATGCAGCATGGGTCAGAAAGTGAAATCGCACCTGGTGAAGTGAGAGTTATTGGTATTGATCAGCAACTCCCTTCAGGTATATTACAGTCGGTTTGTGCTCCGGTGCAGTAAATATCAAACCTATTGCCCCTTGAAAACATTTAATAGAATCTGTGAAAATGCACAAACTTGATGTTAAAGGTAAAATATGTAACATTTCAGCAATTAAATCCCTAAAAACAACTAGACCTATGTCATATATTTTATTGAGTTGCATACTTGCATTGTCCTTAATGTTTTACAACAATGTTCAAACCCAGTGAAATCTGTAATTTCATTCAAGGTGCATTTAATTTGGTTGCCTGCAGTGGCTTCATATCCCTGTTACCCCTCCAGTTGCCTTGACCGAAGATAGTATGTCAAAGGATGATGAAGAAAGTCAACGAGCTGCTCTATTCTTTACTATGGCGTTTACCGCTGTTTCACGATGGCAGGCAATTATTCATTGCTGTTTGCTTTGCATGGTCATAAAGTTATTTGTAGTATGATCGTTTTGGCCACAGAAAACAGTGCTGGGCTACGCCACAATTGCATTAAAAGCATAATGTTGGCTACAGGTGCTGTATGGGTCATCGACTCTAATCTAAAGGTAAGTTAGTTAGTTAGCATTACTTGCAGCTATTGTTGGAAAAATGGGCAAAAATTTGAATCTCTTGAAGAGATGTAGCTGCTCTGCTGGCAATGTTACCCGGGCATACATTTATAATACCAACCAATATATTGTAATTAAATTAAAGTTCTCAGTTATTGATATCAGTAGTGATCTCTGAAGTCCAGCATACATGTGTTTTGGGCTGTCGTAATCCATTTCTTCTCAAGGTTAAATTGATCAAATCAGAAAGCTAAAAATAAACTGAACACAGCCCATGCTAATTTTACTTGGAAATACAAGTGGGCTTTTTGCCCATGTGGTCTTAATGGGGGCATCTTCTGTGACCCATTGCTAATGAGGACCTTAATATTAATACTTTTCAACATTAAAAGTGTCACATAAAAAGACAAAACAGACGTTGGTTCCATCATGTAAAATGGCCGTCCATAGCTTGGGGGTTTGTTTTGCAAAGTGGCGAGCGGGGGTCCACCCGTTGAGGAGTGTGGGTAATTAGCCACTGGGGCAGCAGCTGAACGTAACGGTCTCCCTCAAAGCTGTCGTCTGTTGCATGCTGATAACATTGACATGTCCTCCTCTTGCACAAAATTCTGCTGCCTGCCAGACAATGGGAGGGGAGCTGAAGGGAATAGAAACTCACAGGAAGAAAGAATGCAGAGGAAGACAGTGATGGATGAAGAGAGGGGCTGACCTTTGCTCATTAGTGAAGCAACCTTTTATAATCGATGAGTGGTTTAAATGAAGGTTCAAACCCAGTTGACTATTCTAACATGTGATAGAGACAGTTTGATGAGGACTACTCGGAGGGTCTTTTATTAAAGTTTTTTTTTTTATTCTCCATCATCATGATTGAGAAATGTTGAGTGTCTCAGTTGTGCAACTTGCAGCTATTGTGCTGTTTAAATTGTGGAATAAAACAGATGTGAGTGAAAACTGGATAAAGTAAAAATAAAAGTGGAATATGAAAATTGGACCTGAAACGTGGCAGCAAAACATTTTTCCTCATTTTCCTATATCAGTCATATTGTCTATGGGGGTATAAAGTGGACATACTAGATTGAGCCTTGCATTATTACATTGTGGACCTCCTGCTAGGTCTGACTTCAGAAGCCAGACCTGGGACCTAGATGTGCCAACCCTTGGCATTGTAGACTGGCTCTAGGGTCGTGGAACGTCAATTCTCTGGCAGGAAAGGAACTAGCTGGTGCAGGAGGTGGAGCTGTATCAACTAGCTGTAGTTGGGCTCACATCCACACATAGCACTGGTTCTGGAACCAAAGCCCTCCTGGAGAAGGGCTGATGGAATCCAGTGTGGAAAGGGTCACAGAGTAATTATCTGAGGGTTTGTGCTTATGCACCAACAACAGCTTGGAGTACTCTCTTGGAGTCCTGGACACCCGGGTCACGGATCAACTGATGACCACCTGGGCCATGTTGAAATCCTCCAGGTAATAATCCGGGTATGGGAGGATTTTGAGCAGACCATGGAGATGGACTTTCAGTTTCCCTCAAGGAAGGTCTGGCAAACCCCCGATTCAGGAGAAGCAATGCACGTTCAATCCTTCAAGTGGAACAGTGGACCAGCCCTTACCCTCTCAGGGCTGTGAAAGGGTTTTCCCTTATCCCGTTCTGGGACCTCAGAATTGGGTTTCCACTCTTTGCAGATGATGTGGTTCTGTTGGCTCCATCAAACCGTGACTTTAAGCATTCACTGGGGCGCTTTTCAGCTGATTGTAAAGCGTTTGGGATGAGAGTCAGTACCTCCGAGTCTGAAGCCATGGTTCTCTGCTGTAAAATGGTGGATTGAGTGGTTGGGAGTGAGTGTCTCCAGGTCTTGTTCATGAGTGAAGGTAAAATAGAGCGTGAGAATGACGGGCAGTTCAGTGTGGCGTTCGCAGTGATGTGGGTTTTGGTACTGGACATCTGTAGTGAAGAGGGATCTGAGCCCAAGGGTAAAGCTCTTGATTTACCTGGGTAAACCTTGCTTTGGGTAATAACTGAAGGAATGAGATTGCGGATACAGGCAGCCAAATTTAGCTTCCTTCGTTGGTGGCTGGGTTCAGCCTTAGAGATAAGGAGCTCAGAATTGTAGGGGGGAGGGGAGGGGGGGGCTTGGAGTGAAACAGCTCCGGGGTTCCCCATGAAGATCTGGAAGATGTTGCTGGGAAGAGGTACTTCTGGAATACCCTGCTAAGCCTGCTAAGCCTACTGCCCCGGGTAAACGGAAGATAATGAATAGATGTAACTCTTGCTATGTTTTATCTTAACCTCTCTTTACTTGTATTTTCTGAAGTCCTCTATGCTTGCTTCATGTGTAACATTAAAAAGGTTACTTTAAATTAATAAATTACTCTAGTAATTTGGAATTGTTTGTTTCCATTAAGCTGCTCCAACTAGAAGTCTTATAAATCAGACATCTTTGTTAGTGGACTCTGGATCATCTGTTTGTTAAATGGTTCATGACTATCAATATTCATCTCATATATTAATTTATAGTCTCTGCACGGCACCCTCTGTGACGATAAACTAAGCAGGAGGTAGTAGTGTCAGACCAGACAGTGTTGAGAATTCTGCAGTATCAGGGCAAAGTAATAAAAATAAGCTTGGTTTGATTGAGAAATGTTGATCAGCTTATTTGAACTGGTTTGACACTGCCATCCTTTTAAAGTATTTAAAAAACAAACAGGGAACTGGAAGGAACATCCCAGCAATATCAAAGGATAGACACAGTCGTAAAATAAAGTGACTTGATTGAGGCTGCCAAGGAGAAAGTTGCAGTGGTCTAAACAGAAGAAGAATAAAGTTAAATGAAACAACCTTCTCTGAATCTGTCGGAAATAGAAACTGCTTTTCTTTTTGTTTCCTGATGTCTGGAAGCAGGACTTCATCCTCTTAACCTTCCCTATAAAGGTTTCTGCTGACAAGTGATCTATGTTTGTGTCATTTAACAACCTGTTTCAAACCGTCTGTGTATTGCTTTGGATGTATTTCAAAGTTTAACGTTAAATGCCGGAAATTCAATATTCCCAAACAACACCTCTCTTAACATTTGGACAACACCAACTCTTGTTATGGTAAAAACAATATGTTGGCTAATATTAGCTTCAACTTGTACTTTTAAAAGGATAGTTTGGATCTTTTGATGTGGGGTTGTATGAGGTGTTTAACCGAGAGTCAATGTATTATCTACAGCAGATGGCGATCAGCATGCCCCCAGTTTGGGGAATCAGACAGGAGTTGGGCCATGAGAGCAAAGCAAAGCAATGCACTGCTGTTATGCTGGGCAGCAGCATAACATATTTTAGCCCCCTAAAACAAAGGCCCACATACATTTTTTTATTATTATTTTGGAAATGATCTCTACTAGTTATCTAGTCATTTATTTACCCCCAACTACAATGACGTTCTGAGTAAATAAATTGCCTTGAATTTGAATGACAATTATGAAGTGTAAGGTGCTTTTGGCTCGTTGGTACAAAGTGACTGCTGCCCAGCTCCTCAGTGCTGTGACACACCAAGTGAGCATATCACAGCATCAACTGTGGGCTCTGCTTGTGAGGTGAACAGGGGGTAAGGTTGATCAGACAGGTGAGGTAATATTATATGCAGCTTGCTGGAGGACCTGGAGTCAGATGTTGAGTGAGCTTGCTGTGTGGTAGTAATAAGGTGGGAATTAGATGCACTTTTGAATTGCCTCGGAGGATGCCTTCAAGGAATGTCTTCACATGATGCTGCCTGCGGCGCAGAAAATGCCGGGACTGCCACTGCCCAAAGCTGTTTCTCATCCAAAACATTACCTGCAGACACAGCTCCCATCTGTGTAATGAGCTACTGATCAATCCATTCGGTCTCGCACATATTCTGTTCTGACCTCATTGGATGGCTCTGTGATGTGTGGAATGTCAACGAAGTGCTCCAACAAAAGTACTGAGTAATGAGGTCCGAAAAGCCAAACCGAATGGCGGCATTACAACAGCCCCTGTGACCTATTAGGTTTTAGCATTCTGCTGGTACTTTGTTTGCCTGTTTAGATGTGGCAGTCTCCCGGAGATGTGATTTTGAGATGAGGGACTTGAATCTATTGACTTCACCCTGTCAAGGCGCTGATATTAACTCTGAAAAAGAGAGGCTGGTGGCGAAACATGTTGATGGTCATTGTACAAACCCACAAAGTCAACTTTTCTCATTCTTTATCCAACCTGAGTATTGTGTTTGCATTCACTTATTTTAACAGGAGAGGGAGACGGAGTGTGATCAAAAAGTAAATGGGGACAAAAAGTTGAGAGGATGCACAGAGACAGAACAGGATGAAACACGAATTAGGGAATTTCAGCAAAACAGACCAAGGGAGACGGGTAAGCAGGTATGCAAGCCTGGCGGCCAAGCATACTGACGGGGCAGCTGGAGTTTTTGGATCGGGACAGTTCTGACCGGAGCAGAGCAGCATGGGAAGCCAGCTGTTGTTGACCACCTGCCACCTTCCACAAAGGACTCAAAGACTACGATGCACTGTGTGTCCCTCTTTGCCTTCCTGTGCCCTAACAAATGTAAGCTAATAATCCAATTAGCACTAATTTGTGGATGCAGTTGCGAGGCAACTCAACTTTTCATGATAAATATGAAATGGTAGAGTGTGAAATGTATTCACTGCGGGTCGGGAGATAAGGGAGACCACCAGCTAAATACTTTTTTTTTAGATAGCACTATTGTTTAATATGCATCCTGAATCACAAAAACACCCTTTACTTTGAGATTAAATCCTTTGTGGTCCTTCGTTTCCCAGCAGATTCCAACCTGTCTCAGAAGATGTCTCTGCGTGGGCAGTCTGTACTAAGACAGGACTATAATCATTAAACCATGTAGCCACCATCTGCTCCCCACATCGCCATCCTCCAAACACCCAGCTTACTGCTATAAGCTCAATACCCTCCTTCCTTGTGACCAGTTTCCTTTCACATCCCCTCCTCTACATAACAATGAAGGGAAGAACATTAGTATTGTTTTTTTTACCCACTGGACATAGTGGCTGGTGGTCAGAAATGCATTGGCTGGTGTTTCTTTCCCACTGTGGGTTGACTAAATGCATCAGTTGTCCGTTAATCTCCCCTCTCTCTCAAATATTTATTCAGAAATTTATGGATACAGGTTTTGAAAGAGGCCAGGCTAATTCTGCCTGCTATTCTTTAAGGAACAAAGAGAGCCTGACAAAGTTGGAAGACAGGAAAGAAATATTTAATTTTTCCGTACAAACTAAGACCGTTGATGCTCTGAGGGCAGAACACATTTGCATGCTTTATACAGAAAGTTGTATTTACATATGGTAAAGTTAGGCAAAAGCAGAACATTTTGCATACAATTGTCTTAAAAGATATTTCCATCTTGTAGGTTTATAATTCCTCAAACTTTTTTTAGTCTTAGAATGGTCTCGGTGCCATGTTAACTTCTTCAGAGCATCTAAGGTCAAATTTATGAATCTAATCAAATTAATAACACATCGTAACAGCTTGTATAACAATAGTGCTACACTCATGAAAGCATTAGTTTGCCCATTCAGAAGACAAGCGATCAACAAAGGTACAAATTTAATCTTGTAAAATTCAGTTTTTGGTGAGAAACTTATAAATAGTTGTTTGAAGATGTTTTCACAGCAATATCAAAATTATTTTATCTAACCTGTTCAACTTTCAAACACTTGCTCTAAGCAGCTTATAATGCATCAATTACAACTACTAATGCCAAACTGTATTTTTAATCAGAGCAAATATTGAAATAAAAATGCAATCATTCATTTTGTAATCATTTGACATGTGTTTTATACAAATAACCAGTAATGACAATAACAAAGTGAAAGGCTAAAATTTAGACTTTTACACAGATTTTGGGGTGTTTTTAAATTATTTTTCGAGGCGATGGTGAAAAAAAGTAATTCTGAAGCCTTGCCTGTGTGTAGGCCTTGTCTTTTCCCTCCAACTATTTATCAAGAATTGATAAGCGAATCAATAAGGAATTGGATCAATCATAGAATTGGTATCGATAAAATCATATACATTTTCTTGGCTCACCAATTCAACATCCCTCCATTCATGGTAATCAATCCAATAATTAATTTTGCTGTGCAGGTCTCAACTTGGTCAGTATTTGTGCATTATTATTTCGCTCAGGGCGGCAATTAGTGCCTACAATCTCAGCACCATGGCAATCCCCAGTGCATAATTCTACCTTATTAATAAATTGTTTACCTGCAATCATTCTGTCACTAAGACGACATCGCAGCGGGAGCTCTTTTGTTTTCGGCACCTCTCCGTTCATTTGCTTCAGTGAGGAGCAATGTTAACACATAAATCTTCCACTGAGAAGAGCTAATCACCCTCTGAATGTGCCTCACAATTTATGTTTTATTATGATGGCAACTGTAAGACTCGTAACAATAGCTGCAAGGTTAGCTGGTACTTGCAAAAGTTAACCCCATTAAGTTGTTTTATGACCTGATCAAGAATATAACAAAACAACAAGACTGATATTACATCTTATGAGCAATACACATATTGCAACTGGAGCTACATGAGTATATACATGCTATGGGCACTTTTGATTGGTGAGCAAAAATATGAAAACGATGGAGGGAAGTGGTTAAAGAGAAAGGGTGCATGCTTTTTTGTTTGTTTGTTTGTTTGTTTATTTTACAGTTAATTATGTCAGTTTGGCTACTGTCTTAGCCATTTGTGGTCACTAATATCTTCAAAATAAAGATGGCACATTCACACTATTTCTCTGGATATCTGTTATTAATTACAGGAATCATCATCCTTAAAAGTCTCAAATGCAAAGGTCCAACCACTTCCCTTCACACAGAGAGTTAGCGTCTCAGTCTTTTTGCCACACATCATCATACTTCAGAACTAACTGCACTCATTGTGAGCTTGCTTCTGAATGTGTAATGTTACATGGGTCTACTTTAGCGTTCTTCCATTGAGGCTTGGCCTAATCACTGTACGCACAGGGAGGATCTGGTATAGTTTATTCAGAACCGTTGCTTCCTTTTCCCTCTCTGCTGTCTTTTTAAGCTGCTTTTTCAGCTGCAGAGTGTGTGGCGCTTATGACTCACATATGATTCCAAACTTGTTTTTTAAAAACAGCTCAAGTTGCTTTTATTATTATGGTTGTTACTACTAGTACTACTAGTACTACTACTACTACTACTAATAATGATAATGATATTCTTTATTTGTATATCACTTTTCTTAACAATGTTACAAAGTGCTTCACAACAGGAAAAAAAAAGATGATAAAAGAAATAAAATCAAACAATAATAGTTAGAATTTAACATTTGGTAACTATTAAAAATACATCAATGCACCAACATTTTGCACTGGCCAGCATTACATTTACAATGAACACTGTCGCTGAAGTTTATTTTAAATCAAGTCCACGTCTACCATCCTGCTGGATTAACACACTGAATGTGGATTAACACACTAAATGTGTGTTAATCCACAGTTTATGAAAGAAATAGTCCCCAACAGATGCTGTTTTTACTCGTTTGGTTTAAAATGTTCATAAAACTACAGTGCCCAGCTTGTTTGCTCGAAATAGTCTACTTGTGTTTTAAAGATTTATGTCCTCAGTAGGAAGTAATGGGCATCGGGCCAGAAAGCAAGTCAGAAAGCATAGAAAGACAAACTAAAGCATTGCTGGTTTTGGTCTTTGCATGGGTTGTATTGGTAAATAGAGAATCCTTGAAACATAGTATTGATGTTCAATACCCAGAGGGGGATATCAAGTCTGTAGTCCGACATAAATTTCAGTTTCAAATGAAGGTTCATTAGTGGTTTAATGGCAATGTCCGAAAATGGCGTATTCCAATGGAACTTTAAAAAAAATAGGTTAATCAGACTACCATTGGACAAACTAATATGCTGGATTTGCATGTACAGAGTCTATTTGAGACATTCCCATTGTTTTATTTTAGATTTAGTCTCATTTAGCACTCATAACTGTACCTCAGACTTCCTGGGAAGCATTCCTGCGCATTACTGATATGGTTATCCTGGAGACATCAATTTGACAATGAAAAGAAGAATGAATTATCTCACACCTATCCAAGCACAAAGACCGAAGCACAAGATGTCCGTCAAACTCAGCACATTTTAAATGATTTATTGGCACTCTCCATGCACACAGGTAATGCAGTCTGTTCTGATAATTCCTTTAAAAATTCAACTCGCTAGTGTGTAGAATGAAGCGTATACGCGGGTTCAGAACTGTATGAGGAGAGAGGAAGTCCATATGCAAAACTGCTTTTAGTCGTGAATTTAATGGGCTGGATTGTTTGTCTTTTACATTTTGCTGATTTTAATGATGCGAGTGGTGCTTTATGTTTTATGAGTCAACAAATCAACATGCATTTGATGTTTTTAGTGCGTATTATGACACACATTACTTATTCTTTTATATTTTCATCTGGAACAGTTTTAGGGTCATGTGACTCGCTAATAGACTCCTTCTTTAGTGATGGTGGGCACAATAGACACCAGATACTGTATCAAATGTATTGTTTTTATGCATTTTCAGCTTTTTTTTTTTTTTTAGGGTTTCAAATGAAGCTTTCAGTGTCTGTCATATTTTATAAAAGTGTGGTTATACAAATGTAACTTATGGTGCAGTTAGATTGCTGCTAGACCACCCTGTTAATACAGGTGTGGCAGGACCACAGTGAAAAATATTGTTTCGGAAAGGCTTAACCCCAACAAATAGGGTCTGAAGCTGAATATTTCGTTATATAAAATCATGTTGTGAATTTTGTGAACTGCAAATATGTTAGAGAAGAGGGCTGAGCGCCGCACCGTTTGAGAGCGGGAGAGAAAAAAATGAAATTTAAGGTAATAAAACTTGCTATACACTATAAGCCATGCCAAACCATGGCTATTCTTAGACCACAGTCTCCGCTGTCGTTAGGAACATCCCTGATTAGCGCTAAACATAAAGTACAGTTGGGGCTGATGGGAATGCCATTAGTCTGCCAAAAAGTCTGGGGATCACCAAAGTTATTACAAATCATCCTGAGGGGAACGTGAATGACCAAAGCTTTGCAGCATAAGAGAAGACCAGATGTCTTTCAGCTGTAGCAAAGTTTCCATTCAAACACTTTAAATGAAATATACAAAGTACTCGGTAGCCGACTTTAACGCTTTACGAGCGTTGCCTATTTAGCAGCTCCAAGGACAGAAGATTAAAAAAAAGAAAAACCAAAACATGAGTTGACTTAAAACATTGATGTCGACGCATATTGTTACGCCGACTAATCGCAGCAGCCCTACTCTCGTTCACTGTTTCCTCACTAAAACGAATTAAAGCAAGTGCACAGTTTTCTTAAAAACACAATGCATTATTCATGGCGCACGTCGCTTCAGAATCATTTTCCCTTCCCTTCATGGAATTAAAGCCTCGCAGCCTTATTTACAAGCAACACAGTAAGCGAAGGCTGTGAGATTCATCACACTCATTTGTGGCTTAAATCCCTTTTTTTTTCTTCAGCCGCACGCTCTGATAGTGTTGTTTCTCACCAAGCAGCCACTAGACCACCGTTTAGGATTGGAGACTATTATTTAGTCTCAAGCGCACACAAAATGATTCGGAGGAATGTTCAGTGTATTGGGGGTCGAAAAGTATTGGAACCATAAACCAAGCTTTGTTTACAATGGCAGTTCTGATTACAGAATGGAGGGCTTTATTCATAAAAAGGCACACATTTGTTTAAAAAAAAAAAGCTTTGACTCAATCAGAAACATAGAGAGTAGATGAGATTTCTGTTCAATGTTTGATAACGTAAATTTGAAACAGAATGTTTCATTCATAGAGGTCAGCCGAAGAGGGACCAGTCCCTGGACAAATGAAGAGGTTTCTGGGCTTGTCAATGACATGACTGATATGTCCCTCCTGTGTGACAAACAGATTATTACACCGTGAGTAGAAAATGTAATCTTTGGAAAAAAAAAAAAAAGAAAACGACAGCGTCAAAACTTTCTTGTCTTCTATCTTGTTGAGCGCAGCGAGGCAAAATGAGTCAGTCAGCTAAAACACAGAGCTGATCATATCGCCGCAGTCAGCCGGAGAGGAAAATGTCACTCTGCTACTCAAATGAGATGTGTGATGTTCAGCGCGTTCCGGGAGTTCATTTACGGTGTCGTATATATTCACTTTACCTCGACCTGCGTCTTTCTTTTACTTAATTCAGTGATTTCTTGTATTGTCTCAGGAGGTTGTACAACAAACACTAGAACATGTCTGAACCTGCTATCTGTGCAGCTGGAGAAAGCAAGTCATGAGAACAAGACAAACAAACACTGTTAGTCAGAAAAAAATGAAAGAAATGCACACTTATCTCGTGGAACGTACCATGCATTGTACCGGGATTGCATTATGGTAAGTGTGGGGCCCACAGTAATGTTGGAACTGGACATGGACACCCCCCAGATGCTCATGTATTCTCATTTATTTAGAATTTGTATTGATTGTTAATTGTTTTGTTTATTCACCTGGCATATGTTCATCTGCAATACAAACAGAAATGGTTTAGGAGTGTAATATTTGGTTACAATGAGTAAAGCTCATACAGACACTTAAGTCAGCCCAGGGGTCCTTTGGGTAGGAAGCGAGGGGATCGTTATGCGTGCTTCATTTAGTAGACCAAAAACAGCCTGCAGCGTGCGGTGGCGTTGCGCTGATGTGCGTTTGTTTCTGTGCTTTCAGGTGGGTCAAAGTGGTGAGAAACTGTATAAAAGTAGCGACACAAACGTATAATAACTATAAGAGTAACGGACTATCAGTAATGCAAATATGAATGTATATCGGAGTTTTGCAAGTTGAACGTCATAACGTGTTGGGGACAGAGTGCTAGCATCCCCTAGCTAGCATCCCCTAGCTAGCATCCCGCTAACGAGTAAACCGGTGTGATAACCACCTGACACGCAGACATGTTGTGTATATATATGTATATGAGAAGAGAATGTTTATCATTCAGTAGACCAAAAACAGGCTGCAGCCTGCGGTTGCGTTGCGCTGATGTGAATGTATTTCTGTGCTTTCAGAGAAGTAAAGACGTTATTTAAAACCCACGCACACCTGGATATCCTTTGTGTCCAAGTGTGCAACAAATGCTTAAAGTGTTGCCACTGAAAATACCTTTCGTTCTGTGTTTCTTAGGTCTTGCTGTTATTCTTTAGAGAACTTGATGCTTTCAAAGCAATTCATTTCTATTTGAGCTGTGCTGGAAAGGTCTTTGCATGTTATGCTATCAGTATTTTGCTAATTAACAACAGAAGCAAGAATACCAAAAATAACAAAATGGTAAACCGAAGAAATGGCTGATTTCCAAAACGAGCACCTCATGGAAGTGACTGCTTCCAGCAATTTATCTCATAACCGGGTTTGTGTTTATGAAAGCATTTAAACATCTAACGTTGTGATCTCAATCACTTTGACCATTAAAAATAAATAAATGCAGCTACGATTTCATTTAAAGGGGAACATGCAGGCTGTGTTTCCTCAACCATTACATTCACGTGTGACTGTGATCTTAGTTTCATTACTTCATTGAAAGAGCAGCTTATCACCCACTGAAAGGGATGCTTTTGCTAACCTTCAGTGGTTTAACCCTTCACCTTCCTGTAGGGACGTACATGTGTACTCCAGGGCTCCTTGACCTCACTATTGGCTGTGGTTGCAGGTGCAGCGAAGCACCCAGCATCACTAATGGGTGTAGTCAGGATTGAAGCAGGCTTGATACTTTCATCCAGAGATGGCAGTAAGAGACTGCCTCTCAGCTTTACTCCATATACATACACTTGCTTTCACCTTTAGCCAGATTTTCACAAATACCATAATTGTGAATATGGCAATATGAGTTGTGTCACCTCCAATTATATTTCGAGGAGGAATTTGCCAACCCAAACTGATTACTCTGGGTATAATAAGCGACTCAAAAGATATTGTTATGACCACCAGTGCAGGTGTGGCCAAATGGGCGTCAGGGTATTTGAAGATGTTGATATTCCCACGGCCCATAGTCACAATAATTCAAGATGAAAGTGGCTCACCTAATTGCGAGGAAAGTCCAGATCAGCTTTTCCACTGTGAGAAAAATAGCATTTATGTCTTGCGAGGTGCACAATGCCATGTTTTGAAAATATGAAACCACTGAAGAAGATGTGTGGCCACCAGGTTTTCGACAGAGTGTCGAAAACCAATCATCCAAACCACAATGTACGTGCAGAAACTACTTGTCATTAGTAACAAAAGAGGTAGAAATATATTTCATTCACTCCAATTTAACTGCAGCAAAGCGGTATATGTGGTTTGCCCTCCACCAGAATGTTATTATGTATTCAACAGCGACTGGTATTAAAGTCATCCTTGCCCTGTGTGACACCCTTAAAAAAACAACAGATATTGAGATTTTGTGAATTCGAGAGGCTGCCAGCTGCTCAGCCCTCCTCTTAAGTAATAAGATTCTGGACCTGCTGCCCCGCTGTCTAAACAGCCACGGGCTAGACGGTATGTGGGCAGAGTGTGTGTGAGTGTGTGTGTTTGAGAGTGTGTGTGTGATGAAGGGTTTGGGGGTGATTGCCATCAAAAAAGAGTACAGCTGCAGTAGTGTTGATTTTATGCTGCCGCCTCTGGTCAGCGGAAGCTGTAACTCATTCCACTGTCTCGCTGAAGCAATCATTGCCCGGGGACTTTCCGAGGCTCCTGGGGGACCCACTTAACATGGACCTAATCCTCACAGGACCTGCCCGCTGTACACTCCCTCCTTCGATGCTGGTAGTGTGCACTAGCAAAGAAGGTTGGGAAGTGTCCAAAGGGATTTGCATGCAAATGATAGTTCCACTGTTGTCATCTGCTCAGTTAAAGATCACAATTTTTGTTTCCTTCTTCAAACTTTGTATTCATACTTGGTGCTTCGCCTCTCAGGAATTACCCCATGATTCCTGTTCATAAACATAAATCCTCTGTCGTATTCCATGTCCAATATTATTATTATTAGTGTTGCTCTTTTATACCAGACACATCCGCACACACCCATACATCTGCCTGCCTGTCTGTAACCTCCTACAGTCACCTGACATTCTGTGTATTATGTGCTCACACAACCAGTACTTTATTAAACAAATCAAAGCATCTTACACTTGTAGTCGGATGCTATTCATCATCACTCTACTACTGCAATATTAGTATGGTATTCTTTTACATTTGTGCTACTTATTATTATGCTATCACTCGGTAGAAATCTTCGCAGGTCGACTCTGTTCTTACTGTTGAATGTGAGACCTGAATAAATTCGGTCTAATTGCGAAGGGCTTGGTCTGGCTGTAATTGCTGCAGGTCTGAGGTCCGTGTGTCAAAATATCAAAATATACACGGGTGAATCTGATCGGACAAGCTGTCAGTTCCGCTCACGTTAATTGTGAAGTGAAATTAAAATGGCATTTGTGGCAAGTTGTTTTAACTGCCAACACGTGTTAATTGGTGGCACACCGCGGCATGTTGATGTCTGACTGACCTCTGGTCTCTTTCTGACCGAGTCTCTTTTGTGCAAATTAATTAATGCATGTTGTGTTTGGATAGGGGGTCTGTTTTGGATCAGGTCCAAACTTCGGGACCTGCGAAGAACTCTATTTCTGTGTGCTGACACCTGCACCATCTGGTTGACTCCACTGAAACTTAAAGCATTGTGAGCGGTCAGATTAGATGATTGGACTCATTAAACGGGCTGCAACAAAAAAATGTTTTTTGTCATTTCATTGATCATTTTGATGCTTACCAGAGCCCACGGTGATGTCTTAAATGTGTCAATTTGTAGAGGCTGCAATCTGAATATTTGCATGTTGAGAGCTGTGTGGCAGCAATAGATATGCTCTGAATTGCGTATTGAGCACCTTTTTAAAGAACGTAGAAAAAAAGATACTTTAAATTTGAAGCTCCAAGCAGTTCAACTTTTGTTAAATTCAGAAGGATATTTCTTCATAGTTACTCACAATTTTGTGGAGCAGGACATGATGCAGTCTTGGCTTTAGTACCTGCTGTCAAACTTCCTGGATCATTGCCATCAATGATGGATCTGGTGTAATTTACATTGGTGTAATTGACATTCATTTCCAAAATTTCCTCCCTCTTCACCCCATTTATATAACCTATTCTCTCTCCAACAGAGGCACTTGTCAACTCCCACCCACATAAAAAGTTAAACAAAAATGAAAACGGACCCTCACATAATTAGGTGAAACTTTTAGCCCCTGGAATCGAAGCTTATTTTATTTTATGACAAAGGTAACCCTGATAAGATTTATGATATCAATTGCTTGTTTGAAACTTTGACAAATAACACCTACTGAGTGGGTTTGAACATACACACATATACAGGATGTATGGTGCATGTCTGTGTTTTTTAGTACTCATTGATCCCCATTAATCCACTAAAAATAGAACCATCTATGTGCTCTATGCTATTGTGTCGCTGTTCTGGCTCAGACATCTGTTTACAATAATCTGTTGGCTGTGTCTGGGAGCTGCACTACTGCTGCCAGTTCCCCAGATGTGTCAGTGATAAGCCATGTCAAACTGATGCCAAACACACAGGGACACATGAATCCCACGTGAATTTATTGATAACTATGGTCACCATCGGATATGAAAGAATCACTCATTTGGCAACAGTGAAAACCTCATTCCCTTGCCTGATCAAGCAAATCAGTAACAATAAAACAATCATAGTGTCAAAATTGCATTGATTTCTACAGTGTTGATGAGTTCATTTTAATGACGTCTAAAGTACAACAAAGATGACATAGTATCCATAGCTTCCCTTGTGATTGCGGTTCATACCAGCTGAACTAAAATATTAAATAATGTCGATTTTTTATTATGAAAGTTATTCCACTCAACCACGACCCAGAGCAATCAGACACAATAGCCACAGTAAAGCCAGGTTGAATGTACCAATGTCAACATCCAACAACTACAAAACAAAAGTACACAATTTGAACAAAACAAATGTTACAGATTTCAGCTTGACGTTGATATCTGAGTGGTGTAATCTAAGGTATTTCTACACTAAACACCTCTCTTTTGGCCAATTAGAGCATTGTTTCTCAAAGTTTTGTTTAAATCTAATAAGTTATGTTTGTTACAGTGTGCATGATGAATGGATGGACATGTAGGTGGAGTGGGGCTGATCCATCATCCCTCTCCTGAGTCAATCATGAACATTTATTGGCTGAAAATAGCAGGTTCCTGCCAGTTTGGTTGTGTTCTTATAAATGATTGAGAAGCCAAGTGTAACCACAGTGCAACATTCATTGGCTCCTATGAAGGTCATGCTCTTTGCAATCATTGACAGGATTTTCTAGGAAGGACATCAGAGGATTTAACTTTAGACAACCAGCTCATCAAAATCAACTCATTGCATGCATGTTTCACTTATATTGATTTGGCCCTGTGGCCAGTTTTGGCTACAAATCCCTCAAAGACAAGTGTCAAGGAAACATGCTTCACTCGCTCCACAACATTTAGTGACATGAATGCCAAATCATTTTTATAGAGTGAATCATAATCTCTTTTTGCACTTGAGGTACCAACTATTCCAGTATCCCAAGGAATTGCACAAAAAAGAAGTCCTGAAGTTACCCATCACTGGCCTTAAGAGGCATGTAAATGAGCACAAGCGGCTAATTAAGGCGGTCAGGGAATTTACAGTAAGCACTCTCAGCCCTACTATAAATGTAGTGATACTGTACAGTGAGTCGTGGTTGTCTTAGTCTGGCTTTGCAAGCAAAGACTGAAATAAGGCAGACACCTCTGAGACATTAGTTATTAGTTAATTGCTCATCAGTAACTCATGAATAAGCAGTGAGCAAACTGGAAATAGAAGTAGAAATGCGATAGAAAGAAAATAAAAATCGTTGTTTACTTTACTTTCAGTCTAAAATGTGATACCATCAAAACAAGAACAACTGAGCAATTAAGGAAACGTGGGAAAAGCATAATTACACGCCTGCCAAGTGGAGTTGTCAATTAAGGAAAATAACTCAAACTGCCAATAAGCAAAACTCCAACCAAGAATGTAGTCTTGTAAAATGAGTTATCAGGAACCAGAGAACTTGAATTCATCTTTGAATGCAAATGCACAGAAAGGTAATTGAGCCACAGGCCATCATCTGGACTGGGGTGCAGTCTAACACATACTCCTGAAGTGTTGTATTAGCAAAATCAGCACACGTTGCTTTGCTCCTGTGGGCATATAAGCAGAATATTAGAGCTGGTCTGTACAGTTTGTTCAAAACCTATTCTGCTTGGTTATTAATTTACACAGGTTGTCATTGTGTTGTCAGGATTTAGCCTGTAATAAGCCACATGAGGCAACACAGTTTTAAAGCTTGTATTATCTGCGGTTGAGCCTAAATAAACTCGTTATTGTTCAACATTTAAGTGGTTTCTGTACCTTTTCTATTTTCTCACAGTTTAGACCAGAGGCACCGAGCACTCAAGCAGCGGTACTTCAAAGGTAAGACTGGAAGTTAGCAGCCAATTTACTATATTGTTGACTGTTCTTTTGGTTGGCAGGTGGACTATAATGAATGATGTTCCAGTTAAAAGTGGAACTTTGCTTGTTCTGTTTGTGTTTAATTTGACCGTTTTTGAGGCACTAACTGTTATCTTCCAGTGATTCGAGTTTAAACAGCCATTCTTGCTTTCAGAAGAGCTTCTGGCATTGTCATTATTCTCATGAAAACTATAACATTTTGACTAAAATTGAAATGCAAGTCACTGTCAAATCTACTTTTCTTCTTTTTCAAGCAGGTGGTTCCTTTCAGAGCTTTCCATACAAATGCACAGTCAGACATGACGGTACGACAATCAACTATTGAAGTGGTTGGTAGGGGAATTTAGAGTATGCAGATGAATAAAAACTGCATTTATGTCAGTTAGGAAACACACAGCTGTCTTTATCTATAAAGGGGACCAAAGAAGATGAAACAAGATAACAAAAGCAAAACAATCACTTCATAATACGTCCACCCTAACGTATGTTAAAACAATACTAAAGAGAAATGTATATTTAGATACATGATAATTGACTGTATCCACAATGCTAAAATGTATAACCAGTTAAATGTCAATTGTTGGTTTACTGGACTTTTATTAAGATTAATAACTGACAAAATACAAATAACTGACCATATTAAAAATGTATTTAAAAATGTCTGTAATTTGATATTTGGTGCTTGGTTTTACACTCTGAATGTTCAGCTTATAGACAGAGAAAAATAGAAAAACAACACTGTAAACCTATATGGCAGTAGAAAAGGGACAGCCGGGACATCGTGCTGCTGATGTGCTGTTGATGTCGACAGAGGAGGTTGTATTCATATATACATATGGTTCAAAAGCAGTTCTAGTCCACCTTGTTGACAATTCAGCTTTTCAGGAGCTGAGAACACCGAGGTCGCCAAACAGTCACAGTTAGTGTTGCAGTTCAGTCATTTTGAGACAAGACTCTGTGAAGTGTACAGCCGGACATGTCATAATCCTGCATTGCCCTGTTTACAAAGCTGGTTCGACTGATGAAATGCAATTTGACTCCGGGGGCTTTTCGACTGATGAGATGAGTCATCAATGTTTGCGGGGCAGCCCCACCAGGCCTCCATGCTAACGGTTGCCCACTTGTAAACTCTGTGCAAGTGAAAGTCTCGTGCAGTTGTCCGATTCCTTAAATGAAAAATAAATGTTATCGTTACCCATTTTTCTGTGTTAAAAACCCGTTATTGTTGTTGTAAGCAGTCTACTAGCCGTCCACGATGCTTTGGGTTGAGTCTGTCGACCAATCAGAGGCTGTGTGGCAGCTCTGATTTGAAATGAACTGCACAATGGAATAACAAGCAAGCATCTTTTTTTGGGCTTAAAATGTTCCTCCAATCACCTAAAACTGGCTAAGTTTCGGGGCAAAACTGGCAATAAAATGAAATGGAAACAAACGGAGGATGAAACACCAGCACTGCAGGGCCATGAAGCGAAACGGCAAAGAAAATTCCTACTGAGTTGGTCCGCTCTGACCAGGAGAAGGACACAATGTTTTGTTTCACCTGCAGGGAGCTCCCAGAGAAAGCAGACATTTAAGTGGAAATAAAATAAAATTACCATGAACTTGTTTTGGGGCTTATCAGCTGAATGATGATTGTGATGTCAACTAGCTTCTCTTTTTGGCTAAAGTTAGTAAACCTATATGTCGTCACTTACCCGCCAGTATCAAATGCCTTTGCTAGATCTCATTACAGCTAGCTGTCATTTCCATTGTTCTTATGCCATTCTGGATAGATAAAGGCTTTATTAACACCCATGGTGATGATCTTACTTCAGCACATCCTCCTGGTACATTGGAACGACGTTATTCAGGAACAACATCCTAGAGGCTGATGATATTGGCAAAAAGGCGTCATCACTGCACAATGGCTGGAAAATCTAGAGGCCCTGAAGCACCCTCTCCTCCTGTAATTAACGGAATACAAAGGATTGATGAGGTCCTGCGCAACAAGATGACAAAACATCACGGTCACCACGTATATTGTGGTGAAGGAGGAGCTGCCGTTCACATAGTGAACAAATGGCCAAGATCCAACATGCTGTAAAGGAGACTGGAGACTATACGTGTGTGAGATTAAAGAATCCCACCCAGGTCCATGCTGGAAGCAAAGCGGATAGTATTGATTTGTAAGAATAAATAATAAGTATGTGTGACGTGGATGGAATATGTAATATTTCCACTTAGTACAAGGGGAGAGTTGTTACATTATAAAACGCAAGATACTGATTTAGATAAACTAGGGCATGATTCTCAATTGCCCAAACTGATTTAATCATCACCAATTTAGAGGTACGGCTGGAGGACCCGAAGCAATTGGGGCCCTGTTTTTTTAGGGAGGCCTTGACCTGTCATCCCGGCCTGGCTGGCATTCAGGTTGAAGAGGTTCTATCAGCGTGAAACCAGTAGAAGGTGTTTGTAGTAGTAACGACGAGGGAGCTGGGTTTCTTGCAGTCAGGTGTGTAGAATGCGTGTCAGACTTGTTCAATGAGTCAGGTGTCGATAAATCTGCAGAGTGAAGCTATTTTCATGTTTTTTGAATTAATATGAAAATCTCAATGCTGTGTTTTCAGTGGAGAGGTGAGAAAGCTTTACGAGCTTGGTGCCCTTCATGGTGGTGTGCCTGATCTCAACACAGCAATGTGTGAGCGACGACTTTCAACAATGACGACGAAGAAAACTGACTGGAGATCAAGTCTTTCCTCCTTTTCAGCTGCGGAGGCTAATGTTTCTCTGTGGGAGCCCCCCCCCCACCCTCACTGGAGAAATTTAATGACAAAGCTGCGGTACACAGGTGGTGGACCGTCTGTCAAAGACCGCCTCGGCCATGGTTCAACCCCTGGGCGTTTAGACGGGGTTGGAAGGAGCTTGTGGTGAATTGAACTTTTTGAGGCCCCGGTGGTCGTGTGTGTGTGTGTGTATTGGTGTATGAGTCTAGCTGGTTGGCGTAGCAGGCTTGCGAGGGGTGAAATCCCAGATAAGAAATGGTTACTTGTTAATTGTATATTTTGTACATTAATAAAGTATAATAATTGTCAAAATCCCTAGGTTTACATTTTTTATTTCGGACAAGTACGTTTGGCTGCTGTGCAAGTAAAACATTTCAGCCACTTGCCCGAAGCTAAGCCAAGCCCTGCCTACGTTTTTGTACAAAACAAGATGATGACACATCTCTAGAATAATGACTTCCTAATTTACAGCAAACTCCAATTGAAATTAATGAGGGACAGAATCTTCACAGAAGCGAAAACGTCTTCCGAAACGTCGCCGCTGCAGGACCGGCGTCCCTACGTCTACGTCGCATCGCGTCTTTTCAAACAAATTGATATGCGCTTCTGAGAGTGGTGAGAATAATATTTTCCCATTGTGCGTTGGGGATCAGATTAGTAGTCTTGAGTGAATTCAACGCACAGGATGCCTCCTGGACGCCTCCCGTTAGAGGTTTTCCAGGCACGCCCAACTGGTAGGAGGCCCCGGGGAAGACCCAGGACACGCTGGAGGGATTATATCTCCCAGCTGGCCTGGGAAAGCCTCGGGATCCCCAGAACGAGCTGGAACGTGTTGCGGGTGAGAGGGAAGCCTGGGTCGGCCTGCTAGGCCTGCTGCCACCGCGACCCTACCCCGGATAAGCGGAGGAAGATGGATGGATGGATGGGAATTTTTAATGCTGTTCAACTTGTTGAATTATTAATTGGAATAAGTGTATGTTATAGGAGGGAGCATGTGTACGTTCTATAATACATCTCAGCAATACTTCTGTGCATGCACTTAATGGATATGATTCGGCATCCAGCTCTACTTTCTACTGCAATAACACAGTTTAACAAAATATACAGTATATTAGTAATGTAATTTAAAAAACCAAGTTGAGCTGCAGAATGTGCTGTGCTATTTCATTCTTATGGCAACCTCCATATCTGTGATGAGATAAGCACTCACTAATTGGCTGTTTCTGCTCACCCGGATAAATGCCACAGATCAGCAGCCACTGCTGGCTCCACTGAAAATAATGAGCTAATAAAGATAAGGATCATGGGAAAATTGCAGATTGGGGACCACTCATATTCCCTGTGACTGTGGATGCACGTTTACATCCTCTATTGTGAAGTAATTATAGACGAGCAGTTATTTCCAAGCAACGTGTCTTAAAATGAAGGCTGCGGCCACATTCAAGAACCTTGAGATTAATAATGTGTGTGGAGACCTCGCCTATAAAACCCTGAAATCTCATTGTTGAAATTCCTTTGTATTCCTTCGACTCAGCGTCAGTTCTTCTCAAGGCCTCATAGCAAAGAGTTTGATAGCAGACTCTTCCACACTGCCATCTTTTCTTTGTTATAATTGTTTAATGAAACGTCTATATTGTATACACAAACTTCAACGCTTTAAATTATTAAACGCCATGTTTTGTTTTACGTTATATGTTCGCTACCTTACAGACTCCTTAGATAATACAGGCCGACGACATGTGTTGAACAAAAGTCCTGTATTACAATAGCAGCCTCTCCAACACCTACACTGCTTTTGTCCTCTCTTGCAGAAAATTACTTGTATTATGATTGTAATAATAGTAGAAATAAGTCAGTGTATTACGATGTAGTACAACCTTAGTACCTCTCAACTGACAGGCAGCCAAACGCCACCTTAAAACTTGTGACAGCTGGAAAAACAAAACTGCATTTGCTTCTGACTGATCTTCTTGTGTATGAATGTGATTTATTACAGAGCACAGATTCATATTTATTGGTTATGAAATGTCAAACGTGAAAAACACACAAAGCATACTTCGCACAAAAAATAACAACTTACACACGCATCACAATATGTCCATCATCATTCACCAAACCCACAAACGGCACCAGTCGCCACATCTCTGAGGTGCAATGTGTTCAGGTTTTATTTATTTTTTTATGACATAGTCATGCAGATCCAGAATGCCACATAAATATTTTTCAAGCAATACTGTAGAAAGTCCTCAAATAAATAGAGAACGGCTTTTTCTCACCAATATTTTCAGGTGTTCGTGTCAATAATAATAATTTCTGAATCGCTGACATACTGTGAAATACTGGAGATATGAGAATGATTACCTTTTAGATAATCTCTCAAACCTTGTTCTCCTGGCTTTTGAAACATATTTAGCAGACTTATACGCATCAGAATTGAACTTCCAGTCCAGTATTTAACAATATTTCGTTACATTTCGTTATCTAAGATGATAATAGTTTGAGGAATACTTTGTATGATACATATAAAAATGGGGAAAGTATTGTTTCAGATGCCCTTTATTAGCATTGCTGCAATGAGGTCCAGAGCAGTAACATTTTATTGTTGGCGTATAATTTGAATAAATAACATATACACTACAAAAAGAGTAAATCAAATTGGTAAACTCTCGCATTGCAAATGTAGCAATTTTCTGAATTAAAGTTCCTTCTGGGTTTTTGGTGAAATCTAAAAAGAGCAGATATTTTAAAAATCTCATCACAGAAGTTCAATTTCTGTAGACTATGCGCGTGTCCAGAGTTTTCTGGTAATGCTTTTGCACCCTTTTGTATGTTCAGCCTGATCCTGCTCTTCTCTGTCAAGTCAGCGTTCACCCCGCGATCAAACAGAGTAATAGCAGTCATAGCCCGTCTGGATGCAAAGTGAGTCGATGGTCCCGGCAGCATAACAATCATCGGCGAGGGCTCAATATACGCGGGCAACTCCAATTGAGAGCAGATGAATAGCTAACAATTGCCTCCCTACGAGTAGAGAGAAAGCCATGAGTCAAATCTTTCCCTGAAGGAGAACAGAAGGAAAGAAGTGCAGGATAGAAATTTGGTGTTCGGAGATGTGTGTATTCGAGTGTAGAAGTCTCCACGGAGCTCATCTTTACCAGAAGAAGTGACTACGTAATCCCAGTGTGCTGCCTTTCCAGATCTGGCTTTGCCCATGATTTCCGCTATGCATAAAACAAGTACTGAATCATGGAATTTGATGATAAAAACACAGAATATCGTGGACTTTACAGATATGTGACTGCAATTTTATTCCTCCTATTATGAGCGGTATTATGCTGCATATTTGCTCGCTAAATGAACTCGCTAAACCATGAAAAGCTGTCCATGCACTAAGTCACTAATTTGGGGCACTGAAGCTTTTTTTTCTTTTAAATTATTATTATTTGTTTTAGGTCTGGCTCTATACTCCAGCCTATTTACTTTTGAGGTTAAACAATTACTGTGAGTTCTAAGTGCCGACTTGTTCTGTGACAACAAGAACAACCTCAAACTCCCCGAAAGCTGAAAGTCAGCATTTTAACCTCTCACTCATTGCTTCATTTAAAATCCAACGTACAGAGCCAAAGCAATAACAAATGTGTCACCACCCAAATGCTAACAGTAGACTGCACTGTAGATGTGATTGGTTCGATGTGACCTAGATCTTCATCACTGTAATGAAGCTCCTGCAGCAGGAAACATGTTTATTTCCAGCTGTATCTTGCACACAATGTCAAATCCCAAATAGTGTAAACCATTTTACATTATGTTATTTAAAGATTATTGGTATGGGATTATTTATCATCTAGTCAGTACAGAGCAGGAGCCAACACCAGCAGGCTGTTCAGCTTTTTTATATATGGTTTATTTAATACATTACTCTGAATTGAACAGCATTATGAAAACAATGTAGAGAAACTTAAAACTATATATACCATATGTTGTCAGTTTGTTTTCATCAATAATTTAGTTTAGAGCTAAGAGTATTAGTTGAGTAATTGATAAGTTTCTCAACCCAAATATCAGTAACCAATTAATAATTTCAGTTTTTTCCAGCAAGCATGCCCCAAAATTCTCTAGTGTCAGGTTCTTAAATTAAAGTATTTAGTAATTTATATTTGCTATTATGTGATTTTAGACTATTGTTAAGCTCAAACAAGCAATTCCCATTAGTCACATTAGGCTCTAGGAAGTTACAATGGGAACCTTTTACTTTTTTCAGACAAAACAATTACTTGAGTAAATAGTCAGCAGATGAATCACTAATGAAAATATGTTAGTTGCAGCCTTGATTTCTTTAATCATCTCCATGGAGAAATCAAGGCATTGTTCTTGTTGTTACTTTTAGTGTTTATTTAACGTTGCCAATGGATTTGAGTTCATGCTACATGTTGCTGAAGTTTGAGTAAATAGCCTCCTTTATCATTCATTTATTAGCTTTATATGGAGCATTACTCTGAGAAACAGAAGCCTCCACACAAATCAAAACACATCAACCTGCATTAACAAATCTCGGTAAACTCTGGATAATATCTAAACACATGCTGACATTTTCTATGGCTTCAAATTGGCTTATTTGCACTGTTTTATTTTTAAATTGTCCAATAATGTCAACTGTGCTAGCCTGCATGGCAATTTTACTCACTTTCATTAAACTCATTATACAGGTTGCAACCATTATTTAGGTATTTTTTAACAACAGTGTAACGAAGATATTTTACTTGTAAGTTTTAAAAATATGAACAGAAAGACATGCACTTATTTTAGTGGCTCATATTTAATTCACAATTTTTATGATATTATTCACATTTATGCCCCCTTTTATTTTGTGATTATTTACATTATTGTGTAGCACCCAACCAAGAATGAGAATCTGGTTAGATCCAGTTGGCAAATATTTGACCATAAAAGAAACCAAAAAATGCGTGTTATACACACCGACCGTGCTTTTAGGAGAAATAACAATATTAAAGATGCAACCACCCATTGCTTTCATTATTAAAATACTGATTATCATCTAAATGTCAAAAATGTCAACAAATGGTGAAACATTCTCATCACAATTCCCCAGAGCCTGAGGTGGGATCTTCATATTGCTTGTTTTGTCCGACCAGCAAGTTCAAACCCCAAATATATTCAGTTTATTGTTTTTATATATGACAAGGAGAAACAGCAACTCCCAATATTTTAGAAGCTGAAACCAGCAAATGAGAAATTAAAAAATGTGTAATTTGTTATCAAAATGATCGATAAGTAACTTTCTTTCAATTAAGAATTTGACTAATTGTCTAGCTCTATACAGTATGTGGTCATCTAAACATCCATATAGTAGTGGAAGAGAAATTGGAAAGCTTTTATCCAACAGAAATAGCCAAACATTTCTGTGTTCACCTAAAGTGCTTGTGTGCTAAAAACGAGGCTTAAAACTTTTGACGGACAGCAAAAGTTGCACAAAGTACATCTTAATTTCTATAAGATGATTTTTTTTTTTTTTTTATTCTCTGCAGTGCCTCACAATACACCATCATCCATAATAGACACTCATCTCCAAGCAAAGTCCTTAAGCTACTAAGAATTAGTTTGCTCGATGCATTCTGTAAATCATATAAGCCCCTTTCACGCAGCCTGCTCTGTATGAAAGGTATGGAGGCGGAATGGGGAGGCAGAGTTTTTCCACCGCTGAGCCGGCAGCCGAGGAAGTCACAGAGCCGAGCCGACGTCTGCGTGAAAAGGGACAGCCATTTTGACGACGTGTTATTTGGGCGCCCCAGCCAGCGGGAGATTAAAAAACAAAACAAAGCAGCAGTTAGCGGTTAGCAGCTAACCTACAGCAAACGAGAATGGCAGCGCATTGGGGAGACAACGATATCCAGGATAGGGACTGGCTAAATCGGCAAATAACAACGCCTATTTTGCTGCCTTGATGCTGGCGTGCTATCTGAAATCAAAAATTGTGCCTACAACGGCGGATCTTCTTAATATTACGCAATCTCGGTGTGAAATGGGCTGTAAAGTGTGTGCAGTCATTTGGTAAAGTCTGGTATTGTCTGTCTATGTGACTAGAAGCCATTTTAGCAGGTCATCTGTCATTTTGGAAAGGTCCATCTGTGTACGGTCATAGTTGGCTTATTAAACAGTTGAATTTGGTGGAGGAAATTAGAAACCTCCCAGCCACTGTGAACTGTTATTAAAAAAAGTGAAGCTTCCTGCCCTGCAAAGACTCTAAACCTCATTAAGAAACAAAGCCACAATGTGTCTTCTGTTGCAGTTTTGTCCTTTTATAGCTTCCCTTGTCCTTTTTCAAACTTGCCACATTTCAAAGCAGATGGGTTACACCCAAGGATTGGCCCACTGCTATTCATTCTCATTCCCTTTTTTAGCACTTCTTTCCACTCTGGTTGTTCTTACATTGAGGTAATTACCATTCAGCACTCTCCTGAAGGCTCTGGCTGTAAAATTCAATCAGGGACCAAGCAAGATTTAACTCCCAAACTCCCATATGTTGAAGCACTAAAGCCCTGTCCATTGATTTAGCGGTAGCATCCTCCTTCTCTTTTGGCTGTGTTCGAACTGCTTTGGCACTGACTTTTATCTGTGATTCCAAATAATATCGGAAATAAATGGACTTTGTTAAAGAAGGACCGTGGGGAGATCTAAAGTATACGGCTCTCTAAACAGAGCATATTGCAGACCGTATTTCAGTTGTTGCCGTTAAACCAAAACGGCATTAAGCAAGAGATTAAATTGAAATATTTGGACAACACTTACTTGTGTTGAAATAATGCAATAATACCCATTATGTGAGCTCCACTCAGTTGCTTTTAAACTTGCCCAACATTGGGTACAAGGCTTGAATTTGTCAAACAGTTGCTAACGGCAACATTCAGCCAATTTAAAGACCACACAATCTACAAACAGCTCTCCAAATAGAGAGTGTGATTTCCAGAGCGCCTGCAAAGGCTAATAGCTGTTCTGTTGTCCCTTCACACCATGTTTTGTTGCATGGATTAAAACCCCAGCTCGGCATTTGCTAATGTCACATCTCTTTTCAGTCGCTCTCCAGTCTCCGTCCGTCCTGGACACAAAAGGCAATAAAACACTTGCAGAGTGTTGAGTGTGCTGCGCCCTCTAAAAGGTCTTTTATCAATCAGTGTTAACTACCTGCCACCAGCTTATTACTGTGGGCCATATGCGACACAGCAAACCTATTAGAAGTGAACAGTTAGTACGCTGAAAAGCCAACGAACATATACAGTAAACTGAGACTTCAGCCACAACTGAGACTTCAGCCACAACTGAGACTTCAGCCGCCGTTACAATCTATGAGTCTGAACAATGGACGTTTTTCATCCTCTTTTCTTCCCTTCTCTAAGTTTCCTCCTCTCCTCCTTTTTATTTGTACAGATATATTATAGACCTTTTTTGGAGTCCAGCCCCCCTTTTTTTCCTCTGAAAAAAGTTTAGAAATGTCATAGTGCCTCATAAGATACCATATAAATTGATACACATCGTAGTAGTTTTGTGTATGGGCTTCTCAATGTAGGGCCCAGTGATCCTTAGAAGTCCTTGAATAGTTTTAATTTACGTTTAATATTTTCAAGGTACTCTTTAGTTCTAAAACCCTTGTTATGGTTTACATGTAAGCAGGCAGACTACATTCGAGAAGATTTGACAAACTTTGTTGTCTATCACATAATGATAGGAAAATGTCTTAGGCAGTCTGTCTGTTTGGCCTTGTTTAATATGGATATTGCGTTGGGAATGAAAGAGTTTTTGTAAGTTTTCTTTTTGGCCAGAAAGGCTCTGAAGTTTCTGCCCGATGGTAGCAGCTGGATGGAGTGCTGAAGGCGGTGAATTCCAGACACATTCTGCAAAAATTACTATTCTTTGATGAAAAAGGTGAAATTGATCCATTAATAAAATTTGACATAGAACCAAAACTATGCTCTAAAGGAGTTATATGATAAAATGAGTGCAAATTACACATTACATACAGTCATTGTTTTCCAAAAATCTCTGAAAACAAAGGGTTAAAGATTTGTTTTAAGTTTCTGGTCTCAAAAATGGTTTGTTTAATTTGATTTCAAACATGATATTTCCCCCCTTTTTTTTTTTATTAGAATTTTTGCCCTCAGGCAGACAATCTACACTGGCTGTTGGCTTAGGTTAACACACAGTTTATTACCTTCAGGCAAATTCCTTTCTCACAGTGGACAATTTGTCCTGACAATCAAAGGTGTACCTGACAAATCTAATAGTGGCTGCATCCCACTTTCTGTAGATGTGCTTGTGCTACGGCCTTGGTGTTATTAGTGCTAGCTGGCATGTTTCCTAAATGGAAGAGAGGCATAATTTATGTTATTATTCAACATCTGTGCTTTTCTAAATTCCAACCAAATTTGACATTGGTGCATCATTTCTATACCTCGGAGGTCAGAGCTGACAAACAAATGTTTGTTTCTTTAAAATACACAAAGTACATTTCTCATCTAATAGCCATTTGTTGTTAATACTGTATTTTCAGAATCATCTTTTGTACTCAAAGTGACCACATGGGATCAGGCTGGTAAGCTGTACTTCTAAACTGAAATAATGTTAAGCACCATAATTACCATCCTCAAAAGCACTGACTCCTGCTTTGAACTGTGTCCCACTCTAACAAACATTCACTTGACCCGGTGGAGAATTTCAGTTCAGCAGACATTAACGGCTCTACAGAGCACGAAGCATACATTTTAATTGAGTCATTTTTCTTTGTCAAAATATGCATACAAGGACAAGCGTTCCCAGGGTGCATAGCCTTGACGTCAGACACCAGAATCACTTGAGCTGAAAGTTGAACCAGATACAGGGGGGGGCAGATTAGTGGGTGGATTTGTTTAACCGGAGACTCAACCAGTAACTCTTTTTTTGAGGATCATATCCTCTTGTAAGGATGCAAGGAGAAAACACAATCATGTCTTCCAAAAAACTCCACTCCCCCCCAAAAAAACTCCATTACTTTAAAGACTCTTTTGAAATGTCAGATGATGCAAGTGAAGACCAAGGCAATGAAATGATGCCTTACATTACTCATTCCAACAGCATCCAAATAAACCTGAGAACAGATCATGATGACGACATCTCTTTGATCTCAAATTAGCAGAGCTGATCGGGACAGTACTATGAATCTTAATTCACAATATCTAGAAACACTCTATACCTCCCACAACAGAGACAAACATTTTACTTATGAAAACAGTTCCGTTGGAAAACAGTTCAGTTCAGTGTTTGTTGGTATAAATGTCATAAACAGGTGTATTGCCACGTGAAAAATGTGTCAGAATGATAAGATTACATGAATATTTTGCATCCACTCGGTACATTTCCCGGCACGTACCAAGCAGCGTTTCACTCCCCGGTTTTGTTTTAATGAAGAGCAGTCCCTGAAGTCATCTGTAGGTACATGGTAAAGTGTGCTTCACCTCTGCTAATAGCTGTCAAAATATGGGTCCTCATGCATAAAGTGTGTATATAGAGTGACTGCGTGCAAGAGACGGTGACAAAATTAATTAATATAACGATTTTTCATCGCAGGTAAACGTATGAATAAAAGGTTGAATGCAGCAACTTCTTCTTATTAATAATAGTCATTTTTAAATAACACTTACTCACAGCTTTTTATCAAATGATAATGTGTTAATTGAGGTAGGATTTGTTTTTCCCATCGTCTTGTATCACAAGCCAAAGCTTTGTTTATTGGCTCGTGTGGAAACTACCAGGAAAGTTGACTGTGAAAACTTCTCACAGCTATACTTTAATCAATTATTAAAAGGGTAACAGGTTTGATTTTGTTTAATGCACCATTGCAGAAACAACAGTAATAATAAAACTGCAAGGACTGATAAGGGCTGTTGATCAATAGCATTGACTCAAAAGTTACTTTACCGGTCGCTGACATTTCAAAACTCAATTTCTGACCCATTTAAACGCTTATTCTGCTCACTACAATTTTCAAATGCACTAAAGTGCTTCAAGACAGACCAGCAAGGAAACAACCTCATTAAAAATGAATGTTTTTTGATACGATATTAATTAGTTAGACTTGAATTATTTGTCTTAACACTCGCAGAGTCTCTGTGTGTATCTTGGCTCAGACCATCAAGTTTTAAACAGTGCAATTTGCAGTACACTAAGAACTATTGGTCTGAACACAAAAGATACAAAACTCTTTGAGTCCCGTCTTCATCTTCGAAGCCTTTTCTCTTGTAGAAGTGAAATATAGATTCCACACATAAGCAGCTCGTCGATCAGTCAAATACTTGCATTGGGTTCTTTAAGCAGTCAGGAGAATTTGTATCTGTCATTTGGCAGTTTGCAGACCTTTTTTTTCTGTGTCACCTTTTATTGTTGCATTCTGGTCCAGTTCATGTTCACACTGACTTTTTTTTATAATTGTTTTTACAAAAGAACCAAGAGAAGTTAAACAACATGGGCCTGTCACTGACAGCAGCTCATGCAGCACTTAAGTGCTTCTAATGTGTATGTTTATGTTCCCTGCTGTCACAAACTGCTCAATAACTGATTATAAGCATTATTAGTATTATCAGACTGCAAATCGACTGCATGTTTTGAACAATGACGGGTAGAGACGGCGCTAAATAGAGGAATCTTGTAAAGCAATATTCCGTGAGGTATATTGGATTAATGTGGGATGTTTTGAGATCACAATGTCATGCACTGTTTCATGGACTTAATGATCTGCCAACGTATACTGGGTAGGATACAAGCACAGCAGTCTGCTTGATCGGGGAACATCCCCCACAGTCACATGCTTAGACACGTTTTCTTATCAAATGATTCACATAAATGTACACATGGCGTATACAGATTCATTTAAAAAATTGCATCCTGAACAGTTCATAATCCGTAGATGGATTTGATCGTTGTGGTTTGTTTGATTTCACATCGTAAAAAACAAACAGCACCAGAGTCCACTTGGCAGCGGGCCGAGACTCTCCTTTTCAAAAGTTCTTGGTCCGGTTGTTTGGCCCACACTAGAGTTTGATTGTCAGTTTTCACACCAGCTTTACAGACTTAAATAAACCTGCTAGCCTTGCAACATTTAGACAAAAAAAACAACCCTAAGGCACTCTGTAGGAACAGGTGATACACAGGTTCTCTTAATTGTGCATCTAACTCTCAAAATCTGTTTTATGGAAAAGACCACATAGAAAGGTAGACTTGAACCAAAAAGATAACTGTACATCCATAAATAATTAAGGCTAATGACAGGTCATATTATTATTGTCAGCCGAGACTCTCGTGAAGAGGTTTCACACTGAATGTGTCATAAGTTAAGACTAATTACACCGCCTTATCTGTCTCACATCTTAATCTGTTATGGTACATGATAGGAATCTGTGTTGCTCTTCACGTACATAATTGCTTTATCCAGGGACACTGCGAGGGTGAAGAAAACACAAATGTGATGTCTTTTTGAAGCTGTAAACAAGCATTTCTTCCTCTATAGTCTGTCATTCCATACCCTCAGTATAAGCTTCATGAAAATGCTTGACATTTCCACCTTTTGTTCCATTGCTGTGTGCTACAGTAAAAATGCAGTAACGCAGGAAGGATTGCAACACCTGGTGAACATGTAGTACCAAATGTGTGTGCATTTTAAATACGTTTTCTGCCTTTGAAGATTTGTATCTCATCGTATTGTGAATATTCAAAACAAATATTCAGTAAATGCTTCATTTTGTAATATAATGTAAAATATTCACACAGACGCACGCTGCATCTGTTCTGCAGGTATAATAAAGGGCTGTAGCCCCAAATTATATTGTATATGCTGGCAGTGTCATAATGTACTATCGTTTTCCACAAATACTGTAGCTTGGTTTTAGATTCACGCTGATTGCTGCATAATTCTCCTCTTCCCCAGATCCGAATTAGCCAATGTGCATTAGCAGGTAATTGTCGGTTCAGCGGGATGTTGCTTTCAAAGGCTGAAGACCTCGTAAAAATCTGGAAGCAGCAGTGCCAGGAACGAGATATTAGTCCCCTGCTAGCCGCAACAGGGTACAAATGGTCCTCAACCAAAAAAAGAAGCTCACTGTGGCCCAGTCTCCCTCGGAGATTTCCCTGGGTAAATTTGACGCTCGGGGAGATCCGCTAATGATCTCCAGTTCCGACGTTATTGTGTCCGTTAGATTTATGTCTCGCTCAAGGAGGGGAGAGAAACCTCATATCTGTCGTGGCAAGTCAACAAATAAACCGTAACTCTGTCCTCTCCACAAGGCCAGTACTGTTTATTGATACTGCTCCAAGAATGTGGCTTTCAACCAGGAAGAAGAAATATATTATTTGCAGCAACTGAATAAGGCTGGTCGGGGATCCTCGGCTGTAGGAATATTTATTAGCGTTCCCCATGTTTGCTGATTACAGTGAGAATGCAAATCATGAACAATATGCCGAAGGTCGTAAGATAAGATACCTTGTGCAGGGAGCAGTGTATATATAAAGTTAATGGAGCATGGAGAGGAGGAAGAAACAGGATGTGGTTTTGTCTTTTTAATGGCTTAAAAGACAACTGATGCCCTCTAGTTTTTGCAATTGAATGTTCAGCTTAAATAAAGTTGAAGCCAATAGCAGCAGTCTTTTACTTTACCAGTGGCCCCAGAGGGGTTGTACTCCGAGTGAGGAGACTTTGTGAGACTGTTTTACACTCACAGAGGACAACTACAGTAAGTAACTTCATATAAAAAGGTAGCGAAAGATGACAAAAGTGTAACATCACATCTGAACATAAAAGGGTATTAACACCAACCTCTGCAGATTGTTTAGTTCATCTGCTCTACCTGCTGCTTTGGATGGCATTCAGTAACAGTTTGGAGGTTACGCTCTGTCTATAGGTCAGTTCTGTGAGTATTATAATGTAGGGTTGCACAGTGATATTAAAATTAATATTCCAAGAATCAGAGCTATAGCGATCAGTTTGTCTAGCAACAGAAAACCAATTTGGCAGCTATTTTAATAACTGGGATTTTCCTTTTATTTAGCTGAAGCCTTAATAAGATTTTTTTTTTCAATTTTGAATTTGAACTATACCCTGCTGTCTATAGCTGTCTAAATAAGAATTAAAGTGCACCTTTCTGAACTGAGATTGAATAAAAACCATAGCCGTGGCTATTGTAAAGTGGCATGTTGAATAATTACATGACTGAACAGTAATTACTTTTTTTTATATCCCGTTGCCAGTTTGATTGTATATGTATGTTTAAAAAGCTGAAATGATTGCTATTGGACTTATGGCTAATTAACCCCTGATATATGTAATTTCACATAAAATCTTACTGGTAATAAGCACTGTGCATATAGTGGGTTTGGGGACACTCGATAAGAAATTTAGAGCATATCTATTACCTCCACAATGCTCTCAACATGGAGACTGTTGGGTTGGTGGGTCGCAACTTACAGTGCAAACAACGGCAACCGTACTGACAGAGCTGACAATGTTTCCATAGGGGCGTGTGTGTGTGTGGGGGGGGGGTGCACTGGATGGTGGGCGCTACATTTCCGCGACGCCGTTTCTTGGGTGCAGATCGGCGGCCATTGGTGAGCGAGCGGGGCACAACAGCAAGACTTGCATGCACTTCAAAGCACGACTTGGCTATTTAAAACAAAGTACAGAGAAGCTCTGTTTACAACACACACATAGAGAGTAACTTTATTCTCTGCTCAGGTAGACATACTCCACTATATCTTTACATAGTTAATACCCTGTAAATTCTAGTTAACCTTACTTTAAAAATGCATGCAAACCAATTGAATAGTTATTGTAAGTTGTACTAACAAATGCTTTTTTAATGTATTTCACTTAAGTTTAAGTAACTAAAACAAGTTTTTTAAAGAGTACTTGAAACTTTACTTAAGATGTATTCTTGATTTAGTAAAGTTCACTCAGAATTACTATTTCCAACAACTCAATTATTTCAAGCGAAATATACTTACTGTGACATTTCCTGCAACTTAGAATTTCTCAGTTGTATTGACTTGAACAGCAAGGTCATTGTTAAAACCATGCAAACCGATTGCCTTAAAACAACCAAATTAATGTTACTTGTGTAACTTAAGTGCTTCCAACATCCTATAAACAATAATGAAAAACAGGTTCCATTCTCTTCAAACAATCCCATTTACAGTTACACATAATAAATTAGGGTAGTGACAATTCAAATATATGATTTTTTTTCATTTTTCTTTCTTCCATAACAACTGACATTGCTCCTTTCAAATTTTGATACACACCAACAATACAGTTTTAATTACTGAATGTCCTGTATCAGAACCAAGAGAGCACCACGATAAAACAAAAATGGATTCATCCAGTCTGATCATGGGGGTGTTTCTTTTAAACAGTAGAGGTATATAAGGAGCCTCAGTTTGGATAAGTTTTGTGGAACACATTTTAGAGAAGAGACACAAAGTGCAAAAAAAACAGGGTTCTTCTGGACAAGTTGGCATTTGTTTATATCATTACATCTCAAAAAGTCACAAAGCACACTTTAGTTTCAAGTCTGTTGAAATCGTACTGTACTGGTTAAAAACTATTTTAAGAGACTGTGTGCAGCTATTGTCATGGTAAATACTGGCATACACCATTGAAATGAGCCCAACCATTACTGAATAATTCGGCCCATATCAACAAGTAGAACTTAAAAAATATCCAATAACAACATAATGCCTGATATAATTTGGCTTAAATAAAAACATTTAGTAAAATGTACAATTTGGTAATACAAATAGACATGTACTGGAGGTTTTATATTTCACAGAGGAACAACTTTTTCACAATAATAATTTAAAACACCAAATGCTCAGTTATGTTTGCCAACTCAGAGCTATCAGAGTATTGTGAAAAAATGGAGTCTACTGGATTGTCTTTTTTCAACTCCGCCTTGATCCAGTGTCTACTGCCATCACTGTTGAGGACGATATTGTAATGGTTGATCTCCTGAACCCACCTCAAGCACGTTGCCTCTTGTTTGGGTTGTCGTTTGCTTTACTCTTGGACTACCCTAAAGCCATGAAAAACACTTTCAACTTCATTCAAAAAGTGATGCTTGGCTTGGGACCGGACAAACTCCCACCAAAACTGCGAACTCTTAAAAATCTCCTGTTGAGTTAGAACAGCGGCCAGCTATTACAATTCACAGTGCAATTGTTTGCTGCTGTATTTATATTGCATTTAGCACCTTTAACGATACGTAAGCGATAACTACAACCTGACTGATACTGGATTTTTGAGGACCTTGCCAATATTGATCCAATTACATTTTTTGATATGAACTGTTTCAATTTGGTAATTGATGAATTTTGACCCAAATATCTACTGAGCGGTGCATTTTACAATTGAATAATTAATTGTCATTTGAGTTTTTAACAATTTGCTTGTAACCAGTACCACATTCAATTTAATACACAACTTAATGTATGCCTTTGTTTTATATTACGACCATACCGTCATGATACAATTTCCCAATTCATTTTTTAAAAGTATTCAGAAGAAGCAAAAGCAAGGTCTAATCCTGCCTCACAATCTACTGTCTGTACCGTTTTTTGGTTTTATTTTCTGTTCTGGTAAATCATGAAAAGAGGGCGGGGCAGGGGGGGAGAACAACTCAAGTGTTATATTTTCTCCATGCAGTCACCACCTTGCCATAATAATCGAGTTATTTGTACGGACCCCTTCACCCCATACCACAACCATCTATAACTTCAAGATATTGTAATCTTCCTGCTACTCATTAATATATGAGGGCAGGAAACCGTGCACGGAAATGGACATTTGACAGATTTAATGAGACTGGCTGCGAACAATGAGCCGTTGGGGTCTATGGCGAGGCAATTCACACTTACTCAATTTAATGGGGGATTAAATTTCACTGACAGATTGAGGTATTAGTGAGAGATTGTCACTTCCACCTCCCTTCTCATAAAATTCCGTAAATGAAGTTAGAGGAGAGATTGAAAGATGAAGAAAGAAAAATGCTTCCTTTGCAAGTCGTGTGGACCTTTTTTTAACATGTAGAACAATATGAACCCTATGAGCATTATACTGATTGATGACACTTGGATTTTGCGGTGGTCGGGAGGCAAGAGGTGACGGTGTCGTGATTGTATTTCATTATAAAGAAAGGCTTCGCAGATTATCCTTTTCATGAAATGTTAATTAGTTGTCACACATCTGTTCTAGCTCATCACGAGAAACAATATTTAATTTAACAAAAGTGATTGATTGAAAACGGGGCCATCCATTAGGGGGATGACATTTCTTTAGCTGATCTTCAGTTCTTGCATATTTCTCAGGAACTGAACAAATTGTGCTTTCATTAAAATGTCGGCAGCTATGAGATCCGGTCGTTCTCTCAACTCTGCACACATATATCTTGACATTACAGGTATATGTGGTAGCCATCAGTTTTGGGAAGATTCATATTCAGAGCAGTTTATTCAAACTTTTGAGTGTTTACTCCTTCATTCCAGTTTAACCAAGTTCTACCTAGATGCCCGTAAGAGCAGGTCTCCTTTAAATACAAGCTTTTATTAATTTTCAAGCACTTTGGTGCAGTAATAATTTGAGTTTATCAGAGCTGTTTCACTGCCTGTTGCAGCTTAAAATTACTTTGATAAGAGCAATGAGACTAAACCATAACTGATTACGAATGTTTAACCAAAGCGATGAGCTAAAAGACACTGAAACGCTCCATGGTTGTTAAATCCATTGTTAACATAAAAACATATTCATTATTGCAGCACCAACTGACAAGCACTAATGCACTAATCAGTATTTCTCATCAAAATCATGAAAAGAATTTCAGCACATGCATCCAATTGTTTAACAGGTGCGTCGAACAGCAGCATATTTACTTTTAAGTTGTAATTTGAACATATATGTCTATTTTTTACACCCTGTATTGCATGTTTGTCCATCCTTGGAGAGGAATTGGTTGCTCTTCCAGAGGTTTCTTTCATTTTTTTCCCCGTCAAATAATGTTTGGACTGGAAGTTTTTTCTTATCAGAATCGAATTTCTAAGGACAGAGGGTTCCGTATGCTGTAGAGACTGAAAAGCCGCTTCAGGTGAATTATTAATTGGGCTGTATAAAATGTACTTGACTTCTATAAAAGTAAAAGATTCCCAGTTTATTTCACATTTAATGCGAAATAAACCAGCATAAAAGATGATGCAATTAAGTCTTTTAAAATAAAGATAGGCAGGTTTTAACCTTAATGGTCACTAATGTTTGAAGCTAAGAAGCAGCGCCATCACTGACTGATGTTGTGCCTCATGCTTTAAAAGCTCTTTACAGGAGCAGGACAGCTTAATCGACAGGATTTTAGCTGGCAAACACAGGGAGTCCATACAGGTGGCAGGTGTGGGGAGGGGTGGAGGCGGTAGAGATGGATTTCAGAGGTAATTAGAGATGACATTCTACTAAGACTGCAGTCGGCATCAAAGACCTTCTCTCCAAAGGAGCTGCTAGTTTCCTGGGAAAAGGTTAGGAAAGACCCCTGAAGACTGCAGGCACCGGCTCCCTTTTCCCTCTTCTTTAGTGAAGTAGACGGCTGACAACTTGCTGACAGTGTGCATTATCACACTGTAACTGTCACTGAAGGGAACATGAAAGTTTGTGATTGACAGAGGCATGAATGGCAAGAAACTTGTGGGTAGAAGAATGACGAGAAAAATCTGAAAGTTGATGCCCTGTTCTAATGCCGCACATAACAAATTCTATCAAAAAGCTTTTTACCTAATATTTAAATTTTTACATCAGAATTAAGTCAATTTCAGAACAAGGGGCTAAAAAGCTGTGATTCCGGTGTAGCGAGCAGATATCCGGGCCATGCTTCCTTTTCGGTGTTCTGCTCATTGTTTACGATCCGATTTGCATCTTGAGATGTGAGACTGGAGTTAGAGTTGAGACGATGTGTACGACCGGAGTGTTTCACAGTTCACAAGCTAATGTCAAACCAATAAGAAGCTGTGTCATCGTCAGACAAGATTACATTTCGGCCAATGTGTTTTGCCTAGGCTGCAACCTGCGGTTCTAAAATGTGACGCCAACGCGCAAGTGCCTTGAACTTGCATTGTCTTTCTGGTCGTAAGGAGCTGACACTTCTGGCTGCAGAAAGAAGTCAGATTGTGTGGAAGTCTATGAGAAAATGACACAGTCCAAATATTATCAATTGCGTTCACTGGTTGCATAAAACAAGATGGCGACGGCCAAAATGCCGTATACAAGGTTTCAAAACCACCGTCCACAAACTAATGGATGACGTCACGACGACTACGTCCACTTCGTATAGACGGTTTATGGTTCCACCTCTTTTCCTCTTCACAAGGACCGTTGACCTGCATTCAACCAAAGACTGGTCGATTGATCAATACTAAGATTGTAAACGTAAACCAGAACGCTTCCGATACCAAAATCTTGCCCCGTATGAATGCAGAATCTTTTAATAGTCATTGGAAGGAAGGAAGGTGGATAACAATAGAAAAGATCCAACAGTGAAACATTACAACACAAAAGCTGCAGCAGGTTATACTGTCTAAAATGTCTTCTAACACCTGCTGTTTGCCCATAACTCATTGTCACATAATTAAGAAGATGGAAATGTCACTGAATGTCATGGGGGGGGGGGTGTTTAAAACTCCCAATGGATGCAGAGTACAGAGTGGAACATGAGGATTAAAGCCAGAAATGTCTCAACAAGCATATCAACATGCACATGTATACATTGAATTCCTGTTTGAGTTTAGTTATCCTTGCATTCATTCAGCAATACATTTAATTGCTTCAGCTCACATAGTCCACAACAACACACATACAGAGGATGAATGTCAAAAAAAAAAGAAGAAAAAAGCCCCATAGTAAGGATTAGCAAGGCATCACCAATTATCTTTTCCCTATCCACAGAACCATATCAAAGGTTTGTGCTCACTGGAGAGAAAAAGGCAAGAAGATGTTTTTGAATGTCTTGTCCATATTAATAACAGATAAGACACGGCTGCGGAAGGATCATGCCCTAAAGGATGTACCATGAAACACACAGCACATCTTTCCTTGACTCACTCGAATAGTCACAGGACACCGCTTCATTTCTCTACCAAAATAGTGTTGAGCGGTGCACCCATGTGGCACTTAAAGTGTTTGCTAAACCCAAACCTAATATTAAAGACACCAAAGACCCCCCCACCCCCAAAAAAGGGAAATTATATTCAGTGCAAGTAATGATTCGCTTGCCTGCATGTGGCTCTGCAACCAACAGTTATTTTCAGCATCAATTGATCTGCCAATTATTTTTTCTATTAATCAGCTCAATTGTTTGGTCTCTCAAATGTCAGAAAACTGGGAAAATGCTAATTACAACTTCCTAAAGCCTAAAGTTCAAAGATGTTTAGTATAAAATCACAGGAAGCACTTAAAAGCAGCAAATCATTTCACAGCAACCCTTTTTACTTAAACGATTAATTATTTTTTTAAATAGTTGGTGATTAGATTTCTAATCGACTAGTCATTTCAGCCTTAAATCATTCTACTCTACTTTTTCAATTTACAATTACTAAAATATGGAATGATATAGGACGTATGCCATTGTCTTTATGACTTCATTATACTTGAACTGCATGTTGGCAACATATAAGTTATAATGTAACTTTAAATAGTAATAGAGTGAACCATTAATGTATTCATAACACGAAGATACTCCGCTTGACATTAAGCTGAACTTTTACATTGTCAGCACACATCTATAAACATCAATTTGAGGTCCAATCTTCTTGGCTAACCAATGTTTGCCTCTTTAGAAGAGAAAATCTGAACATTGAAGCTGGCTCACACTGAAAATGTATGCCGTTTCTTTCAATCACATTTTAAGAATAAAGGAACAAACCAACAATTTATTAGTTATTCTGTGTTTGTGGCTCTCATCCCCAAGTCCATTGAGTGTGACAATAAAAACGGGGGGAGAGAGAACGGTATAACATGCAACAAAGGTTCTTAGCTGGGAGTCAAACTGCTGATGTTAATTCTCAATAAAAAAAAGAAAAGACTAAATACATTCTTTTAAAAAGCTGGGCACTGTCGTTTTTAGCAAACGTTACTCGAACAGAGGGGAGTTTTCAGTGCTGTTGTTCATATTGAATGAATGAAAGAACATGGCACTCAGTGCAACAGTGTGACTTATTGACGTGCTTTTAGCCATGCTAGCAGTATGTCGGTCTCCATTTTGGTCCACCACTCTGTTCTTGACTGAAATATCTTAACAACTTTTGGGTGGATTGGCATGGGATTTGGTATACCTATCCATTGTGCTCAAAGGATAATGAATATTGACTTTGGTGATCACCTCACTCTTCCTCCAGCGCCACCAGCAGGTCAAAGTTTTCACTTATCCTGTGAAACCGTGTCCAAACATCTAGTGGATGGACTGCCAAAAATATTCTATTGTTTGTTAGCATCCTCTGGTACCAAGATGCTCTGTGTAGCTACGCGCTAGTCAGTTTGGAGAAATTAGATTTTTTTTTGCTGGTGCTTAAAATTAACGCTTAACAAAAATTAAGAAATGTTCTAATAGTATGCATTAAATTGTATTTGATAATGTTATATAGATGCAAAATGTGATTTTTTTAACCATGAATTTGGGATTTTTATTGGAAAGTTTGGAAATGTGCTCTTTTACATTTCTGAACGAACAGTACTCACGAGGATGCTTTTTAAGCAAAGTTTATGTTTGCAGGCTGTTATTTATATTACCAATGAACTGCCTGAGGCATCTTAAAGGTGTTTCTCAGACATGTCTGGCACTGAGCATTCTGTGTGTGTGTGTGTGTGTGTGTGTGTGTGTGTGTGTGTGTGTGGGTGTGAGAGAGTACATTATGTGAATGTAAGTGAGATGGTGATTATGAGATGGGGCCATTTTGTGGAACCAAATTTGTGTGTGCTCATAACATCTTTCATTCCAGTGAATTATTAATTATGTTTGTCATTTTAGCTTTGGTGAACAATCAAACTTCTCCTCATCATCCTTTTTAAAACAACACTTAACAGATTTCTGTTTTGGAACAAAACTTGTTTAAGGTTCCAAATATAGTGCACGGTATTGCCCATATATGATTAAAAAGGTTAGTTTAGTTTAGAAGATACGAGCATTCATAACAAGTGTGTGCCAGCTACACTTGGTTGCCTCCCTAATCTCAATTTAACGATATTTTCAATGCAAATCATTAAATAATGAAATTAGTGTATTGTGTGCCAGTAAATGATTAATGTCTTATCTCTGAACAATGCACATCTTGGAACCACTGCTTTAGAATTACACGCTCCATTAAAACAGTGAGAAGAAAAAACTCCCCTCCTCTGGCAGAGAGTACACTACTCTGTGTATCAGAGTATTCCCCGTGCAGCTCAGCAAATATCCACCGTGGCACTGAGCGGTCTGAAGAATGATGATTCGATAGTATTAGGAGACCGCTGAACCGCCCCAATTAAATGATACAAAAGCAATAAATACATTTAGTTCCAAGAGTCCTTTCTATCGATTCCCTAAAATTATTAGAGTTATTCATCTTTGCTCTCGAATGAGAAACTACAACTCCACAGTCTTCTATTCCGCTGAATATATTCACTCTTCAATATACAATATCATTGATTTATTTTTTTTAGAAAGTGCTGGCAGAAAAGAAGACACAACACTATTGTGCGATTCTCCCTGGTTTTAACCCACAAACTCTATTTGTGACACAGCGGAGCAACGTGGATATGAATTGTGCTTCGGCATATTCCCCTCTTTGGTTTTGTTTCGATGGGTTTTTCTCTGGCGACTTGATGCTCATATTGAAGTCATTCTTTTGGGCACAATGCTGCCACACACACACACACACACACACACACGATTTATTTTGACACGGTTTCAGTCGTCCATTTTAATTTTTCATGCTAGCCTATGACATTTTCTTGTTCATTACATCACCCCCAAAGAGTTTTTATGGTCCGATGCTCTGCTCTGCTCCGCTTCTGTCCTGTGATTAAATTAAGTAGAGACCGTGACTCAGCAGTGGAGTTTTGGAGTCGATCAGAGTTTGGTATTGGTTAATACAGAATCTATCTTCATGTTCAGTGCAGGTAACTATGTTTTAATATGTATTTCTCCTCTCATGAGTAAAACTAAGTATTCACATGTTTTAGCTCCACACCATTTATTTTATCTTTAATTGATTATATGTTGTGTAAGAGCATAAATCCTAAAATGTAATTTGTACGAGACATGTTTTTTGTCTCCACAGCTATAAAGATAGCAAGTGTTTGATGACTTTTTGAGGCCCAAATCCATCCTAAATTGTGCACACCTCGACTTTCAGCAAAGATGCCACAATTTGTAGGGTTGTAACATACAAAGAAATTTACATGAAGAAGGAAGTCTGAAACCCAATCACCAGCAAGTGCTACACAGCTGCTCGTCCTTCAAATTCATCATTCGGCATTTTAAGCCTTTGCACTCTCTTGCACTCCAAAATGAATGCTGAGCATGCAGTAATTAAAGTCTGTGAAGGTCATAGATATTGAGACCGAGTCTCTGACCGTCTCCTCCTCCCAACTTACAGTTAGCCTGTGATTTCCACTCGCACATCTGGCAGGGAGTGTGCGGGTAACATGCCAGATGTGCAGCAGTGAGTATACAGAAGTGCTTACAACACTGTGTTCAACAGAGTTTTGACAAGTCTGTTTTCACACAGGTTCAAGTTAATTCCTGGCATAAATAAAAGCTATGTGGACATTTAATTCAGTGAGTCATGTTCAAGTAAAGCCACTATCCCATAGCATAATCTTATAATAACCTATGTTGGTTTTGTTAGATTTGGCAAAAGTAAGTATAATTTATTTAGACTTGCAATGGATCTTGGCTGTTATCTCACCTGTGTTTTATATATTTACTATGTATTGTCATTCATTCTTGTGTCAGAAAGCTAGTAAAAAAAGATCCCTAGGACACATCTACTGCAGATGAAGTCTGTCACCTTTTTTGTCCGGTTCGCTGATTTCTGGCATCTTGGAAAGTCAAAATCAATTTTTTCTGTCCTCCATTGATGTCTTCTGGTTCCGCCTTTCCTCCTTTGACTTTGACTCAAATTAGTGATAAACAACAGAGATTGGCAGCGCATATGCAAACAGGATGTACAAAACACAGGTGACTTACGTTCTGACATTCACACAGTGGTCTGAACACTAAAACACAAAAGATTGTCAAGAGTATACAACATACTGAATAACTTGATTTACAACAGACAATATATTTTTTCACTTTAAAAACAAGAAATGCAAGTAAAAAAACTTTGGACCAAAACTTAAAAGATGAGGTTGTGATTTAGAGAAAATTAAGACAAATAAATGAGTTTGTCATGGTAACATACTGTAGGTCTTTGCAAGACATTATACATTAGAATCAACATGTTGACCAAGAACCCCAAGTAAATACAACTGAACTTAACTTTAATGTCGGGGGCTTTATTTAATCCTCGCCGTGCCTCGTCCATCTGTCTGGCTATCTGGTGAAACATGCTGAGCGGTGTACACAGGGGACTCAATACTCGTCTTTGAATACAGTTTTCCTGGATCACACGCCAAGAGAAGAAGAATCATCATAATTTCCCTGCTCGTGTGGGCCTCAAAAGAATCCTGTACTTTAGATAGTGGCAATTACAAAGCAGTATTGCTTGTGACAACAGATGGCTTTGAACTGCAGTTTGAACTGATAGCATTTACCAGGCTGAAAGATAACTTTATTCATTGCTCAAAACACTCCGCTGAGTAAGGTCAAATATATGTTTACATACGGTTAAAGTTTCTGATAATAGGAATGCTGCATGAAATTGATGTTTATTACCGCCCACTACTCACAAACTAATCATCTTATCGTGCCACAGTTATGGAGGGAATGGCTGTGGTTTGTGAACCACAACACCCATTCCTTTGTTAGATATAAACAAGGAGATGTGGGCCCACTTTGTCAGAAGGTGTGTTCCATGTGTTGATTTCTTCACTGGCTGCTCATCAACACAAAGGTGAGGTTTGTCATCAGGCACAATAAGTATACATCACAAATAGAATAACAGCGTGTCTTTTCCAGTGAAATTAACATTTTAATTAGAAAGCAGCAGGATCCAAGCTAATCTTTCCTTTCGGTTTTATCAACTTTTATGATATCATAAACAGGGGTTCTATGCTTCCTGGAAAACCTGCAAAACAATTCTCCAGTCATTGAAAATATAGAAAAAGATAGAAAAAGTCAAAATGACCTATTTTCCTAGAATGAAATACTATGTTATCTATCAGAGCACCCCAAAACATAAAACACTGCCATCTGAGGGGTCTAAGTTATGGTCAGGATCATATCAATGTTTAAATGGTGGTTTATGGACAGTATTTTGTATAGGCTGCTCTCGGATATGTCACCTTGTCGCACATGCAGATTGGAGGACTTAACGTTGCTTTCTTCCCAACTTGTTTTAAATAGTTGAATAATGTTAAATTGTTTAGCGTGTCTGGTTCAGTTGCTAAAGTTTATGCGCTTGCTTGCTGATTTTGACCTGCAAAGGTTTCTGGTTTCTGATTCAACTCTGGTGATGAGCAACGGTTTCAAATGTTTGTTGTGCATTGCTGAGACAGTTAGATAATAATGAATGAGAAGCCAGGGTCAAAACAATATATGTTAGCGGGAGCTCACAGTGGATGTAATAAGTCTTGGTAAAGACTCCACTTAATTATATAATTACTAGTGAATGGAGTAAGATATTTTGTGATAATCTAATAAGAGTATGTGGCAGTTAATAATTCTTGCAAACTTGACTGAAAGGGTATGCAAATCAGACTTCCACAGAGAGGAACATATTAGTGTATGCTGTGATTCCTGTCTGTCATGTCCGCTAGATCATCAATGAAAATGTCTTGTGTCCATTCAAATGAGCACGAACAGCCCTTGTGGGGCAAATCTTAAACTCTGGGCTGGTCGGCTGAAAAATGTAGAGTAGAAAAACATGTCTGTCTCATGAAAAAGATAATGACATGATCAGTGACCAATATAAACGTAACTCATATTCTCAGAAGTACTTTTGTATTTCCCCTTTGCCCTATAAGCAGGTTAGTAACCTTGAGCATTATCGCAAACCGTACTCTCATCTCGTCAAGATGCAAAAATCTCATTTACATGGCACATCTCTGGGAGAAGAATCCTGCGCTGCAAAATTGCATCGCAGGACTAATTGGATTTTCAAGAGCCTTCTCACATATTACCACATCTTTATGTGTTTTGTGTAGACAGCAATATTACTGCAGTGGAAAGGGTCGTGAAACGTTGAGTTATCTATAGACACTTCAATCAGTTTCCTGGTAATGAAGTCGCCGGTGTGATTGAGTAATTTATCGGTGTGGTTCTCGCCATGCTAATGGTGTTTTGCCTCATTAAGCAACATAGCGTAGGCGGATATTTTGTCTTGGGGGTTACCTGTGCAGGTTTCACTTTGGCTTCAGGTAATAATTTGCTCTCGCATCCCGTCGATGTGACATATCAGCTTCCGTTACACATGCTTATGGAGCTCATCATTTGTATTATATTTCATGTTTATTGTATCTGCACATCAGCAATAACTTCTTACTACAACAATATGCAAGTCTATTTTAGCCTTGTATCATTATCTCTGCGACAGCATTCATAGATCAGCATTACATAGTACTCCAAACACAAAAAGTAGGGGGAGGTGTTAATATAAAAATTCATTAGCCTGACAGTCTTTTTCTTCATCTGTAAACAATACCTAGTTCTGAGTGAGGAGTGCTGGCCATTAAATCATGAAGCAGCTCTGCAGAGGCCATTACCTTTAATGACTACATTGATGAATGATGGTGTTGGGTCAGGTTGATGGGGTCAGGGAGAGATCTGAGTGTGAAAGTACCCCTATAGTCCTCACAGGAAACAAGTTGTGTTTAACGATGTATTTTTAGACGTGTTTTTCTTGTTGGTGTTATCAAAAAGATAGTCGGGGTCATCATACACGCTAATGGCCGCAATCACAGTATACTTCCTGGAGAAACGAGTGTTGGCCGGCTCATATAAACTAAATGTTACAGTCGCAGGAAAAACAAAGAGCTGCACTGGCTTTTGGCTCTGCAGTGTGTACATGTTCGCTGGCCAAATTAATCTAATGCTTTAAAAACCACAAACCCCAGTGTGCAACCATCTGCAATTAGACTAAAATAATACACGGTTCATTTTGTTGCCTTGGAGATCTTCAGTTTTATAACCGTTCAAATGGCCTCTAAATCTCGGCGACCCCTCAGCCTCCAGTGTCGCTCTTTCCCCACAGCCACTGTTGTTAATGCTGTTCTCAATGTTTAGCACCACTACTGGTGTTTTCCCTAGGTTACCAATAACACTTTAATCTACACAAACCCCACTGTGTTAAAAAAATTAATAATTTAACACACAGGTATATAGATTCCAACGCACAGGGATTCAGTACATTCAATCAGGTTGCGTTACTGACCTCTCACTGCAGCCTGATCTCATGGGCAGGCGTATAAATAGTATGACATTTGAAGAACATTCTGCGTCTCATGATAACGCATTTTAGGCTTTTTAAACTTTTTACGCAACGTTGTTACCGTGAAAGGGCCGCATGTTATGCTTAGGAGAAACAGAAACAGAAAACAACGTAGAATAACTACTTCATATAAGTAAAATGTAAACAACAGAACATAGTTTGCATCACAAACATCATTAACATAACTTAAAATGAATGCAACAACACTATGGGACACGGACAGCATTCTCCTGTTTGGAGAATTAATTCTGCCTGATCCTTGTTTGATCCAACCAACCCCCCTCTCATCCCCGCCCACCATAAGTGGTCTTTCTCACTGAAAATTGAGCATAGTATATTCACGCGTATGTGTTTACACAGTCAGTACCGTCTACATGGCGCACAATGACACCCAAAAAGCAAAAATTAGGTTATTGAATGGTAAATGACTTACACATTTTCTTGTCATTCATACGGCATTTGGTGAGACAAGAGGGCTCACTGGTCTGGTCTCATCCAGTACTCGCAGCAATATCTACAAAAAATAATGTGCACAATTTGCAGATATCCCACAAAATGATTTTGTATGTTATCCATGTTATCCGTATAAGGACCGCCTGCCTATTTGACGATCTATTCCTAAACCTAACTAAGTGGGTTTGTTCCCTAAACATAACTGAGTAAATGTGAGAATAAAAGCCATCAATAAAGATATGCCACTTCTTAACAACTAATTAATTGCTCATTTCTTAAAGGCCTATTGACTAAAAGACATCATATTATTGCTTTTGTCAACATTATTCTGAGTTGCTCTGCAGAGAGGTGAAATTGTCATCATATCATGGCTGAATGGCAGAAAAGAGTCTCTCCTTGAAAATACAGATCTACGGTGGCTGAGGGAAGGAAAGGAGAAATAATGAAACTGGTGGAATCCTTAATAAATACCATCACGGAGCACTAAGGCCTGAGGTGTTAACCTCCTAAAACCGTTTAATCCATTCAACCAAATTCCTTTTTTATATCCTTGAGGTCTAAAAAACATTCATTTCCTTTTCATGAAAACATTTTCAAAGACACATTTTCAGTATTAGCTTTTTTAAATTCCACCTTAATTGCATCCTTGTATACAAGCTTGCCCTCTTCTTCTTCCCTGCATTTTCCCTGCATTGCTATTTCTCCCTTGCACCCTTGAAACCGACAGCAATTTATGAATCGTGACTTCCATGTGCTTGCGTGCTTGCATGTGCACCATCATGTAACTGCACAATACGAACATAATGGGGACCTACTTGTAAAACATTGCTCCATAGTGCTGCTCCTGTAACGATCAACAACTGAAAATACACACAATGTCAGTCATTTGGTGGACGCTTTGTACCAAACTATTACAATTAATATATGAATATATTTGTATAGACCTTTTGAAATGTTTATTCAGCTGACTTCAACTAACAATAGCTAGAGTTATAGCTATACATTCTTGAAGGCTAGTATTTCCTGAGGCTTCATTTATGACCATGTGGGCTGATTGCATAACAATTGCATAACCACCGAAACTCTGAGCTGCACACAGTTTTTCATCCTTTAGTCACAGGAATGTTCAAATGTTGTGTTCATGCACAAATGGTTAATGAGATGTGCAGGCTGAATGCTGATGTGCCATGATATGGACGTGTGACAAATAAGACAGACAGAATGAGTGGCAGCATGTCAAATCAGTGACATCTCAGACAGCCAAACCATTCTGAAAATGTGCAGGTATAGTGGTTAGATAGCAAAGTGAGAAGATTATTGCTGTGCTTTTGCAAAGGAAATGTGCCACAACAATTTTGACAATACATTTTTAAGAGTTATAAGTAAAGCAATTATGTCTAATATTTGCTGGTTACAGTGAGCAAACCTTGACCCTCAAATCAGTTTTATAACTGCGATTGTTTTACTTTCTTGTACTTTTTTGACATCTTGTACACTAAACAATGGATTGATTAATTGAAACATTTAAATACATCAATACATAATGGAAATAATCATTAGCTGCATCACAGGATCTTTATAAGGCTTTGTTTATTAACAAAATTAGGGCTGAGCCATATTCATAAAACCAAATATCACACTAATGTTCTTTCATACACCTTTCCCAATCGATGCATGAATTGTTCATTTCACTTACAGGTAGACGTAAAAGGTTCCAAAATGCCATTACTTTACTGTAAAGCAGCCTTTCAAGACCAAGAAAATGCAACATTTTAGTTAAGAATACTTAAACCAAAACACCAAACACCATCCCTAATGAGATATGCTCATATTCAACAACAACATTTCCCTAATATGCCTGACTTGAGCTAATATATTTCCTATGCTTTCGAAACAGTCTATTCCTCAGACAACATTATTGATGTCAACATAGGAAATAAAACTGCCTCTTACTATGTACATAACTTGACTTTCTGGCTCGGCTAGGCCTGGTGAACTTAGAAATAACTGCCAAGAAAGAAAAAAGGATCAGCCAAAACAATTAACATAAAAATATGCCAGAGAGTAGACACTGGCTATGTGCAGAGCCAGAGAATAACAGACAGCCAATTTATGAGCCCGTTTGACACGTTTGTCGTTTTGCTTTGATTTAATTGGCATATGGTCAGAAATGGTTATTCAGCGGGAACAAAAGGCGAAGTCCAGAGACCGCGTATCACCATGGCATTAAAGTGTTATGGTCTCTCAGAGCTTTGGAGTAGGATGGGGGACCTTTATTGATTTATCCAAAGGGTAGAGTGCTCATTTCTGAATCTGCATTAAAACACTTAATTGTCTGGTTATTTAGAGAAGATTGCACAAAGATTGCTCTTGGGGTAATTATTTATTTTGGTGTTGAAAGCCATGTTACTTAGTGAAAAATAGAGGGTACCTGTGACAGGCTTATGCAATATTATGTTAAGCTATTCTGGGATACTCAATCAGAGTGTGTAAATCCACATTAGACCTCAGCTCGTGAAGGGGTCGATAGCCATGGTGCTTTGTGCATGCAAAATGTAACAAACAAGAAAGTAGTTAAGACATTTTAAGAGAACAAATGGCTGTCAATGGACGTGTTTGCCGCTGATGGATTTAACCCGTGACTTTCTAATTACAGCACAGTATCTTTAAACCACAAGGGCACCTCGTCTACGCGCAACCAAAGTCATCAAACTGTGTGCAAGATTTTCCCTCTTGGTGTTTAGTACAAGAAAGTTTTGCATTGTATTTTTTTAGGGGGGGTTTCTTGTCCTTGGACTTCACTTTGTCTCTGTACTTTCTGCTACATCTCATCCTGCCTACCAAGATGTTTCAGTGCTTCCAGGCTCGGGTATCCCATGTCCTCTGTGGCTCAGTGGGCAGAGAGATACACTAACGCTGCCAGGATTAAGGATTTTATTACATGTGTGGCTCAATAGATAAAGCAGCGAACGGACACCACCAAGGTTAGGGGTCTGCTGCTGTTGTGTGACAGCCCATCATAATCATGATGCTGTAAAGATGCAGGACAGGAAAAAACACTTGTTCTCCAAATCCAATATATAATGGAGGCACCGGTCGCACATTGTTGCCAGGTAAACAGAAGTGAAAGTGGCAAATGCGATGGCCATCTGCATTGTACTGTATGTTTGTACCTGAGGATCTTTAATAACCCGAATAGGCCTCATAGTTCTCCTTTCTCCAAAAAAACATACCATCTTTTGGTACTCAAACAGTTATCACAAAGAGGGCTGCAACTAACTAATGTTTTCATTATTACTTATTTTAAAAATGTTTTGTTGAATTTTCCAGTTACTGTCACAAAAGAAGGAGAGAAAATAATAGTAATAGAGAAGAAACACAAAAACATATCATTCAGTTCCACAACAATAAAAATTACAGTAGTTGGTCCTTAGCACCTTACAGACTTCATATAAAAAGCTCTAGTTAAAATGGCAGATGCATTCACATCTACCTATTAGAAATTATTTCCACATTTTATGAAAGTTAGCTGTCTTGGAGTGCATTAGACAAGTCTTATATTATCCCATAGCAACCATTGAAGTAATATCTACTTACTTGCACAGAATGTCATAACATTAAACAGTTGTATTTCTATGATGTACATTCATAATTAGAATACTCGGAAAACCAAAGAAAGGAGATCCTTGATCTAGTTGAGGCTCACTTCCTGACATGTTCAGCATTTCATACATGACAGTTTCCCAGTATTTGGGACAGGACCAACGTTTATGTGTAAGGCTGCCTATTTTCATCATTGATTTCTCATTTTGTTTCAGAAGTGTCAGTGAAATATGTATACTCTAATTGCGTATGGCACCAGGAGATACTTTTAAATTGCTTGTTTTGTCTGAACAACAGTTGAAAACCCAAAGATATTCACTTCACTATCAAAAACAGCAAAGAAAAGCCTGAAAAAGTCATCACATTTTAGAAAGATATTCTGCATTTAGCTTTTTTGTAAGAAAAATACTTGAACAATTATTTTATTATCAAAATCAACTGAATGCCGTTGCTTTAATCACAACACAATACAATAATATATTTATAATAATTCAACACAGAGATGGAAAAATAAACATTTATAACATTGAGCATTTATACACACCAACAAACTTTGTTTACAGCAATCAATATATTTCTGTTTTAACTCAAGTGTCTGCTGCAAGTAGATGCAGACGAAGTGATATCACTATAATTTAAGATATTATGTGGATTAAAGAGCTCCTAACACATAATGCTGGTGTTAAAATTCATAAAAATTGCCATTTTATGGTTAAACATTTTTCAAAACGCTATCTACTGTTGTAAATCAGCACTAATCTTGCAAGACCAATTCTGAGATAGAGTCAACCTTTTGGGACTAATCTTCATCATGAAACAAAAGAATATTAATGGCCTCTAGTCAGACCCTCCACCTTAACTCCTCCAAGCCTCCAGGAAGCGCGCTGGGTTTTGAAGCAAATTTTACATAGTTGCCAAACAGTGGAATTACAACGTCCGGGTCCATCACGCGTTGCCGTTGGGCCCCAAAATACTTTTTCACATAGACCTACATTGGGAGAGAGATGTCTGTAACTCAGATATTTTTTTTTCTTTTAGGTGAAACAAATGTATAGTACCAACACTTGAGTAAAGCTTATATAAATCATTAGGTCCCAAACATTTTTAAATACAGTTAAATACAACAATTTTCCTTTCTCCGTTCATGCGTATGAGTCGGAGAAGAAGTCTGGACCAAGGACGGGGAGGCAGAGTTTAAAGTGCTAGTGCGCATGCTCTCTGGGCCCCATGGAAACTTAAATCTGCAGGAAGATGAGGGTAACTTAATCTGGGCGGCCGTTAATGAAGCATGAATGTGCGTGCTAAACGCAACAACAACCCAGTTAAGTGAATAACATGGCCTGTCTCCTGATTTATACAGTATGTGTCTTTTGTGAGGAAGGAAGTTGGACACATGGGCACATTAATTTAGTGGTGCTTAACTCTACAAATTCACCTGAATCTAACGCTTAAACTGTAAAATATCCGTCGGTCTTCCATAACCTGAAACTTTCTCACTTTCAGTCAAAACTATTTGTGATTAGTGTAAACAGGAAATAAAGATTCATGAAGTAAAAACAACATGGAAGTGCTTTGTTAGAGAAGACTTTTCTAAAAGTTAGTTTTACATATATATATATATATACATTATTATATCAGCAGCAGAAAAAAAGTCTCCATCCAATTCAGACTTTACTATTAGTTTAATTTAGAACTGAAACAGTTTGATTAATTTAACTAATTGAGTAATTGATAAGTCTAAAATCTTCATGGCTGATTAATCGTTTGAGTCCTTTTTTGAGCAAAAATTAAAAGCATAAAGCAGTTGTAGCTTCTCAAATGTGAAGATGACCTTTTTGTTTTATGATTGTAAATAGAATATTTTATGGTTTTGGACTTCTTATTTAACAAAACAAGCAATTTCCTGACGTCATGTCACATTATTTTTCACATTTCACTTCTAAAAAATATTTATCAATGCATGAATCCTGAAAATCATATATCAGTGAAGATATTTGTTAGATGCAGCTAGTTTGAGTAATGTTTGTTAAAAGCTACAATGCACAGACTTTTTGGGAAATTACTGAGCCTTTTAAAAAAACTAAATATATGTTTTTATGTATTGAGAGATGGACTATTTCACTGCTAGTTTCAGTCTTTTTTTGAGGAAATGTTAACAATAAGAAAAATACATAATACATAACACTTAGAATTGTCCACCAAATTTAGCATTCCTCCAAGTTTGCTGAGATATTGATGAGCTTAATTATAAAATGTGTTTTGGTGAAGATACAATTTTACCAACAGTGTTTTCCTGATGGTGTGTCATTTTAGTAATGCAGGCGACAAAATGTTCATCCATGAAAACACTTTAAACCTCTATGTTGAATCTTTATCCGTCTCCGGCTCTATATGTGTTCCTCTCTCTCCGACACATTTCTCACTCAGGAAAGCTATTGATTGAGATTACTTGATCCTCAGCGCTTTGATGTTTCCGCACACCGCTGTTTTCCTGCAGGACATCTTTGTCTCTTCCACACAAAGATGTCCTCATCAGCTTCACCATGTTCAGAGATTATCTTCCAGCAGGTTTCACGTTTCATCCCATCACACAGACACTTGTGTTGCTTGATGTTTTAAGCAAAGTGTTTGGTTAAAAGAAATAAAATGTATGTCGTCATAGAATGCTTATGCTTTACGGGGCTTCAAATTATAATAATTGTATCATCAGTTGTTGCATAATTTGAATATCAAATACAAAGGAAATATCCCAAAGGGATTGTTCGTGGCAAAAGGCATTAAGTTAAAAGACATCTTAATTAGAATCACTGACATACTGCAAATTAAAAAGCAACCAAAGAAGTGTCTAAAAGTATGATGAACAGATACTTGTATCTGCTTAAAGCAGTGACCGCAAAATTGCTGTCTAAAGTTTTTGTTTCATTATCCAAATTCAGACGGAAGAAGCTTATAGCAATTTCTGTTAATGTTGAAGATAATTGTGTGAATTTAAAAGAGCAGTTCAAGCACCAGTAACCATTGTATAAACTACTTTAGAATATCAATTTAGAATATCTGCTGGGATTGAACATTAGGCTTAGATCTATCGTTTTTCTTTTTCAGTGAATCAAACGTTAGTATGATCGTGGTTTGTGAATCTTCTCGGTGGCCTTGGTTTTGATAATGCATTTGTCTGCCCCAGTTGTTTTATGACAGGGTCTAGATTGGGTTTCCTTGGTCAGCCTTGATTACAACTGCAGCGATGCTCATTTCACAAAAGAACAGCTCAGCAGACGCCACACCCTGTTGTATCATCGATGACAAGCTCAAATTGCGCGCACTGCCAAAAAGGTCTCTCTGCTGTGGAACAGCACCAGCTGGTCTGTAAATCTTCTGTTTATTAGTGGGGTGTTGAATTTTTTTTTTTTTACCGAATATACCTGTTGTGTTGCTCGACATCTCTACTACTCATCTGGAGAGTTGAGCATGTTGCCATGGGAGTCCTGTATGTCAACGGTGACATAGCTGTTAAATATGTCACTTGCTGCCTTTGTTTATTTGCCTCGGTCTAAATGGTATGAATGCCCTGTTATGAGCTCCCTCCCTCTAATCCACAGTTGGAGTTATTTATACTGCTGTGTTGTCACTGTGGATCCAATTTCACCACGAGTCTGAGCTCTGAAAGAGAAGTCATTGTCATGTGTCATTGTCAGGCCGGCTCTACATGCTGCGTCTCGGTGCATTTTCTCACCAGCAAAAATTCCTTATCTTTCTCACATAATGGTCGAGGTGGAGAGAGAATAATGTTGTGTTTTTAAAATATCATAAAGACAAATCTGATGTGGATTCGACCTTTCAACCCAGCCCCAAGGTGGCAAGCGATGCAAAGCAAAAGATAGAGCGAGGCAGTCGGAGCTGGGCAGCGCTGCAGTTCAGAGGCAGGCGAGTTTAAACTCAGATATGGTGTCGGGGGAATACAACTCTCCGTTTGTTCCATTAGTCTCCTCCCCTGGCACATCCTATTCCTTCTGGGAATTAGCCTGTCGATAAGACAGCATCAAGCCCACAGCAAAGGATGGAATCCATTTAACCAGCGTTTTGTTTTCGACATTTTTCAGCCGCCATCTGGAAAATGTCATGGCAACCTTATCACAAAAGTCACAGGCTGTAGTGTTGACAGTCGGCATCTGACAGATAGAAGTGTGTTGGGAATAATGTGACATGTCAGTTCATATATGGTCTAGCCACTTTGCTGAGTTGGCCCGAACAAGACATGAGTGCTAATGCAGTCAACAGTGCGGAGATGATTGTTATGTTTGGTTTGTACATTTTGTCCCAGTTTATTTGCACAGTAACATTTTAAACAAATATATGATTATGATGATTACTAGTAATGCTTGTTGTTATAATTATGATGAGTAGTATTTGTCATAGTAGCAGTAGTAGTGGTGTTAAAGGTGGTGAAATAATGGTGGTGGTGGTAGTAATAGTTTTAACTTAAAGTGGTCCTTGAGTTAAGCTATATTAGTCAAGATATAATGGCATTGGTAACAGTGTAGTAGTGGTCCACTAGTAGTGGTAGTACTAGCAGTGGGGGTAAAGGTAATGGTATGACAGTAGTAAAAGTAAAGGCATAATACATGTAGTAGTACCAGTAGTGGTAACATAAGTCCTTGAAATACAAGTGAATAAGTAGTAGCAGTGGTTGTAAAGTTTGTATATTAGCAGAGGTAGTAGCATTTGCAGGCATAGTAATATAAATAGTAATGGAAGCAGCACATGGAGTGGTAGTAATCATATATACAGTATGTAATAGTAGCAGTAGTACACGTGGAAGTATATTATTTGTAGGCTTAGTAGCAGCACCAGCAATGGAAGCATTAGAAGGAGTGGTAGTATTGATACAGCTGTAATTGTAGGGGTAGTAGTAAAAATGGTCATTACAGGAGCTTCTGTATTGGAGACAGGAATGGTAGTAATAATTAGATGTTTTTTTTATTATAGTAGCAGATATTTGCAAATAAAATTATAGCACAAGTAGTAGTAGCAATATAAAAAGTGGTCTTGATTATAGTGATGGTAGTAACTTGAGAATTTCATGCTGTCCAGCTTGTGACACGTAATGTCTGTTGTCATATTTTAAGAAGACGTCACCCTAAAAAATAAAAAATACGAGAACAAAATACTTAATTTGAATAAAGTAATTCATTCAATTGAATGTGATTGATATTTGGACTTTACAGGGAGCGCTTTGGAGTGATTGAAAATATTTGGATCACAAGTCTGAACCAATCCTAAGCAGCCACCACTGGAATCTTATTCTATTTCTCGTACACTACTAAAAGTATTAGCGTAGCTTAATCTTTATATGCAACTGTGCAGAAATAACGGCCTCAAACAGAATGAACAGACATCCATCCATCCATTTTCAGCCGCTTATCCGGGGTCGGGTCTCGGTGGCAGCAGGCCCAGTAGGCTGACCGAGGCTTTCCTCTCACCCGCAACATTTTCCAACTCATTCTGGGGGATCCCGAGGCGTTCCTAGCTCAGCTGGGAGATATAATCCCTCCAGCGTGTTCTGGGTCTTCCCCCGGGCCTCCTACCAGTTGGGCGTGCCTGGAAAACCTCCAGTGGGATGCGCCCAGGAGGCATCCTGATTAGATGCCCGAACCAACTCAGCTGACTCCTTTCGACTTGAAGGAGTAGCGCCTCAACTCCAAGTTCCCTCGTGATGTCCGAGCTCCTTACCCTCTCTCTAAGGCTGAGCCCGGCCCCCTACGGAGGAAACTCATTTCGGCCGCTTGCATCCAAGACCTCGCTCTTTTGGTCACGACCCAGAGTTCTTGGTAAATTGAGAACTTCGCCTTCCGGCTCAGCTCCCTCTTCACCAAGATGATCCGGTGCAGCAGAATGAACAGACAAGCAAAATAAAAACTTGGATCATAGTGTTGTTTTTTTTGTGTTTTATTGCTGTATAAATGCAGGTGATTAAACGGCTCTTTAAGAAATATGCCTGGTCGTTGTTCTATGGGGCTGGAATTCTGCAACATTAATTATATTAGGAGCAGCAGTTGTTGTTGTGCCACTAAAAGCAGTGTTAGTACTTGTAATGGTACTAGTATAATTCCATGCTGCTTGACAGTGTGACATACATTTGAGTGCTGTAGTACCATATGTTCTATTGGCTTTTCTCAGGTACACAACACCGCCCATGATGTCTCTATTTCAAACCAGCAGCTCTTGAAGGCAGCACCCCCTTTATTTTTTTTAAGTGAGTCCTCCTTTCAGCAATTGCAGTATGCCATGGTGCAGCAGACAAGCAATTAGTCCACAAAGGCCAGACAATTACAGAGACTGCAGCAACACTTCAAAGAGACCAGGGCATAAATCCTTAAGGGCACAGTATGCATCCCTTTGCACATCTCCGCTTGTTGGCAGTTTGTTATTTTGTCTGCAGCTAGTGCAGAGAAGCAGCTGGAACACGTCAGTCTGAGTCTCCTCTGAGCCTTAGGCGAGATAAAGCGTCTGAATTGTCCTGGAAACACAGAGGGCGAGACCTGTCAGTAATTTTGGAGGAAGTATGCCTCCTCTGTGCAGTTAGCATTTGCTTTCCTGTTGCGGCACTGCTGTGAATACTTAGCCCGCGCCAGGTCTGACCTCCAGTCTCAATAGACATTTGCATCTGAATCATCGGACTCTGCCTCTCATTCGACATTCACATTCCAACAGTCAGTGAATGAAATGATGGAGACAATCCTATCTGTGAAGTTGGCTGGATGGGCTGTATTATGACTGAAAGGTCACTGACTCAATCATACAACCGCTAACATGCTCACTCCAGCCAGTTGTCCAGTTGTTGTGTAAATGTACTGGGAAAGAAAAGAAAAAATGCAGTTGGGAAGGCGACGAAAAAAACAACATGATTTTAGTTTTCCTGTGATTTTTGTTACAAACAAATTAAATAAAAAAATTAAATTAGTGATATATTTCGTGAATACAATAGAGCACTGAGTTGTATGTTGTTTACTTTTGAGTAAAGAATTGTAAGAACCTGAAGAACTGTGAATGATGAGAGGCTGCTGTGCTCAGCGTCTTGCCAATTGCTTGATTGCACTGTAGGTGATTGGAGGAAAAACACTGTCATTAGATCAGATTACAATGATTTGTTAAAATTGCAAGCTCTGATACTTTTTCCAAGTATGTGAGGTGAATTATGTGGGATAAATATGGCAACTGGCAAACTGTAGAGCTCAATACCTAAAGACTGTGTGTTTCAAACCTTCTGATACCTTTTATTTCTGTAAAACTAAATAAATGAACAGATACCAATGGTAGTTAGAGCCAACAAAAAAAATGTAGTAGTATGTTACGGCATTCATGCCAGAGGCCTCAACTGAAATAAGCTGTGCCAAACAAAAAACAGTTCTACCGGCACCATCCTGTTGTATGTACTTAGTTTAGACTCTTACTTCTTTTTTTTCATCCCTAACTGAATATTGAATTCACATTTGCTCCACAGATCAGTAACTTGACAGATACGTTACTTATCCGAATCCAGAATTGTGTAGTTTCTTGCGCATCTTATTATACAGGAAGAACCCTTTTTAAATGGAATTAGTTGAAAGGACTGAACTTCTGTTTAATTGTTGTCATATGGTCTCTTACATGGCTCTTCCATTTGCTCAGGTCTTTGGCTACATTGAGGTAACTGTCGGACACATTGCTGTCGCTTATGTCTGTAATGTCTTATGGTCCATGCCAGGTTCGGGGTTAGGGTTATACACATACACGTAGTTTGAATAGAGAAAGAAGCATTTCAGTGAGTGGATGGCAGTAATACAGTGCTATAATGTTGCAGAAAATATTCTAGCAAAATAAAAAAGGTGTGGTCTTGCAACACCGGTCTCCCCCTATATGAAGGGAAAAGTAGTCGCTTCCAGTTTCAAACACATTAAGATGTTGAAAGTGAACATGTATTTCTTTTTCTGTGCACTGTGAGAGAGCACACAGCGGGGTGCAGGACAGTGTGAGCTTCAGTGCAAGTCCATCAAAATTAAAACTCCTCTGCAGTACACCGTGCTGCTTTAGTCACCAAAATGTTTTCAGCTATCTTGCCTTTTATCGGAGCGGAGGCTTAGGCTGTTATTGATGTCACACATTGATACGTCATGTGATCGATATACCACAGTATGCCATGTATACAAAACTTTACAGTCATCTTTTTAAAATCCCATTCTTCTTATGCTAGTTAACGATGTGCTGACGCACTCTGCTAATGTTACTTCCGCAGGTTTTGAAATCTCCTTCCAACCTGTCCGAGTACGAGTACCACTATTACACAACGTTTGACCATGACTGGCTCCACAAAACCGACCTGAGAATGATGAAAATCTAAAACAATTGCATGAAAGTCTATGGAGCACAGCTGTGTAGTTGGAACTGGTTGATGCTACGCTGTGATTGGCCAGTCTGAGTACGAGGGGCAGGACTTAGCAAAGGTTTAAAGTAGGGGTGGGGAAAAATGTATTCATGTAGGAATCTAAGATTCTTAATTGCTTGGCAATATCCCAAAAAAAAAAAAATTCTAGTTTTCCAACCACTGAAGACGCAAATATAATCACATAATAATCCATAAACAAATCCATAAACTTGTGCACACTTTGCTCTGCTTTCATAATTTAGCACACCGCCTTTATTGCGCACAGCAGACCTGCGTAGATTTTACAATTAGCACTCCTATCGACTGAAATGAGAATTTGAATCAGCAATCATTTTGAATCGAGAATCGATTTCGAATCGAATTGTGAAATACTGAATGGTTCACACCGTTTGTTTAAAGTGCGCAGTTTAGAAAACCTGATTCTTAGATGACAAGAAATCAACATTTCCAGTTGAGTGTTATTTGCTGAAATATTTATACTTGTGGTTTTTCGGATACCACCATCCACAAAATGCAATCAGCAAATTGAGACCCATCTTCCCTCTTTCTTTTGTTCTCCCCCAACTGCTTGATAATCACAGTGTAACAGTCACCATGTGAAGGAGCTGCATCCCAGAAGGAGAGTATTCAGCACAATGTGTTGTAAAAGAAATTACTACAATTAATCCAGCTCCCTGAGGGCAGATAAGTTGCCTGGAAATGAAGCCACTTTAGAACAGAAATCCCATCCGTCACTCAGCGGAGACTTAATGTTGACATTTGGGTGGTCCCATTACTTTGACCTTACCGTGTATGTAATTTATCATAAAAGGCACCTGCTGATCAGATAAGCTGTCTGTTTCAGCTTTGAAACATTTATATCAAAGTGCTTTTCTGAAAATCACTGGAGTGCAAAATTACAGCTCCAGTTACCTGACAGAGTCCTATCAAGTTTGTGATGAGGTGTCCAACCTGAATGCGAACCAATATTCAGCCGTGATTGTTCTCTCGGCCACTGGGCAGCATTTGGTTGATGATGTGCCGCCTTTTAAATACAGATGAGTCATGTGTGTCGCTAATCATCTAGCAACGTTTCCATCCGACTCTGAGTTGATTCAAGGGGCAGAGCATCTGAAAACAAACCAGTGACTCTCTATGAATACTTAAAGATGAGCTTCCTTTCATCTACCTTCGGGAATAAGTTATCTATCCCTGCTTGAATTTGTGATGTATTGACTTCCTAAGATAACTGATTTGTGTTGATGTATCAGGTTTTCAAGCCAGCACAAATCATTTTTCTCTCAGGTTAACATTTTTGTCCATTGCCCAGATGCTGCTATTCTGTTCAGGAAATTGACCAGAGAAGCAGAAAAGGAGAGACCACTTCCCCCGAATTGCTCCTGCTAAAACGAATAGTCTTACATCTGAACATGGTGTTCTGCTTGACTGGATTTCCTTTGTCGGAGCCCGACAGAAACCAAGAGAGAGAAAGGCGGAGAAAAATATGGATGAGGAGCCCGGTAAAAAAAGATTAGCTCTGCAAGATGCTCCACTTGCCACAGAGAAGAGACAAAAGGAAGAGCCAGGGGTTCCATGGCAGCAGGATCATAATGCCTCTTTTCTCTTCACCTCATCTTTCTTCACTGTCCTATTCACCTGCATGGCAGATACATCGTCACAAGCTTCAAAGCTAAGAGAAAGTGAACTTACTGTGCCGGCTTCCAGATCCTCAGGCTCCCTGGAGAACAGCTAAATGAGCAAAAAAATCCTTGAAAATCCCATTTGCAGAGAAGAAGCAAGACCAAGAAAATACCCAGTCAACCCGTCGTTAACTAAAAGGAGGTGTCACACTTTGTGGGTGGTTGTTTTATTTTGTAATTAAGTCCTGATTACCACACAGGAAAGCTTTCACCAAAGCAGGCTCTCGTTTAGTTAGAGCACCACGTATATAAGTGTAACTGAAACCCGCACCATCAACAAGGCATTGTGTGAAGTGATAAAGACAGACTGCATTAATAATTAGTTTTCCCTTTTGCTTTCTAAAGACTTTCACAGAAAACAAACGGAAACACAATGAATTAAACCAGAGCCAATTAATTCATTAAAAAAACGTAGGAGTAGAAGGCCGTGTGCAGTTCCCGGATGAGCAACCATTAATCATCATTCGACCAAAAGGTTGCAAGTTGCCAGTTGAAATCATATTTTAGGGTTTTCTGCTGGCCGGCACTGACATGCAGCAGTTACCGTATAATGTGTTTGGATGACGGGGACAGTAATTATAGCAGAGGAGAAGAGGGGGCAACAGAAATTAGATAATGAGAGAAAAGTAGATACGAAATTTGGGAATACGCTGATAGGGAGAGATGGCTGGATTTCAGAAGGAACAAAGGAAACTAGGGATGCACTGATCCAATATGCCGACCGTCACCGTTCCTTGTCCATTAATCTGTTGATTATTTTCCACGATAATTTGATTAGTTGAAAGGAGAGTGAAAAATGCTCCTCATGTGACATCTTTAAGGTCTTGTTTGATCTGACAACAGACCAAAAGACGTTCAATTTACAATGATACAAAGCAGAGAAAAAGACAAAGATGAAAAAAAACAAATGCTCATTTTTTGATAAACGACTTAAATCGTTTATCAGAATAGTTGACACATCTTTTCATCCTAATGAGCTCTAATACCGACCTTCTATAGGTTGTGGTGTGTCTGATCCAAATCAAATATAGTTTCTTTGTCTATCTCATTAAAAATCTGTGTTTCCGCCATCATCTACATTCCGTTTTTAGCACCACAGCAATCTCTGGCAATATTACATAAAAAAGTAATTCAAATTAGTTTCACAAATTTGGCACACAGAGGACTGGATCTGTATCAGCAGACTGTGAGTTGAGATATCGGTATCTGGATTTAAAAAGTTTGATCAGTTGCTCCCTTAAGGAAAGACAAAGACTAAAGAAGATGCAAGGAGGTGGGATGCAAAGGGGAAGTGAGTAGGTGGTGGGAGGAAAGGACAATGAAAGTGAAAGGAGCAGAGGAGGAGCTACAGGAGGCTGAGGAAATGTTGGATGTCTGCCCCGCTATTGTAACGCTGCCAAATTCCCTCTTGGACCCGTGAGCTGCTCGAGCAGTTGAGACAAACTGTGGGAGGTTCTGGGATGCTGAGATTCATCTCGACTTAGGGCGAGGGACATCTCGAGCAATGATGAAGAGGCAGGTTATCATTTTCATCTGGATATTATTAGATTATTCTGCGAGTGATGCATTTCACAACTGCACTTTGCTCAACTTTGGAGTCAGATGTCATTGAACAGGCATGAAATTAAAATGATCAGTCAGAGGAGCTCCAGTCGGAATTGTCAGTCTCTCAGTGGGATCGTCAAATTGACATTTCTTCATGACTCTTGCATCATTGTGAACAGAGCGTGTAAAAGAAAATGCATGAAAAAAGCTTGAACTGACAACTTTTGATGAATAGCGAGACGGCTTGTGTGCAGAGTTTTTCTATTAGGAAATGGGTTTCGCCCAACTAAGTGGTGAGTGCAGTGTCACTACTTTACTACTTTACTGACTTAACTGATTTGTTATTTGTTTTACACATTTCCCTAAGAAGGGGAAGATCTCTCTTCACCAGTTAAATCAAAATTATTAAAGTACTGTAATTAAGCACAAATTGAAGGTACATTTCATGCAACCTTTACTCCACTACGTTTGTCTGATAGCTTTAGTTAGTTTTCAGATAATTTTTCATACCATTCATACCATGAATTCCATATTTGGTGTTTTTGAATTTGAATGTTTCTGATATGAACTGGAGGATTTTTTTTTCTTTCTGAGCTGTAGTAGTGGTATAAATTGGCACAACCTGAAACAAATAGCAGTAAAATGCACCAGTAATACAAAAACATAATGTATAATAAAACACCAACAGGGACTTTTTTATTTATTCTGCAGAAAGATTCATTTTACTTTTGGTACTTTAAGTACATATTTGCCGATAATACTTACATACTTTTACTCAAGTATTGTTTCGAATGCACTGTGGGATTAATACTTAAAGGTCCAGTGTGTAGCATTTAGGGGAATCAATTGGCTATATATAATATAATATATGGATATAACATTGATAAGTATGTTTTCATTAGTGTATAATCACCTGAAACTAAGAATCATTGTGGTTTCGTTACCTTAGAATGAGGCGTTTATATCCTCTATATGGAGCCAGTTGCCATTTTTCTACAGTAGCCCAGAACGGACAAACCAAACACTACCTCTTGACTGGGCCTTTTGCGAGCCACCGTAGTTTTCCTACATGTACTTCATCCACCACGGCGCTTCACAGGCGTGCACCCTCAGACAAGGAAAGCGATCACAAGCAAAAAAAAAAAGTTCGGGCACCTTCCACAGCAAAAGCAAATATCACGTATTGTCAAGAAGTTGACAAACCATCAACTGATGTCTCAGTATTTTACAGTTTTTTCAGCATTGTCTTATTTGAAAATGTCATGTTTCATTAAATTATAGATTCGATGTTTCCAGCAGACTTTTTGACTATTACATCCAAATCATTAATATCCCACTCTGATTACCATCCCCATCGTCTCAGGGACACTGAGCATGTCTATGCAGTATATATGCCTGTCAGCAGTGACATAATGACATCCTTTCCACAACCCTTTTAAAGGAGCCTCAAGTGTAATCGGGTCTCTCGTTTGACTATGTATGTTTGTAGCATAACTTTACTGATCCAAATAATTGCACCTACACAAGCATCAGAAATGGAAGACATGATTAATTTACACAGGAGAGAGATTCTGTGACACTTTCTATTTATAAAGGATAAGGCCATAGACAGTGATGTTTCATGAATATCACAGTATCATTACACATTAATATAAAGTCCCTCAGACAAATGAATTTTTTAATTGAATATGCTTGCAGAATTGATGGAGTCTGTGGAGGTTTATCAGTCAAAGTCTCCTCCACTGTGTGTAACGAGTTTCAGTGAAAGAGCGGATTACAGATTGGCCGGTTGAAAAACAGATGTGCAGCCATCAGATTCTCTCTCTTCAGCTTCCCCATCTGTTCAAAAAAGCAAACATAACATGCATGTACCACAACTTTAACTAAAATCAGTATTCGTCACACACAAGACATTATCATCAGCTGCAAACACAAAAGAAAGTGGACCTCAAAAGAGAGCAGAAACTATCTTGAGAAAAAAGGAAACAAAGTTCACTTTGTTGACTTTTTTTATGAGTAATGTGCTTCACAGAGAGCTGACTTCCATTTATTCTGATTTATTTTGGTTAGATGATAATGATAAAACAAAGATGCCACCTATCCTCCAGAGTTATTTCCATGAACTATCCCTGCTTGTTACTGAATTTCCACAAATTTGACTGAATGTATACTGGAAAGTATGTAAATCAGATGAGATACAGCTCATTTTTGTTTGCCCACACCATCATTAACTGTATTCTTTTGGGCTTACTTTGCTCAAAATGGGCTTTAAATGATACTTAAAGAGTAGATCTATCAGTTAGGAAAAAGTATATATTTCTTTATGCAGCATTGACTTAAAACAGTAATATACTTCTTTTTTTATCACAGCTAACTTTACAGAGGGAAAAGATGTTGTGCAAATTGTAATTTATTGCCTTTTGCAGTCCCTGGCAATTTAAGCAACATGACACTGAAAATCAATCACTTTCCAGCACTTATGTATCAAACAAAACAACAAGGGGAAATTGTAATGAAAACTCATTTTCAGGCTCAAACCGTAATTTATTCAACAAAGAATCTGCACCAAACCCAATGCTCTAACTATCTGCTTTTAGAAACGGAGATGGTGACAGTTGATTAGGACTATGAACAACAATATATATCTATATAATTAGATCCTGAAAGCACGGACTACATATACTCCTGGAATGTGTTTTATGTTTACGATGGAGATTCATGATAGCATCTGCAGCTGACACACAAACAGCCAATTATGTTTAATTATCTAATCTCTTTGCATAAACTTTACTCATTCCACTGCCTTGTGTCAACGACTGTTTGATGGTACCACAATCAGACTAAGATGTGGAGTTATTTTTCTGGCCAGGTACAGTGAGCTCAAGAGGTTTGGTTGGAACACATCCACTGAGAACCAGATGAACCCAGTAACCAGCTGCACCAATTAATCAATAAGCCCCGAAAGACTAAATAGGCTGCTCGTCAGTTCCTTCCCAAATGTATGAAAACAACTCATATGAGGGTTTATTTGAATGTGCTACCTCTATGGTAAAGGTCTGGTTACGTTTAGGCAACTTAATCTATATGGTTAAGGTTGAGAAAACATTTAAATCATAGTTACTGGTACAAATTCTGACCATGTTTCCAGGAATCGGCGAAAGAAAATACTAATTAATGCATGTTTTCTTCCACTACAGCTATGAGAATATTAGGAGACGTCGAGATAAGTTGGTGAAGATATCTCCAGTTGGGTGCCATTAACCACTGCAGAAGAAGAGGCAACACGATTAAAAAAGCGTCAGTTGAAGCTCAAACACAAAACAACGTAGAAAATGTGTTTGTTTCATGAATAATTTAAGGCGCGTTACAGTTTTCTCATCGCTCCGAGAAAATATGATGTCTCTTAAGTGGGACTTTGAGTGACGTTTAGGTCACATGCTTCATACGTGATTTGTTCGTTTTTTTCAAAACCGTTATAAAATATAAATAAAAAATCTTCTTTTCAGTGTTTCCTCATAGGCTGTAAGTGTTTTAACAAATTGCTATTGCCGACAGTTTTCCGTGGAAAGCAGTTTCCAGTTAGTGTCATACAGGAAAGAAAGTTTCAGTTACGGTGTAACTCAACCTCTTAAAATTCCTCATGAACCCCTTTTCAATCTTCTTCATTGTACATATAAAATAAAGCATGCATGAGTCTGTAATTACATTGCCTATTTATTGCCTCATTTAGGAGATTTTTTTTTTTACAGTTTCCACAGCAGCCAGCATGGCTTTCCAGTTAAATAATTGGATGCAAAGACAAGTGACAGAAAAGTACATTCATCCAGGCAGGTGTAGGAGGGACTCATTTCCATCTTTTTCCATCTCTGTGATAGATACAGCAGCATTTATACATACAGGTAAGCAACAAAATATAAAAAATGCACAATATATATATATATATATATATAAAAAAAAATAGAATATTATAATAAGAAAAATGCACAATATATACCAAAAATAGGGGGGGGGGCAGCAGAGGTGTTTGGGAGGTGTGGTGTGTGGAGGAGACAGATGAGAGCTGTGAACTAAACCTGTAGAAGAAACAGTTTAGCTCATTGGCCCTCTCCAGGGAGCCCCCTGGTTGTATCCCTCCAACCTTGAAGCCAGTTATCTGCTTTATCCCGGTCCACATCTCCCTCACATTGTTCTGCTGGAGTTTGGCCTCAAGCCTCCTCCTGTAGGAGTCCTTACACTTCCTGAGCTTGTCCTTCAGGTCGCGCTGTACTCTCCTGATCTCATCCCCGTCCCCAGACCTGAAGGCTGCTTTCTTCTTATTAAGAAGAACTTTCAGGTCACTGGTGATCCATGGCTTGTTGTTGGGTGGATGGTATGGTGGTGAGTTGACAGAATTTAATATATTCCGTGATGCAGTCCGTCATGCTGTTGATGTCCACACACAGCACATCCCAGTCCGTGGACTCAAAGCAGTCCTGCAGGGCGTCTTTAGCCTCCTGTGTCCACCTCCTCACGGCCCTGGTGGTTACAGGCTGCCTCTGCACCAGAGGAGCATACTTTGGTGTTAACAGGACCAAGTTGTGATCAGACCTACCAAGGGATGGTGTTCATTGCTGCCTGATGAAGGAACGTACACAGCGACAACAATGGTGGACGAGAATTCCCTCTGCAAATAGTAAGGGACGCATCCCCACGGCTAGAAGTTCAATGTCCGGGCCACCTCTCGTTGCACCACCTTTCGTTGCACCACCTCTCGTTGCACCACCTCTCGTTCACATACATTGCAATCCCACCACCTTTCTTCTTAAAGCTCCGTACAACGTCTCTGTCCGCCCTTAGAGTGCTGAAGCCGGGAACGGCTGCACTTTGGTCCGAGAAGTGCAGCCATGTCTCAGTGAAACACATAATGCTGCACTCACGGTACTCCCAATGGGTCTTTACCAGCGCGCCGAGCTCATCTGTCTTATTGGCCAGGCACCTCACATCCCCCATTAAAATCGACAGAAACGATGGTTTATATTTCCTCCTCTTCGCCTTCAACTTAGCGCCAGCTCTGCAACCCTGACGTCTTCTCCGCAGTTCCCCCGGGATTTCAGGCAGCAACGGTAAGTACACTCAGTGCAATCAGCTGATCGCGAGAGTAATCAATACCCCCAGTCCACTGTGCGTGGCTCTCCATTACAAGGAGAGAAACAATTCACATGAATGATGATTTTATATAAAATGAATTAACAAAGTCTCTATGTTTGCTTATATGTTTTCTGGAAGGTTTGGATACTTTGCCTACCGTCCAGCCTAACAGTTTGTGTTGGTCTGAGTTTGTGCAGTTTTTGCAGTCTGTTAATGAATGAATGTCGACCCTCCTCTTTTGTCTTTTGGCTCCATTTTGTCAGATCCAGTTGAGTAATGCTCGGAGACATGATCAGGCGCTACCTTCAGAAATGAAAGTTAAAGAAAAAAGATGAAAATGGATTTCATGCCCGAGTTGTCACGTGAAATGAGGATTATAATGTACATGGCTCCTCTTTAATTCATAAACCTCAAATTCAATTAATTCAGCAAATATCGTAAAGTAAATGTAATATTCTCCTTAACTTATTAATATGGCTGCACTGTTCTTCCGAGGCTCTCTTATGTTGAACTCCTCTTTTTTTTTTAAATGGTGATATATGCATGATTACCAATCCACCTTTGTTCCTTGATAGCATCTTTAAAAAAAGAAAAAGGACTCAGCAGCCGGAGGCCAACAGATCTGTCATTGTTGCACCCTCTTAGTGACTCATTTGGTATTCTTAAATCGTGCATATTTCTCCTTTTCCTTATTCATCTCCTTGGCATTCTTAGTAGCCAATCTCACATATGAATAGGTACTGTATGAAGCAGAGCTATTACTGTCCCACTGAGTAAAAGATTCACTTCTCTCTTTTTACTTTAGGCGATCAGAGAGAAATTGCGAGGAAGGTGTGATAAAGGTTCTTTGTAAGCGACGACAAACACAAAGGGAAATAATCCTTAGTACTGTTTGTATTGTTTATCCTTCTTAAGCATGGTGCCAACAAAAAAACAAAGAATGGGCACTGACCTTCCTGTTTCATGGTCCTGTGTTAATTTTTCATAGTCTGAAATGTCTCTCCAAGACAAAACAACATTTTGGTATTGCTATGCATGTGTAATTAGGCATTTTCTCGACAGCTCAGCGTGTGACTCAGCGTCACTCTGCATGGCTGGCACATGTTATAATAAGAAAGAGGATAACCACAATGTCTTTTTGTTGGCACAAATAATGTCCTTTTCAGCACACCGTTACGTGTCATCTGAAAAAGAATACACACAAGCATTTATTTTTCTTTTTAATAACAAATCATATTAATTTAGCTGTTCATCTTGACATATAATTTGCAAGATTGAAAATATTTGTTACTTCACTTCTGGTTTCAACAAACACAGAATTCTGAAATGATGCCATTTCTCACTGTCTGAAACTACAGTAACACTTGGTAAGGTGTTAAAAGTTATATTGTTGCCAAATGACCGCTTCCTAAAAGACTCCAAAACACTCCCGTTGCAATTGTCCAATCATACCTTAGCGACCGTAACTAGGCATTATAGGTCGGTTTAGCTTTGAATTTCTCCACATACTCCAACAAAAACAAAAGGGCACAATGATAAGGAATCCACTAAACAGTGTGTTTATCTGCTTCTACTGAAACTGCTATCATTTGCAAGTTTGGCTAATTATCTTTCTACCTTATTATTAGCATCACCTCCTAACTGCATTATGTTATGGAGTTACACACAAAAAAATGAAGCCCTGTTCACAACGAGCACATTCACTGAGTCGCATTTCCCCACTGTGCCAATCCTGGATGCTAACACAGTTTAACATTTGTAGCTTTATCCTGCTGTTTATTGGATATGGGGAAGTTTATATTCCAGCATGTCCAGCCAACATTATCCAACATTATACTTGAGTATTATCTATTCAGATATTCCGTTACGGATGTGTGGGTATTTGTTAATCCTAGAAGCCTATTTTCTTGTAATCTTAAAAGTGAAAAAACAAATAAGTATGCCCAGAAACCAAACAGGGTTATGTTAGGACGAAATAACAGTCTAATCTTACATGTGTCCTTATCATACCATAACACTAGTTCTATAATACTAGTGCTACGCTGCAATACAAGAACAATGCTGCAACACAACAACTGGTGGGGCTGACTTTTTGCTGGTTATATGCAGCTTTAGCCTAAATCATTTAGCATTATATTATGCATCATATTTCTGAAGTATGAGTCAGTTTTTAAACATTCAAATGTCAGCCAGATATGGTGTTTTCAACCTCCTCATGGAGCTGAGGCTTAATTAGTCTGCTAGCTGCAAGAACAGTCAAAATGAGAAGCCTGCTGTTATCTACCTATGTCTGAAATCAAGGAGCCATTGTTTCTATTATTTTATAACTAAGAATTTCAAGTGCCAATTCTACCACATTTGTAACTGTAAACTATGTGATGTCCAAGAATGAAGTGCTTGCCATGCGTAGCACCCATAGACTGTATAAGTAGTGGACATAGTGGCCATGACTTCAAGCAATTGTATTTGAAATATGGTTTTGAAGCCTAAAGTTTAGTATTTTGGCTGTTGCCATCTTGGTTCTTGGCGGTGGCTTTCTTGTTTGTGTGCATCCAGAAGTGTCATGAGATGGTGGGCCAAGAGCAACCAAACACTGATTAACACATTTTTTGTCGCACAAAATGTTACTTTAACTTTCATGACCAGAAAACCCACTGTGAAAAGGGTAAAAGTTAAGAGACAAAAACACGGACAACTCCCAGAATGGACAATGATGTGAAAGTGCCCTGTCAATCACTAGGTATTCACACCCCAAAGCATACTATTTAATGTACATCATGTTGTTTTGAAGAATATTTGAAATACTGAATGAGACCATAAACTCATGTTTACAATGTTTACTGAGCTAATAAATTGATTGAGATGTAGGGTCATTTTCTCAAAGACTTTGATACAAGTTGCATTACGTACATTAGAAAGAATGCAAGTTTAAAGGCAAGTCCGGATGTTGCGGCCTGGTAGAACCAGCCATTTTTTTAAGCATGCTTCAAAAAGCAGCAGTCCATCATATAATTCTGCCAATATGCCTTAAATTTTGGTATTTAATTATTTATTTTTTCCTCTCTCCTTTTCTGCTGCTTTATCAGTCCATAGGTTAAAGTCTCAAACAAAGTCATGCAATTGCTTGTCTGTTATTCCATGCGAGTAGTATAGATTATTTGCATGCAAATTTCCGTGACACAGTGAATTAAATTAACTGAGGAAATAGAGAGAGCCACCATCGCAGGAGAAACTCACGCCTCAGTACACTGCAAGGTGTCAAGAGAACAAGTTGGCAGAGCCCTGCTTTACATTCAAGGCTGAGTGGGGCCATTTCTACCAAAGGCTATACACTTCATGTTACTTCAATGAAGCGAACAAGTCTAGATAAATGCACAAAAAAAAAAAAAAAAGAAAACTGCCCAGACAAGTTTTTTTCACTTCATGCAGCCAGCAGTTTTGCAGCACACTGGCATCAATTCAGTTGTTGTCTACAACCGCTCTGGAGGCATATTATTTTACTGAGATTATCGGAATGATTACGAAGCGTTGTCAATATCAAGACACTTCTCCAGGATCTTGTATGAATGTTCCTAGGTGAAGTGATATTCACAACCTTATACATATATTTTTTTTATCCTCCACAGCAACCTATTCGGCTGCCATTCTCCTCACTGGAATAAGCTGTTTTTTATTGTTATACATATATCACATTTGGGGCATTATTGTGTTCTAAAAATGATTAAATGGTCCTTTTTTAGTGCTGGAGGGAAAAAGACCAAACAAAATATAATCCCACCCCTAACCTTCTTCACACCTCAGCGGTTCAGTTTGGTATGAAAATGTCATCCACAGTGATTGACAGTGTCTTATAACTGTAGTTGTTGAGTATTTCTTTTCCATTCTGACTCTGTGAGAAGAACCATTTTGATTTGTTTTGCACTTAAGAGTAGAAAAGTGATCTCTGTGAAAATGTATTCAGATTCAGGTGTGAGGAGAATGAGTAGTGAGTCCAACAAAAGTCAGCTCCAACACATTGTATGCACTTGGTTTCATCATGCATTTTACAAAACAGATGACAACAAGCAGGGCTGGGGAAGAGAAACATATTTTGCTTTGCAATAACAACTAGAATTTTTGTATCACACATGTTTTTCACTTGCACATCTCACACAACAGTAACGCTCGCAGTGGCGATGCGGTCAGCAGTGTGTGTAGTTCCGTAGCTGATATCCAAACACACTGTACAATACAATAAAAGTGGGCACTGTGTCTCTGGCTGGAGAGTAGCAACTGGGGATCTGCTATGTACTCAGCTGCATTACCACTAGTGGCCCATACCGGCCGATGCTGGTTAAGTGTAGTAAGACGGGAGTCAGCATGGCAATATAAAACAGGTGATAAAAGGTCTTTGAGAACTTGTGAGTCCTTGCAACCACATGAGATCCTTGAGCATGCAGCCATAACTGGGCATTCAAAATACTATGCAGTTTGCTACAGCAGAAAGCGAGATTAGCCGTGGACAGACACGTAGGTGCACTCTCACTCACGGACGCACAACAATTTAAGGATAATTTAATGAAGCTCTAGCATGAGTGCATTCAATGACGACTTTTTTTTTGCATGCTGAGACCTGTAGTTTATTTTGCATATATCCTGCCATTCACTCTTCTCAAGCATATGCACTAATTATGCCCTGCTGTCATTGTTTGAGGCTGTAAATTGTGATATCAGCTGGTCTCTTCCATCCAAAAGCACACTGACACATCTACATCGTTAGCATATCATCTTGTTGCTGTCTCTTTTTAAATAAGATTCTCCCTCTGCCTTTAGTAAATACATGCTGCTATTAAGTTCGCTCCTTTATTTCTTCCTCATCGCTCACAGATTCATAATCTTCATCTTCTCAGCCTACCAGTCTGAGCAGAATCATCAGCCTCCACCAGTGTCTGAACTCCATGGGGGGATTTAATTTATTGCTGCACAGGGAAGCCCTTTGATTACAAATCTCCCTTTGGAGTCTAAGCGGCAAGGACTTCCTGTGAAATCTTTATTATCACATATCTTTTATAATGACAAATTACTGTTACTTCATTCATGTGTCTCTCCTAATTGAACTTAATGATGTCAACAAACCCCAAACAATAGCAAATATGATCAGCAGCCTAAACAATAGATGTTCAAAAATAACTGAATATGCTTCATACAAGTAAAACTGATAAAAACTTTAAAACTGCAGAATACAGACCAGATAGAATATAGTATATAAAATATAATAACACAGATTTTTGAAGAGCAGTGAAGTAATACCCACTGTACAGAAAAACAATATTCTAGCGACAATGAATAACTAGTCCGTTGGATATTCACAACACAGTAAAAGAAAAATCGCAAAAAAAGAAAATTCTCTCTTTTATAGTACCGTGTAACAATGCGCTCATGAAACTCAAATAATAAAACAGGACGAATACACAGTTGTGCAAATTAATTAAAAAAAAAATTCGACTGGCTTTCAGAATACTTTTTATATTATTACAAACTTGTTTTCTGAACAAAATTCAAGTAAATTCAAACACACATCCCCCTTTGTGTTTTTTGTCAAATAACGTCGAACAGTTGACTGAGCTGAAAACACACGAGTATCTGTAAAGAGAAGCCAAATTAACAGAATGATTAAAACTCACACATTTTATAATTCACGTACTTTGTTTGGGCTGTGCTGCCTCAAATAATTGTTTGCGTGAAATAACTTGTGTTGTCTGCTTGTAACCAGATGATTGGGACACACTACAGTTTTTGTGTGAATTACTGTATCTGCTGTGAGTTATGCAGGAAAGATGCTTGAAGAATGTTGTTACAATGCACACCCAATTGCCCGTGTCACGCACTTGAAACAGGGAGAGCTGAGAGGAGGAAATGTTTAGGCTTGCAGTGATGCTGTCATGTTGAAGGTATTTATTAGATTACTCCAAAACCCACAGAGCATTCAGCGACACAATTTGCTCCGGCTTACGGACTGTAATTTCTGCCATGTTGCTGTCATGGAGAGTTGAATATTGTGCAACCAACCTTTTTTGGAATGATATCTAAGGCTGTAGCTTTCAGGGTGTTTTTTGTATGATGTTTTAGGATGTTTATGTTTTCAAGGAAGGGAGCTTGAAATATAAGTTTAATTTGGACAGATCTCTTTATATGCCCTCATTAATACACAACTCTGCCCTACAGTGACCAATTAAGGCTTCTAGTGCTGTTGAATTTGTATCTCTCCTCAGGGAGAACATATGGAGGGGAAAGGAATAGTTGTCGTGCAGGATTGGCTTTTCTTGTATATAGTGTTAAACTGTGTAATGGGGAGTTTTGCTTGCTTTTGGTCTCTCTCTCTCATTATCTCTGTGTAATAATTAAATGCAGCTCTGCAGCGGAAAAATGCAAATGAATGGGACAAACGGAGCAACAAGTCTTGATAGTTCCCCATGGACATGCCAAGCCAGGAAGTGATTCAGAAGCAACAAAGGAAACAGTTCCCATTGTGGCGGAAAGAGAAGAGCATTTCATTTTTTTTTTTCCTGTCCTCTGTTGTTGCACAACATAATGAACTGCTTCACTTTGTTTACGGTTTAGGCCTTCGACATTCATGCGTTCATTAAGAACAAAATTAAGTAATGTTGTTTGGCTGACAAGCTACATCTGACTGCCACAATATAAATGTGTGATTTCAAGAACGTTATACATTTTCTGTTTGAGGATCAAATATATCTCCGTGTCTGCAGCGTTTTGTGTCTTGAAACTCTACAAAGTTTGACTTGCATTTTTCCTTTCTTTAACAGGAACTTATGGAAAGGTTACATGAGTGAACACTAAACATGATTTATTCTGTTACAACATTGCTAAAAATAAAGATTAAATTGGTTTGCGATGTGGGCCACGTCAGTGATTCATGTTTCATAACAACACTACTGGCCATATGTGATGGCTGGAATTAGTCATAACAGCAACCAGGCAAAGTGAAGGTGATGTTTCCCAGTTCTTTTAATTGACAACATGATAAAGGAACTAAACATACTTGTTTAGCCCACTTTATAGTTCTTTATTGAGTGCACGCAATCTAGAACAATTGAGCTAATGTAATAAAAATGTTAACAGACTTTCCTGTCAGTTACCTTGCATTTGGAAGATGGAGGGAAGGCAGTGTCTCTTGTTCAGTAGAGCCCCTCACTTGTTGTTTTGTACTAAGTTCTGTTCAGACTTTAGTGCAATTATGTTAAACTTATATATTTATTCTAATTGGTCACTTTGGTCTGATTTTGTTCCCCATCTTAATTATTGTAAATATTTATGGGTGAACAAAATCTTTTTTTTCACCACCTTTACCAGCTCTACGCGTACCCTGGTCCTTCACACCATATTAATAAATGGGAGGGCTGCACTTGCAATTCCTAACTCCAAATATAGAGTTAACATCCCTGTATACATGACCCTAGTATCCAGGTTTGTGATGGTCTGTGTGCAGGTGTCTCTTTCATTGCTTATAACCATTAATCATTTGTTTCTGTATAACATGTATTACCTCGACAGTTAAGGGTGTAACTAAATGTCATTTGGCTTCTCTATCTGACTACCAGTGATGGCAAATGAGAGCAACAATACGATGTATGCAGAAAACAAATATAGTTACTTGTAAAGAAGAATTTATGCTGCTGGTTGTCTGTCAGTATCAAACTTGAATTTTGTGTCGATCATAACCCTTGTAATCATCATAATTTGTTGTTTTAATCTAAATTGCTGATCCACCTACTCACATGGGAGACGGGGATTACAAACATGGAAATTCACCCTTTTTTCCCTCTTGTTTCCGAAAAGGATTAATCCTATTTGCTTTGATGCTCCCCTGATTTGAACATTTTTGCTTATGCTGAAAAATATCTCAACATTAAGTTGTCACAAAATGTTAAACATAAATAACTGTACAGGCACTCCTGGTTCCCAGAGGATGAATCCCAAATATGTGATTCTCTGACTTTTCCTCCAGCGCCACCATAAGGTTGACAGTTGTGGTTTTGAGAGAAATATATCAACAAGTCGTAGATGGATTGCCAGGAAATTTGGGACAAAGATCAATGTTAATGTCTGAATCGTACTTTTTTTTTTTTAGCCTCAGCTGCACTTTTTGTTTGGTGCTAATTAGCACACATTAGCATGCTAGCATGCTAAGCTAAGATAGTGAACATAGCAAACATTATACCTGCTAAACCTCCGCATTTGAACATTGTCATTGCGAGTGTGTTAACTTGTGAAAGAAATCCAGGAAGCAGCCAAAGAAATGGAATATAAAACCGTAAATACCCCCTGTTCTCATATCCCATGCATGCACACTCTCAGACACATAAACAAACACGCAGTCAATTATATAACCTAAAATACATCTTTACTTTGCATAGATCCAATCCATAGTTTCACGCCTCGACATTCCCACATGGCTCGATAGGATTGCAGAGGCCTTAAGAACTGGTCACCCGATAATTTCCTCAAGTTCGTTGTCGGCCGCACTGAAGGACTTTGCAATAATAAATGATGAACGTGCGGCCGTTTGAAAGGTACTTCTGTGTTTAATATATTCCCAAGGAAAAACTCTGAAATCCCAAGCGAGGGGAGTGCGGTGGGTCGCAAGCACACAAGCTGTTGAGAAATGCTGCAAGTATTGGTTGGCTCTATATTATTTTTGGAAATATAAGCTTGCTTGCTCTAGTGCATTCGAATTGCCTCCAACTCACCTGCGCATAGCATTCTCCTGGAGGGAATAACTGTTTATTCTTGTTTTGTTTTTTTCCCCTGTCACTAAAGCAAAAACAAATTTATATTGAGCACCAAATAAAGTAGCCCTACTCTCTTTCCAGGGTAAGAACTATTACATTGGTCAGGAGGGGAAAGACGATTGAAACCTTGTTACAGTGTCTAACATCAGCGAAATATTTGACAGCTTTGTGGCTTAAAATGTAAATCAAACATTCCTGCTGATTTGAATGCCAAAACACACTCAATTTCTCTACTTTATTGTACAATAGGTTGCAGCTCTGTTAACAATGAAAGAACAATGTCATGTCACTGAGCACAATATGTAAAGCCTTTATCTGAAACCAACACGAAGAGTGTGTATCACAGGCTGGAAAGGAAAACTCAGGACAAGCCATGCACTCCTTTGACAAGGTTACAGTGGTGTGCAGAAGATGAGTGTCGACTTTCCATCTTTCTCTTCGCTCACATATTGTCTCTGACTGAAACAAATAAAACCGGTTTCTATAAACTGTAAGCAGGAACGGATATCTGGAGCAGCGGATCCTAAAGTCAGTGCTGCGAGGTTTATAATGTCATCGTTAATTTAATGCGTTTGTTTTAATTTTGCCAGATTAAAACGGCAACATTATGTTCAACCACGTTTTAATTTACATTCTCAAACATAAGAAGAAGCACATAAGGAGAAAAAAAAGCCAAAGTTATCAAACTCACCGAGGTTAAAAAAACTCTCTTTAATATGCAGTTATGACCCAGCTAATGATACGACAACTCATGTTTGCAGGCTGTCATAGTAACAAAACATGCTTTTCAGCCCTCAAGGTTTTTTTCAGGGGCTGACTGTCAGAGCAAGCGATGGGGAGATTTGACATGGTAAACATAGCTCAAAGAAATGCTGGTACACCTCAACCCTCAACAGGCTGGCAGAATGAATCCGAGCTGTCCAACTAAACTAAAATCGGGCTGAACACTGCTGGACTTGGTTGCTCGTTTAAGAGGGATAGGTATTATTTTTTGGTATTATGTGTTCCCAACACCATATACAGTATGTGTGTTGTGGCCCTTTCATCCCTGATATACAAGACAAGAAAATGCTTGTCAGTCAAGTCTCTGCGCACATTGACAGCAGGCACACATGTCATATTGACATGCCTGCAGCCTTTTTTTTTGTTTTTGTTTGTTTGTTTGTCGTTGTACACCTTAAATATGAGCTCAATTTAATTTGGAATGCCAATGAAATACATGCTTTTAACATATGAGTGCATTTAAATCTATTCCTTGTTTATTTTAAGTTGAATGTGTTTCTCCTGTTGGCTTGATTGAGAATTAGCTGTGTGATATTATTTCACTTGATATTGATATTGTGTGAGTTTAAAGTAACTTTTGGTTGGGTGGCTCGGAGGGAAGAATGGATAATGCAAACCTCCTTGTTTACTTGTTGTCTTGATAGATGCGGTATAATGTACATTTCTACAGCACTAATCCCATCAGTACACCAACAGAGTCATATTTATCCACCAAACTGCAGAAACAAGTTTTTAATCACTAATTCAATCCTGTCGTTCCACTTCTTCCATTTGTCTTGATGAGTAAAAATGAATATACACTTCTGCAGATTTTTCCCATTAAAAGTCTTCCAGACCTCTCGACCTTCTTTATTAGACTTTATATAATTAATTATTGTACCTTCATTAGATATGATAATCATAGAGAGAGAGGGGGATGACATGCAACAAAGCTCCGAAACAGGTTTCGAAACAGGGGCGCTCTGATAATTTGACATGCACCTTGTGTTGCCAGATTGGGCTGTTTACTTTTTGTTGTCTGGAAGGGCAAAATTGTATTTTGGTCAACTAGCGATAGGTTGGTCTCTACTTTTGTAACATTTGGGCTGTTTCTCTGACGAAAAGTTATGGATACAGTTCAGTGTCTCTGCCTCTACTCTTATTCAGTTATTATGATTGAGACTGAGGGGGGATCTGAGTTCCGAATGCTCGAAATCCTGTAACCGAGTAACGATCGACAAAACCAAATGTGATTTCAGTTCATTACAACTAGACCTTTTTTATTCTGTTATAATGTCCCCCTTGCTCTGTAATACTATTGGCCTTGCAAAAGCTTTCATCTCTTCTCTGAAGTGATGACTTTTTTTTTTTTTTTCATTTAATAGACCTTAAACATTAGAAAAGACTTGCTGGAGAAAATGTTTAATTATTTTATTCAATGCGATTTTGCCCAATTATTAAGATTTTGCGATGTGTCTTCAATAATGTTCATTACTGGTAAGCATGTTACATTGTTATAAAGACAAAAATACTTACTGGCGTCTATATGCAGGGTTTGCTTTCAAGCATATCCAATTTTACCTCACAAAAAGGGGCACACTCTGGACCTAATCATCACCAAAGGTCTAAACATTTCCAAAGTTGCTGTGACTGATTTTGCGCTCTCTGATCACTTCTGTGTTTTCTTTGAGAGTGCAATCTCCTTGCACACAAATGTCAAAACCGAGGTTGTGACGAAGCGTTATATCTCTGAAAACACCAGTGAACTATTTATTCAGAAGTTCTCCTCCACACCAGCCCTCTCTTGCATCTCAGTCAATGAGCTTGTAGATAACTTAAATTCTAAAGTAAAACATTTTATTGATGCCATTGCACCTACTAAAGTGACGGTTGTCTCGTGTAAGCAAAGATCTCCTTGGAGAAATGCCATGCTAGTCAGCATAGAGAAAAGAGAGTGTCGGAAAGGGGATGAGAGTAAGCACCTCCAAATCTGAGGCCATGGTGCTCTGCCGGAAACCGGTGGATTGCTCCCTCCGGGTGGGGACACAGTGCCTACCGCAAGCGAAGGAGTTCAAGTATCTCGGGGTCTTGTTCACGAGTGAGGGTAAGATGGAGCGGGAGATCGACCGACGGATCGATGCGTCTGCAGCAGTAAAACAGGCGCTGCACCAGACCGTCTTGGTGAAGAGGGAGCTGAGCTGGAAGGCAAAGCTCTCAATTTACCGGGCGGTCTACGTTCCGACCCTCACCTATGGTCACGAACTCTGGGTCGTGACTGAAAGAACGAGGTCTCGGATACAAGCGGCCGAAATGAGTTTTCTCCGTAGGGTGGCCGGGCTCAGCCTTAGAGAGAGGGTAAGGAGCTCGGACATCAGGAGGGAACTTGGAGTTGAGGCGCTACTCCTTCGTATCGAAAGGAGTCAGCTGAGGTGGTTCGGGCATCTAATCAGGATGCCTCCTGGACGCCTCTCGTTAGAGGTTTTCCAGGCACGCCCAACTGGTAGGAGGCCCCGGGGAAGACCCAGAACACGCTGGAGGGATTATATCTCCCAACTGGCCTGGGAAAGCCTCGAGATCCCCCAGAACGAGCTGGAACGTGTTGCGGGTGAGAGGGAAGCCTGGGTCGGCCTGCTGGGCCTGCTGCCACTGTGACCCGTGCCCGGATAAGCGGATGCCAATGGATGGATGGATGGATGGAGTGTCATAAAGCTGAGCGCAGGTGGTGAAAAACTAATCTCCAGGTTCACTGTGACATCTATAAAGAGAGACTTCGCAATTATAATTTGGACTTAGAAATACAAGGCAGTCCTTCTTCTCTGATATTATAACCAAAAACAATAACAATACACGCGCCTTATTTGCTACCGTCGACAAGCTAATAAACCCTCCAGTGTCAGTAACTGCTGAGCTCCAATCCACCTGGGCATGCAATCAATTTGCTTCCTTTTTTACTGACAAAATTCAGAAAATTAGACAGGCAGTCGGTGCCTCCACACCAACCACAGGATATGTGTTGTCCCCATCTTTAAATAACATCCATTCAAATATCATGACACAATTTCATTCCATCAACCAAAGAAGCCTATAAGACATTATACAACATCTGAAATCCTCCTCGTGCTGCTTAGATATTCTACCAACACACTTTTTCAAAAATATTTCACACTGCATGACCACTGATCTTTTACAAATTTTAAACACATCCCTTCTCTCAGGTGTTTTCCCACAACCCCTAAAAACTGCAATTATTAAACCACTCCTAAAGAAGGCTAGTTTAGACCCCACAATAATAAAAAAATTATAGGCCAATATCAAACCTCCCATTTTTAAGTAAAATAATTGAAAAAGTGGTTTTTCAACAGCTGAACAACTTCTTAGCCGTAAATAACTGTGTTGATGTTTTCAAGTCCGGCTTTCGACAGCACCACAGTACTGAAATTGCTCTTGTTAAGGTTTCCAATGACATCTACTTAAACACAGACAGTGGCAGAGTTTCAGTCTTAGTATTACTGGATCTTAGTGCTGCATTCAACACGGTCGATCATGATATACTACGAGACAGACTAAAAGTCTGGGTAGGACTCTCTGGCGCAGCACTTAACTGGTTTGAATTCTACTTGAAGGGCAAAGAATACTTTGTGTCTCTAGCTAATTACACATCAGAGCTGACTAGGGTGACATGTGGTGTTCCCCAAGGTTCAATACTGGAGCCTCTTCTGTTGAACATCCACATGCTTCCACTGCCTCAGATTATGGAAAACAACAAAGTGTGTTATCATAATTATGCAGACGACACACAAATCTACATAACTATATCACCAGGGGACTATAATCCCATACAAGGGCTGGATAAATGCATTGAACAAATCAACAACTGGATGTTCCAGAATTTTCTTCAATTAAATAAAGATAAAACAGAAGTAATTATTTTTGGTACCAAGGATGAACGATTGAAAGTCAGCGCTCAGCTTCAATCACTGATGTTAAAAACCACAAACCAAGCCAGAAATCTAGGTGTAGTTATGGATTCAGACCTCAACCTGAACAGCCATTTCAAGACAATTAGAAAATCAGCCTACTATCACCTGAATAATATAGCAAGGATTAGAGGACTCATGTCTCAACAGGATTTGGAAAAACTTGTCCACGCATTTATTTTCAGTAGACTGGACTACTGCAATGGTGTGTTTACAGGTCTCTGTAAAAACTCAATCAGAAAGCTGCAGCTGATTCAGAACGCTGCAGCTCGAGTCTTCACTAAGACCAAAAAAGTGGATCACATCACTCCAGTTCTGAGGTCTTTGCACTGGCTTCCTGTCCAACAAAGAATCAACTTTAAAATCCTGCTGATGGTTTATAAAGCACTGAATGGTTTAGGGCCTAAATACATATCTGATCTGCTGCTACCTTATGAACCATCCCGACCCCTGAGGTCGTCTGGGACTGGTCTACTTTCTGTTCCACGAGTCAGAACTAAACATGGAGAAGAAGCGTTCAGTTTTTCTGCTCCACATATCTGGAACAAAGTCCCTGAAAGCTGCAGGTCTGCTGAGACCCTAAGCTCCTTAAAATCCAGATTGAAGACTCTTCTGTTTGCTGTTGCCTTTAATTGAACCAGTTTCAAGGATCTTAATCAATTTCTGCATTTCCCTACAGTATTTTAATTCTTAAACTGCACTGCAACTGTTGTTCTATTTTTAGCTTTTTAATGTTTTACTGACTGTTTTTAATATTTAAATGAATGTTCTTAATTGTTTTTAAATCTTCTTTTCTTTTGCATTATGTTTTGATGCTTTTAATGGTTTTATGTGAAGCACTTTGAATTGCCTTGTTGTTGAAATGTGCTTTAAAAATAAACTTGCCTTGCCTTGCCCAAAAATCTTTGTTACTGAAAAAAATGGGCTACTTGTGGATGTTGTTTGCCATAGAAGTAGGTTTAGTCATCATCACGTAAACTACAGTAAAACTTCAGTCACTTGATAAACAGTGGCTGTGTGTGTGTGTGTGTGTGTGTGTGTGTGTGTGTATGTGTGTGTGTGTGTGTGTGTGCGTGCGCGCGCGTGCGCGTGTGTGTTTGTTTGTGTGTGTGGATCGTAAATCCGTGTCTGTGTTCAAAGATGGTCTTTGGTGTTGGATGTGACGATGACCTTTGACCAGATCCCTTTGGTCTGGCGTTCACAGACAGCGAATGTTATCTGTCTCCGGTGTTCATTCAGTCTCTGGTCCAGGATCAGCTGTTCCACTGATGCAGTGTCGATGTCACACACTATACTGCTAATGCTACTCTCCAGGGCAGTCCTGTCTGCAGGTTGTACCATCAGATAACTTCAGGTGTTAAATGGCTGTTATTTAACTGCCTATTCATGGACTGTTGAGCATTGTTTGTATACTGATCTTTGTAATCTGGTGTCAACTGTTGCCTAGTAACGCCTGCTGTAAGCATGAGATAACAGACAAGTGCTGGGAGGACTGACGAGGGAGGCAGTTGGAAAAGGAAGGGACCGGGCAATTTTTGAAAAGTGGAGATACACTCATTATTTTGAATTATCCTCACAGAAGGATGAGAATATCACAGTGAGATGCAAACTCAGGTCTGTGTGTGACGGAGCTGTTCACTCCACAAGCAATTTACAGGTTTAATAACCACTGAGAGACTTATTCCGTGTCCATCTATGTACTCTACATATGAGAATAATATAATTTGATCTTATCTTAGTAATAAGTAAAACAATCTCAAGTTAAGCTTTAGGGAAATGTTTTACAAAATGTATTTTGTTTTTTTATCTGTGTGTCTTTTTTTGATTTTAAGACCTTATTTTCTGGGAAAACAATCTCATCACAAGGTCATTTTAGTAGCTTTTCTGAAGCTTTCAATCACGTTTCTATTTTTATTATAATTAATATTCAACAGGAGTTTCAAAATGAAACTGCTTCAAAGTGAACTTTGATCCTCAGCTTTCAAGCCAAATGTAACAAGATGCTCTCAAGAGTTTTTCGTGCTAAATTATTTGTCCAGTCACTTTTTCACTTAATTTAATTCTTATTTTATGATGTTCATTGAACCCGAAGCTTTTCGGCTTTATCCAAAGAAAATCCAGTAATTCTGTGGCAGCCGTCTCATTGAAATAAGTTTCAAATGAGTCTGTGGAATTCTGCGTAGAAAGGAGGTCGGAGTATGAAATTGAACCAAGTAGTTTGTTTTGTTTTGTTTCAATTTTGCAGTAATTTTAAGGCCAAACTTTAAAAAACAATTTCTTTTACTAAACCTAACCAAGTTATTTTTTTTTTTTTGTCGATTTCTTGTTTTGTTTCAATATACATTATCCACGTGTTTCAAACTGTCCCACTGCGATCGTATTCCAGGAGAAAATATGTTTCCTTCGAAAATGTATTGAGAGTGCAGTGTAATTATGTTAGAACATAATTCTTCAGAGACAGGTCTGTCCTTCAGACCCCCCCCCCCCCAAAAAAAGAAAAATCAGTTTGACCTTTCCTGTTATACCACTGCAACGAGTACATGTAGTAGTAAGCTAGCAGTGTTGATCGTGTTTAGGGCAGATCTGTATCCCTGCTACCACTAATTCTTTATTCTATCTCTCTCCGGGGCTTCTGCTGCATCTGCTGAATCCTCGCTGAAGCCAAGCTAGCAGTTTAAATGTCTCTGAACCATTTTTTTGGTTTAGGTTGGAGACTGAAGTCACCATTTCATGTTTCAGTGTTGGCCTGTGGAAGAGAATGCGAGTGCTGCTGGGTGTATTTTGTTGAGTTTGTGAGGGGACCATGGTCAAACTGTTCCATTGCTCTTAAAAGTGCTCAGAATTTGAGCTTTTGACGTATCCATGACAACTGGGAAAACTTTGATTGAAAGCTCTAGAACAGTTAAATGGACTTTGTGTTGAGAATGTTTTCTCTACTGCTGCTTCCAAGGTCAAGAATGACCTCTGAACCGCAGCATTTCTTTATTAGATAGGACTGTGTCTACGGTATATTTACCACACACAAACAAAATCACAGGCAACACAACATTCTTATACTTCATTTTTATGGCATCGATCAATATGTTTTACAGTGTGCGCCACAAGGTCAACCCTAAGACGGAATCTGCGAGACTTCGAAGTAAAGGACTAATGTTTGTTGGTTAAAAACAGGTCATTGGGTCGATATATTCTATAATCTTTAAGATTTGTTTTTGCAAAAAAAGTTTGTAAAAAAAGAGTTGAAGCTTATTGAAAAATAATTTCCCCTCCAACATGTTTATCCTGTTTAGTAGTTTATCACATCTTTTGTTTGTAAAATGTTAATCTGTAAAGTTGCTCAAGTTGTCAGACAAATGTGGTGGAATGAAACATTCAATATTTCTCTCTGAAATGTAGAGGAGTAGAAGTTTGAAGTAGGATGAAATTGAAATACTCAAGTAATGTAACAATACCTCCAAATTGCACCTAAGTACAGTACTTTAGTAAATGTACTTGGATGTTCTACACAGCTGGCTAAATGTGATTATATATCAGACCTGGGCGCTGAGAGGGATCAGTAGGAATGTCACAGATAAATGCAGCGGAGTTTCAGCAGAATGTGTTCGTGTGATGGACAAAGTTATTTATAATTTCTCAAGCGAATGACATGCATGTAAAGGCTAGTGTGTGTGTGTGTGTGTGTGTGTGTGTGTGTGTGTGTGTGTGTGTGTGTGAGAGAGAGAGATGATGAAATGGATTTAGTTTTAATTTCTGTGACAAACGGCAGCGCATGCAGCTGCAGGCAGAATCCCCGAGGGCAGACAGAGGCAAGCCGTGTATGAACAAGCTTTATGACACCAAATTATGACATGTTGTTTCAGTTACAGCAGCATAGTGTCGGGCTAGCATTCTCTTTATTTGTTTAATATTAATGTCACATCCTTAATCTGGATGTTATTTCATCGGCTGTCACTGGCAGGTAGATTGTGAATGGCAGCCCGTAGGAGAGGTACATTTGCAGGCTACATGTATTATTCACTTTTTATGTTTTTTTTAAAGACACGGCATATTCCATATCAGAAAGGGCTGGGCAATACATGGATATTGTGCTGATATTATGATTAGAGGCTATATATTGTCTTAGATACTGGATATTGTGCTGATATTGTGATTAGAGGCTACATATTGTCTTAGATACTGGATATTGTAACATGGCACAAGTGTTGCAAGTGTAGCATTGTGTTTAAAATGCAGCACTCCCATTGAAAATATATTTGTTTTAATAACAAAAACCTGAATTTAGTGGTTGTGGCAATTTTGTGACAGCCCTAGTTTGAACTTTAATGATTTATTTATGAACCTGTATGTCTTAAAACATACTGTGTAATAAAAATAAAAAAAACACTTGTCGATCGTTACCAGTGAGAAAATATATATTATTTTCTTCTTTACATTACTGAATGTATTTTTCCCCGGAACTGTCTTCCTGCCCAGATCAAGAAGTTGTGTACATCCAGTCACAACATTTCATAATAGAGCCACACTGTGTTTGATCCGGCTGAGACTCTCGATGCTGTTCACGACTAGTTTCATAAGTAAATACTGTGTGAATGAGAGTTGACCTCACCGGATTAGAGAGGCCTACCTTTTCTTTTTGAGAAGCAACATGACATTTTAACATTCCCTCGATATATAAAAGGAGTGGGCGGGAATGATTCTTTCTTCAAAATAAAGTAAAATAAAAAGTGTGTTTTTTGCCTTTGAGTTACAGCCTAGTTTCTTTCAGTCTTTGTTTTGTGATTGTCTTATTTCTGCTGATAATTGATGTCAACAAAATTTTTTTGAGAATCAGACACACAGTTTTAGGGAAAGGCTTTCATACCAAGATCACAACACAATGATTTGATATTTGGGGAAAAGCTAAACTCATGTCAAAGAAAAATATAAAGACACCACAATAAAACATTAACTGTAATACAACTGTCACAAGTCTCTCTTTTCAACTGTCAAGAATAGCCGAATGATTAGAATTGCGACTAATTAACATTCACTCTGACTATCAGTTACTTAAATTGACTGGAAAGAACAAAGTAAAGTCATGACTGCACTTCAATTCTGTAAATGCTTTCCAAGTTGCTATCAAAATAAAGTGATTTGAGGTGTACAGACAGCAGGAAGTACAACATAACATTATTAGCATATGAGTCTACTGAGGTAGTAATTGTACATACAGAAAATATTTTATACTTTTGTTGAAATTGTCATCACATCCTGATGGCAAACAATAACAAATGCTGTGACAAAATAAAATAAAATGGTATCTGTGCCTGTCACAGGACTGTAATAAGCCCGTCCAATCAATTCATTCTGCAGATTTGGGGGACTTTCTTGCTGTTATGCTTGCTTTGATGTTTAAAAAAAAATCTAGCATCCTCTAAAATCTAGCTCTAGTTTTCTCAAGATAACAAACTCTGCCTTTAATGTGATGATGCACCTCTTTCTGTCAGATGTTTAATTCATTGGATTAGCCCGAAACAGACATTCATGTCTGGTTATTTTACCCAGAAAATGTGTCTCAATAGATGTTGCAGAAACAATAGAATATTATATATAGTGATATCAAATTCCATGTTTTTTTCTCCAAACTGCCCATTACCCAACAATATTTAAAGTTTTAACATTTAGCTCCACCCTGTATAGCTACATTTAAATGATTGCATAATAATGAATGAATTTAAACACCATTCTTGAATATATTTGATAATTTGCATACTGTGGCTCAGTGGTGAGCAGGGTCGTCCTTCAATCAGATCCCCAGCTCCGCTAGCCCATGTCGATGTGTCCTTGGGCAAGACACTTAACCCCAAACTGCTCCCGTAGCTGTGCCTACGGTGTATGAATGTTGAATGTTAGCTCCTGATGGGCAGGTGGCACCTAAGTCACTGCCATCAGTGTATGAATGGGTGTGAATGGGTGAATGATGTTATGTAGTGTTAAAGCACTTTGAGTGGTCGGAAGACTAGAAAAGCGCTATACAAGTACGGATCCATTCATCATTTACCATTTACCATAACCCCAATAATATCCTCATATTATTAAGTTGTTGTTCTTACATTGTTCTATTTTACTTGAGTGTACAGTTCATACTGCGTAATCTAATTATTTTAACAGATTCTTACTGTATCGCTTGGAAGACATATCAGGAAAAAAACAACCTTTTCAATGTTAAAATTATTAGGAATACACTTTATTCATATAGCCCCTTTTCATACAAAAATGCAGTTTAAAGTGCTTTCCAAAACAGTTACTGTACTTTACATATTGGATGAGTCCCTCTCAGCATCAAAAACCACAGGCCTTCTTCTTCTCTGTGCACGCAGACTTCCTCTCTCAACAGCTGGCTCTTTGGCTCAGAGCCGTCAAGCTGGAGAGAGCTGTGCGATGTTTCCTCCTGACAGTGATGGAGCTGCTCTGCAGAACAGTTTCCCCCGGTGCAGGATGTGTCTCGCTGTGTTCGGCAACCCGGGAGACGGGCGTTGCATCTGGCCCTCCGCTCGGCAGCGGCAGGCAACGAGAAGTAAATTCTCCTAATGACGACCGGCTGGCCGGCGGCCCAAATCGCCGGGGGCTGGGCGTGAAGATGGCCTCCTGCTCTAGTGGAGAGAGACATCTAAGGATGGAGACCTTTCATTATTTGTGAAGCGGTGAACACACTTTAGAGGTTTTTACTGCCTCCGTGGAAACGAGGAAGGCTTGAAACAGAACATGTAGCCGCGTGCTACACCGCGTTGTCCGGCATTTTACTCTGCCGGATGTTTTTCTCCAATGTCCCACAGTGTGGTCGGAAAACTGTTGTATCCAGATGGACAATCAGTCAGATAGATGATGGATGCTTTATGTCTAAAATAATTGATACAGGACAGTTTATTCCGATATTTATGAAGTCATTTTTGCCAATAAATCAGTACATACTCTTCATGTTTTGACTTATTAGTTCAATAAAGTGCACACACACAAAAAATACTGGTAGTGTCCCCTACATTGGTGGCCTGACTTTTTGCTACTGAAATATGTATGATATGGGTGGGCAGACCCTAAAATCTGCTGATAATATCACTTCCATTCCAATGCCTTGTTGCCAATTTAGCAATTTAAATGCTAAATTGAGACATTTACGATGTCGGTATCAACATAACTCAAGCCGAAATGCAATCTCGGAACCCACTGGCTATCATCTGACATTGATTTAGTTTTTTTTATTGGTTTGAAATTAGCTTGTATACTGGCCTTTTTGTGAAACAATCTGGTCGTACACCTCATCTCTCAACGCCAACTCCCGCCTCGCATCCCATGTTGCTTATCGGAATGTAAAACACCGAGCAGCACACGGAAAAAAGGAAGTCTTGGCCCGGATATCCGGTGGCTTAACCCGGAAATATAGCCCCCTGCTCCCAGAGGCGTACCCGTCGTCAGACCGATAACCGATGCATCTCAAGATCGGGCTAACTAGCTTCCACTTTACGAGTGAGACACAAATTTGCAGCAAATTGCTTACAAAAAACGTTTTCTAGCGCTGGGTGTGCATGTTGAGAAAGCACCCACCCAAAAGGCCTGAAGCATGAGCTGCTGTCTCCTCAAACACATCCAAAAACAGTTTCACCTTTTTTGGGAAAATGGAATAATATAATAATAATAAGAAGAAGAATACAGCTGCTGCACGATCATTTTAATTAATCTTTTCTTCCTCAAAAAGTGTGAACATTTTCAGTTAAACTTGTGTCAACGCGTGTCAAGAAATCTGATTTTGCAACATCATTGTGTGTGTAAAATAAAAAAAACTTAAGAGTTTGATAATTAGCATGAGCGTCAATAATCCTCCAAACAAAAGAGTTGCACTTCCACCGAAATTCTAACATCAAAGACATCGCCTAAAAACATCCAAGCAAACAAATCAAACTGATTCTTAGCAGTGTACCAATAGCTAACATACATCAACCTTATTTGCCACAAACATCCCAGCTGGATATCACTGCCAGTGTAGTCAGAAGTCTGCAGTGATGAGATACAGAACCACATTGCAGTCATTTGGCTTTTGAATATGCTGCAAAGCTTGCTTACAGAAATGTGATGATCATTTCACGCTTTTTAATGGCTCAAGATCCTGAAAACACCCCTGTTTGGGGAAATTTTTAGATGGAACTGCAGGGCTAACTTTCTGACTGTTCAAAGGCTTCATGTTCAAAGGAGTCAGGACCGATGTTACGCAAGCGGAAATTACAGTTTTAATTTGAGGTTGTTCTGGATCTTGCTGTCTGTCTTTGGCCAAACCCTGAAGATGTACTGATTGAATACATATGCTATTGTGTCGAGACACTGTTACATTTTTGAAGTAAAAATTATCTCCGAATTGATATTGCTACCTAAGTAGTGTACCATTATTTTGGGGGAGGTGTTGAGGGGGGCTTTGGTTAGATTGTCACATACACACAATACATTAAATACATATTATTCCAAATCAAAATAGAATATTTAGCAGTAGGCCTGGGAATTGTTTCTTTGAAACCAGTGACAAAATTATTTCTGACTTTCTGTGCGGACAAAACATTTTTGGGGGAGTTTACTCATTTTAGGGAACAAAACCCTTATTCTGGCAAACAAAAAAGCCTAATGACAGTTTGACAGTCAGTGATACTCGAACAGTACAGACACAGTCAGGACCGATACCAAGCCTCTTAAAAAGTTGTCTCGAAAAACTTAGATATATATCTTATATATATATATATATATATATATATATATATATGTATATATATATCTTCTAACAGCTCAAATGTAAAACTTACAACGCTGCAGTGAATGTGATGTAGCAGTCATATGTGTTCCATGATGCTGTAGCATCCTGAGCATCAAAAAAATTACATGTTTACGAGATGTGAACGCGCTGAATCGGGCAGATTCCCACCTCAAAGACACAGAACACAGTTAGATTGGATTTTCTTTCACTTTCTGGTTCATGGCAAAGAGTGTGTTAGTTGTGCTTAGGAGTTAATTGATCTCACAGGGCTCAGGTTAAATCATATGGTTGAGAATAAAAACCCTGCATGCTTAAATGTGTTAAAACCAGGACAGCATGAGACAAATTAATACAGTGCTGTGAATTTCTGGTCTGACAGCATCGATATTATACTCCGCATTCAAACAAAGTATGGCAGGAAGGGTATAAAAAACAGTTGTGGAAGTCCTTCTGAGTTTAACTTTGAGACGTTTTTCCAACTTAACCCTGCCCTCTCGGGTCAACCTGGAGGAGCGCTCCCTCTGCTGCCTTTTCGCAGCACACTGAACAGCAAAAGGACAGACAAGGTGCATGCTAAGCGGAGGTGGTTGCTCCTGTCATGGTCGACCTGGGCGCTATCAGCACGGGATCAGTCGGCTGTGTCTGACAGGATTCTGCCTGCATCCCCGTCACTGCTGAGCGTCCACAGGCATCCTTCGGCCTCAATGTCATGACAACCAGCTCAGCATGACAATAGGACAACTAAAGGGGACGAGGCGTCTGCTGTCAGCACCTTAATCCACATTCTGGGATGCTGCCATATTTATATGTCCATGACTTTGCATATGAAAACATCCTAAATAAATTAATATAAATATTGTTTTTTTTTTTCAATCATAAGAAAGGATCATATACGTATTAAGTTGCTGCAGTCAGCATTACCCAGTAGCTTCCAATGGGAAATATTTGCTAAATGACCTTTAAAAAGTTCTGTTATTTGCACAGACATGCATCCAGATCATTGACGGAGTACTTTAACTCAGACTTAATAAGCAAAAACCCCGAAAACTTCCATCTGTTCAGGCAGCAACCTCTGAGTCTGAAAAGTGAAGACAATGCGTAAGTGCCTTAAGCTTGCATTCTTTCAAATTGCCAGCAGGGGGCGACTCCTCCCGTTGCAAATGTAAATGAGAAAAAAGGATTTTCTTATCCATGTTTTCGGCGTGGCTCAAGAGACACCTGTCAGTTTGTTGGTCCTCTACTTTACTGGACTGAATTTTTTTTTAAAACTGTTGGATGGATTATCTTGAAAGTTGGTACAGACATCATTGGTCCTCAGAGGATGACTTATGGTAACTTTTCCTTTAGACGGTCAAAATTTACAGTTTTCATGTGAAATAGTTACTTGATGGAAACAATTTTGTACAGACATTCATGGTTCACAGATCATGTATTGTATTGACTTTGATGGAACTGACTTTTCCTCCAGTGTCTCCGGGAGATTGACATTCATGGCTTGTAGGAAACTGTCTCGACAGCTGCAGGATGAATTGTGATGAAATGTGGTACTGGTACAAACATTCTTGCATGGTGCTCCTCTGACTTTAACGGCATTCATAAGATAAAAATTTCAATTTGTCCAATACTCTGGTTCATGATTTGATTCATGCGGAATTGTAACATCCCCATCATTGTGTTGATTAGCAAATGTTAGTATGCTAACAAACTAAACTAAGATGGTAAACCTTAAACCTGCCTCACATCAGCATGTTAGCATTGTTATTGTGAACATGTTAATATTAGCATGGTTGTATACTATTGTTGTGTTCTATAGTATTGTAAATTCAATATATTTGGGTTTTGGATTGTTAGTTAGATGAAAAATAGAATTATAAGGCATCACGTAATGAATATATTTACACTCTTTTATGATGTCTTAAACATAAAAAATAATTACCCCAGAAAAGAGCCAAATTTAGACATCCTGTAATTTATCCAAAGTGGATGTTTTTTTTGTGTAATTAAATCTTTCTATATTTGCATGAGTCCAGAGGAAGGCCTCTGTCCCTGAAAGAAAGTCCATTTTCCAACTGCTACCATCCGCAGCCACGTAGAAGTTAACACTTATTATTCTGGAGGCAGAGAGAGAGAGAGAGAGAGAGAGAGAGAGAGAGAGAGAGAGAGAGAGAGAGAGAGAGAGATAGAGAGAGAAAAAGAGAGAGAGAGAGAGAGAGAGAGAGAGGGCGAGGGCGAGGGCAGGCAGGATGAGGGCCTACAACCGCACCACCTCAATCAGTCATCAGGTGCCTCAGTATGGATGGAGCAGGGAGGTTGTACTGTCGACAGGCCCCGGCAACATGATGAAGGAGCCAGCAGCATGATTATGCTGCTCGCCTTATGAACGGAATAATACAGAGTGTGGTGTGGCGCTATATTCCCCTGATGGAGGCAAGTGTGTGTTGGGGTGGGGTCCGAGGCCCTCCCATGAGACCAGGAGAAGATAAAGGGCTGACAATCGATAATTAAGGAACTGCCAGGAACTCTTTTCTATTCACATGGCTGTTTTATTAAAGGAGATTCTGTGAGGAAGAATATTAATATAAACTACCAGCCTGTGTGACTGGGAGATGAATATAAATTGGAAGCGGTGGGGGGGAAGAATGCATTAGGGAGCGTTTACAGGAGCGCAGGGGGGCATGGTGATCATGAGGACGCGCTGCACACTTTCACACCACAGCTCAGCCCCGTTGATCTCTGGGTAACAAGGAAAGGCTTCAGTCACAAACGTGCTGTCATAGACTTCCATGTGCACGTCATGCACACACATTTATACGGCTGTGTAGAAGGGCGTCCGTGCAATTTATACTGCTTTCTGTTATTCCCCTACATTTTAGAGGGAAATATTATACTTTTCACTGCCTTACACTTTTCTGGTGGCTAAAGTTATTAATCAGTTAATCAGATTATGGTGAAACACATGATCATGTCATAAAATGAACAACGGAAATGGTCCTTGAGCATGCAGCTATAGTTGGGCAACCAAAATATTATGCACTTTGCTGCAGCAGAATTATACAATAGCCATGGACAGACACAGAGGTGCACAATCACTCACTCATGGATGCACACTCTCATACACACACACACACACACACACACACACACACACACACACACACACACACACACACACACACAAAACCAATATCACGATCTTCCTGGCAGAGATAATAATAATACACTAATATAGCATACTATTACTACTGCTGTACTTCAGAAAAAGCTCGGAGTACTTCCTCCTACACTGAGAATTAGATACAGTACTTGTAGTACTCAACCAATTGCTTGCATACTATTTATTTCTCTCAGTTTAGCTCTGGCATGTCGGAGGAGCTTTAATTAAATTGAGCTTAGAGTTAGACTTTCAGATTGTATTATGGTGCAAAGGCAATCACATTTACACATTTATTATTTTTGAAAAGTCCTATTGTGTGACGTGTAGTTAATGATTTTTGTAACTTTTTGTCTTCCTAAACAGCCTTTGCACTATTGCACACACACACACACACACACACACACACACACACACACACACACACACACACACACACACACACACACACACACACACACACACACACACACACACACACACACATACACACACACATCCTTTCTACTTCACTCTACTTACTCAAGTAAACTCAAGATAATTACATCATATGAATTTGAATACATGAAAATTCATTCTCAAATCTCCTGTCCTCTGCAGAATACACATTGACACTGGCTGTTCTAACAGTCTTAAAACTGTATTTTTGTCTCTCAAGTTGTCAGAGAAAACCCTATGCATTTAGTGTTCATGATGTTCATGAGAAATTTTATTATACAACACAGTTGATATTATAGAATATAGTGCTGCCATTATTAGTCCCATTAGTTGATAACATAAATTTAATTGCCAAGCCATTGCCTTTATCTATATTATATATTGTATCAACAAATAATTTCTTGTTTTAACTGTTGGTAAAAAATGAGTCTGAATGTGATTCTGGGAAATTGTAAAGAGCACTTATTAATGTTTTCTGATATTTTGTAAACCGACCAAGTAACTGATTAATAAGACATTATATTTTTAAAACACAGTAGATATTACCAAATTAATTGCTACAAGTGTTTATTTTATATTTATCAAGAAATAAATGCCATAAAATAGCATGACCGATTATAATTTTTGGAAGCAGATCCCAAAGTAGATATTTATGTTATTTATGTGTATTATTTCTATATTTATTTTTTGATAGGGATCTCTTAATTTATTATTATTAATATTATCAAATAATTTATTTGAAAGAAATTGACCACAATGTGTATGACATTCAACAGTTGACATCCACTAAGTTCTGCTTTTCAAAAGCAAGGTTTTGCTCTCTTCTCAGTATTCATTAAAAACAAATGTTGGGTTTCACTGTTGTTCAGACTATAAATATTTGAAGACGTGATGGAACTTTAATTAACGATTAATTAAACAATACGAAAAAGATCCAGACAGATAAAACAGCCCTAATCATTACAAAAAGACTAGTTTGAGTCTCAAGTGCATATCTTAAAGACACATTATATAGTAATAATAAAAACAGGGAATGTGATATCATGTTCTCCTTTGTCATAAATGTGGTTAAAAGCAGTGGTTTTTCATTGTCAGAGGAAAAGGCTTATCTGATGTAGGGTTTGTTCAGATGGAAGTACCTCTCCACATGGATTTCAAAGATAAGTATATAGCCTTCTGCAGTTTGGAGGATCCTTTTATCCAAAACACCTGACACAACCTGTAGCCACATACATTTTAAAAATGAATAAGCCCAGAGGGGAAATAACACACTGCCGGAAAGTATTAGCTGTGGTGTAATACAAATATGTTTTTTTCAGCAGACAAATCTTCCCTGTACAAATATCCTTGAGAAGAAAATTACATTTCACTGAATTTTTCTTTCAAGGACGTATTATGATAAATAAGTGTAATGTAGATGTCTGACCTTTTTTTTTAAATAAAGAACACTAAAGAACACTATATTACAAATTAGAAAAAATATTATTTCTACCAAAGAAGAGTAGTAGTTTAAGGGCATGACCAATGTAAATACTCGGTTTTGTTCAACAGAAAAAAGCTTATGAATCAATTTAGCAATAATTAGGGCCCTTAAAATGTATTAAAACGCTATGAATATTTTATGTCACAATTATCCGGGCCGAAAAAATTGCCGTTAACAATATTTTCCTGATAATTATCAAAATGTACTCTAGTATAATATTACACTTTTTTGTGACACACTATACTTTTACTTTTTGTTAACATACTATGCTATTACTTTATGATTTTATGACAAACTATACTATTCATTTTTTCCATCACGTTTCTTATGACATACTATGACTTGTTTATTGACTTTTTATTGTATATTTGTCTTTAACAGGTAGAAGGATACGCCCCCATCTCCATCAACGGGAATCCGATGGAGAGGGTCATCAGGGTTCACATCAGCGAGGTCGATATTTGCAGTTGACATGATTAATGACTGATTAATACTTTGTTTTTATGACATACTACTGTATACTATGACATTTTTATGACATAAACTAAACTAATGACATACTAAACAATTATTTTTTTATAACTTTTTATGGCACGCTTTGCCATGATAGGGATCCATCAATGGGACTTTGGTGAAGAGTGTGAACAGGACTCACCAAATAGACACACATTTTGTATGGAATAGTATACTATCAATTTTCTTATGGCATATTATACGATGCATTTTTTCATGAACATTTTTATAGCATACTATGACCTTTTATGACATGTGTTATGACATTTTATGGCATATTATACTAAGACATATTTTTGACATAATATATTATGACTTTTATGGCATAATATCGACTTATTCTTGGCATATTATACTTTGATGTGTTTTATGGCATGCTATACTATGTTTTTTTGTTTTTATATGAATCTTACTTGACATATTGTCCAATGACTTTTTTCACGGCATAATATACTATACTATGCCATTTTTTTATGACATATTATACTGTGACATTTTTAGTGGAATTTTTTCATGCGCTATACTATGACTTTTTTTGACACTTTTTAAATTAAATTTTCATGGCATTCTATTCTAAGACTTTTTTTTTTACGACAAACTATAAAATAAAAGTGTTTAATCTTCCTCCGCAGGCTGAGGAGGTTGAACATGGACTTCACAGGTACAGAATTAAGAGTATCGTGACCTGCTGCATCACTGCCCGGTCTGGCAATTGTACCGCCTTCAACCGTAAGACGTCGCGGACAGTGGTGAAAACAGCACAGTACATCATCACGATAGAGCTGCTGTCCCTGAGACCTTTAAACCCAGCGGTGTAGAGAAGAAGGCCGACAGAATCAAGGACCCCAATCACCCCCGCCACAAACTCTTCTGCCTGCTGTCATCTGGCAGACAGTCCCGCAGCATCCAGTAAAACACCACCGAGCTCAGAGACAGCTTCTCCCCGCAGGCCTTAAGACTTATGAATCCCTGAGCTCTCAAACTCATGATGTTTATACTTTATATTACAATGTCATTTTACCTTTATATACTTTTACCAACTGTTTTTACAAACTGTTAACACCTATGCATGTGTATATATATATATATCCTTTTGTGACAGACTATACTATGACTTTTTTAAACTTTTTTTCCACATGCTAAACTATGTCTCTTTTACTACGACATGCTATTTTATGACCTTTTTTTACATACTATACTATGACTTTTTAAGATTTTTTTCAACATAAAATGCTTTGACTTTTTCCGACATAGTATACAATTACTTTTCTTTTTACATGTTTTACTTGTTCGACTTTTAATGGCTTTTTTTATGACTTTTTACGACATACTATATCATACGTTTATTACTTCTTTACACCATTCTATGCTATGATATTTAAATGACAATTCTATGACTTAGAATACTATGTTTATGAGACATGACATTTACTATGACATACTACATTGTTAAACCTTCTTTATAATGAACTATAGACCTATAGACTAAAGACATATTAAAGAAATACTATAACATGGCTTTTGAATGCCTTTTTTATTGCATACCACACCATACCTTTCCGAGGCATTTGTACGATGAATAAAAAAAAAATCATACATGTATGACATTCTTTGCTACAATCTTAAAATGTTTTCAATTTCTTTTACAATTGTTTTATTTTTTTTTATTTTGTTTATATATTGTTTTCACGACAACATACTATACTATGACCTTTTATGATATATTTTCTTTTTATACCATACTCTACCATTTTTAAGATATTTTCATAGCAATTGTTTGTCTACTATACCTAAGTATACAAATATATAAATGCAATGATAATATAAATTACCTGCTTTTATTGTAATCATCCTTGCTTTCTTTTGCACCATTTATATTTCTTTTTCATCTTCACATATTTATATCAGTAAGTTTATCTTTAATAGTGGTTGATATTTTCCATTGAGCCTTCAAGTAGTTATATGTTGAATCATGTTCATCTCATTCACATTTTCCAAAAAGGCCAGACAATCATATTTTCCTTTCAAAGAAAAGATACATTTTCTTAACATATTTAACATGAAAAGAAGTTACTTCAGCCCATACTGCCTTTCCCACAATCGTATCTTCTTTCTTTGCTAATTATAATCATGTGTTATACTGCATGCTTCTCTGTAAGATGCATATACCCAAAGGGACAACAGAGTTTTGACCTTGTTCATGTAGCATAATAATTGGCAACAGGCTGCTTTAACTCCTAAAGGAAACTTGTAAATACATGATTTGTCTGTCTGCTTGCATCTACAGAATACAGGGTCGTTTTAATGAGGAAATAGACAATATCACTTGTTTTTCATTGTCTAGTTTTTATTGTTGGGTAAAATGACAAGCGTGTTTTCTCTATATAAATAACAATCACATGAAGAAACATACAAGACATGGCTATGTGGAGGTGAAAGCATTGATCACAATGTGCTTGGGGTACAAGATGTTGATAATGACAACCGTGTGTTTTGTTTTCATATCTTAAAAAGGATTGTGTTGATAATGAACTGGACCTGCGTGAATCTGTACATTAAATGGGAAACTAATGGAGTCACAGTCAGCCGCTTTGTACAGAACACAGAGAGAAAAGATCAGAGGTCATTATTATCAGTACAGTTGGATTTTAAGGTTGGAGAAAATGTGATCGGGGAGAGAAAAAAAATCTAAATCAAAATATATACGAGTAAGATTTAAGAGGAAAGACGGAATGACTTTATATAATCTGTACACATCAAAAGTCCTTACTAAATTTGAGATACAGTTGCCCATTGTGATTTACAGTCATAGAGTGCTAGTGTGAAAATGCATAGAAATGTGTCCAGCTAGGGAACTGATCACTGACTTGCCAGCTACTTGTCTACTGCAGGAGCATCCAGAAAGAGGTGTTTGCCATATTATATCAGAGACCCTCACAATACAATTACCGCACTCCCCAGTGTGCTAGCTCATCATTACTTCACATTAAAACATCCATTTGAAACGTGCTGTCAAACAGAGCAGACAATGCATGTTTTTCAATAGTTTACTCTATTAAACTCTCAAATGCTTTCCATATCGTTTTTTTTGGTCCAGAGATATTGAAGTCATGACTTCCTTCAAACACAAGTGCTCTATTGACTCATTGCTAAGGAACATTTTGAAATACTTCAAATTTCACAATGTGTAGTGTATAAAGCTGGTACAATTTATCTAACGTTGCCACTGACTTTCATTTTTCTGCTTTGGACTAAAAAGGAAAACAATATAGATATCATTCAAAACTGTCCAAACGCTCCTTATGATTTTGGATGAAAGGTTTCCAAGCGTAATGAAACACTCAGTCTCTCAATCTCCACTTCAAACAGGATTGTATCACAGCAAGGGCTCGTTTTAATTAGACTGAATCGGCTGTGTTGGACGAACGGATAGACGACAGCAGTAGATTTGTGAGGAACCACACTCACCACAAATGGAGGGGTCAAAGGAGGAGGTGTAGTCTGCAGTCACACTGGGAATAATTATGCTAATTCCTCTGATGGAGGGGAATTTTCCTTGAAGGCACAGGAAAAAGTTCGGGATGGCTAAACTTAAATTGTAAGAGTTATTCTGGACATATACAGTATATATATATTTATATCTATTTCTGCCAAATCACTTAAGTATTAGTTTTGTTCAGAGATTATCTATAGCATTCCCACACACTGAATACAACCAATTGTGAATAACTATGCAAAGTTGCACATATTAATGGATTCATACCAATTTTCCTGAAAAAGATTACCAGCAAGCAACTTTATTTTGATATAAACGTGAATCACCCAGTGGAAAAAAAATAAGATTTAAACTTGGCTTTCAGACACTATCAACCAATTACTCACTTGTATATTGTATTTTGTGGATGACAGTCCCTCATCCAATGGACTTACAAATGGTCAATTTGGTTTCTGAATCTGTGGAATTCACTATCGCGTTCCCACAAAATTAAAAACTTTGCAACAGAATTCAGTGCAACAGTACCGTTGAGAAAAAGAAAGCTCATAGGGTCTTGATTTTACAACTTAAGACTCCCCAACCCACACCACCACGTTGCCTTTGAGGACATCAGTAATCTCACAGTTGAGCTTGTTGAGCCTTCCGTCCAGGATGAAGAGGGACTCCCTGGACGGGGTCATGAGGTACTGTCCGAACAGTCCGCTGCCCGCCATTACCCTGTTCCTACTGCTCCATGGCCACTCAAATGACTTGGTGGCCTCTTTCAAGCTCTTGATCATCTTCACTTTGCCGGTGCGCAGCTCCACAAACAGAGCGTCTGTTTGACGGCCGGAGCTGCCGAACACGTTGTACTGGTGGACCTCCGTGAAGGAGCGCTGGAAGGCCAGATCAGACAGGTGGAGGTTAGTGTGGATGTCAAAAGGCTCCTGGATTTCTCCCCGCTCTGAAATCATCTGGATCCTCATCAGGCCGTCGCCATCGTCGACAGTGACCAAGTAGTGTCCGTCTGGAGACACGTACGGAGTGCCGGTGACATCACGGTTTTGGCCGATCACACTATCTGTTACACTGTCCAAGATGAGTTGTGGCTGCGTGGCGCCAGTGGAGTCAGGCCTGCAGTTGACAAAGTAGTAGCCGCCTAGATGGGTGTAGGTTACAGACTTGGGGATGCAGTTATACTCCCGTAAACTGATGTTTTTCACATACGATGTCGTCTCCAGGTCGATCTTGTGGAGGACAGGCTCATTTCGGTGAAGGATGAGGCCAAATCTGGAGACAATAGAAAAACAAAGCAAATGCTTTAATCAATAACACATTTTATCTTCTTGTAAACCTCAAATTATGACAGATTTTTTTGTCACGTCAGTGGCGTGGCTTTATAGATGGCAATGTTGGTTGGTTGGTCTCCACCTTGGTCCAGACCAAAATATCTTATGAACTATTGGATGGATTTAGGGGTGAAATTTTGTGCAGACATTCATGGTTTTTAGAGAAGGAAGCCTCTTGTTTGGTAATGACTTAACTTTAATCTAGTGCCACTAGCGAGTCAACACTTTTACTTAGCCAGTGAAATATATCATCTGTGAGATGGACTGATGCATACTTTTCAATAGACACTGATGGTTCTGTTGACCATGGTTTTGTTGATCCTCTGACTTCTGCTCTGCGCCAGCATGAGTGAGGTTTATGTTTTTTTGATGAAATGTCTGAATGGGATTGTAACTTTGGGGATCCCTCAACTCATCTAGCACCACCTTTAGTTCACAGTTTTAACTTGTCTAATACTTAAGTTCATGACCAAATACTTGCAATACCTCCATCCTATCAGCTTAAAATGTATTCTGTTCAGTGCTACTTAGTATGCTAAACATGTTAAATTTAGATGGTGAAAATGGTAAAACAGTATACATTACATTATATTTCATTTAGCAGACGCTTTTATCCAAAGCGACTTACAATCAGTGTATTCAACCATGGAAGTTCAAACCCAGAACAACAAGAATCAAGAAAGTACAATTCCTCAAGAAAGCCAAATTACCAAGTGCTATAAGTAAGTGCCATTTAAGTGCTACTAAAGTACTACGATATATATATGTACACATACTAGTTTCTTTTTTTTTATACCTTCTTAACATCAGCATGTTAGCAGATCAGTGGCTGTAGTCTCTCAGAGTAGCTAACAATTACAAAAACCAGAACAGCTGGTTGAACCTGACAGCCAAAATGTAAAATAAGAAACAAGCCAAGTTGATATCAAACACTCCACCCTTCTTAAGATGTTTAGAAAGCAGGACATCTTACAAATGCTGTGCAAAAGTAATTTTAAAGACAAATTGAATCATGCTTTGTGTCTGAAAATCAATATTTCATTATTTTAAGTCAAGAATGTGCTAGTAATGTGGTGCTTATTTTTGTTTCCAAGGCTCATTAATTCTGAAGCAGCAAGTGATAACATCTTAAAGTAAAGCAGCACAATCCACATATCAAGATGCATCAACATGAAATCAGAAATGGCAATAGATTTGTACTGGGTAATTATGATAATGTTTGAACTGGCATAATTTTTGAAGAAATGTTCAGGACAATAAAATAAATGATTGCTGAGAGATCCATTCAACAGCCAAATGCTGGTCCCTGACAAGCTTCATATTGGGAGCCTAGCATCATCCACACTTCCCCCTAATAGAATTATTGCAGTTTTAGATGTAGGCATGGATCAGTTAAAATACTATTCATTATAAAAACCCAAAGAGTATGGTAATGGCACATTATATTTTAACAGCTGAACAAGTAGAGGGGGAGTATGCAAGGAGCTGACAGGCCGCAATTAAATATGAATACCAGCTGATCGATGCTGACGGGCTATTGAATCTTGCCGCCATTTATCATCTATCATGCCATTTTACACCAAGCTGTCTGTACCTGCGAACAGAAAATGGCTGTTTAAAAGCCATGCAGGACATTATCATTGCTGTGGTGGGGTAATCATTAATCCAGAAATCGTTCTGACCACTGGCTCCAGGCAAGAGGCTTTGTTTTGGTTCTTATAGAGAAGAGAATTGAATATAATGTTAAACGATCTTTAACATATGTGTAATGCCAGGCAGACATTGCTAAGATTAAGCCCAATTCTTAACATAGATTGGTGGTTTCAGACTTTTTCAAATGAGTTTTTTTTAGAAGTGCTCCAGATTGGTTGTCGTTTGATGTTTAGTAGCTGCTGGACAATCTGGTGGATTTCTGACATGTAAGGATTTGTGGTTGATTTTCTTTCAGTTTGAGGAGTTCTGTGCTCAGATATCCCACGTGGCTGCTGTCAAAAACCCTGTTATAAACTGTAGTGAGCTTGCTTTAACATTATTGGAGTGGTATTTCACGTTTTAATGGCTACCTGTAGTCTTGACTGTGTTGTAAAAACTGAAAAGTTGTCTGTGTCTTCCAATCCATCTTCCTAGTTTTCTTTTTTGCCGTCTTGACTTTGGTTCAAAGATAGATTGTGTAAAGCCATGCTTCCTTTCTATTTTCTGTGTCTTAGTGTAATAAGAATGTATTGGAACCATCAAGCCACAAAATGAACCAGGGGTTTTGTGTTAACGTTCAGTGTGAGCATAGAAGGTGTTGAATACAATCTGTTGTGTAACTAATGATAAATGTAAAGTGTCTGTCAAGCCGAAGGGATGTCAAAGATAACATATACATACATACATATACATACATATCCAAACAAAACTGCATCAAATCCAAGATTTAGATTGATAACTTTAACTGTTCATTTTCTAAATGAACCGCCTCTATGTAGTGTCACTTAAATCTTGAAAAAATAGATCGGAAAAATCAGATTTTTAGATATTTCATTTATTTGGACTGGATTTACCTCCATCGTAAACTGAAATGTGAAATTACCTCAACCAGGGTAAGTTTATTATTTGAGTAATCCCATGAATTATTATTTGTAGGACTCTTAAAAAATTTGAATGTCCTACCAACTAAATAGGCTTCATGAGACTCAGCTACATGTTTGAATTCAAAGAAAGCATTCTAATCAGGCTCTTAATCATACTTTGTCCTTTAAGATATTTTTTTTTTGGAAATGTACTCTGCAGTTTAACCCTCCACTGATGATTACAGACCAACGTTACCGTTACCACTGCTGGACTTGTATTTTGGGATTGTTTGTATTCAATCTGTTATGACAGATCCATTGGTGGTGCACATATACTGTGATTTTTTTGGAAACATGCTTGGATGCTGAAGGTCATTGGTGCATTTAAAAGATTATTGTTTTGAAAATATTATTTTCCCCAACAGCAAAACTAGAACAAAAAAAAAAAATCATGTATGATAAATTAATAATCAAACATTGTTTGGCCTTGCTCTGATGTGAACACAGCTGGATTGTGTTATTGGCAGACCCAGATTGCTCATAGCCAAACTGACAGCTGCTGTTTGTCGTTTGTACCAATGATTAATGCATTAAAGATTCTCCCTGGTTCTGCACAACAGGGTTATGTTTAACTAAAGCTACTTCACATTTTATCCGCTTATCTTCATGTCAATATTTGCAGTTTAAGAAATGACTGGATCTCAACACTTTGCTCTGCAGTTCAGTTAAAACTCCCGGGGGCAAAATTCATGAACAGGGAAGAGAACAATGAACGCTGCACGGTAAAAGATATCCATAACACAGCAATTCTTGTTCAGCCATCCTCCAGCCCAAAAACATCGAATCAACATCTCGCTCGGCTTGTTTTGCCAAAAAGCAGTCTGTGCGAAAAATAGGTGCGGGCAGCCTGAGCTGCAGGGTGCTGTAGATGTGGGTAAAAATAAGAAATAACAGCTTTTTTTTTTTTTTTGCTGACATGCAGAGTTGCCTGACTGTAAGTCGATGGTTTTAATGAATGACAACCCCCAGAAGTTCCTGCTCGCTTTATAGTAGCTGTTGAGGGAAACCCCCAGTCATTAAACAATCCCTGGAAGTTTGTGAATATATGTCGGCAGTTTGCACACTGCTCATGTTGCTAAATCGACTGATCAATGCTGCGTTCTAGCCAACAGACAAATGGCCGTCTGTGTACAAGAGAAAAATAAAGAGAAAAATCAGAGCCAGAAGGCAGCAGTTAATGTATACTTTCCTGCAATATAAACAGCTGTCCAAATAAAAAACAACATCCATGCGCATATAGATGTCAAGCTCTTTTAGTACTTCAACTGTATACTGATATATTATACAGAAGACGCCGTCACTCCACTGTTAACGAGGCTGAATTATGAGTTTGTAACAAAACTACTGTTACGGAGAGCCAACTGCGTCTTAATGTTCTACGGCCATCTGCTTTCAGCTAAAAGTAGTAAAGGTCATTATGAATTAAGGGAGCTGGACAAAATATTAGAAACACTTGTATAAATATGATGCAATCCAATTAACCACCACTATATGCTATCCCTTCACTCTGCACAATTACATTTCATATTACTTCTATTATGACTACAAGTAAATCTACATACATTTGTCAACTCCCAGTAACTTTTGTATATATCGTAACCTCTTTAATATCTGTTATTGTATTAATCGATTGTGGGCAATATTGCAAATCAATTATCAGGACTGCTTTATTGGAATGTTGGATTGGATAAATTGTTTTTGAATCAATGGGATGAAGTACCTTAAAGTGTCAGGTATTTAAATTATTTTAATATATATATTGATGTACAGTATATTACTATCACAACATAAAATGTCAAGTTATGAAACAAGCAATTGATTAATCAATAAGTCAATCGACCGAAAATAAATCAGCATTTTGATTTTCATTCCCTGCTCCTTTTCTGCCTTCTTTCATTGTAAAATGACTATTTCTGGGATTTGGACAGTGGGGTGGATATAATTTTATTTGCTGACTAAATAAATTGTCAGACTAATTGATAATGACGATTAGAGCTGCAACACTTAGTCAATATTACTAAAGCAAAACGAGTTGATGGTTCTAGCGTCTTCAAGCCTGAACGATTACATGAGAAGATTTGGCACAATAATCTGTTATTATCGGCACAAAAATGTATTAGTTGCATCTCTAAAAACACAAACACATTATAGCAACGTAAGCAACATTCATAATAAGATGACCTGACAGCAAACGTTACAAACAGTAAGCCTATTTTTAAGAGCATCAAAAATGATGAGCTGCTACTTGGTAAAGACGACAATTTTCAAACACTGGGAACACACTTTCCTGCAAGTCTCAGTGGATCTAATTACAGCTGTGCCAGCAGACAACCCACCCACACACACACACACACACACACACACACACACACACACACACACACACACACACACACACACACACACTTGGACTGCTCACTCCCACACCAGGGGGCCGTTAACATCCTGAAATCCTCCAGACCTCCTGCTCGTTCCTGGCCTCTCCATAACATTAGTCAAGCGTTTGAGATCAGCTTTTCTCTGTCCAAGTTAAGCCTGAGTGTGACAACCGCTCGTGACTTATGGAAAAACCATAGCAGCATGTCTGTGCTTTGTTGTTGATTAACTCAAATGTGAGGGAGGGGGTGTGGTGCCAACTCTGCCCCTCTGGGCACATACCTTAATGCAGATTACTAATTTTATCTTGAAAACACATCAACAACAATCAATAAGTAGTCTTAGACCAGGTGGTCTAATGACTTCTAATGAAAGAAGGAGCACACGCGAACATGCACAGCATTTAAAATCAGGTTGAGCTAAATTAAGGCTGCATTTACTTACCATTGTGGGTGCTTAGCGACGTAATTACACTGCCTACCCTTAGAAACATAGCTGGTAAAAGCCAAGTGGTCAAAAACATTTTGTGTTAGACTTTAAGCTGCGTTGCGCTATTTGGGATGCTCTCATATAGAGTTCTAACGATTGTTTAAGTCGGTTCTGGTTCTAACTTGTCCAATGTGAGGACTTGCTGCTTTTGCTGTGTCACTTTTTTTCTGACATTTTATATGTTAAATAATGAATGGAAAAAATATGATTAATCTCTAGTCTCATTCACTTTGATGGGAAGATAGTAAATTACCTCATTTATCCGCAGCAGTTCTATACATTTAAGGTCGTTGCGACTTTTGAACTGTCGCTCTACGTGCCGACACTAGAGTTTCCTCTGAGAGAAGCATGCCTCTCTCTAATCCAACTAACTTCTGATTGCAATGTTAGCCTTAGCTGCAGGATTGGATCATTTTATCCTCGTTCTAGTTAGCTAGCATAGGTTAGTTAGCATAGGGCTAACCTGAAGTTAGGTGGCTCGGACGGCGCATGCTCAAAAGTGGCATGCACTATATAGTGTCGTATATATATAGTGGTCGTATCAACAACCTGTTCTGATAATAAATACATGTGTATTATAAACCACAAATAACCTTCTGGTTTCTTTAGTGTTCTGTCCTAAGGAGAATACTCTTAAAACTGTATTTGTTTATGTAAATTTGTATTTGTATTTCATGCCAGTTCACTATGTGATTGTGAATTGATGTACATTTATAATGCATATATTTTAACCTCACTGAATAATGTGATATGCAATGTCAAAACACTATTTCAGTAACTCTATTTTCACATGCAAAGTCTATAATTAAAGCATTGTTATTAAATATGTAGATGTGATGATTATCGGCGTTGATCAATATAAAAAAAAACAACATATTGTGACATTTTTTGGGCTTTTTTGTCCAGACCTGCTTTGAATCTTGTTTAGCTAACTCAGCCAACCCTGCTGTGTCTATTTGGTGGAAAGGGTTGTTTATTCCATAAAGACTACCATGTAAATGGTTAGAAACAGCTTTCTTTCTGTGATGTGAAACTTTGTCAAGCAATTTAACTCATTGTTAGTATATTGACGTTTCAATTTGTATTCAAAAACATGCTTATAAGGTGATCAGTATTTATAATGCCTATCCTTACTGGCGTAAGTGATGAAAAAATTGTCAGTTATTTTTAATTAGCTTTTGGGTTTACAGAAGAAAAGAAAGTTAATTCCACAGCTGATGTGACCACGGTTTATTTTTAGAACAACTTCAGGTGATCAGCCGCCGTCTCCTCTGTGACCACTGGGCCTTTCTCCAAAAGGCTCCATTATCACATTAACACACAAGCACACACACTCTTTCACACAAAATGCCCATCCAAATCATTATTGCAGTATAGAGCCTAGGGATAAAAAGTGAATGAAATGCCAATGGGGTAAATGTAATTTGCGAATCAATTTGCATTAGGAGGGTTCTTGGATCATACTGGACGCACCTGATGTGGTTAATGATGAGGCTGGAGGCTGGAATGAAGAAGTCGTCCACCCTGTCGAAGCGTCTGCCGATCGGCTGTGTGTGAACGGTGTGGTGGGATATTCGTCCACTGGCCTGATTGATCACCTGGTGAACACCAATGAAGAAGGAGTTGGGTGTCAAACACGAGCTCAGTGCTGCTGGTTTCTACTCGTTTGAGTCTGTAACTCGTACTTATTTGAACCTTACAACCAGAAAGGGGCAGTACCTGTAATTTCCGTTTTATTTTTCAAGTAAATGAATGGTTTTAATCCATAAAAACAATTAAATCACTCAATATGTTGCTATCGTGTTTATCTGTGCTTAGGTGCGTTGATTGGAGACATAATCCTTCAGCCTCTTCTCTTACTGCTGAGACGCTGGAGCTTCACAGTGGGAGGTGATGTGTGCCGTTGTCACCGGTGTCTAAATAATACTTAGGCATGCATGAAAGCGGGCAGACATGTGCTTGTGTGTAGGCAGGGTTTGCTTTGATTCTGCCACAATACACAAAGCGAATTGCCACAGACCAAACCCCGCATTATGAATTACGTTGCAGGCGATTATGAGCAAGATTTTCAAGTAAAACCACTCAACACTCGAGCTGAATCAAGACGACTCTCAGAGGAAACAAAAGCTACTCTTAAAATAAATTACCATTTCATTACAATGATTCTATTTGTAGCATGATCTTCAAGTGTGTGTCATGGTGACACGCGGTGTTAGTATTTGGACAGTGACTCGTTGTTTTCCTCTTCTTTACTCCAGCAATATGGATCTGAAATAAAACTGTAATGATTTGATGGTTTTTAACATCCATAGCTAGGGAAAGTTTAAGGAGTGAATCAATGAAAAAAATAAATGCCCTCAATGTTCACCTTACATGGATGTGACTAGATCCACACCAATACATGTGTCATGTCGATATCAGCTTATTGCAGATTCCACGAATCGTCCTTTATTTACCTCAGTGACAAACAGAATGAGGCCTTCATTTCAGATTTCCGCTGTTCCCGAGATAATGCAAAGTCCTCCATGTTTATTTGATGTCTTGTTAATTCAATATAATGTCCATTTCCACGGCACAAATAAGAGTCATGTCAGGCACTTTGCCTTATTCCCCGAAAGATCAAATTAATGAAACTTAAAACTTCCTCAAAAATGTTCACATCAAACATCTTTTACTCTTCCCTTTTACAGATGAGCTTTTATTGTTAAAAAATAGAATTACCACCTCGTGGTTGAAAGCCTCCGACAATCAGCCAGGTTGCAGTTTCAAAAATGTCATCATGTTATCCTATTTGACATTTTTTTGAAATTGTAACATTTAGCATATGAATTATTGAATCACAAAATGCGTCTTGTGGGGTCACAGTGACTTTTGACCTTCAAAATCTAGTCAGTTCATCCTTGAGCCAGGTTTAAAATTGCATGAGATATCATGTTCAAGTTTTTTTCTTTTTTAAAATGGTAGCTGATATTCACAAGTAGACAAAGAAGAAACGACTGAAGTAGGTTTCCTAGCAAAGAGCCACTCAGCGCAGCAGAGTGGTGAGTATCATGTACTGATGGAAAAGTACATGATACTACATTTACCATGTAATCTGCTGTAGTAGGCTACAGGTAATTCCACCCCCCTAAATATGTTTTTCCATCCAGCCTTTATTAGTGACCTTCCTGTGTTCATACTGGCCACAGCCATCACGACTATTGTAATTTTGTCTTTTTAATGAGAATTTATGTTGTATCCATGTTGGAGTACATGTCAACATGACATTGATGTACACAAAACCACAACTATGTTTGTGATCATTTAGAAACAGCTGAGTAGATATTATGGTCATACATTCTCAGACTACAAACAAAGATAAAATAATTAGGTCATTGTTTGTTATTGGTTGATAATTTTTTTTAACACGTTTTAAAAGTCATATCAATCAGACAACGGCCATGACAAATCAGCACATAATTCCACTTTATTTATATTTATTATGTCTTTTTTCCAATCTGCTGGAGTTCTGAGCCAAAACAATTGAAAATATGTCAGTGTCCAAATACTTACACACTGCACTGTAAGTGACTATTAATTACCCATCATCAAACAAGACAAACAAATCAACAAATCAACAATTGAATATCCCAGAGAGGCTGCAGTGATTAATGCCACATTCATGTAATATTGGAAAAACAGGGAACAGCAAGACATTTCATTAGTTGAAAAGTCCTGCCAAGATGTTGATTATAAGGTTGTTTACAATAAATGAAAATGTTCTTTGTTTGTTATGGGTAGAACAAAGTCTATCAGTGATTTTTATTACCTTGCACTTGCCTTTGTTGAAAAACCTATGCAGTATTTGATGCTCTGAGGTCGATTATTACAGTAATCTGATCCAAAGCTGAAACAATTAGTCAGTGACAACTTTTGAAGCAAAAAATGTCAAACATTTGCCGGTACAAGCTTCCTAAATGTGAGTATCTTCTGAGTATTTTCCGACTGTTGGTTGCACAAAATGAGCAAGTTGAAGACGTCACTTTGGTCTCAGTGAGGTTGTGAAGGGCATTCTATCAATCAAGAAATATATAGCGCAGAATAATAAAAAAATTGACTTGACATTAAGATGACACAAACACATATTCTGGCCCTTTTTGCGACCCGTAGATTGAATCCTGACAATGCTAAATGTCTGCGTCTCTGAGCTTGAAGGGCTCACGACTTTTCTACCACTTCACAAGGATAAAACTCTGCAGAGGACTGAATAACACTTTGAGTGTTACAAACAATTTTGTGGACTCACCTGGAGCGTGGGGAGGTTCTTCTCCATGTCTCCCCAGCTGAGCAGCCACACCTGGTCGTGAGATTTGTCATAGTGAAGCTTCACAGGATAAGGGTCGGTGCTGACGGTCTGGAAGGGGGAGGGGGGGGGGACACATCAAAATCAAACCAAACTGAGCCTTTAAAGACAGCAGAGCCACAGAATAACAATTCAAGGCAATCTAGACTTTGCTTTTGAAGAGATCCTTCTTTGATGTGCAGTGGTAATGCGTTTGAAAAAGTTTTCCCGCAGACTAATGCATCAGGGGTTGACAGGAGCAAGTCTTCTTTTAACAAGGCAGAGTGGAGGTGGGCTTTTTATGTATAGGGTGTTTTTGGTGTTGAGCTGCATTTCAAATCAAGTGGTGACAGACACAATTGCTTTACCACACTGAAGTAATTGCTTTCAGTCTTTATCCGTTTCCTTGACACACAGCGGCAATATTCCGAGTCAGAACAATAGATGAGTCGCATGTGACAGAAAAGTGCTCCTCATGCATTATATCCACCTGAGTGCGGATAGACAGCCAGCTCAAAGGGAATAGGTAAAGCACAGGGGAGAAGAACGCATGCAGTCGCTGCAGCCTCAACAACAGCAAGAAAAAGCAATCATATTCCCACAATCCCCTTTGACTGCAGCTTACTTTCTATATTATTTGTTTGCAGCCCTAATAGTATTGTTTACCTGGGCAAAATATATATTGTATCACTGAGCGAGCAAACAGCACCAGAGACGGGTTATTGCACATAAATTGAGAATATCTGTCGAATCCTAACTTATCGCTGAGCATGTAGTCATCGGAGGAAACAGGTGTTCGTGTTGTTCTTTTTCTCTAGACTAGCGACTTCTTTCTGGCTGAGGAAGATTATCACGAATCCTCAGTCAATATGTTTGTGAAACTTTAGCGCCAACAGCTGATCTCTCAGAGATGAAGCGCGGAAAACACTAGTGCGCCTTCAAACGTTTATCCGTGTGCATGTTGCAAATGATTTGCTTAGAAAATGCAATCTGCTCTTTAAGAAGTCTTCACTGAGCATTTAATTGGTTACACATTTCTAAATGCAATTTGCTCATTATTATAACTTTGCGAACATCAATGCTATTAATAATTCAATGGGAAAATGGAAAGCAGCAAAACCTGTAACCGGAAAACCAGAATCTGTGTCTCTCCTACTGTTCGAGACAAGATGTGGGTTCAGGTGGTTAATTAACAACTGCTAATATAATGCAATGAATCTAAATCTCCAAGCGACTGAATAATGAGCTTGTGACATTCTCTGGGACAGCCGCCTGCTTACTGGCAGGTCCCTGAGAGGCATGCAAGCTGTAAACAGCCATCACGGTTACAAAAACATCTGCAGGGATCTGAGCAACCCTGGATTAGCCTGGCACACCCAGAAACCCACTGACACCGATGATTTAACATAACGCCGCTCGCTGGAAATGTGCTGAATGTTGAATTGAGCTACTTCCTTAGCCTGCCTCGGAAACATAAAATCCCCCCAGGAAAATAAATAGTGCTGCAAGAGTGCACTGCAGAGTGTATGGGGAATTGTGTCTTATACCATCAGCGAGGAAACCCGCGGTTGCCATGTTACACTATCTATGAGGGGGTTGCCAGGTTACGGTTTCCCTGAAGAGGTGGGTCTCGGGGCTACATGGTCGCCACATCAATGTGGCAGTTAAGTGTAGGTCTTGACTGCGGCAGCAGGTATGGAACTTGTCGGGTCAGGTGTTAGCAGGTGAACTAAAGGTGAAGAAAATGATCTTAACGCTGGGAAAGTAGCTCTTCAATCCGTTAGTGCAAGAGGTGCAGAACAGCTGTTGTTGACTGAGAAAGCAGAAACAGTTTTGAGTGGCAGCCTGTTAAATATTCACAACATATAGCTACAACCTGAAACTGAGATAAGCAAAAGAAGTTATAAAATGTTAATTGAATGTACCTGACACATTAGAATAGCAGATGTAAGCCTACTCACTGTGACGTTTTATTCATCACGAGCTACTTGATCCAAATACTGGAGGTCCTGATTTAGAACTAGCAGGATAAAAACATAGAATTGTGCTGAATCTTTTCTACATTGCCCTTTGCTAAGATTACTAGAATTGTGACAACTAAGAACTAGATCCAAAATGGAACCGGCAATTGGATCCCATGGATGAAATAGGACTTCAGGCTAACCCAGCAACGGGAGGTCGGTGACCGTTGTGCCCACATCTTTACAGAGACCTGGCTCCATCGTGGCATCTAGGATTAAGCTGCATTTGACGGGCGGAGCCCAGGACTCCGGCGGGGCAACAGGAGGCAGACTGTGTGTTTACATCAATAATACTTGGTGCTTAAACATAGTTGAATTTGATGGACAGTGTTTGCCTGATGTCAAATATTTAATGTTTAGATGCTGACCATGTTATCTGCCTACATCATTTTGCTGTCGTTTTTGTTGCTGCAGTTCCTCCTTGTTCAAAAAAACAAAACACCACAGTGATGCACCACTGTTTCTATTTAGGTTAGTTTTTTGTCTTGTGCTTCTTGTGTTGCAAAAGAGCTAAAACTTGTTATGCAATGCTGAGTTGCATACTGACAATACATCATTCTTTAATCCTTGGTTGGCTGAATTACATGCTATGGAGAGCAAGTACATATTTTACAAATGAGTGATCTTTTCTAAGCACCCCCTCCTTAGTTACAGTATATACTGTTGTGAAAATGTAAGTATTAGAGCAGAGAGAAGACCAAGGCTGTCCCAGTTTGTGCTTAGGCCAGCTGTGATTGGTGCATTAAGGAAAAGAGGCGGTGCTTAGGAGTGGCTAATTATTGGGTTTAACAACATTGTCAAATCTATTAGCTGTGAGTATCTGAATGAGCCTCTGGTCAGCCATAACTAGCAAGTACTGAGAGAAAATGTAAATTTACATCTTTGTCTATATAATTATGTTAGTACATAGAATTATGTAAGTGTCCTTTGGAATCAACCACCTGTCAAACATGTCTTGCATTCGGCCCCCTGCTGAACTTCTGAAGCTCACCAGGGCCAATATCAGGACACCACAGTGTACACTCTTGTGTATTAGTATCCTACTAAATTATTACTCAAGTAGAATATTTTAAGTGCATGCATATCTAATGCGCAAGCTGTTCCCAAAAAGGATAAAGTTCCACATGCACTTTGGGTGAAAGTTGGAGGATGCCGTCCAACGCTCTTAAATGATTTAGTTTCTGGATGAAGGATGATGTATTGTATCAAACTGAATCCCAAGTCGAAAAGGACGATTTTATGAAAAAACATGTCCTTCATTCAACAAAATCAATCACAGAAAATACCCATACAGTAATGATTTATCGTAGGGTCTTGTAAAATATGTTGTGTTCAATCAATGTAGGAACATTTGGAGGAAGAAAAAGGGGAAAAATACAGTCGCTCCTTGCAACCTTGAGGTTTTGTTGGCACAGATGGAGGCAGAAAGAACCTTCGCTTTTACAAAAAAGGAAAGATTCTTTTCTCTTTTTTTTTTCATTTCTGTGTAAAATTGTGAACTCCTCCCACACCCCACATTGTTGAAATGTTGCTGACAAAATTGACATGAAACTGGTTTTCCAATTTATCCTGAAAACTACCTGGACAGCCTTCTGAGACTGGATGTCAACTATGAGCACTCGATCCAAGGTTGGCTGTGTCACATAAATAAACTTGTCCTTGATGTTGACCGCTGATGACCACACACACCTCTGAACCTCTTCTCCTGGTGAGGTGGGGCACACCTCCTCCTGGAAGAAAAAACAAAAGCACACACACATTGCCGGTCAACTAATGGGTTTTCATATCACTGGGGAACTAGGTCGCATTAAAAAACAATTATCTCCATTCAGTCGTTATTCTGTGTTGTTTACTACTTGCAGTCTTATCTCCTGTGCTGATGCGAGTCGTGTTATCTTGGCAACTTAGATAAATGAGCTTTGCAAGGTCCTGAAAAATCTCTGTAATCGCTCCCATTTGTCCATACATAATCCACAGCACAAAGCCTGCAGACGATCTGCGGCTGTTCAGCTTTCAGTCCTGGCAGCTCTCGTCTTCCTGGCCAACGGGAACCCTCACTGGCCTTCTGTCTCTGGAGCTTGCCTTGCCTCCCCTCCCACCTCCCCCTCCTTCTCCCCCGGCCCTCAAAGCCTCTAGGCTCTGCCCAGTCGTCTGTTCCAGACTCTGTGGGACAATTTAGAGAGCCGTTGTCCAGAAAGGATGAATGGAGGGCTCCGACATGGAGGGATGAACTCTTTCTCCCATATTTACAATTGCAGAGTCAGTCCGTGACGGGTGCCGTCCCACAGGCCAACTTCTCTCAGTTAGAAGGGCATTAGGTAATGTATGAACTTCATCAGGGATGAGGCAGAGCAGCAGCATCACTGAGAGAATTTAACTCATCTCTGTTTCAGCCCCCAACTCATCCTGTCCTCTGTAAGCAGGTTAATTTGGGCAGTCACAAAACAATCACATAGCAGAGAGGTTGTTTCATGCAGGATGCCAACACCATGGCAGCACTTTGGCATTTTTTGGCTTCATAACAAGGTTTTCAATTCTTTGTAGCTCTAAAGTCTTTCAGTGTCCAGTTGTAACACCATCTGTGTTTTTTGAACTAAAACAGGTTGGGAAATTCAGTCTTTTAAAAGCCAGAAATCCCTGCACTTGGTGAAGTAATGGTTGAGTCATTGGTATTGAACTCTGTGCAACCTCTGCAGTCCCACACTGTGGTCACTTTGTGCCACTTGGCTGTAAATATCTTACTTATTGCACCTTTAAGAGGTGAGAAATCGAACATCTGATGCACAGCTGAGGGTGTGAACGGAGGCGGCCGTAACCCTCACTGTGTATGTGTATTGCATATGTCTGTATATGTGTGGGTGCAAAGCATGTACGTGTTTTATGTAGTAACTGACAGCTTCTAAAGACTGCAGATATGTTTTTTCCCTTCATTATGGAAATGCTTTCACCACACAAACATCACAGTGTATATGTCGCATATATTCACTGAAATCCTTACTACATGACATTATTCAGTATTGGAACCACACCAGGAGCAATACAATATCATACTGTACTGTATCCATTGAACAAAAACTGTTAATAATTCTACTGCTAAATATTTCTTAAAATGACTTCCACTCTTTTCACTTGTGAATGTGGGTGATGACATTTAAAGAGCCACGCTGAGAAATATAATGGCTCTGATTTGCAGAGCTAATATATTTGCGACACAACATCAGCAACATTTACACAAGGCTCATTGTTTACATTTTTTTACATTTGCACCCTGATTAATTGTTTTTTACCAAAAAAGGTGCAGATTAGTTTGATTTCCCACCAAATTAGTTTCCCCTGCTGTTTACAGTAAACAGGAAGTACACAGAACAACTACAAACACACGGTGTGCTTTTGGTCAAAGTGATGTGTAGAATGGAGAGACGGAGCAAATGAGCTGTTGATATCTCTATTGATCTCTCTACTTGCGTACATCGGTAATCGCCCTACAAATGGTATGTTGACATTTCTAATTACTTTAGGTTTTAATCAAGTTTCACTTGCATTTTTATTGCTCATAATGAACAATAAAATCATTGTGTCTTTTTACATTCATCAAACTCACTATGTTTGAAGGCACAATGAGTAGGATTTTCAATCATCCCTTATGACCCACCAGTAGTGTGTGGCGGTGTCTGAATCTGCAAAGACCATAAACCCTGCGCTCTGCCAGTATTTTCTTTTTTTTTGCTGTTTTCAGGACGGTTCTGGGCGTCGACCCCAATAAAATGATCAGGTGCCAGGTCTTAAGCACGCATCCAAGAGGAACCTACAAAAAATGGCGGCCAAGCGAACAAAGCTTGTTTCAAAACTAGAAGGAATCTGCTGTTGGCTCCGACGTAATGGCGAGAGCCTTTGTTGAGCTGGGAAGGAGGGACCAACTTTGAATGTTGGTCCCTCCTTCGCAACTGCCAAATCATACCCATTGTGAAACAACCATTTAACAACACAACAGGAATCAACACAATGCTTTGGCAGCGATTAAAACATGGATGCTCCCTCTCAGCTTCTTCCCGGCTGCAGAGGATAAGGAAAACAAAGATGCTTCGAGGACTGAATTCCGTACAACTGGACATCACAACGTTTTCCCGCTACTGTGTGTATCACAGTAAAACACTCTATATGGTAGTTAAGGATAATGAATTGGCTGCAGGATTAGCATAAACAAATCAATCAATGCACCTCTACGATGGAGAAAAACGTGAGTTCCAATGCTGGGAGCGGCCTCATGTGTTCACACAGCAATCCTCCATGACAGCACTGGAACTGGCATGGCAGCACTCGCAGTGATGGATATCCTAATACAAACACACCTCTCGGAGGACCGCTTGGCTGATTGTTGCTCATTCATGGCACCACTTTATGTATAACTGCCATCCAATAAGCATGGGGGCTCCTGAATAAAAAGCAGCTCAGAGGAAAGCATCCATTTGAGAACACATGTAAATCTAACAGGTTTCTGTCAGAAGCACGCTTTGAATATTTTGATGCTTGAAGGCTTCGATGATAAACGGTGTTTCAGTGGGGGAGGCTGGGTGTAAAGAGTCCTTCGGGAAGTGAAACCTTCTGCTTGTGGACTGTAAATTAACAGGTGCACCACAGTAAGTTGGGCCCTGTGTCCACCGGGCATCGTTTTCTGTAGCTAGCAGTAACAGCCTGAGGAAAAGGTGTGACTGTCAGTCAACACTTTAGAGCTCTACTAATCAATAGTTTTAGAATAACAGTAGAAACATTTACTACGTGTAATATGAAACAGCTCGCTTGTAATAACGGACCCTCTGAATTATATCATCCAATTTCACAGTTCCCATCAAATCCACAGAGCATTACAGCTTCTTTCAGGTCATTATTTTGGTTCCACAACTTTACTATTTTGGTTCAATCTGACCGCTGATCAGCCAGATATCTCCCTCATGAGTAATTGAGGACCAAAAAAATAAAAAAAGCGTTGAAAGGAGAGTGAACATTAGAATTTATCACTGTTCAATAATAATCAAATATCTCCACTTCTCACCAAATAAGAAAAATAGCATTGTTAGTTTCCCCTGTCCATAAAGGAACATTTAATTTAACTTACAAATTCGAAAATATGAACAAACATTTGTTTCATTCAAAAGTGAACAAACATTATTTGTTATTCTATGTGATAAATGGTGCCTATTTAATGTCTTACTCACCCTAATGAGTTATTCTTGTCTAAACTTCCTACACTTAAAATAATGATGACAAAACCATGCCAACTTCTCTGCATTGCTAGTAATTTACAATTCTTTGTCTGTTCATTTGACAACAAATAGAGATCACGCAAGTGCTCTACAGCAAATAAATAAACACACATCTGTTTGTGCATTCTTATCTAACGTGGTGGCATGGTGGTTGGAGGCTGTGTCCTCTAAATTCACAAGTGCAACAGCAAAGCCGTTTCTTGGGCATGACTCCGAACCTAAGTTAAATCCCTGTAGAAACTATTGACTGCTTATGATTGATTTCAGTTGCTGTTACTAGTAGGTCAGGCAACAGGACGCTTGTCAAGGCCAGCGAATAATAAATCACAGGAGTCACATATTATCCCATTTTGCCTTTCAAAAAAAGAAACACTCAGCTGTTTATATACAGCAGTTCACTGTAAAAACATTTACATCATAAATGTTTTAGTTGTTATTGCTTCGTGGTGGAGTTGATTTATGCCTGCTCCCGTTTCCTGCTTGTTTTTTTTATTATATTGTCTGGTTACTTTACAAGGTTTTCTAATGTAATAAAATAGAGATTTTAAAGCGAGAATTCAACTCAAGTCTTAAGTCCTTGGCAGGTATAAATCATTACAGTTCTCTGGACTGACCTGGACAAGAAAGATGTGCCTTTGTTCGCACACAGATTCCATAGAGAAGGTAAGAAGGAATTTGTAAAGATAGCCAGAGGGTCAAAGTCTTAAGGAATCATTTTAGGCATTCAGGGAAGTAAAAATAATGTTTGTTTTCTCACTAGATACTTTTTAAGTTCTGAGACTTGAATAGGCATAATACTTTTCATTATGACAATCTCTGAACACAAACTTGACATAATATCACCTCATAACTGTTGCTTAGTAACAAATCCAGCAGACACGGAGCAAAATGAGCAATTATTTGAAGCAGTTTTTCTGGCAAACTGGCAAAAGTAAGTCCGATATTAGTTGTGCTTTTAGTTCTGATTGGCTCTCTATTAACTCTTTGCTACGCCTTTCAGGTAGCACACATTGGTTTTATCCAAGTGGGTTTTTCTGTCATACTATCGGGCTGTAAAAATAAATAAATTAAATTAAAAAAAGCCGATATCTAAAACGTGCTCCAGCTAAAGTGAGCAGAAGCTAAAGCTTATGATTTGTAAAAACCTGATAAAACACGGAGCAGGTTTATTGAGTTTTACTTTAATATTTTAGGTAATTATTACATGAATTTGAGACAGCACTGATAATGAACCTCTAACTGGATTCCTCTCTGTACTAATAACAACTGAGGATCATGGGTATTTTACCAAACCTAAACACACTGATTGATAAATACATGACTTCTCAGAAACTAAATTTAAATTATTAAGATCATAAGACAAAAACCTAAACTGCATGTTGTTAAATTTTCCAGGAGACTGCTGTGTTTTCAATGATGAGTAAAAATAGAGCATAATATGTGGGAAAACAACTTTATCTCTACCCTGCAACTCTACAGCACATAGTAGGATGTGCTAACAGTCCTACTCACAGTCTGAACTCAGATGACTTGGGTGGTTCAGTTCAGCTAAAAATGAATCATACAAAGTGAGTCACAAGCTGATTGCGTCTTTTGCACGACTACTCACCTGCAGAGCCAGTAGCTTCTCACTGGGCTTAATGTGTCTTTGTATCTCACATGCCACGGGCTGAATGACTTTAATACCATCTTCATAAAACACATAGAACATGTTCCCAATGCCGAGACCTGGAAAGACAGCACAAACATCCCCGTTAACACAAAGTGCATATATAAAATACATTATGAGAATGCACAGTATGAACATTTGCAACGGAAATTGGCCTACAACATTGTTATCTACTTTCAAAGCATCAAATCATTTAATCCCTCTCATCACAGTTCAGTAACCCTATTACAAAAATTCAATTAACTCAGTTTAATGAACGCTATAGTGAATCAGAAGCAGTCTAGACGTACCTTCTTCCCGCCACAAAATGTTTGCCACTGTGAGGGAGAAAAAGAGGAAAGTGCGGTTGAAAATCAATGCAAGGATCAATGGGGTCCTTTTGTGAGCGCTAACACCCAAACACTAACTCCTATTGAAGCAAAGAGGAGAGCAGGCTGCATGAAAGTTTTATAGAAACTGTGTCTCTGACACCTCGTGCAGCAAACAATCAATAGAGCCCTCTGCTAGGAAATAATTTGATACCAAACACTGGAAAATGGAGTGCAGTCAACAAACTACAAGAACTGTAAAACAGTTTATGATTTTTGGATGCTGCATCCCAAGTATGCGGAGATACGTAAAACAAGTCTGAAAAATAAAACCTTAGACATCAGATTGTCATCCATCAATATGAGCTGTATGTATAAGCCGCCTTTGACACCCATGAGTGGGCCACAGGTTTTAAGCTCAGATGATTATCATACGTCATTAGGAGGGATTAGTGTGCTCCTTCTTCACTGGCAAAAAAACAGTTTTGGCTCCTGTAACAGGTAATTTCACATTAAATTCACTTAGAGGTGACTAATGATGTCAAATGTGGAATAAAAGCCACATAACACCCTGAGTGCTTTAATGGCCAGCCTAAAACGCAGACCAGCTGGTGGCTTTCAAAGCAGCCAATGGGCACTGAGAGAAAAGTGCAATTACTTAAAATTACATGACTAAAGAGTGATGTGGGAAGGAGAAAATTTAGAGCCATTATAAAGTTATTTTCTATGCAAATTCTGCTACTCAATCATTCTTATCCTCCACCACACCAGCAGCACTTTCCTCTCACACTGGCTTCTTAACTGTGACCTTCTCTCTCATTGTTCATCTGTCCCCCGGTCTTCCCTCTGCTTCCACCCCATCTTCCACTTTCAGGCATTTTCAGGCTACAAACCAATCTGCAGCCCAATTCACATCCGATTCTAATCTCGCCTCTATTGCAATGCTCATTCCCGCAGCCTCTTGCTCGGGTGGACAGATGCGGGGGAAAGAAAAGGGAGACACAAAGCCAACTAGACACCACTGTGCCGTTAGTCAGCCTTAATCTTTTAAAAGTGCTTTGTCAAGGGTTTCCTGTGCACCCTTGCATACCTTTTAGCTCATTAAAAGTTACACAAAAGGAGTGGGGTCTATAGATAGATGGACAAAGAAGGAGAGGGCAAAATATGAAGCAAAACAATACCATTTATTTGAGATGTGGCAAAAATGGAAAAAAAAACCCGGAGAAAATGGAAAAGAGGGGTTCGAGATGAGATCTCGTGCGCCTCGGTCTTTTCCAATAGTCCACAGTATTGATGCTATTCATCACTTGGCAGAAAGACTGTGGCTGTTCTGCGCATGGAAGGGGCCCATACATCAACTTCATCATCCATATAACAAAACAAGCTGGCTGCCACTGTAGGCGGTGAGTTCACTCTTTCTGGCCGTAATAACTGTGTTTCCACTGGGCTCCAAACATCGGGATGCCACGCTCACCAGGCTCACCAGCCGGCCAGGACTCCTCAGTTCCCACCCGTCAGCAATGTTACATCAATTCAATTTGTTTGTTTACGAGAGCTGCGACAGTGGGGAAAACAGCCTGTGGCGTTCACCATAGTGGCGTGGCAGTAGACGGCGGATGCATAAATAGAGTAATTGGGTCAGAGTGGATGCAAATGCAAAATGGAAGTCAGGACGACTGCCTTGGGTGTGCAGGGTTTCGCTGCTCTTTCCAAGGATTATCCCGTCTTGGAAACTTTGACCGCACGCAGTGTGTTTAAGTTCTGCTTTCATTTTGGATTGAAGCAACACACAAATTAATTATGATTTACAGACTGCAAGTGTTGTAGGCAGTTACAATGAGAAAGCAGAACAGGTAAGCCTATATATATATATATATATATATATATATATATATATATATATATATACATACACATTTTTTTTCTTCCTTTCAGTGGAGATAAAATGCACAGCAGGTATACACCTCACATCCTTTACTGCAGCTATGCCAAAGAGTCTTCAGATGCACCTGCCAACACTCACTTACAGTACATCCAGGCCTGGATTAGGATGCCTCAGGACCCCCTGCTTTGGGTCTTAGCCAGAGCCTGTAAACCTTAAGATCAGCAGAAATGTGCGTTTATCAATGGTGTCTCTAATACTATCGTCAATTCTGCTCTCTCAAATGTTCCCTTTTCTTCAATACGTTTCCCCTTTTTTTTCAAATCTGCTACCTCAAATCTCCTCTTTTTTTAATTGATTCTCTATAAAGAAAAGTCTTTAACTTTGTCCAACTTTTGTTTTTCTAATGAGAATCAGGGGTTACTTGACTGACTTTCTTAAAGGCCCTGAAATGTTCTTAATTAGCGTCGTACTCTGAGCAATGGGGAGCTAAACTACCACACAATGTTTAGCAAAAGTTAGATGAGCTCCAGTCCAGGTGAGTTTTTGAGTGTTAAAATAGATGATACCCGAGGCTGTTTTATTTTCACAAACATTAACTTTTATTTTGGTCTAGTCATGCATATTTAATGTTCTTGAGAAATACTTTGATATGAAACCGAGTTTTCAGAGGCTTTAAAGGATAAAGCTGGTTATACAATATCTTTCTTAGAGACTATAACCAACAATGCGTCAATCCCACTTCCCTCCCTGTCTGTGGCTCTCAGCTACAAGCCCCATGGTCCCTAGAGAAGACCTACATCTCTAAAAACAGGTCTCAAATATAGTTTCATTTTGTCTAAAAGGCTCAGTTATTGCCTGAAACACCTGGGCTCTGTCATTTTTATTAAACACTCAAACTGGAGACAATTTTACATTTGTTGGGGACTTTTGAAAGGACATGTCACCCATGTTTTTAATATTTTTGGACAACAATGGAGCTATTTGGCACAGAGGAATATTGTTGCGATACATCAGGCTTTGGCTACACAGAGGATATTACTATTTGTTGGTTTTAGTCTATACATAGGATTTGTAGATAATAAGAAATATCACCTGCTTTATCCTTGAAGAAAATGGTTGAATAAATACTTTACAAATGAAGAGTAGAAAACTTAACATCCAGTGTGAATAATTCAAAATCATGAGACATTCTGATAGCTTTCTTTTTCTCAACTTTAAAGCACAGTGAGTTTTAGAGGTGAGATAGAAGGTCATGAAATTGTAATCCTCAGAAGCTAAGTCAATTTACAGGATATATTTTTCTCACATGTTTTGCGAAATGAAAAAATGATTTATACAGTCCAGGAGAAGTATCGAAGGGTCATTTTGAAATATTTCATGTCTAATTCAAAGTGTTTTTCAAAGCTTTTTTTTTCATTGCTTTTAGCAACTCTGTGCTGCACATATTTGAAGGCGCTTAAAGATTGAGGGCTAACTTCAACACTAAGTCCCCAGCAGTGCTACTTACAGTCAGGTAGAATAAGGAAGCTTTCAAAATAACAAGACTGACTGCAGTAGAATTAGAGCTGGAAGCCTGTGGAGGACTGATGGCTGAATCATCTCCTCAAGAGGAAAAGTATTCAAAACACTTGATCCTTGAAGGAAAATGTAAAAAAAAAAAAAAAATACAAGTTACTGGAGAGTTTTAAACACCGAAGCTTTGGGGGAAAAAAAGTGTCTGAGCTCATCACAAACAAAAATTGCAATGGAAGACATGGAGAGGTAAATATGTATCTGTGCAATTAATATGAACCAACAGCAATGATGGAAAAAGCCAGGTTTATATTATTTCATCTTAAACACACATGCTTTTTTGAACCGATTTTGTAATGGTTTGTAAAGTTAGGAGGACTAAATCGATATTACCCGTTTATAAATTCAGTTTTCCAAACTTTGTTTCATCTAATGTAAAATAAACCACTGATTGATTCATTTTTACAATCTTTTCAGGTTGTTTTTGTGTTCTTGCTTCGTCCTCTCTGCTCTTTATGTTTTGTATCGATTACTACTTTCAAAACATCGGTACTCTTATCATTGGCATCAGTCTTTTACAGAACGCATCATCAGAAGTGTTCAAAAGCTGTTGGGTTGTAACCAGGGCTTAAAGGCGTTTAAAACTTCCCACTAGATTTACAATATTCATTTCACAAAGCCTTTAGCATGAAACTCAGTGGACAGGCAGACGGCTGCTGACACTGTTGATAGCGTCACTGTCTGGTTAGAGCTCCTTGTTGCTGACAGCGTGGCCAACTCTGTGTGAAAGCCCACTGTGATGGGGAGGGACACCGCTGATGGAAACATGGACGCTATTTTGGCACGAGCTGATCTTCTCTATTCAGAGGATATGGAGCAGACAGCATGGCGGACCGTACAGAATAAAACAGCTTTGTGCAGACTTTGGTGTGGAGCGCTGGTTCTTATCCGTGTGCCATCGAGGCCCGGGAGATTGCAGGGTTTTGTTCCAACCAATCACTTCACCGGCGGATTTCACTGATTAGATCTTCCACTCTGCCTGAATTCAAATAGTGCCGGGTTTGATTGGAACAAAAGCCTAGCAACTGTTAAATGTCAAAAAATGGTTTAGAAACACTGTAGAGAGTGTGGAATAAAGGACTATGTGGAAGATATAATTTGGTAAAGCATAAAGAACACAGAAAAAATCACAGAGCAAAGATAGCACAGTCTGTAAAATAGAAACAGTAAAAGGCTGAAAAGGGGCAATGATGGTAATATGTCTGAACAAGTAATTAGGTTGCATGTGAAATACTTTTTTAAAGATGAAAAAAGGATGCCAGTAGGATGAAATAATCCCAAACGTGAGAAATTAGTCTCATTAACTTGACACGACAAGACAAAACAATCAGATCTGGATTTAAGAAGAAGCGTTTTTAAGAAGCGTCAAGAAAATGACGCTTAAGATTCCTCAAGATAACTTGTTTTGTATTTAAACCCACGATATAATCTCACCCCATCAAAAAAAGATGTAGTAACTGACTCGTGACCGAGAGGAGATGTTTTACAGTGCAGTACTTTTCAGCCCACTAGAGTTGTCAAGACTTTCAGTTCCTGCTGAGGTATGTAAAGGTCATACATTACTTATGGCCTCTACAGTGAGTCAGGAAGCTTTGACTAAAGAAAACAGTAGAAGGAGTAAAGAGTAGATACTGGAGTCACGAGTAGGTTATGAAGCAGTACTGTCCTAACTCCTCGAATGATGCTCATTACCTCACAAGCATATACTTGTGTACAAACATGTAAAAAACAGGCTATGGGGTAGATTAACCTGAATGTTAGTTTTACTGTCCATAAAACATGCTTAATTGACCAAACAAATAGAGTCAACGGTATTTATTGGAGATAAAGTAAACTGATGTAATTTCACTCATAATTATGTATCTGTCCGCCAGCTGCTTCTTAGAAAGTTGGAAAAGAAGCTCATAATTTTTGTCTCTCATTTTTTTAACCACTTTTTATATGTATCTAATTTTAAACTTAATCTATAAGAGGCAAGACATCTAATGTAATGTGGTCATTAATTACCAATATTAACACTGCAAATTTTCCTGAATCTCATTAAAATCTTAATTATTCGCACGAGTTCTGGGGTAAATGTTACAGCGCAAATAAAATACTAGCGCTGCTGCCATGTTGTGTCCTCTAAGCCAATTAATTTCTTAATGAGAACCAATTAAGAAGGAAATAGCCACACAGTGAAACTTTAGTATAGGCAACATACAAACTACTCATAACTGCTCAGTACATAACCTACATAATAAGAATAGAATGAATGCATATTGAGATAATTCCTGCACAAACAATAAGAGCGCAAGGTAAAAAGATCATGGAAAAAGTGGCACTAAAGAGGATGAGACACTCCTCTGAACTTCTATTGTGAGTCTTCCTCTCACAATAACAGTACTAAGAATAATTATATCATAATAATTTCTTCATTGGTACAGAAAGGCACTTCAGTTAAAGAGGGCAAAGGGCCATCTGCTTGTGCCAGTATATACACTACACAGTACTCTGAAGGTCCCTCATATGAGGCATGAAGTGGAGCATAATGTGTAGAGATGTGAATTGGAGAGACTGAAGCAACAAACGCTCGTTCTGAGCCTCGCAGATCCTCTGACGCTGCAGAAATAATTGGCACATTGTGAAGGGCAGATATTTATGCCGGTTTAGCGGCAGACTGTCAGAGATGGATGGCGCTCTGCCTGCTGGTGACAGACTCTGTTAAAGAGATCTCAGAGTAGTGACTGACTGCTCAGGTTTGCCCAAACAACGAAGTGCTTGGGTAAATTTGAGAGAAAAACAATTCACTTTAGCGGCCGAGCCTGTGAAGAGAAGGTTTTGACCTTCAAGTTCCTCGGAGGAGAATTCATCTAAAACAGATCATTCACGCCTCGCTCATCAGATCATGTTTTTCAGTTCATCTCCTGCTTAATACCTTATTCAGCCCTTTGACAACTGGCTTAGTTAGTTATTCGGCTCCGTCGCGTATTCGGCCGTCTGAATGAGAAGCCTGGAGCGGCTCATAAACACAGTGATTTCACAGAATGAGATCATTACTTTCCGCAAAGTCAGATTTCGAACACATTTCCAAGTATAATCGGAATGTGTTATTTGAATCTGCGTCTGTTTCATATCAGTCGAATTAGATCCAGGGTAGTCTGCCACCACAACATGCCCACCAGCATCTCAACGTCAGTGGGATCAGAGAATGAAATCTCGGTAGAAAGCTTCATGAACTTTAAGACAAATGCCACCCATATGAAGAACGTGGAAGATGGAATACTTCTTGCAAAAGCTAGAGAACCAGAAGGTCTAACGCTTGGAAATATACAGTATGAGGAGAAAATAGTTGCAACGTTGTTGAAAATCATCTGACAGAGGAACGTCGTTAAAAGCTTTTTTGTAGATTATAAATTATAAGTGCATTTGTGTGTTGGGTTTTGTGGGATGATGATTACAAACCAATAGTTTACTGTCCGTGTTTGTGTGTGCAAGTCAATGATTATGGATGATTTGGGGAGTTGCATTACATTAAACATAATACATTTTTAGATATGATTCGGTTTGGTGTGCTTAAGGATCAATTTGTGTTGATTATATTATTTCCATGATTTTTGTTCCCCATAGCATCTCCCTGAAAGCAGGATGTCGATCCTGGAGAAGAGAAGCTCTCCTCCTCCCGCAGGAGCTTCCGACCGCAGGTCTGAGCTGAAAGATTTTCTAGTGAACCTGCATGATTTCATCTGATTCTGCACGGGATCTGACAACAAGCATTTAGAATACCTATATAGAAACAGCCAATCGTGTATTTATGTAGGTCACATAGAGTCATTCAATTTAGACTGTCATCAAACACAGTAACTTTAAATCATTAGGTCATAATAGCCGGATCCCGAGAACGAGGCTGGACTGAGGGCTATGAGCTGGGAGCTGGGAACAGGGAGCTGGGGTTAGAAGAAACACCAGTGCTCTTGCTCTATGGGAGGATGGAGAAGATCAGGATCTGGGTAATTTCATCTGTAATTTATACTCGGAAGTCGTACTTTTTTTTTGCTTCATGCACCACTGAGCCTCCAACGCTGTGTCCAATTCTCTTTAAACATCAATGGTGCACCTTCTGGTTACCCAGAAAAATACAAGCGGAAATACCAGCCTTCCTCCTTGCATATAATTACGTCAGTGTCACATAAAATTACGCCGCTGGATGCAGGAAGAACAATGGATTTTAGGGCACGAGAATTTAAATAATATAGCACGAACTTCGACTGATTGGACATTTGCATAAAAGGTGGTGAATTTCCCCTTTAAGAAGGAAACACACTGAGTGAAACATTGTATATGGAAATGAGACAGAAGGATGATATCCAGAACAGGTGAAGTCTGACCCGCTTGCCTAATTGCTAATGTTGGCTCTGTCAGTGAACGTCATTACTAATACGCAAGTTAATTCTAACGTGAAGTGCATTGGCTGCGTTTGGCATCTGCTTCCTCTCTGAGGTTCTACAGATGCAGGTTACCTCTGCCCCATCATGGCTGGACCCCATTTCAGAAAACTGACCAGGTGAAGACGGGAATAGCAACAGACTCAGTAGCCCTCGATGGAAAGTTCCATGCTTACTTTACTTTACCTAAAAGCACACATAAAGATTTTCCAATGCTGTGTGGTCAACTGTTGCTACTGGAAAACCTGAGTGCTGATCCAGACGGCGCTCGTAGCAAACAGACAGAGAATAATGAGCGGGTGACCTAGAGCTGGATCAACCGTCCTCCTCATTATGTTTTTAAGGTCAGGTTACCTCGACAAAGAACAACGTGTAGAAAAAGATACATTCATTCGGTATTCAATTAAGGGATAAATAATGAAATTCTATGTTGTTAATGTGTCATACCAGTGTCATAATGCTCTGTCTTGTTTTAAATATTGTTTTATCTGTATTTATTATTTGTATTCATATTATTTGTAATGTATGTATTGCATTTGTATTATTTTATTATAATTATTTGTAATGATGAGCTTTGACATGTTTGCTTTCTCATTATCTGGCTGAATTGAGCTTAGTATATAGATGTTTCTTATTATGTTAATGCTTTTGTTGTATGTAAGAAAAATGACCTTGAAAAGTGTGTGTGGGAGATTTTAAACTTGTGGATCTTCACTGTTAAATATGTGGAATAAATTAGCATTAATCTTTGGAATAATTCTTCTTTTTTTTTTCTTAACAGAATCCAAATGTTTGAATTTGTGAAAAGAACATAACTACATTGTGTCTGGAGAAATATGCAGACATAATTTGAGTGTGATATTCACAGAATATGTGAAGCAGTTGCCACCAGTGAGTGTGAGAGCATGAAGCGGCAGGGTGACTGTGTAAACTAGAGACGGGGAATTGTGCTGTTAAAGTAACACATTCAACAACTCCAGCTACTGTAAATGAAGAGTCTCGCACGCTCGAAAAATTAACAGCAAGATCATCCGTTTGTATTAACTAACTAACTAGCTGCCAATCCGCTGGTGTTTTCTGTCATTAATATGTTTGTAATGACAGCTGTTTGTTAAACCAATTACTAAGCATAAACAGGAAAAAGGAAACAGCTGCGTTAAAGACACTTGTTGTGCCTCTCTGAAGTTTCTTGTGTTAACGCCGAACATCCCAATACAAAGTCGGAGCAGCGCAGACTCTCCTCGTAGCGTTCCTTAAACACTGAAGGATCCACGGCGGCTGGCAGCTTTCCGAGGAAAATATCACCCAGTCGCCCTTTTGTTGGAGAGCCTAATAAAAATATCTGTCCATCTGCGGTGGCTAATCAAAAGCCGAGACAATGCAAATGACAAGAGGGGGGGGGGGGCGGGGGGGTCAAAAAATAAAACTGCAGCTGTCTCACAGATTTAATACGTTTTGTGTTTGTTTGTTTCACCTTCTTATATGAGAAGTTGCTCAGTAATATACAAGACTGCGCTCAAGTAATAGTCCCTTTCTCTCTGTACCACTCCAATTTATATGATCTTTTTTCACACCGTCATACATCAGAAGTTCATTTGATCAAGTATTTCAATCAAAAATATTGATGCGGAAAAATGTACAGCTCCTTCATACGTTAAAAAAGAAAACATTTTCAAGCTTAAAACTATTTTTTTAATTAATATGTTTGTATTTACATGCATTCATTCAGTCTTTTTTTCTGTTGTATTTGTTCTGTATGTTTATTCTTTTTCATGCTTTGCATATAATTGCCGTATATGAAATGTAATTTATAAATAAACTGGCCCTGCGACTCTGAATGGAGTCACACACACACAGTTGTTAGCTGTTACTTTAGAAACTTCTTTCCTGGACCTTTTGTTACAAATAAAATAATTACACTTGTAAAGCTGAACAATCTGATGGTCCTCGTATTGTCTCTCTCTTTTATCCCAGACCTCTTGTGATTTCCATGTGAAGAAGAGAGAGCTGGTTGAGTGGTGCGAATAAAAGAAACACGTCTGGTTTTGTTTCTTCTGGGAACCAAAGAAAATATAAACTACACAAAGACAAACTGTAGTGACAAAGAGAAACCACGGATATCAAGCTGAAATTAATTAACAGGGTCATGATGGGCCAATACAGTATATCGGGGGTTAAAAAAAAAGGTAATTAATGAGCCGTCATAACGGCGATCTCCGCATAAGTCACATTTTAAAAAGTTTCTTACATTATTTTGACAGTGCAATAAAGAGTGAAGTTTGTCCAGACTAGACAGTGTTGCGTAACACCACCAAAGGATTCTGAGAATCCAATATTTCTTGTGTTTGCAATTCTGTTTCACTCACCTTTAAGGATAAGGCCCTTTATACATTTTCTTACCGTCAACAAATCCCATGAAAAGATCAAAAGCGGGGATGAACTGACTTTACTTACTACAAGTACTATTCATCAGTCTAAAGCCTCATGCAGCTATTTCCTCTCTCACATCAGTGAGTCACACGGTTGTATTGGGTTGCAGATAGTAAGACGGGCACTTTAGTTATTCATAAACTATATTATTGATGAGCTTGAGATTTATTTTTAAGAGAGTCCTGAGAACAAGACACATTCATAATCAGACAAACAATTATTTGAGTTGATGGTATATACACACCAAAGAAATACATTATTTAGGTCTTAAAGTACTAAGCGATGGACAAGCGCATTGTTGGTTTTAGAGTTCAAACAATAAGTTGATTAATACATTAGTCAATCGACATAAAATGACTTAAGTTTAATCTCGACCTTCATCAAGCAGAAGTGTCACAAATGTCTGGTTCCAGACATTTTAAGAGTAAAGATTAGCTGTGTTTGTTCGTTCTATAACTTTGTAAATTGAATATCTGAAGTTGGGCATCAATTGATATTTCGATAAAAATAATTGTCAGAATAATCAACAAAAAAAAAGTTGTTATTGGTCCTTTCATGCTATTTGTTGTTGATGCCAATAACACCCGATTTATTTATTAAGATTTGTTTGTGTACGTAGTGAAAATATGTTCAAATACTTAAGTTAAAGTTGTTATCAGGATAATGTAAGATAATTCAAGTCATTGGAAAAAGGCAAAACATTTTCAACACTACAAAAATTACATTTCAAGACTCCCTTTTGAACTAAAAGACTCGTGAGGGACTATTTTTTCAGGAGCAGAGGTGAAGGTTTCAGAGGCTGAGTGCTGCAGGCGGTGTGAGCTGACACCACACAAGAGCCTCAGGCTCACCGAGACAGCCGATCCAAGGAACTTCGGAAGTCGCCTTCCATTTGCTCACTTATAGTTCTGGATGAAAGTGGCATTCTCGTAGGAAAACTACAGTGGGTGAGGTATGCAGTCAGTCAGATATATATATTTTTTTCTGTCTACCTTCCGTAGTGTAAAAGTACAGCCACGTCTGTCTGTCTGCTGACATCCCTTTGAACTCCTATCCTGTGGGGTTGCTCTCACCAAAAAAAGGGTCTGCAATAACCATCTCCCGTTACCATTTTGGCCCGGGGTACAGCTTCAAAAGCTTCAAAGCACACGGGTGACTTCCGACCTCGGCGAGCGTGATCCTCTGATGCGCGATGGACCGGGTGGAGGGAGTGCCGTTCCGCGGAGATGACATCTGAGTGCGTTGGGTGTATTAGAGGTGAGGGGCAGTGTCCACTTGAAATGTGTGACTTGACTGCAAAGTTGATAAGTGTGCTGTTTGGGATCCCTAATTACCCCGAGGAAAGAACGACACACTAACAACTGGCCTTGAACCCCAAAGACAGATTCTGACATTTCAGAGAAGGTCAACGTTAATTACCGTGTGAGACTCTATTCATGGGGGGGAGGGATACAAAGGGGAGATTGTTTGTGTCGGAAAAAATGTCTCCAAATTTGAATAAGAAGGTTACTCGTGTCACAACCTGAATGTTACACGGTTACATATTGACAATGCCAAATACCACCTTAATCAATTAGGACTGTATGCGTGACCAAAATCACTGATGTAGAGTGACAGTGAGGAAGCAGCGGATATGCTGGTGCTAGTGTCAGCTTAAATCAACTGACAGAAGAACACCTGACAATAATTTTAATAATAACTCAAAGTTTGAATTTATTAAGTAAGAATGCCAAACATTCACTGGAGGATTAGCACTTTTTCTCTGATTTATATATTTGTATATTTATTATTTTGCGGTTTTGTAAAGTTTTTTCAGACAAAATAAGCATTATGAAGATTACCTCAGACTCAGGTTATTTTTGATCGGTATTTTCATTTTATAGACTGAAAAAATATTGAACTGAACATCAAAAATGAATTGATGACTCAATAATGAACATTACGGCTGCAGCTAATGATTATTTTCATAATCGATTAATCTGCTGATTATATTTAGGATTAATCAATTTACTGTTTCGGGATGACAAATGCCCATCATAATTTGCCATGGAGACGTTTTCAAATGCCGTTTCTGTGTGACTAACGGGCCAAAACAAAAAGATATACTAGGATCTACATTTATTTTTTTTAAAAGCTGCAATTCTTCATACTTAAGAAATCAGAACAGTGAATGTCGGCCCTAATTAAAAAATCAACCCATCGCTTCAGCACAAATAACAAATAGTTGCAGCACTAGTGTATATCAGCATGGAGGGGATGATCCTGAGAGGAAACCAGGAGATGAGGAAAGTATAGATAGTATCACCATTATTTCCCTCGCAGAGGCTCTATCACTGCACTACAGGATATAAACTATTAAGAACTGACGGGATAAATTATTAAGAGCTCCATTTTCATGACTCCATCATCCCGTGGAAACAGACGAACATCATGACTTATACATACAAGTTTTGCGCGCGGAGTCCTCCACAAATAGCGAAGAGATGTCCTCGTCTACGCCGGCATCATTTTTGGCGATGCAAGTATAGGCGCCGGTGTCTTCAAAGTGCACGTTGCTGATGTGCACCTCACTTCCATTAGCTTTGGGGAGCAACAGAGACATAGAACAGACAGAAAGAAAGACAAAGATAAAAGGAGACATCCAAGCTTCCATCCTCTGCTACTATTGCTCTGTTACATAACGGTCCTCTAATATGTTAGGAAGGAAGGTGAGAGGTTTGCTTTGGGTAGAATTCACAAAGGCAGGTGTGTGGCGGATGTCTGCCTCTTGCTGTGTTTCTGTGAGCACAAGGGCATGTTGAAAGCTTTTGTCTGCAGCCTCAACGGAAAAGCATTTGGCTTTGCTGTTAATTGAAATAACAATAAGGCCATTTAAAGCTGAGTATCTGATACTGTGGCCAGACAATAAAACAAATGTATCAAGCTACCGACATTATGAATCTCATGATGACCTGAATTTACTCATGCCGCAATTTTTAAACAACATCTTTAAACTGAAATTGGCCACAATAACCGATGACATCTAACGGGGAGTTCAACCGACCAATCAGCGAGCATGCCAGCATCATTCAGCTCATAAGGTATGTGAGTCAAACTAAAAATAGAAAAGAATCTTCTTTTTTTTTTACATTTCCTGTTTTTGAAATATATCGGATATTTTTTCTTGATATAAATCTCAGTTCAATTGGCCTTTTTCATAACAACAAATATTATTAGCAGTAAGGATAGCAATTGCCATGTCATATGGTACTTATTATTTCATGGTGCTAGCAACAGCAATTGTAAGCACAACTGTAGCAGTAAAAGAGTTAGTAACAGCAGTACTAAAAAAAATAATGGACGCAGCAGTAGTGGGAATAAAAGAAATCAAAAAAGTGTACGTGCAGTGAGCAGTAAACTCTTGACGTACCTTGCAGGGTGAGCTGTTTGGACAGCTTGGTTGTGATGTCCATGCCGTTCTTCAGCCAGGCCAGCTGGGGGCTGGGGATGCCCTCAGCGTGGCAGCGCAGGCCGGCGGTGACGCCCGGCTCCCTCGCTTGGCTCTCTGGGTAAACTCGGATGACGGGAGGAACTGGAATATGGAGGCAAAGAGGAGAGGGAGACGCGAGATGAATAAATGCAGTGCATCTTTAAAATGTTGTTTACTTAAGTACCACTTGAGGAGTGAGGCGACCTTATTGAACGAGAAGTTTTAAAGAAGATGCCAAGTCCTGAACTTATGGTTTGGCATTAGCATTGCTGAATGCCTTTAGATAAGGTTACCGCGCTCCGCGAAGCCAAACAAATCAGATGGATAAATAAGGCAGAGAATCTCGGTTCGGACGTTATTGATTTTGCTTGGTAGCCATTGATTTTATGTTACCTTTTGTCACAAAGGGAATGCCGGGATGGAAGCAGAGAAAACAAAATGTGTGAAGAAAGAAAAGGCACAAACTGAACGTCGCTGTCTCCTGCAAACTCTTCCAAAAGCCGACTTTACACATTTCTGCACATTGTGCCACCGTCATGCTGGAGTTTCACTTCTTTACCCTACCCTGAAGCAAAAGCAAACAAAACAACAACAAAACAAACAAAATCCTACATACTGTACTTCCATGAGCCATAAATCAACATAAATCAATAAAACACACAAATACATTAACAATATGAATTTATGCTGTGGCTGAGAATATGCCACAAGTTTTGCTCTACACCCGGTGGCTAAATTGTTAGAGTCTTGCTCCATAAAACATGGAAAATATCAAAAGAATGAATTTGAATAATCCTTTAAAGAAAGACGCCTTCTCCGAGTAGCATAACAATGATAAAACCTTTCAAAAAGGATAGTAGTATCTCCGAGGAGAAATGCTGACTGAAACTTGGACAGTGACAATGAACTGTTTACAGAGCGACCACAAAAAAATGGCAGCGTGAGTCATTCCACAACAGCCTGTCACATATAAGACGACAACCTGGCAGTGGTTTAAGTAGGGACATCTCATTTTTTTTTCTATCTTGCCATCTTGTTTTGAGCAATCCCTCATTGCCTCTGTGGCCCAAATCAGTGTCCTCTTTTTTTTTTTTCCTTCTTCTTCTTCTCCTTTCTGAAACAGACTTCAGAGACATGAGCGGAGGATGGAAGCGAGCGTCTTGGCAGAAGCAGAAGAGGCAGACGTGCTGTAGAGAGGCAGACGTGCTGTAGAGACTAATTCCTGCAGGCACTGGGTTAGAGGAAGTCTTTACTCAGCCAGGTGAGCGAAATGACTGAAGATTGTTGCCACGGCCATCTGGTAACCACGGCACTCGCGGGCTTTGCCGCTCCTGTCGAACTCACTGCCAGCACGCCTTCCAGAGAGGGCCACAAGGGGCTCCTACGACTCTCAGGTTACTTTACCAATCACAGTCACAGTTACTGCGACGGCCCTCAGCGGTAACAAGGTTGACTGGATAGAGCCCACGGAGACAATTATTTTGTACGATCTTTTGAGCGAAGATTATTACTCACAGTTAATATCCTCACAGATGCCTATACAAGCATACAGAAGCTTTCTTGTGTGTGTGTGTGTATGCAGCTCCTGTTCTCTATCTGCTTTTATTATCCTTCTTTTTTATCCCTTTATGTGTCGTGTGTTCACTGTAAATCACCTCGTGACAGCCACGGTTGTTTAAATTGCTCTGTGACTGAGGATTGCTTGAATGTAAAGCTGCAGTCTTCTTGAACGCTCATACAATAAAGAGCAGCAATCGCAGTATTTCTAAAAGCTATATATGCAAATTCTGTGATTTGATTTTGCATTTTCACCTACAAGCATGCGGTCTATACGGCATGTGTCCTTGTCACTGAGTGTGTTTACGTGCATGCTAGTTCAGATCAGATTAATGGAAAAATAATGGTAACTTTGCAAGTAAAGCAGGGGTTAGTAAGTAAAACAAAAACTAAAATAATCTGATGATGAATTCTGAAATTAAGATCTACACAACAAAATTAAAAAAATAAAAAAAAAAAAAATTGAAAGTTGGATACTGGTTATACAGAGGATTAGAGCTGAAATAATTAGTTGATCAATAGGAAATTAACTATCAACTGTTTTGATAATTGATTGAATAATTTTGAGTTTCTTTTCAAGAAAAAATGCCAAACCAAGCTTCGAAAATATGAGATATGCTGCTCTCCTTTGTATTAAATTAACTATGTTCATGCTTTTGGGATTTTAACTTGATTTTGACCAATAAATAAATAAAAGAATCAGCAGATTCAGAAATAATGAAAACAAATGTTAGTTTGCCAACAGAGGATAACTTTATTGTTGCTGTTTTCTTCCATTACTGAAGATGCAGAAGCTAAATCCAGCGTGCAGCCATAAACCAAACTGAGGTGTAATTCAGTCGATACAGAAATGACAGATTTGCTGGATATGGAGGAGTTTAAGAGTAACTTGCACTGATGCAAACGATCAGAGACCTGAATAATTAGACTTGAAGAGCTGAATGACCAGGTTCTACTACGCTTCGTGTCAACTTAATATCCCATTACTAGAATACTAAATTGCATGTAAATGTACTCATTATAAAGGCCAGGCAATGGTCAACAATTTTCTAAAGCTGAAATTAGAGGAACTAAGTTATGCTACGTTTTGAATAAATTGAATGTATTGTTAATTTATGGCAAGATATCAGCAGTATTTAAGATGATCTAATATCAAGATTAGTTTCAGATAAGAGATCAGAAGAAACGTCTTACTGAACGAGTAGAATAAGGTCAAAATCAATTCATATCATCATGTGTTTGTGCGTGTTGCAGTGGTTGGAGGGATATTTTGGGGTCTTGGCACATATAGCATATAGCTATGTTGCTGGCCCAAATCCACAACAACCCACTAATCAACAGCCGAATAGCGCGAGCAAGGATCGACCGGACTCCCTTCAGCACCTCATTAATAAAACCTCTAAGGCAATCTCACAAAGTTGCATTAATTGGCTGTTGGAATTAAAGCAAAATAGATCCACGGGACTTTTAGTTCAAGAAAAAGCTGTATTGCTGCCACAATGGTCAGTAATAGGTTAGCCACTTCACTTTGAGCAAAAGCTTCAGCACTCACATACATTACAGTAAAAGTAGTGCAGATTCAAATGCATTATTTCTGCTGGATGCTTGGTGATTCGAGCACTTTTGATCTGAATTGAACATAATATTTTCCCCAAGAAAACTGCTTTTGAATAAAAAATAGGGCCATCTTACATTTGAGAACTTGACAGTGATGTCATTACCGTTTATTACCGTAATTTACCGTTTTTTCTCGGTAGAAGAGGAAGGTGGTGAATAGCGTGAAGGAAAAACAGAAAAATTATCTAAATGTAATTTAACCAGAGGGTCTTCAATGGTTTAATACACTAAATCCTCATTACACAGAATATCTTTGAGACGGTACAATTGAATTAGAAATATGTGCAGAATGCATGCTGTCATGTTTAATAACTACAAATGTCATAGTTTGTATTCATATATTCAGAAATATTATTGTGTGTTTTTCTAACCTTCAGAATCAATCTAGAAACAGGTGCTGAAAAGGGCAGACAGGGCAGGGCTCTTCTCATCAGGATGGTCTTTTGTTAGAGCCAATACAGTAAATAGAAATATCTTCTGATGCCATTGAGACTGATGGAAAATAGATGGCATGACATCAAGCTCACATCTCATCTCACACACCTTTTTGAGTAAATTGCTTGTGAGCTTTGAGAAGATGGAACTGGTTGGTACTTTGTGCTGAAGATCTCCAATCAGAGCTCAGATAGGTTTCAGTAAAAGAGTAGGTGCAGTGTGCGGAGGGTCATAATTACAGAGTATGTAAGTGCAGGTGTCATCAGTGGTGTGAATTGGTATACAGAGGTTGGCTGAGGCGAAGCAAAAGTTGCAGCTGGGTCCTCTGTAGGATTTTCATGGACCTAATTCAACAAAACATCTGTGGTAGGAGGGACACACGGCCTGCCAAAACTTCAATCAGCCAGCCTAGTTTCCTCAAACATCCAAGTGAGGTTTCTACGCAGTTCAGCGCGGCATAATTACATTGGTAAACATTGAAACATTGTTTAAATATTTGTATGAAAAGTGAGCATATTGGGCAAGCAGACAGGTGTTCAAATGAGTTTATTTAAAATAGTATATGTTGTTTAAAAGCTAATAATTGATAAGAATATGGAATAAATGAATATGAAGGGAACAAATGTACATGTTCTTAGCAATTTGGTTTGGCTTTTTGGGGATTGCAGGCACATAAGGTACAGTATACTATACTAAACTAAGCTAGATTGATAAAAAGAAATAGTGACATAGAAAACTGTGGATGAGATGCACATACCTGTAAAAGTTGTTGTACGTGGACTTAGAGAGATCTGAATATTATTTGCTCCTAACCAGCAGCGCTGCCACTTTCCTGACAGCTTATAATAACTTTGTCAGGATGCATACGTCCCTCGCTATCAATTAGTCTGAATATCAGGCCAAGGGAAATGTAAATGATCATACTTTTTTGCAACACTAATGCACTTCTCGTTCAAGTTGGATTTGTCCTTGAAAACCTTGGCGTGATTGTTGTTTCTAAAGGGTTTTAAACATATTGAGTAAACAGAGTGGTGTTTAAATTGAGTTAGAAAAGATTGAGTTATTAAAGGTAGAATACGTGACCTGAGCACACGGTGTGAGAGCACTATTATAGAAGTCATTTTTGCGGAAGGAGAATATCACTTTTACTAAACTTCAATGAATAAATGTTATCTCCACTAAGTGCTGAATTTCTGCCTTTAATGAGTACTGTTTAACAATGGAGCTCATCACTTCTCACTTCATTCTTCAGCCTGAAGCTCTAAAAAAAAAGCTGTGACACCACAGTTTGCATTGTATTAGCTTCTTATAGATTTTCTGTCAGGTATCTGCTCTGCATATCTACTACCTACCTTACCCATCTATACTGTGAAAATGTGACTGCTGTCTATCAATTACTCGGAGGGGGGTGGGGGGGGGGGGGTGTCAGAGAGCCAAGTGTATAAGGAGCCAATTTCTTTCCCACCGGCTGTTTATAGAGCTCAATAATGGTGACTTCTTAGTTAAAGGCCCATTATCTAAGAGAAATCTCGTGCCAGAGAATCCCCCATGTGACATCCTGGATTGCTGTAGACTTCTATTAATGGTATTGAAGTTTCAACCGGCCACTAATAGAGGTCAATAAAGCCTTGTAAATGACAATGAGCCAAGAGTGAAAATCTATTTAATTACAAAACTTTTTTGTAAAGAGAGAGAAACATTTCGAATTCGTTGGATGAGTGCACATTATAATGTTGAATTAAAAATAATGGAAAGTTATACTACTCACAGCAATTAACTAACTTTTTTACTTGAGCTACATACCGAATGAAAGAAAAATGAAAACTATATTCATATAAAAAGATGAAATATTAACTTAAATTCATATATATATATTGATAGAGTGTAATACATTGTGACGTATATGACTTTAAAGTGTATGCAGGTGAAATACAAAAGCAGGAGATCCGCAGATATTGAAAAAATATATGACAGAAGAGGCAAAAGAGGCATATTTTAAGTTTCAGGAGCAGGTCAGGTGGAGGTTGCTACAGCTAACAAATGACAGATGTGCCCTCTGATTGCTCAGTTGTATCACTTAGGCTGATGACATGTTTTTATAATATCATAAATTAGATGTTTGCATTACTTATGTGATGAAGTTAAAGTTACAGTGAAACAGAAGTCAGAGTATCTTGTCCAAGTATACGGTATAATTTGATGTGCAGGGTTAGCTAGTTGCACGAAAATTGCATTTGAATAAATTCATGTATATGCTCCGAGATGAGTCATTCAAAAATATTTCATAGGAAGTGAAAAAAAGGAATTTTTAAATGAAAAACAATCAAAATATTTGTTTTGATTTTCCAAGGAGAAAACTGAACAACTGACACAAAGACACGGGATTAAAACTTCGAAAATGTCTGACTGTGTCCTTCAAGGGGTTTTAAAGCTTTCAGGGAAACAGTGTGTCAGATTGAGATGGCTTTGTTGGTGGAAATGGAATATAATATTCATAACTATGTTTCCATTAGTGTATAATCGGCAGAAACAAAAAATTGTTGTGTCTTGGTTAGCTTTGTGTTCGGTGTTGATTGGTTTTAGTGTTCAGTATTACAGTTCAGGCCTTGTGACATCATCAGACATTTTGACTGAGTAATCAGCAGGCGAATCTGGTGTTTGTTGGCTCTACAACTTGACAAATATGCAAATATGCTATAATCCGATATCACAAATCACAAATCAGCATCAGGAGGCTTTACAATCTGTACAACATACAACATTCTTTGTCCTTTAGAGCTTCGCATTGTATAGGAAAAACTTCCCCAAGAAAAACCCTTTAACGGGGTAAAATAAAAGGAAGAAACTTCACAGGGAGCGATTGAAGAGAGATCCTTCCCTCTTTGAAGTGACTCTGCTTTTATATATTGATATTCAATGCCATTAAATGATGAAAATGAATGCATTGATTAAATTATTGAAAGCATTTTATAAAGCTTTGCTAGCATCCAGTATTCTGCTTGAAGACACAAATAAATGTTCTTGCTTCTCTCACAGTAAATGTGCATCTTCCACTAGGTCCCTAACAGCCTTATTAGCTACAGAGAACCATGAAACTCTACTTTCCCCTCTAAACACGGAAAGTGTGTTCTCTGCCTTTTGAAAATACGTCACTTACACACTCCACCAGTGTGCATGTGTAAACTCAATTCCTGCGTGCAAATCACCATTTCCTTTCCCCCGGACAGTCGAGAAAATGAAAGGAGCGAGTCGGTAGGTGGGATTTTTTTCCACTCAAAACTCGATTCAGACAAGATGTGAGAGAAGTTGCATTCCGAGTGTCAGGAGAGCCACTGCCATGAGAATGCGACACAGCAGGGCTGACAGCTCCATCATAAAGCTCCCCAGCCACTCGTCAATCACTCAGCAAGACTCCCGTCGGCCATGGCGCTCTAGAAGATGAGCAGGCGTGCAGAATCACACACAAACACCATAGCAGGAGACCACTTCCCCATCACAGTACTGGGAGATTTCCAATTAGCTGTTCCAACTCTTTGATCAAATTCAACACGCGGCTGTTGCCGCCAAACGGTGGCGGTCATAACCATTGGACTGTGAGAACTGACCAGTTAACCGTGACCAACACACACTTAAAATAACACACGTGATCCCGTTCCCTCTCCATCGCACACATACAGACGCTCACCATGACGTAGTGTACACAGACAAACACGCCATGACAAATGTGCTCACACCGTGATGAAAGCCTCCTCTCCCAGCTGTGATTACTGTCCCACCTGAGCGTCATGCCTCTCAGAGACACGTGGGAGTAATCCAACAGTTTTATCCAGAACCTGAAACTCAACGCATTACATGTACATCACATAGCCGGTGAAAAAGTACTTTTCAAGGGTAAAACTATAAAGTAAAAATTGCTGGAGCTGTTCTGAAAAAAAAGAAGAAGATCTGGGACAAAAATTAAGAAGCATAATGGATCTCCAAGGAGTACCACTATATTTGCATGCTTTTTAGTTCCACCACAAAGGAGGTGTCATCTTCAGAGTGCACTTGTTTTCTTCTTTTATTTGCGCATTTTATTTTATTTATTAACTACTGCAAGGATTCTAAATAATATGATTAAAATGAAGGACATTTAGTCCACAGGGAACATGTTTCTTAAAAGAATAATGAGCAATGGATAATATATACTGTATATATTGCATTGTATTGGACTGTGTATGGTCTTTTTCTTTAAAGAAGCGATGCACAATCACCAATATCAACAAGAATTCTTTGAAAATCCAAAGAGTCAATTGGCATGTCAAATTATTTTTGCTACAAAAAAAAAAAAGGATAAAAATGATCTCTTTCAGAACAGATGGAAAATGTATGTATGTTTTTAGATCAAGAACAGCTTTAGTTCATCATTCCAAGTGGTGCGCACTTGGAAGCTCCACTTGAACACTCCATGTCTAACATAATGTGGTTGCGGGTCAGATCATAAGCACAAAGCCTTTTATTGAACATTATGAGTCACATTTGAGAAGTTGGGAAAACATTTTGCCTGAAAATTACAGAAAAGATGAGTCAGTTATAGAGTTTCTCTATCATTTACCTCATTGTTTCCCAACCCTCCCTAACAAAACCATGAAGGTTCCAGGATGCCGCCAACACGCAAATATCCCTACAACAGCTCAGCAACTCTGGAAAATGAGACAGTCCAACCTCGGTCAAGGACTCTGGTTCTCTGCTTTGCCTCAAGGTGAGCTCAACCACTATAGATCTACTTGGTACGGCTCCAACTCTGGCTTCGGCCTCTTCCCACTAAAATTAGGACATCTCAGGTCCTGAGTGCCAGTTGTGTAGCGAGGGATCAGCACACCACATCCTGCCACATATAGCTAACTTTGCAGGCTTCCATGCTGGGCATTCTCTCATTACCTCCCAGCAAGGCCCCATAGGTAAAGGCTCGGGCGCTACGCCCATCAGGTCTTAATGGTAACCCCGACAACGTGACCGTCTGGGTTACAGAGGCACACAACCCCCCCCCACCAGGATAAGGTGGTGACTCTCAGAAGGGTATTGCTATATCATTCTCAAAAACAGTGAGAGGGCAATAATGAATGACAATGACAAATAACTGCACATGTATACCGCATCAGTAATGTATGTGTTATGCATCATTAATGTCTGCAAACAGCTAGAGCTACCTTTTGAAAGATGATGGTGCCTGGCAGAAGTAAACACAACATTAGGACCCATATTGTTGCATTTTACCCATCAGAAATACTTAAATTTCAAATTATGTATTCAAAATGAATGCAGCTTCCCGGAGTGGAAAAATAAATGTATTTTTGCAGCAGCAGAAGTGGTTGGTGTATTTGATGATTCAACCAAGACTTTCATTAATTTACCCCCAAAAAACAATTTGTTTTCTGCTAAAGTGGCTGGGAGAGTGGACAAACTTTGCAGCCACACTACAAATTAGATGCAACTTTATTGATTCCTGTGGGTAAAGTGGGGTCACTGCAACAAATAAAGGACTATGGATTAAACAAACAAAACAAGAGCAGACATGGCATACTGCAGATAATAAATAATCATAACAAAATGTACATCTTGAAGTAAATAGTGCAGACAATAGAAGGAGGCTGACTGACAATAAAGGCACACGGACGATACACAAAGTGAATGTGTGGAATCCGCGAGGGACATTTTGATGAGTCAGTGTGTGTGTGTGTGTGTGTGTGTGTGTGTGTGTGTGTGTGTGTGTGTGTGTGTGTGTGAGAGTGTGAGAAAGCACAAAACTGCTGAATGATCCTCCACACACACTGTACAACCTTGCAGTAGAGAAACCTCTCAGGACTGGAGGTTTGCTATAGAAAACTCCAGTCTAAATTTCATCTGCTCCTCTGAATAAAACTCAAAATACTGTATCTCTTGTCATTCTCCTGTGGCCTCCAAGTGATGGACAGCACTCCAAATTCAGTTTTTAAAATTACTCGTTCAGCTGTTTCTTAATTGAGTTTTAGAAATTGTCAGTAGTCATGGCAGGTTGATAAGCGGGTCTTTGGAGACTTCGCCCAGACTATGAATGGGAAATTCATAGTCTGCAGTAGAAAAGGTCATCTGGAAGTTTCGGTATCAATTACGACCAAAAGTCACAGGTCTCATGAGATCCGCCCTGTTTCCGTAAACACAATACTTGGTTTAGTAAGACCTGTAGATCATTGCAATTAACCTTGGGGTAATCTTTTGGAAGAATGATAATGAACTGTCTGTCAAATGTAATGAAGATGGGGAGCTATCGGCATCGAATGTGGTTTATTCCCATTCAATTCATTAGGACCAGAAAACAGGTTCATTCACACAAACTCAATCCTCAATACACCTTCGCCCTCTCCATACAGTCTCTGTTTCAGCATTCACATGGCAGGTTCCCCAATACTGACGACTATCTCAAATTAATTAGCAGTACGTGGATTACAAAACTCTTCTCAGATAACTGGTATCAAGATGAACTTAAAGTACCGGCCTTCAGTCAAACAGATGAGATGTTATGGGTCCAAAGTGGGTGACAAATACATATTGAGCCGAGCAACTAGACTATAAGCAACGTGTGAGATCATTGCTGCAGATCCTGGTCTGGCAGAGTAATCCTGTAGGAAACAAGGTAGTGATACAGAGCTAGTATAATGACTTCTCTGTTTCCAAAAACAAGATGCATCAAGTTAACACTGTTTCTATTAATTGACTGCGCAATTCACAGGTCAAAGTTTAACAACTGTGAAAATGTTTTTATATTCAACAGTCTTTTGGGCTTAAATGAAAGTGAATGAGACGGAATAAATATCGACAGACACTGTCAGAGATTGTTATTTGTTATTTCAGATTGGTTGTCGGTCTTAAGATGGCAGGTCTTATGTAATATGAGCCTGCTAGAGGGCAGACGCCAAGTGAAGAGAGAGCGAGAGCAGAGGAGAGTGGCGTGCTGCTGCAAACACCACTTTTTTCTTTTTTTTCTTTGAAACAGTGATGGACAGTGACTGATAACCCTCACTGTGATGTATTCTGCAAGCTGACAGTAACGCAGTCGGTGTGCGACACGGCTGGGAAGGAGTGCAGCCATGGCGGAAAGCTAACCGAACTCACCTGGATTTCAGGTTAGGTTCGGCCCACATACTTTATTTGGACGTTAGGTAGGTTGTTGCCTGTTAGAAGCTGGTACAGCCACACGGCTCAGTGGTAATCAAATCCCCTTGACATAACAACGAATTATTACTCTATTACCTGTGCCAGGACACTAGAGTGCCCGTACCTTCACAATACTTCATTACCCTGAAAAAGAAGTACACATGCAGTAGGATGTAACAATTGTTTTGTGTGATATTATGCATCTGTAGGAGTGGCAAAAAAAGAGCAGCACATGGCACGACTGCTCCCTGTGCTTCCTTGCGTCTACATTAATAAGGAGTGCCATCAACAGCTATTCACACAGACACTCTGCTTTGAAGTACTGCTGGAGAGGGACCCTTTAGGAAAGGACCTTTGTGTCCCAGGAATAATAACCCAGCAATATGTTTTTCCACTGACTTTAATTTGCTGCATCTGTAGTGCCAGGAGATGTTTCCTCTAATGACAATGTACCAATGTGCAGGTATTAAATTAGATGTGTTTAAAATGAAAAGAATCACCAACAATGATTCATTTGGAAGCAGAACTAAAGCAGAAGGGTTCCAAACTTGAGGCACCAGACAAAGAAATAAGTGCAATAACTCCCACTTGATCAACAGAAAATCAAAAGAAAAAGATGTCAGAGTGAGGCAAAGTCTGTTTGACTTAAATATTCCTCTCATAGATAGGAGCTGTTTGAACAAAACCCTTTGACCAAGGACAAGATACTTCGATGCCACCATACTATACCACTTTGCCAGCACAACAGAAGTCAGTAAATTGTACAAAAGCAAAACTAGCTGTCTTTAAGTTGATCTAGAATATAATCTGCGAGCCATATAGTGGCTGATGGTCTGTAGGGAAATATCAGAAATTCTCCTTTTCGGCTAAAGGGGCTTGTCTGTGTCTTGTTTGGTCAACAGCCGCTGGTAGTCAGAGTCTTACACCGTTGGGAATGAGACACATGTTTGGTTCCTGTTTCTAAATCAGATAAGACGGAGACTTTAGCAGGGAAGCCAATATGGTTGTTCAAAGTGTTTTGTAGCAGGCGGCTGTCCGGCTCAATGTAACTGTCTGCTCTGCCAATGATAGAACGCTGACGTTTCTGCTTCATGCAAGATTTAATTGGCCGTATCTAAATATGGTCTCCATTTACATAGACGGATAGCAGAGCGGTATTACATCAAATTAATGCAAAACAAGGGGGCCAAACCAAAGATAACATTTGTGGTTTCTGATTTTTTTTCTCCTCAAACAAAGGACAACTGATTTACAGAGCAGATATATTGTAGCAGACAAAAAAAAATGCAATCATTTCAGTTGGTCTTTAACAGTGGAAAGAGTTGATAGTTAGGAACCTATACTGCGGTGTTTTGCAGCGAACAGCAGGCGATGAATTCATGAACAAAAAAGTGCATTCAATCATTGTTAGTCGCTTACCATTCACTTGAAGAGTGTGGGTCTGAAAGAGTTTCTCGTAGCCATCAGCATGACAGCTGTAGTTGCCCATGTGGGTCGTGGTCACCTTGGTGATGTACAGTGAGCCATCATCGCCAAAGTCCTAACAGCGAGAGACAAAGGAGAGAAAAAAAAAGTCTTCATGACTCACAGAAAGAACTGGCGGTCTCTTTCGCAACAGTGACGTTAGAAGGCATTTGAAGCTGGAAACGAACAGTTTCAATATGAATGCAGCAAGCCTGCAGTGTGCAAATGACAAGATAAACATGTTCCAAATCACAGGCAATGAAACATTTTACAATCTTTCAAAAGGACCATGTCCATCAATCTAAGTCAAAAGTTAAAGCCATTTGGTGCCACAGAAAACAAATGCGGAAAAAGTCTCAGTCACAGTTAAGAAAAATCATTTTCTGGTACGTGTCATTTTTCCAATCAGAGGAAAGTGATCTGATGCAAAAGGACTGAGGCTATAATTGATTAGCATATAAATTACACAGTGTTAGCTGCTTTCAAAACAAAAACAGGGCAATATAGTGCTGCAGACATATGGTCAATCAAAATAACTTCTAGTGCTCATTCAAAATATCATTCTCCCTGTAAAGAACAACATGCATGACCCACAAATACACAAAACGTGTTGCACTTCAGTTTCCATGTGTGGATTAATGAAGAGCCAACCAAAACATGATTTATTCATGCTATGTTGTGATTATTAACCCTTGTGCCTCACTTTAAAAAAATGTGTGCCTTATGTTATTATTATTGTCCACTTTCTCTGATCAATCCAGATCATAATCTTTTTAATTCAAACCTTTTTGTTTTGTTTGTTTCCATAACTGTTTTATGAGAATAAACCCCACCAAAATTGAATTATTTTTTAAAAATGCTGGGGGGAATTTTTCACAAAGCTTTTCTAACTATAGCTCACCCGTTCAAATTATATTGAGGCTTAAAGAAAGGCATAATTAAGGGTGAAATATTTGCAGGTGAGTATTTAGCATATTTGTGTCTCTTCCTAGAATCAAAAAGTGTAGTTTTAATGAGTTTGAATGGGAACAATGTGAGTGTCCATATTTTGGCTGCATAGATTATTATATACTCGTTATAGGAGCTGAGGTTGAACTTCCCTGAACAGCTTTGCCAAAATGTATGCCAAAGGCAGTAACACAGCCATAATGATCAAAACATATAAAACATAAAAAGCCAGAAAATATACCTAGTGAGGCACAAGAATTAAGCAAGCGAACACAAAGAAAATGGTGCTGGACAAGAAAAGAGAGCAAACAGAAGAATTATTTATTCAGCTGTAGCACAGATAGAAGCCCCCAAAGCTAATGAGCCCATTGATGGTGCGCCGGTGTGATGAATCCGTTTGGCAAAGAGTAAATATGTGCCACAGTTTTAAGATCACACTGCAGTAAAAAGCCATCTTGGCAATGGAAAGTCAACATAATGAGTTTTTGGATTATATGTAGAGTGTTACTGTGGTATTAAAGTGAATAAACTGCATGGAAAGAGGGGGTGTTTATTGTTTCCTATACAAAAGAGTCAACCTGTTAAAAGGATTTTTTTTTTAATATTTTATAGAATAAAAGCTATTTATCAAATTTCCTCTGACTTAAAATGATTCCAGAGATGTCTTAAGTTGGTTCAGAGCAGCCTGTGGGGGTCTTACATGGTCTTACATGGTCTTACATGGTCTTACATTGTCTTACATGGCTGCAGGACAGATACAGTGGCGAGCATGCACCTTTTGAGACATGTTTTAGAATTTCTGTAGAATATGGCATTGGCCATGATGAATCATTTGTTGGTTGAAGTAATATGTAATTCAGAAATTTACATAAGTATACTATTCAGAATAAGGTAGCATTGATTTTTGTTCACAATCACTTCCCATGCATCTATCTTTATTTTGTCCAATTCCATCCCTGTTTATAGATGTACAGTATATAGTACATACGATTGTCGGTAATGTCAAGTCGGAATTGCTTACCGAGATATTGAAGTGTTCATACAAATACAATTTAACATTCGCAGAGTGATATATTGCTCAGCAAATGAATTCTCAAAGATAGCACATGAACTAAATCAAGTGACTATAAATCTTCGGGTATAAGTTATGAGCAAAATATCTGCCTGTGCTCACAATAGAAGGTTTTCACCTCTTTCCCATACACAGCGGCTTTTCAGAAATGAACGTGCTCCAACAGCCTTCATTAGAGTCTTCTTCAGCGCCAGCCTTCATTAGAGTCTTCTTCAGCGCCCGCTAACGTGATGAAGGCCAAGTGCCCAAACGTGTCCGTTCCTGATTGCTGCCATGCATTAAAAAAACATGGAGATATCTTTTAGTGGTGTGAACTTTGCTCTTAAGAATGTCTATAAATCTGCCCCCATGCTCCTCGTGGCTCATAACTGAACGCAGTATTCATTTCATGAAAAGACTCAACCCCAATTAATGGTCGTCTTTCAGAAGAGTTCATAACGAGAAAAGGTGCCTTTTTTCCCCTAATTAAATAGCTTTTAACATTTTGATCACATCTTTGCCGGCTGTTTGTGTCTTGGCATTTAGCTTCTCCTTAAATGTCTGCAGACCAGCGAGCAGAGGCAGCCGCGGTGTTTACAGCCACGCGGTGTGTTTATCAGTTGGTCCCGGTGTGCTGCGATCTAACTCACGGGCCCGGTAACGGCTCCAGCTGAGTGAAGCATCAGAGCTTCACAATATGAGGGGAAATCGATGGTGCGTTTTGGCCCCTTGGGCTGAGAGCATATTGTGTCACCTTCTTAAATGAAAAATGAATGGGGGGAGAAATGAAACTCAGAGGGGTGGAACGAGCCACGGCGGAGGCTGTCGACATGATTCCTCCACCTCATCTCGCCACCCTCGCCTCGGCTATCAGCGGCACCCAGCGCTCGGCTCTCTGCAGACAAAGCAGGCCAGTGTTCGACGACTCAGACAGGAGGGTGGCAAGGGCGGGTGGAGGTGGATTTACAAATAGGCCATGGCCCTCAAGAAACTGTAATTAATAAAGCTGTCAGTGCCAGGTCGCCCTCTGAAAGGACAATAAAGAGCCACCTCATCGGATAGCCAACCTCTACCAGTGACGAGGCCTTTCAGAAATTGGCCTCTGAAGAAGTTGGCCTCATGAAACGTTGTGAGTGAAAATACCCTGAGGTGTGAGAGGGAGAGGAACATATTTACCCAAGTGAAAGTATATTGAGGCAACACCACTACAAACTGGGGTGGGGTGGGGGGGTAGTTTGACATTTAAGTGCAAAAATAAAAAAAATCACATTTCCCACTTGTCTCTGGTGGTATTTAACCACACAGAACGTGCCAATGTTTACATTTTCGAATGCTAACATTTCAGCCTCCACCCCAATATAATGGAGTTGAACGCAATCATATTTTCTGTGGACATTTTTGAGAAACGACATTTAAAAAAAAGATTCAGCGGCCTGTGTTTTCCGAGAAACGATGTTTCCCATTCCTCCGCATGCATCATCCACAGCCCTCGCTGTCTGCAGTTTCTGCTGGAATCACTTCTTTACCAAAGAAACCTCCAACAAAACTTGTTCATAGTGTTTACTTACTTCCGATCACTCAGACTAATGAAGGCAGTTTCTGTAAAGAGATGTTGCCGGTGAAATGTATTTTTCCGACGCTATTCTCGTTACATAAATAAGCCACACTTTTTCACTGAGTGGCGTGCTCCTTCGTTAGTATGAGCAAAGCCACTGTTGTTTGTTTTGCCCAGCTGTTTGGGAGATTATTAAGTCTTTTTAAAATTAATTATAATTTGTTGTCACCCGTATTTGAAGGTTTTAATCTTCAAAGTGCATGAAAGTGCTTCAGACAGAGTCACAGACCAGCTGGGGAAGTCAAATCATTAAGAGATGGACACACAAGTGGTTGGCTTTGGCTTTTTCACAGAATTTGTTGACAATAACAAAGATATACTAATATTTTTTGCCAGCCTTATCCTTTATCCTTTGATTTCACCAGCATGTTTGTTTTGGATGTGAATGCTGCAGTTGCTGGAAGAAAAAACATAATGTTCAACTTATTTGATGTGCATTCCTGACAACAGCATCATGCATCTGCTGTAGGTACCTCAGTAGCTTTGTGGGCTTTTTGTGAATGGAAATTTAAAAAAAAGAGTCAAGCAATGTCAGTCTGTTGAGACAAAGAAAACTAAAAACACCCTACCTGGGACGGGATCTGTTGGGGAGTAAAACAGAAGTCAAACATTAAGAAGTTTTGTTAAAAAAAAGCATTAGTAAATACATTTAAAAACAGGTGACAGCACTTCTGGTGTTGTGGTCAGGAATGATCTGCATGATCTTGCAGACCTCAATGTTGATTTAATGTGTTGATAATATACCAGTAATATAGATGAGCGCAAGTGTGTGGTACAGAACAAAACAATTCTAAATAGAAGTTGGATGTATAATAATACAGGACACTGTGTTTAGTCATACGCATGTGTGAATTGCCATAACATGTTGCACAACTTCATTTTTTCCCCATTCTCGACACATACGACTACAGATTGTACAATATCACACTTATCAAAACTAAAATGTAGACATTATGAATGATCACATACATTTAACGTTACATATGGTACATATCCACAATGCAGAGATAATGTTAAGCCCACAAGAATAAGGCACCCAGGCGTTATGGGAGATAAAAACACATATTCCAAAGGACAAGATAAAGAAGGAGAAGAAGAATGATTGAGCTCACATTGTACAGCTTCCTGCGTTATGTCTATTCCTGTCCTTGGGTAAGACACTTAACCCCAAATTGCTCCCGTAACTGTGCCTACGGTGTTAGTTAGAATCCTGATGGACAGGTGGCACCTTGCATGGTAGCTGTCATCAGTGTCTGATGAATGCACTCATTATAAGTCGCTTTGGATAAAAGCATCAGTTAAATGAAGACGTAAATGTAATGTAATGTTGAAGCTGCAGTCTTTAAAACATATTTTCAATTTTTTAATAATTCCATGTTTTGTAACGACTGAATCACAGATTTTGGTTTCTCGAGGACCTTCCAAATTAGTTGACATGTCCAACCAGGATATCCTGCTAAAAGTAGCTGCTTCCAACAAACTTCACAATCTTTCTACAAAATGCACTTTGTTGGATTCCCAAACTTTTAAAGACTTACAAAATATCAAATGTTCTTCCGAACTAGTGCCACCATCCCCAAACGCAAACATGAGGGAAGGTATACACACAAACACACACGCACGCGCGCACGCGCACACACACACGCACACACACACACACACACACACACACACACACACACACACACACACACACACACACACACACACGCACACGCACACACACACAACATGACTATGTCTTTGGCTCGGCCACTCAGGGAGGATTGAAATACTGACAGCCTTGGATGATGATGCAATAGCCAGCAACTGTCAACTTCATGGTATTACAGTAAGCTGCTTTGTCAAAATTTAGAGAAGCTCTATTGAACTCCGGGATACAAGCGCACCACTGGGATTAATGTGCGATTCACTCAGTCGACAAAATTTCTCAAATAACCATATTCTAAACTGGGAAGGCCTGTAGGATTAGACGTCATAAACTGCATGTGTACTCACAGGAATATGACTCTAATTAAGTCTGGCAGTCGACGCTCACAAATATTAACAGCCTGCAATTATACAGAAATTGTCTGCAAGGCAATTTAGAATTTAGAATTAGTCTGTGGATAACAGGTGCCGATGAAATCCATTCTCCTCTCTGGAAGGGCCAACAATGATTGACTGGAAGTCTGAGAGCCAAAAATAAATCTGGATTAAACCGGCGATGGTGTGCAGCTAATGTTCCATTGGTGCTTTCTCCTGGTGCTTCGTGGTTTGCACACAGTTTTCTGATGAGCCACAAGAGACTCATGCTGATTCACTCGCTGGCGGAGTTTGATGTTGTGGAGAAAATCTATGCACTTGCAGAGGTTGTCAACTCAGGCTTTGTTGGACACCAACAAAAAAAATGTAATCTGACAATGGCAGACCTCAGGGGTCAAAGTACAGCGAGCTCTCTCAGTCTGAAGAGACAGATTAGTCTCTGCAGTTGTTTGACACAGACTCACTTCATGAAGCTGAACTGGCATCAACCCGCCGTGCTGCATGCACCATAGAGACGGGGGAAGTGTAATTTTATGCAACGACATTAAATACAGACAATGTAAAGACCCTGACAGTACCAAAGTGGTTTAGGTTTCATTAAAATGCAAAGTGTTAGTTGCATCCATCTTTCTTCTTGGTTGGATTTCTTATAAATAACTCATGCTACAGAAAACTCAAGGTTTTGTGGACGGAAATCAAATTTTGATGTCTCCAGCAGTATGATGGTTGCAAACCACAAAAGGCCAAGCTTTGATTAATAACCGCCAGAGCTTGTTCTTCTCTCCACTCTCTTAATACAGGATGAGAAAAAAGGAAGCCTTTGTGATTCCACAGAGGAAAAAAATATTTAAAAAGTGTTGATGTAAAATTATAGATATGTTCTATAGTCTAAAAGGTAATGGGTCATTTCAGATCTATGCTGGTTCATGCTTTCATTATTCCAGCTATTGACTAAATTCATACAAAGCTTCTTCTTTTTGTGGCTACAATGGATATACTGAACAGCGTTTGGCAGCAGAAGCTTTCATCCCTCAGCTGACATTTCAATTGAAAATACAGCTGTGCAAGATCTGATATTAGTCAGCGGGGAACTGATGACTGCGTGTGAAGCGCAGATAAAGACCACCTCTGGCCGGGACACTGAACTCTGCTATGTGTCTTCAGGCAAAATCAGGAGATGAGACAGAAGCTCTATTGAATCTGCAAAAAACCAAATAGAAAGAACTGTAACAGTTCTTGGTGAAAAAAAATAAATAAAAAAATGCAAGATAGATCAAAGCCTGCGTCGTTCACCTTACAAGACCTCGCACCTCTCTGTTTTTTTTTTCCCCTCCTATAAATCTTCCAAAAGATATTCAGAAGCGTTTTCAAGAAATAATCTGGCTTGACATTTCTTTCTTTTTGTTATACCCTGCACTTGCATAAATCATTTCTGTCCATAAATTGCTTAAAAGCAGTCTTGATATATTATAGAAAATGACATTAAAAGGCAAACGGTGGGGAAGCTGCCTCAAAATGTAGTTGAAGCCGCTCACACATCACCAACTACCAGAACCAGCACACTAGTTTAGAGCCAGTTGATGGTGCCAAGGATGACTGGCGACAGCTGGCCGCCTCTTACTCATTTTAAGGGTCATCAACATTTAATGATACATTAGTGGCTTCGCTGGGTCTCCCTTTATCTACTGCGACACTGTTGACTTAATTATGCACAGCAGTATGACACTCATCTTGGTCAGCCCTGACACACGGAGAGGAAAAGGGTAAGGCGAAAGAGGTCTGGCTTTTCTGTACCTCGCCACGTAAGTATCAGTGCGCCCTTTGATGTGGAGGGAAGTGACACAGGGGGCTGTCTAGGGCCGTGCATGCCGATTAACACACACACACACACACGCACACACACAGAAACACACACACACAGACACAGACTTTCACCGAGACGTAAAAGTAGGTTCTTCCTCTAGGGCTGAACCCCTTTGGTATCCCCCTTCATCTCCTTTCTTTGTCTGAAATCCCTGTCCCTCCCAGCAGTCTCTGAACACAGACACCATGAGCACAATCTGACATCCTGGATTACTGTCAGACCTACAAATACAAAGCCAGCGCCAACAGTCAAATAAAACGTGCTGACAATCTGAGCGACTGCCAAAAAAAGAAAGTTGAAATTTGATGGGAAAGAAACATGGGATGAAATTATCTCAAATTTGCAGCTCTTGCTCCATATCAGTCGTTAAGTTGCCTCACAACGTAAAAACACCATAATTACACCTCTGCACCACGTGTGTTAGAGCCATTCAGCTGTAAATACCATCATGTATCTATCTACCCATTAATTTCCTTGGTTCCACCACCCAGCTACGTATTCTACTTATGCATCCATCTATAAACAGAAAAATCAGAGAGTGATGCCGGCTCTTACGTTGATGTCCTCCAGGTTCAAGGAGTTCAGATATTGGTGGTTTCTCTTCCACAATATAGGAGGCCTCCGCTCGCCTGTGATGGCACACGTCAACACGGCGCTCTGGCCGACGGTAACTGTGGTGACGGTCACTTCCTGGTCATCTGGTAGAGTGAGCAGGTACACATCTGTTGGCGAGAGGAAGAAAAACAACACGGTGTCAGAAAGATTGTCTCCAAGGTGCGATGTTCAAGATATGGCCCGAATGTCGGTGTAAACATTCAAGGACATTATCAACGGGATGTGAGGAGGTTACAGTGGTGACGTTATGTCATAGTCTATGTAATAACCAGCCAGCCTCAGGCCGTCCTGTCTCTTACTACCACTTGTACCTCAGAAGGTGATAGTGAGTCACTGTAGCGTCCAGTCTGTCGTCAGTCCAACTTGAGGGGATGAAGAAGTAGAGCTGCCTACAGGGCTGTTCACACATCTAGGGTCCGTGTGCGTTTTGGATATTAGTGTATTGGATCAAGTCCAAAGTGGGTGGCAGAAATTATAAAACAACTCACACCCTGGCCTTGTCCTGTCCGCTGGGCCTTCAAGCCCCCGATGCCAGAAAAGAGGATTAAAAGATAGCAGTTTTATTTTGACCCGTCTCTCAAGAGTTTTTGCATTTTGGCCGAATTATGCGCATTCTTGCCCTGCTATTCGTTCGTAGCTTTTTTTTTTATAACCAATGACTGTATTTAGGTTGTATGGACCCAGCAGTAGAGGTGAAATGCTGCCCCCTATTTGTTTGTAGCATGTGGCAACATGTTACACGTTGCACCCTTAAGTATATACTGACTCAATCTAAATTTTATAAAGTAAATTAAACTGCTCCAAACAAAAGAGATGACAGTTCCAGTCTTTTGTGAAACTTTTAATTTGCCTATACTTGAATAAGGGAAGAGAACTGTCCGCCAATACTTTATATCCCAAACTTGGTGAACCGCTCTACATTATAACAGCTCATAATTCAGTGGAATAAACCCACCGAGATAATTCACATTGCAATTCATGTTTTGCCCACATTTTCCTCTTAATGAAGCCTGAAAACAAGAATACAGAACACGAGTGTCTCAATTAGCTGCTGTTGTGCTATGGAGGCAGATGTTTTTTTTTTTAGTTAAAGATGCACCGAGGCAGCACAATTATTGCAATTTGCAAAGTAATGGGAAGGAATTAAGTTAAATGTTTTGTAAATACTTTGCATAATTTATATACTGATACCATAATGGAAGTTCTACTTTCTCTATCTGTATCTCTGAGGACCCTGGGTTCACCACTGTGTACTGTACCTCTTTTTTAGCTAACGGTACTGAACAGCCACGTTTGGGAGGCACAGCAGCTGCTAGTCTGATGAAACCTCACCTGAAGCGCACTGCTATGTAACTAGAAGTTGGTTTAAAATAAGTTAGGCTCTCTACATTTCGTTAAAAGCCCAGGAGTGCATCCTTTCTGATAAAAGTAACATGAAAAAAAAAAAAAAAAAAAAAAAAAAAGAAACGTGCCGCCAGAGAGGCTCCCCATGGAAACACAGCCCTAGACCTCGACGAGAGGCGGAGCTTTGCTCAGTTAAGTATTCCAGCAATACCTAAAAGGTGTTGAAACATGTTTCGGGTGAAGTTGAGCTGTGGTTGTTGGATCCGCGGTTAATTTCTACTCATAACGGAGAAATAATGCTGTCATTAAGAAAAGCCAGGGTGGGTTGGTGAGAGGTCAGCATGCCTAGTTAACGCCTTTTGTGTGTCCAGTATTTTGATGAAAGAATGTACACTCATCCATTCTGTGGTGGTATTATGTAATGCTGCCTGTGAGAGAATGCTTTTTAATCTTTCTCTTGGGTAATGAGCAACAGAGCAAAAGGAAACAGAGACTCAATTTGTTCTGCTCCTAAGGGCATGAAATACAAAACCTAATGAAAGAGCAGGTCCAGCAGACAGTGTTCGCTTGCCACAGCCCAGAGAATCAGGATGAGAGCACCTTCAATTACAGCACGACTCCGGTGGCCCGGTACCAGCGGCCTCTGAGCGCTTTTTAACCTTCTCAGTCATTTGCAGTTTTTGGTCCACTTGTTGTGTCTTTGAACTGTGAACTCGGCTAGTCTGTTAGATCCAGGCCAATCAGCCCGGAGCCGTGAGACAACTCAGACCTCTTTTCAGTGAGAAGCTCCGAGCTAAGACTTCTAAGCTCTCATTTGAACCAATGAAACCCGGCTGAAGTCCGGCCAGGATCTCTGCCAGGATTTCATCAAAATTAGAGGATTAATAATAACCATATCTTCCTAGCGGAGTATAACTCAAAGTTTAAATGATTCTACTGTTAATGGAGAGTTGATCTTTGTGGTCATTTGTGAGGCTACAGTTTGTCCCAGTGTTGTGATACTTTTTTTTTTTTTTTTAAATCCACAATCTGTTTGATTTGATTAAATAAACTGATTAAAGACAACCAAAATTAAAAAAGAAATTAGCATTTAAAAAATGTCACACTTTCCATTTTTTTCTTCACTTTCTATTAATAGATTACTGTAAACTGTGATCAATTTGTTTGGGAAACATAACACGTTAACAGGTGTAAATCACTTCAACACAAGCTGCTATTTTTATATTATGAAATGTTACTGGTACTGTGTTTACCCAGAAAGCCAAATAACATATGCTTAACTTTCCTCACCGCTTCAGGGACAAAAACACCTTCCAGTACCATGTAATTCAATGCAACGGTCCCAAATCTTGACCTCAAATCCTAACACATGGTTGAGCCAACACCTGTGTGACAGAGTTGACAAAAATGTAAAATCATCAGCTCCATGAAGTCGGTGTATATTGCTGTGCTGTTGCATCAGACTGTATCATATATTACAGATGTTCTTGTTGCGATGCCCACGAACATCTTGCAATACCAAGTAGTCAGGAATGATGTTTATGTATGTGATCTTTACCAGCCGCGACAGCGTGAAGTACGCCCCTGGCTTGATTTAGCGTCACGGCTGGTGTGATCCCAAGATGGTTTCTAGATTATTTATTTTGTTTTTAACTGTAGAAATTTGAAGAAATAAAAAACGTTTCGTTTTTATTGTGCATACTAAATTGTCTAACACACACCAACACACACACACACACACACACACACACACACACACACACACACACACACAAACAAAAGAAGTAATTAGAAAGCCGGTTCAAACATTAATTAATGAGCCAATCAGTCTTTCTTTTCCAAAAAGCAAATATGAGACTTAATTTATCAGTCAGTCTCTTTCAATAGATGATAAAAATGTCTTGTGATGACCTACACTGAGGGATATTTCTCTTGTCATGAACATAACCCGTCACTTGTATTTGTCTAAGAAAGGAGGGGTTTAAATGGAACATGACAAGAAATAACCAACTTCATAAAGTCACTGAAGCATTTCCCCTGTGGACATCATAATGTGACAGTGATCATTTGATGGAATGCGTTTGATCAGTTAAAAGCTGTTTGTCTGTAATAAAGACATGACAGGAAGTCAGGGGTGATACGAGAGCCAACATGGACAGAGAGAAAAGAAATGTCTGGAAAGAAATGAAAGAAATATAAAGGAGCTATGCTGCAGATGATGATTAAAAGAAGAAGAAAAACTGAAATGTGATAATAATGATAATGATATTCAATCTTTAAACTTAAAACTGATAAACTTCTCTCAGAAACTTTTTGGATGACCTCCAGGTCACTAATGGTACTGACTGACAAATCCTCAATTTACACCGACGTGGCCAAGATGAACTCAGAGTACAAAAACAAAAAGATTAAGGACCCATCCCGACCACTTGGGCTAGTTTATTGAATGATTGCTCTTTAACAGGTCAGAGGCCTGATACCTGGTTTCAGTCAACAACTCAGAGGAAAACACAGTGAACTTATGAGAAACATAAATGTATTGGCCGTTGAAAAGTACATTCATTAAGATGCCATGTTTAATAGGCCAACTACAGTACCTGAAAATAACTGCAGTTGGGGCATAGCGAAACTGACCACTGCTCAGTTTGTCATCACTCAACTTGACCTTTTTATTCTAATTCAAGGGTTTATGATTCATAACTGTGTTATTAATTACCATTACATATTTTGATATTAATCAATTATTGATTATTACATCTGCTACAAGCAGTAATGCCAACAAAAATGTCCCGCTTTTGCAGGGCTTCTTTAAAACTGCTCATCTTGTGAGGTTGAATTCTGTAAGAAAACGCTGGGCTTAGTGTATGTGTAGATTAAAAAAAACATTGAAAAACAACCAAAATAAACATATGCTAACCAATTTAGGATGTCAGGCAAACAAAAATCTAAGACAGCAAACAAAAACCCTACGATGACCCCCAAAGAAATCCATAAATAAGAGAACAAGAACACAGCAGGGAAAGTAAAACACATTAAATCCGCTCCGATGCAGAAAGTAAAGAATTAAGAAAAATGGATCTTCCATCAGTCACGCATGGCTAATCCGAGATCCTCCTCCTCCCCTGACACTGATAGCGCTATAGCCAGCCGATCAACCCCATTCAGCCACTTGGCACTCTTCGTAACGTTAAGGAGATGGTGGGTGGATATGCTGACAAAAATCTCCTTCAATAATGTCCTCCCTAACCATTCAATTACAGCCCCCTTGTATCTTAATGCTTGTGGTGTACCCTGCGAGCAACAAACTCGATTTGCCGCTGATCCCCAGGGGGTATAGAAATGTGTGAGGCTATAGAGAGAATTTAAAGAAGAAAGTCGGCAGACAGAAAGCCGGGCAGGCTCCATCATAGATTTAGCCGATGGTTGGAGGAAATAGGGGAGGGAAGACGGAAGCGAGGGCTGGAATCCGCGACCTGAATGAGAAACTCCTCGGAGAGATGGTAGTCTGGGCTGCTGGAGCCGTCTCAAACACTTTGAGTCCTGCGCCTCCTCTGTGAAAGATTTATCAGAGGAAGGAGTGGCCTTGGCTTCTCTTTTTGTTGTCTGATTTGAGGCCTGAGGGACTCAGCCTCCGAGGAAGGATCAACCTTCACCGTCCAACCTGTAATTAGTGATTAACGGCGAAGTCCAGACTTTTGATTTACTCTGCTCTGCTCCCAGAATGGGAGGCTGGTCAGTGTCGCGGCGAGAGGTAAATCACCTATTGCACTGGAGGCAACAAGCTTGTCAGGGAAAATAGTCCGGGCCTGCAGGATGCTGCGAGGGGCCGGCTGCATGAAGACAAATTGCACGAAGGTTTCTTAGCCAACCCCCTCGCTCCATCCTCTATCACGCTCTGTCGCTCTATTTCTCCAACACATGCGCGCTCTGTCTATCTTCACCAAGTCTCTCATTCCTCTCACACACTCCCTCTCTCTCTCTCCCTCTCAATGATGTTCCATATTACCACGGCTGAAAGGTTGTGTACCCCCAATTGCTTTGAGTTTGACATTTTGAAGCGGAGATAAAAGTATGTTCCCCGATGCTGAGTATTCATAGCCCATGCGCAAATACTCAAAAAGGGGAAAGAAAAATAAAACACCACCAAAAACAGAATACACACTCATGTGCACATTCTCAGATGTTTGGATGGTTGATTTGTGCAAACTCTCTCCCAAAACAAGAAGAATGGAGTGTTTGTTTTTGATACCGAAGATGAGGGACTCGGTGGACTTGAATGTTTGACAGAGAGAGAGAAGACAGTTTGAACGTTGAAACACACAAACTCCCCCTTTGTCAAACCAAGGAAGGTACTTATTTCTGCTTTTAATGTTGAAATGCTGACACTTGTCGCACTACTAAAAAAAACTGGATCCCTGCAGTACCATAAGGCAACAATAGCAACAATAGCAAAAATAATCAGGTGATCTCCCATAAAGACTAACACACATGTTGACAAGGAGGGATAACGCCTTTGCACCATTCCAAGTTGTAATTCTTCTCAGCTCAGTTTAGAAGAGCAAAAAATACAACCTGGCTGTGATGTTGAGTGAAGAAACGCGAACGGAAGCATGTTTAACCTAACTAAGGAGAGAGAGGTAGTCTGCACACTGAAGATTGTAAGCTCACATGTGAAAGAAAAGCAGACCATACGGACAAACATGACATCTCCACCTACATTTAGTTGATCACACGCTGTAAAAAACACTCCCAAAACAATATGTTTTGTTCATTTTAATATGCAAATTTATTTTTTCTACATATACATTGAAATCTCTCACCAAACCACCATGTTTGTTCCTCACTTAACATTTTAAATAACAGCCTATTTTAGGAAATTATGCGGTTTTATGTAAATGGTTGATTTGTTTTTACATAATTTCTGTAGAATCTCCTAATTGAATGTGGAGTTGTTGTCTGCCTGCTTTTCTTTCACACAGATGTTTGTCTGACAAAGTCTTGAAGGTCAAGACGTTGACTATTTAACTTTTGGGCAATAAACAAAGTGTGGACTACTTCAGGTTTTGCATCGTATGCTGCTTTTGTTCTGCATCTTTATCAAGATGGTGTTGGATGTGCACAATATCCACCTTCTTTGTCATATGCAGACCGCTGTGAATGCATAGTGTTGGCCCACTTTGGACATTAATTAACTATTATATTGTTACAACAGGCCTGTGAAATTAAATTTAGAAGCGGGAGCTTCCTGTTCGGGTGCCGCACTAAACTTTTGACTTGATGATAATAGTGAACTTCATATATGGCAATGTATTGTTAAGAGGTACAATAGATTAAACAACCAAGGAGAGTAGAGGGAAACAGCATGAATATGCCAAAAATAATTTGGGTTTCTAAAGTCTCGTTTTTCTGCTGTCATTTAATTTGTCTGGGTTTTATGGTTATAGTTTTGTTTTTCTGTGAGGTGCCTTTTTAAGACCATTTGGGCTCTTCAATATACTTCAGTCCAACACTTTTCTTACTTGTGCACAATGAGAAAAGAATACTGGAATATATATAACAGATGTAAACATTAGATGCTTGTTATCGCAACATCCCAGACTTGTAATTAAGATATTCTTAGCATCTTTGAAGGTACAAACTTTAGTCCACATCTTCTAAGACAGTCATCCTCTGAATCAATGCATATGCATTCTTGTTTGTTTACATGGGAAACTCTGCAGCTCAACTTTAGGTCAAAGAACCCTGGCATCATTTTGAGGGAGCGACTACCTTTGATGTGGATTCTGAGCTTTTCCACTTAAATGAGATTATTTTATAATGCTCTGAACAGTCCCAGTCCAAGAAAAATACCCTTGGCACAGCTACAGTGACCACTAGTTTCAGTATTCATCAGCATCACAGTCTCATCCTTCTGCATCTGGAAATGATTCTGTTTTTGCAGTGTTATCGTTATAACACCTTTAGATATATTCAAATATTACAGGTAAAGGGGCGAGAGGATAATTATAGCCCCCTTCCTCTCTCCTCCCACAAAAATTATACACATCAAGATGGCTGTTAAACATTTACAAATGGCCTTAGTGAGTGCATTACCTCTGGATGATCAGCCTCAAGTCTGTTTCCAAAGCAGCTGTTGGGAGAGATCCTGAGGGACGACCAGCATTAGTATGCAACAGAGCCTAAGAGGAGCTCTAATTGGATTAATTTTATCACAGCTACCTTATGGAAAACAACTAATGAAAAATCCCTCTATCTTACTGCGATAAGTAAATCATATAACACTTAACCTTTAGCATAAGAGAGGCTGTGAATTAATTGTTCCATCATATTGCATGGCCGTAAACTGTATCATTGCATTTTAAAAAAAAGAAAATGTATTAAGGATTTAATGTTGAGTGACACCTGTTCTTTTGCCATTCCGAGCAACATCAGAAACCTGTTTGCGTGTTTGTCGGCAGTATACTTAGCATATGCATCAATTATCCTCACCCATTACAGTACAGTGCGCTACCATCCTTCTGTCTATGTGTTCGACTTGTTTTACATCAGCATCACAGCACACTCGGATTGCTGCGCGGCTGCAAATGGTGGATGCCAACACCTTCGACTGGGTGGCAGGAGATGTTAAACGTTGAGAGAAAAGGAAGAACGCAGCCATCTGTTTACACTGAACCTCTAAACAATCCTGACAGCCAGAAAAGCCAGTTGAACCTCTCTCAGTCTCACAGTCAGAGGGCACTAAAATATATTCGGAGAGATTTCCTCTTGTGAATTAAAACCAGACTTGTCAGTAGCGTGTGTGACAAGTTGGAAAGTATTTTGAAAGGTTAAAGGAAACTGTAGTTTCATTGTCTGTTTGTGTTGAACTGTGATATGGTTGAAAAGATCGTTTATAAATAGCAGGTGTATTGGATAGATATAACTGTGATCTACATAGTGGTCTTGATCTTGAGTCTGAGATCGATTGCTCTGGTCTCCGTCCACATACCTCGGGGGAAATCGCGTTTTTTTGCTCATTGAAGTAAAGCCCTTGCTGAGGAAAAATATCATAACACTCTCGTGATTATTTATCCCCCCTTTTCAGGTATATTGTTGTATAATGAATGAAGTTAACATGTCGGTATGGATGTAAGATGTTTCCTGAGAATGTTGTGTTTCTATTTTGGTCACTTTAGAGTTGAGTTTTGCCGTGAATGTTGAAGGGTGTGTGTAACGCTATGTACGTGAGTTCCCGCCTGTTGACGGTGTAATTGTAATTGTAATATTTACTACCTACTCTCCTGTGGATCTCTTCCTATATTAATGATTGTTTTGTACAAATAAGATGTTGAAGTAAAGCCCTTGCTGAGGAAAAATATATCACTCTCGTGATTATTTATCCCCCCTTTTCAGGGGTGTAACATGAGCACTACTGAAGGGTTCATTCGTTGGATCCACAAAGACTTTGTAATGGTTTCACTGTCCTGAGAACAAGCTGCCTTCTCGACAGCAGGACAAATTGTCTTTCCCAGTAACATCTGGAATTTAACTACGATTACACGGTTGTATGTCTCCGCCATAGATTTGCGTCTATGTCTGTCCAAAATGTCATCACTTCATAATTGTATCTCATTGGAGGTTTTTGAGAAATTGTAAACATTTGCATATGAGTCCTTGAGTTATGGCCAAAAGTGGGTTTTGTGTGGTCACACTGGCATTTGACTACCAAATTCTAATCAGTACATCCTCGAGATGTTTCTGCCAAATTTGAAGAAATTCCCCCCAGGCGTTCCTAAGACATCCCATTCACGAAATTGCAACAGATGGCACGGAGGCATGAACATAGTCTTCAAATGAACTTCATGAGAAGTATACATTCACATTGGCTGTGTATCTCCATGTAAACCATTAAGTTCATAATGAAACTGGGGCTCTTCAGTGATCATTATCGAGGTAAACATATAAACATAAATTGACCACGGTCAAAATTAGAAGATTACAATTTATGGACAGGATGCAGTGATGTAGCTGCTATCGATGAATATATGCCCATATCCAAATAAAAAAAATATAGATCTGCTGAGCCACAGATAACGTTCAACATTTTCAGTCAAATGTCACTCAATCTAACATTACCAGCTTAAGAGTGATATTTGGAAATATTTTCCCACAGACCCATTTTTTTTTTATTCTTTTTTTTAATGGGGAAGAGGGGATCTTTAGGGGGAGATAGCAGGTCAATAGTAGATGCCACATAGAAGTGGTATGTATCACCGGAAAGTTGGAAACCTGAAGATTAATTTGTGATGCAGTTCAGCACTGTTTGTCAAGTTGTTCTAGTCATAAATCAGAAATGAATATGAATTAACAGATTAATTAAATTGTCAAATTGTAAAAGGGCTCAGAACATTATGATGGATGTGAATGATGGCAATACGCATGGTAACTTATGTCTCATAACGTTTTGCAGCAATTTTTGAATTGATACCAATTACTACACATATTTGATGCTAAATTTACAATTTTTGACAACTCAAGAATTGAAAAATACCACATTAAGACACCAGGACCCTGAGGAACACCATAGAAAAAGTCATGCTGTGATTTGGTATCTCGGCGATATCTGCAAGAATTGAATTATTTCAATGGTTCAATGGTTTCAATGGTTTGGATGGTGAGCACACACAAATTGCATACATCCTCTACATGCTCTATATATCTAAGTTGTGGTTGTAAAGAGTCAGGAAGCTGTGATTATCCTAGAGGTCACAACAGGTCATTTTGTTGAGTGATGTCAAATAAAAAAAAAAATGGTCTCGCTATTTGGCTACTTGAGGACTAACATCATCACCAATGAATACAATTGGGCTCATTAGATCCACAAGAATCTCAGCTCCCCAGTCATAACCAATTTATGCAATTCCAAGACTGTTTAGGGACCCCACTATGCAAAGATATTCAAATACACCCTTTTTAGAATATGCGAAAATAACACATTTATAATGCATGCAAACAACTGCATGGATTTTGCCCCAAACTGCATGGGATTAGAATAAAGTGGACATGTATGTAAAGGCCAGACTCGTGGGTACCCATTGAACCCATTTCCAGTCACATATGTTAAGGTGAGAGGTCAAGGGATCTCTTTAGAAAAAATCACCATGCCAGTTTTCCTTTGCTAAAAAGCCAGCATGACATTGTTGGCACCAATGGAGGTTTTCTTGTTTCATATGATACCAGTACCTTTACTCTAGCTCTAAAAGACAGAATGTCGGCCCACAGGTCTCAGGTGTTTGAATTCATTACAACTGAATTAACTGTTTAGCTTTACGAGCCATGGCGGCAGATGAAAAAGTAAACCAGTCACAGCTTTTTTCACCAGCCTAATTATTGAATTATTGCATTGAATTTTGCTAAATTAAAATGGACTTGGAGCTTAAAAGAAATGCAGGAGTGCACAGTCATGCATTGCTCTTGGGAAATGATGTGGATTGTTGGAAAGGCTGCTGGTGTGAACTGCCCTTTATTCTGATTTATTCTTCTGTCAAAACCATTCTTAGTTCCGGCAGTTCAATTTTCAGATATAGTACTTAAACTGTTGGTGCTGCTCCTTGAAATACAAAAGTAAAAACACATCACTTACTATAAAGATGAGGAATTGCCCTTCTACACAATGTTGTTTAAAGAGTAACTGCACACTTAAACTTATTTTATGAGCTATAAACTTGACTGTACTTTGATTAAATACACCGATGTTGGTGTTAATATTAAGAAATCTTACCAAAATTATAAAATTGGCATGTTATGGTTTAAAATGGCTCAAAACGGAATCTAACATTTTAAATATACCCTAATCTTGCAAGGCCAATTCTGAGATAAAGTCGACAGTTTGGGACTAATCTATGTCATGATATAGAATGTTAATCTAATCAGACCCCCCTCCATGCCTCTCCTCATGTTTGTTGATGCTGCGCCAACGCTTTCGTCAAACGGAAGTGCGCATGGTTTCCCCTTGCCCACTTTTTTAGCATTTTTCAAAATGATGCAGTGGGTGGACTTAGGCTCAGGCCTCGGGGGTTAAGTTACACTTCAACTGACTGGATATATGAAGGTTTAATTAAATTTACTAGCTTTCTACACTTCAAGCACAACAATGACAGTTTACCTTATACAATACATAATTACTTCCTATCTGTGACCAAAGACGTCAACTATCTCTACCTACATTAACGCTAACGGTCGAGTTTGCCTGGTTCTTTGTGCTGTCATTTGTTTTCATTGAAGCACCAGATGTTAGAATCCATTATCTTAACCACCGTTTTCTTATGTTAACTGCACTGTGCTAAATTGAGAATTGATCCATTTTATCCAAAACAAATTAGAAGCTACGCAACTCAACTATCTTGAACAATAGTAATGGTATAATCCATTCCATTCCAAACAAACACATTAACAGCTCTGTCTGCATGTGTGTTGAGTAAACATATAATTGTTAAAAAGACAATCGCTTCCCTTTAGTGTCACAAGAACAATCCACCCTCGAGAATTGTTGAGAAAATGTTCCCTTGTCCTTCAGTTGAGGATCACGAATTAAAAAAGTAATTTAACTTCTTTTAATTCTCTCTAATACATTCTAGAGATAGGAAAGTCACATGCTGGAAAATGAACCATGAATTATGAAACGAATTTAACACCACTTCTCGCAGCCTGTGAATGGAATGCTCAGCAGGGGTTTTGACAAGTAAAAGCCTGAGTATCCATTAATTGTCGCTGTGCCATGTGTGCTGAATAACAGCAGAATTTGCCTTAATGGAAGGAGCCTTCCCTCAAGGAGGCCCGGCTGTTGGTTTGGATGTCTAATTATAATCTTCACAGAAGTAGGGAGCGAAAGTCAACTCATTTTCAAACTTGGCAAACTTTCTGCAAATATAGGGATTACCCCAGACTTGGAAACACACAGGATTAGAGCCGTCTTGCATTAAAGCAAAAGACAATGTGAAGGAATGTGAGTTAACAGAATAGAATGAAACAAAAAATACACCAAAAAGTGAAGAAAAGTGAAGAAAAACAACTGATATGTTTCCCCAAATGAAACCCATATTGGAAACAGTTTATTTTACCAAACAATCTTCCCTTAACTTTGACCAAGACCACAATTTTGCTTTAAAAAGGTACACCCTCACCTCGTCCTCCCAGCCACCAGGAGGCTGCTTTGCCGGAAGTAGAGCATGCCTCAGCTCCGGGACACTTGGCCACCCCTAGTTAGCAGTTAGCTTGAATTGAACCAGTGCAAACCCCAGCACCAGGGGTCTGAACCCGGGGGACCGCCCCGTCTCCAAACTTTCTGTTGCTGCTGCTACTCAGGTTAGACTCAGCGCTCCACCAGCCCACTGTGACTCCAGACACAAGGGTTTGGGCTGGTTGAATTTGAGTCGCTGCAGCTGCTGCCTGGTGAGTGCCGAGCGTCTCCTGAAATCGGGGAGGACGAGACGTAGGTGCAGGTTGTTTTTCTTGTTTCTGCCGCATTGGATTTGGTTCAATAAACAAACTATCAAAGCTGACATGGAAAGAAAAGCCCTGAGGTAGTGAAACAAACAGACATATGGTGGACAGCAGTTTTAGTTTGACCAGCTCTCAAGAGTTTCAGCAGTTTGGATGAAGTGTGCGTATTCTTGGCCTGCTGTTAGTAGTTAGTTTTTTTTAGAACTGATAACCCAAACTCTAAATTTGTGAAACTGTAGATGGTCCTTTCATATGACAATACTCTACAGTTAAGTTCCCAAAATGTAACTTTTGCTATATTTGCCATACCTTTGTTGCCACAAGCAGATAGTGTCAGAATAAAATATGAAAAAAGCATTGAGTTAATATTTTGCAGGTATGTTCAATATGAACACGAGTAGAAAATAGAGCTGTAATTGTTAGTATACCAATAGTATACCAGAGTTGCAAGTAGCCAATAGGCTGCCTCAATCCACAACAAGATGATATTGTTGCACTACAGTCTGTTGATAATAAATTAAAAGAAACTTAAGCGGTCCCGAACCATGTCCCCTAAACCCGGGTATGAACCGAACCATGACTTCTGTGTTCTGAGTAGATATGTTGCATATAGACAGATGGACATGGACGATTATCTGGGATCCAGACGTACAGTACATATACTGGTATTGTCCTCAAAAAACACTTTCAGTACCCTCCTTCAACTCAGCACATCAACATTATAGATCACATTACAGTCTTCCTCACAGTTTCCGACCAGTCCCTCAAGGAATTTAACGGGCACTCCAAGGCTTCTAGCCTCAGCAGAAATCAAAGCGCTGTATCTCCAAGCAGTGTGTTCTGTCAAGAGGTGTCATGGTTCAGATCAATATCTTAGCACCCAAGACACAACAAGCAAGGGTGAATAATGTTCCACAGTGCAGCACAAATAGCATTACCACTCTACTTGATAGGACAGTTAAGGTCATTACTGTGAATCAGTTGAATAGCGTACTGAATAAATAAACTTTATGTAGTTGACAGACGAGCTAGAATGAGGGCAAGTACTGGAGTCATAAAAGTGTACTCCATCAAGACAGACAGAAAATGTGATCGCTGTAGTGTTTGAATGTAGCTTCTCCATGGGATGAGGCATTTACATGTGTGTGTGTTAAAAAGGCGTGGCGCACTGCAAGTCTGCTGTGCGCAGAAGAACAGTTTTTGTTCGGGTTTGGATTCAAGCCCACAAACTAGCCTGAGGGAGCATTCAGACAGAGGATTCTTTCCAAACACTTGCACATTCATTTTCATTGTTCTCTGTGAGGCAGTGTGTCCAGAGGCTTAGAAAATGTAGTAGGTGTACCCAAACTAATAACATTTAATCTGCAGGATGCACATGCAAAGCACCCTGTGATTGTCCAGCCAACTTCAAAGGGCTTACAAAGGACATTGGCACAATGGTGCAGCTTTTATAACCCTCTGCCTGAATGCTACCCAAACTAAGCTAACCTCTCAACTATTTATTTCTTACAGTGCCTGGATATAGTACATGAAATAACATATTCTTAATGGTAACCTGAACAACCTTACAGGTTCCTTTTTTCGCATTCAGGTTGAGATATTGCTTCTGGTAAATTGCAAGCATGGCCTTTTTCTAAGTATATTTTTCAGTGATCACAAATGTTGACTGGTCTGCTGCAGATGGCAGAACTTCCTCCCAGCACTGAATGCACAAAAGTGTTTTTGACTATCATCTTTTGGCAGAGTGCACAGCTCCATGATAAAGAGGGAAAGGAGGCACATGTAATAGACATGAGAAATATGTTTTTTGGGTGCCCCAGTATCACTTATTCCTACGTGCTCTGTCAACCATTGCTTTACTTCTATTTCATCCCTCACATGTAGAGTATGATTCCTTTCTTCTGAGGTTTCAGACTTAAAATGATATTTATATATATATAAAAAATATAATCTGATAACAAGTTTGCTTAGAAATGTTAGATTTTGTCTCCTTTGTGCTTTGTTGTATGCATTAGTAAGGATGTGGATTGGATCGAATAAAGGAAAGCATATGCTTAAATTTCAACAAATAAAGTTATAATAGACTTAGGGGTTTACTTATGATAATAAATAAATATTCTGCTGTGACATTGAGAAAAATATTGGCTGCAGAATTGATGCAGATTACAACATATAAAAATCAAAAACCTCATAACTATTCCTGTCACATACAGTACAGAGTAACTTCTACTTATTGAAATGCAAAAATGATATTGCAGCTTTACAAACAGAACTGAGGCACATTATAACTACTAAACTTTATATACCAAAGATCATACTGCTGTTTGTAACGACATAGGATAACCGCTTTGTGTAGTGTACTAAAATAAAAACAGATTTATTAAAAAACCTTTGTAAATATTTGAGTGAAGTATGTTCAAGGTCACTGCTGCACCTATTACACTGTAGGTTTCCTCATATACTTTCTGTGTACTGCATATCATTGATATATTGCTGACAAACAATGCCCCGATGTATCGTGACACTCTCCCACCAAAAATTAATGACATTTTATGATAGATGACATCTTATCTGTTTACCCATGATGCACTAAGCCATCGTTCACCAAATTATTCAACGATGACAAGGGGCCGACTATCAGTAGCGTGGCAGACATCATTCATATCTGTAACATCATCTAATTAAAAGACATCACTTCTGCCAGACAGTTGCCTCACTGCTAGCTGAAGCAAATTGATTCTCAACCCCCTCCTAGTCTATGCAAAGGAGGAATGAATAATGCATGGGCATTAAAGTCTTATCTTCTGTCCTGACAAACAACGTTGCTACGCTTTGAATATTCCACAAAGGTGTGCAAAGGGTCCTTATTAGAAGAGTAGTCAGACAGGTGCCGTTTTCATGGGGAGTCATTCTACATTTATTGCTGTTCCCTTCCAAGCCGCACCGTAATTCTGGACACACTGGATCAACTGATTTACTTTACGACGGTGCTCAGTTTACGACGGCGCTTAAGGTATTTGCATAGATTTTTTTTATAGCTGCCACTCACAGATTATGCTGGCAATGAACTGAAAAACTATAACTTTGCAATGCGTTTTTGCCACAGGCACCGTGACCGTGGTCAATGGGGCCAAATCAATCCGCGGATTTCTGTCCATGTTGCTCCGCTGCACTGCTGGTCTCCTGGCTCCACCTACATCAACATGTTCTAGGTTATGACTCAAGTCATCATTGACGACGTGGAGATGATGTGAGCAGCTGTGCACGGGGCCTCTCGTATTACAAAAAGAAATGAAAAAAGATGTAGTTTTAACTGTGTGTTACGAAATATCCCCGTTTTATAACCGATTGTGAAAGAACAGTAATAAAATAGATTGGCCACGCTCAGTAAAGGTGATTGACTGGTGTTTTCTAGTCAGTTCAATAACATAATAAAAAGGTAATGCTTTCACAATTAGCATTTATTTCCAAATGTGAATCATACAGATGATGCTAGATGATTATTGGTATCAGGGCAGGATGCATAATGCCACACAGTGATCTGGTGATAAGTTTAAATCCCATGTTGGTGAGCATCTAGATTGCTGAACTAGACACTGAACCCGAGTAAGGCGAGTACCTTCATGGCGAAAAGCCCTTCAACATACTTAAAGTCTGACCTCCTTGATGGGAGCAAATTAAGATATGAACATTGAATCGAACGGCTCCCCATAATGTGAAAGGGCTGCTAGTACTGCTGAATCTACTGAGAATTAACTCAGGGCTCTGCAACACAAAGCAGCCTTTCACTGAATTTTCTTCTTTTTTTGGGGGGTTTTCGTATCTGGCTCAGATCTTTTTTCTTAGGACCACACAAATGGTGACAATGTTTTGACAAATCCAGCACTCCATCTTTTCTTTTTTAAGGCTTTATCTTCATTGCATCATGACTGTGATATCTCCCTTGGTTGATGAATGTATGTTGAAATCAATTGAATTGAAAATTCCAATACAGTTAAGTCTCTGGAGAAGGTGAATTTGTGACCTTTTTTTATCTTTCTTTCTCAGCTGCCTCAAAGGCACACACTGAGGGCCTATCTTTGAAGCACCGAAGCATGTAGCAGAGTGAGGTAGGTTGAACGATGAATGCAGTGAAGAAGACACCAACTGAGAACTACATTGACCTCCAAGAATGTAAAACGCTCATATGAATTCAGAATTGAGGTGAAAATGGCTTCGAGTGCTCCAGTAATGTACATGGAATTTTTGAGTCATACTGAGTTGTTGACAAAGACACAAAAACTAGAGTACATTACTGCTTGATTGAATCCACCACTCTTTAAATAATACTTTATGAAAATGTAAAAAGTAAAAGAGAGGCGTAAGACAGGTTGAAAGAAACTCTACCGCAGAGGGGGAAATTTACTAACATTAAATATCCCATTTCCTCATGAGGAGTTAAGCTGAAAGCATGCAAAAAAGATCAGAAAACTGAAGAGGAAGTATTTGGGAGCTAGAGGAACTTAACTCTTCAAGGAAATGCAGCTCTATGCAGATTGGCTGGGGTTACTTTATTTTCAGGATTTGCCCGAAGGGGTTTGCTCCCACACGTTAACGTATGATGTGGAGAATACCAGGCAAGATGATTCACTTTCTCCCGTGACTTTGTCTGCTCGAAGAAATGCTTCAAATACAAAGGACTGATGAGTGGAAGGTTGATTATGAATTCTCTCCCACTGCTAAATGTGTCAAGCCAGCCAAATGTCAGAATATATTCTGTCAGAGGATATTGAGCTGACTGAAAATGTCAGACGGAGAGGAACCGGGAAAGAGAGCATGAGGAGGAAACAAAAGGAGGGAACTAGTCCACATGTTTTGGGGTGACTCAGACATAGCAGAGAACCTGTTATATTATAATGAGGGGGGAGGAGGAGGGGAGGGTGGGGGGGGGGGCTCTACCCAAGACAGAGACGAGCCAAACAGACAATACAGTTGCCAACAATCTGGAGTTCAAAGTAAGTAATCCATTGGCGAGGTATTAAACACTATATAATATACAGTGTATGAATACATAAATTGTAACTTTATCATGACCCCTGTTTCCAAGGAAACACAACTGACTCATTTCAAATTCAAACACAATCAAACCTCAAATAGCCGACTCAGTTTTTCTTTCATGGGGCATTTACAGTCTGTACATGTTAAGATGCGTGTCGTAGCTTTCATCAGGGGGGAATTTGGTACTCCGTGCCACTAAAATATTGTGAATGCTTAAATGTGGATAGGAGAATAATGTGAAGCGAATTTAAGGTTTAAAATGAACACACATGGAAGATATTTAGTTTGTTTTCATGGTATAATTACCATTTGTGTTACAGTTTAATCACGATTATTGCATTGCTGTCCAAGTAAATTATATAGTGAAAAATTGTTTGTCACATTGTTTATAGACCAATATGACAGGAGCAATGAACTTCAACACATGTAATAAACACATCAGGCAATATTAAAGGCATTGACTGAGAATAGGCAAATGAGAATTTCAGTTCTGCCACATCTTATACTTGTTTTCTGACACAATGTAAATGGTAATGGACACAAAAAGGCCACATTCTGCCTCAATCTTTATTTTTCAGGGATAGTGTTAAACCTTTTCAAACTTAGAAAACATTGTATAATGGCACAAAAGATCTTACTAAGAAAACGTTGGACTCACCCAAGGCTGTGTAAAACTCGTCTTTTGTCAGGTGCTCGTCATCGTTAACATCGTTGTACTTCAGCAGGTCAAACAGTGTGCACTCGGAGATATCCTTGGACAGCCCTTCTTGCTTGATGACCTTCAATGAGATTGCATTGATGTTCAGTTAAAGTCAGTGGACAGTGCTTGTAGGTGTGATTGAGAAATACAATTTGATACATTTTGTCTGAGTTTGTTGCCTTTTTGTTTTTATTACTAGAACACTTATGGCAATGACAGAATACTCATCAACATTGGAGAAGGAAGACTGGGGATTGGATTGATTTGTGGGGAACCGAAGATGATCATCGCCCACGGCCGACCACCCACACACTTTTTCTTGTGTAGCAAAAGGGCTACAACTGCATTTCGTTATGCAACCCAGTGTTACATAATAACAATAAATAATCCTTAAATCTTTGAATTTCATTTGTCTTAAGCCCAAATATCAGATTGCAATATAATATATGCTAGAAACAACTACTAAAACTACTAAACTTTGTTATGGTTATTTTTAGGGACTGAGATTAAACTCAGTTTAATCTCAGCACTCCGTTAAAGTGAAAGGAAAGATGTTGGTCTAGTTTATTAAGGTTTAATCTTTAATTACCCTCTTTTACCTCCCTTAACCTTTCTGCTCCATCCTTAACCCTATTAAATGTTCTTAGTGATGTGTTTTATGATGACCCTGGTGATAAGCCAAATGCAGAAACATGTGGTCTAACAATAAATTTGTTCTGTACAAGCGTTTCGGGTGTTTTACCTCTTTAGAATATAATCCTCTGAAATATGATGAAATAAAAGCATTAAGTAAGATTAAATGGAAATCTGTATTGAGCAGTAGCAAAAGTTAAAAACTTAATTGATAACATGGACATTTAAATTCTAAATCAACATTTGAATGTTGTGCTGCTTTGTTGTTGTTTGCATTTCTATTAATTCTGTTTAAACCTGATACTTCTTCACAGTTGCAGATAATGGTCAGGCTACACTAATCACTGTTTCCCCTACATTCTGCAGATCGGCATTGCTCTCATGTTTCACTAAATGCGTAGCTAAGCCTCGCCACACACACGCAGAGTGACGCAGAGGAAAGAAAGGTGAAGTGAAGAAAATGGTGTCGGTACCGGTTATAAACAGGCTCGGTAGTGAATAGTATTATGCTAATTATAGAATTATATTGCAGTGGTGGCTGTGTAGGATCTTTTCTGATTTGTGTGATCAAACATTTACAGTAACTCGAGAGCATTGTAAAGTCCAATAGTCAAAATGTATTGAAATAAGATAGGTGTGATTATTTCCAAAATTCACAACATGTTTATACGATTTCTCTTTAGCGGATTTCATTTTTTTATAATAATAATAATAACAATAATAATAATAATAATAACAATGCATTTAATTTGTAACGCACTTTTCATTCATAAAGAATCTCAGAGTGCACAGAGCCAGTACATAGTACATAGTTAAAAAATAGTTAAAACAGACTATAGTTAAAAACATAGTTAAAACAGACTATAGTTAAAAACAGTTAAAACAGACTATAATAAAAAAAGAAATAGCTGACAGATTTAACACAGAGTAAAAAACGCCTTCCTGAATAAAAAGGTTTTTAGGCCAGTTTTAAAAGAGTCCAGTGTCTGTGTTGCCCTCATGTGGTCATGGAGACTGTTCCAAAGGCTGCCGAGCAAAAGGCCCGGTCCCCCATGGTGTGGATCTTGGTGTTGGGGACCCGAAGGAGCGATCTGTTTGTGGACCTGAGGGTGCGGGTGGAGGTTTGGGGAGTAATGAGTTCTTGACACGACCGAGGGGGAGCATGTAAATAATGAAGAGGATGGGGCCCAAGGACCGACCCGTGGTGTTCCGCAAGGGTCGGTCCTCGGCCCCATCCTCTTCATTATTTACATGCTCCCCCTCGGTCGTGTCATCAGCAGACATAAGATGTCCTTCCACTGTTATGCTGACGACACACAGCTCTACATAAAAACTGCCCCAAGCCCCTCTGCAGCCATGTCATGTCTCTTTTAGCTTTTTAGGCGGATGACATCATAAAATACGATGCAAGACATTCTAAATTCCTTTGAAAACCTCAATAGAAGCTTCAAATGTATAAAGTAAATGGCATTCTGAATGTGCTTGCTGTGTGTACCTACTTAACATACTGTTTGAAAAGTTTGGATATAATCTCGGTTTTAAAATCGACGTTGCGTGCCCAATCTAAACTCTGTGTTGAATGTCAAAGATGATAAAACACACACAGGATTAGCTGTCAGTTTATTGTAGCCAAACTGAAGTTTTGTCACAATAGATTGTAAAAAGAACCCAAACATTGTGCAAATTTTATCATCAGTCTGCTAAAGCATGGTCCTACTCATCCCCTTCCGCATGGCCCTGGCAGTGAAACATCCATCACACCAGATCAGCTGTCAGAATGCTGATCACAAGGGACGGTTTTCTACATCATGCCTCCTACATCGGATCACTGCACTTCCCTTCCCGGATGACTTGCCCTAAAATTTAAGAGTCAGTGATGACATATTCTTAGCGTATCCTAGAAACACAACAAGTAACAAATAACTGTGGCGTACGCAATAAAGCATCTGCTTGAGTCTTTGGTATATTGAAGCATTTAATCTCATTTGCCAAATGTTGAGTGTTTTTCCTCGTTTTGTCTTTAAAGTATTTTCTGAAGTAATTTATTTTTGATCTGCAGCCAAACCAAACGGAAAATGATCTTGTAATAACCTCAAAATGCTATGCAGATTCCTCAGTTCAAAAGGTATTGAAACTCATAAATATGCTCACCTCTTTAGTCCTTGCTTGCTTGCTTGCTTTGACTTGGAATAATGTAGTTGTCCTTTGAGAGATTTGTAAGTGGTGTTGGAGCTGCTTGCTTTTAGGCTTTAACTCTGTTTCCTAAACATTTCCTGACATGGCATTACTCCCACACGCATACTTTTGGTTACTCTAGATATTTGCAGTCACTTCTGTACAGAGTGACTATTCAACCCTATTGAAAGAGGACTATGGGCATCTTCACTCGCTTTCAGCAGAACCTTGTGAGCTAAATGAACTGATACACATCAGTGCGGAGATACAAAGCTGTAATGTTTCAAATCAAAGTTTAATTTACAGAGCCAATGGCGCATTGGCTGGTTAATCGACAACGATCTATCCAAGTTTTTACTTCTTTGTAACATTTTAGACTAATTTTGGTATTTACACATTACCTAGCACTGTAGGTGTGTTATATGTAGAGTATTATAGCCACACGTGGCCATATGTAGTTGAACACGGGATCGGTCACTGGCCTACTTTCCAAGGCTGTTGGCAAGGTCACATCAACACGCTGCAGTTCCTCTCTAACAGAACACAATCTTATTATATAAAACCACATGATTCAGATCAGGCACTGATACTAAATGTAGATGTATTCTGGTCAACCTTTAAGACCAGCATTCTGATAGACATCTGTTTGTCTCGTTCCCTTTTTCACTCCATATTTGTCTTTACCAGCATATTCAAAACACTTTTTTCCCTTCCAATTCAAAAACAATGTTTTAAAGTTATGTTTGTCTCCTCCTCAGCCAAATTTTCTTTCATTTTCCTGCAGACAAATTAAGATACCAAACGTGTCAAACCTCCACATGAATTTGCTAAAATCCTACGCACTGGTTAAGAGGATCTTGAAGGGTCTACTCCAGTGCAGAGTATTCAAAGATTTGCACATTAATTATACCTATTGTGATCTTGACAAGGATTTAATTTGCTCCAGTCTTATTCTCAAAGTGTGAACAGGGGGTCACCTGTTCTCAAACTTTTTTCAAATTAAAACACAAATCTTTAAGATTCACAGAACTGCATAACAAACTCTGACTTTACTTTGGTGGAGGGACAAAGAGAGAAATCATTCCAAAAGCTATGACCTTGAATTTTTATTTACGGACGTTCATAAGTTTTTTTAAAAATGTATCCTTATGATAGAAAAATCTGATATGTGTGCATTAGCAGTTACATCTTTATCCTCCATGTTTTCAGATACAAAAACGTAGACAGGGCAAGAGCAGAGTACATGGTCTCACTTTCTTCTCATACCTTTTTTGCTAAAAGGTATAATTTCAGGCATAGTGTCTTTGGTCAAATTATAGATATGGGCAATGCAAGAAGAAAAAGTAAGGTTTTGATTTGCCATTTCAAAAGGGCACACAAGACTAAAAAGGGCAGGAACAATTGCTCCCTGTGCCCCTTCATGTGAACACTAGCAAGTCAAGTAAGCCAGGGTGAGGGATTTCCATCCTAAACTTTCAAATGAGATCAGAAAACACTCCAATTATAAAGGGCGCCTTCGGGCACGAGGGTGGCAGCCATGGTTCGGTACTTTCAACTGCTGATAAGAGTGTGATTTGCTTGTGCAATGCTCCTTTTGAGGGCTCGTTCACTCCAAACCCTAATTTGCATAAATCTCTTGTCTTCTTTAACATTCACCTTTTGTCAATAAGGCAAAATTCTGCAGTCCGAGCCACTGAGGTTAACGACATGCAGATTGCCCTGACAATGGGCTCTAAGTGACTCTGAACCTTTATATATATTGTGTATGATATGTAAAACTTACATCCTTTGAAGAGAAAAGAAAACTGTAACCCATCGAGCTATTAATTACTTTGAAATGACATTCTGTGAGGACATTTAATACACCAACATAAAAACTCATTAAAGACCCAATCCATAATTGCATCCAGGCGCCCGTATGTTGAGGCACTGTTAACCCACAACTGCTTCCGTTTATTAAGTGATTTATCAGATTGATGAAGCTATTTTGCTCTGATATTTATCATGCAATAATTTATTATGCAGCAGTGTTGATGCGAGGTGAAAGTATGCAGAAGTCTAAAAGTTTTTTCAACATTTTCAGGCTATAAATGTGTAAATAAAAAAGTGTCCTGTCTGTGCAGCAAAGCAAGCCTGTGGTTTGGGTTGCAATATGTGAGGTGAAATAAAACTCTGTTCTCACACAGCTATGTGTACCTGAAAGTCAGAGGAGGCCATTAATGCATGTATGCATGCAAAAAAAAAAACATCTTTGGATTTAGTTGAAAACCCCAGAAGGACCACCTGCGATTTTAATTAATATTAATATAAATATTTTAATTTCGGACTATTCCACAAATACTCGCTTCTCTTCTTTTCTCGGAGCATATGTAGCTTATAGCGTATGGAATATGCCAACATTCACATATTTGTCTAGGATAAAAGTGAATAAGGGCTAAAAGCAGCACTTGAGGAACCCCACAAAAGAGCTTCTCCATCTGGATGTGAAGTATTACTGACTAGCTTGTGTCATTCAAACAGAGAGGTGGAGTGGTGCAGCTTGGCCTGAAGTAGAATAAATGGCATCACCAAGAGGTTTGAAAATCCAAAGTAATATCCAATAGTTTTAAAGGGCATATTCAAATTCCCATTCAGAGCATACTGACACTATTATTCCATAAAACACAGCACAACATGGTTTGTTGACTGTGCATTCCACTCACTAAACACGCTGGCACAGGGCAACAAGTAAATGTAAAAACATGTAAAACTATGTAAATTATATGAAAATATGGCAAAAAATATCAAAATTTTTGAGGCATGATTTGGAGGCTTTGAACTCAGAACACTAAAATATATTTAAATTAATCTAATGAGACCTCCCCCGTTGGGCAAAGGGGCACCGACAAGGCCAGCCAAGGTGACCCCAGTCCAGATGGGATATCCTACTGGATCAGCAGGAATCTGACCTAAGAATAGCAACTGGTTTCATGTTTCTGAAAACCACTGCAGGTTGCTTACCCTTTCAATTATTTAAATACTTTCTATTTAAAATCAGTCCTCAGGTACTGGGAGACTTTATTTGCTATGCACATAATATCTTCCTTCCTTGTAGCACTCACTAAAGCTTCTTTTTTTTGACAACCATCCCTCTTGGCAGCGCTGGTCAAAGGCTGCAGCCTCCCATGAGTGCAAGGCTCCTTTGACCCACATTGCTTTTCAAAAGATTTACCTAAAGCTGCTACCAGAGGGAAGGGTAAGAGGAGTAAAATTGACACAGTTGCTTGTATGGAAGAGATCAAAGTGTCTAAACACCTGAGCACACAGGTGGTGTTTGTTCATTTGTAGCTTCGATTTTCTGCACCGTGGTCGTACCTGCTGCTGTAGCGCTGTCTGACATCCACTGCTACGACTATTATACTACTATACACTATATTAGTATTATTAGTTACATTTCTATTAGTGCTTTTATTATCATTATCATTCCATTATATCCACTGCTGCTGTTACTAACGGTGGTGATCTTTTTCCATCATTATTCTGCCATCATTGGTGCTACTACTGCTATAACTACCCTCATTACATGAATCATTTATATCATATGGATCGACTACGTTGTAATTCTATTATGGTGTTCATTCTGTACACACGACATCTATTGCACGTCTGTCCATCCTGGGGGAGGGATCCCTCCTCTGATGCTCTCCCTGAGGTTTCTTCCTTTCTTTCCCCGTTAAAGTGGGAAAAAAGGAGTTTGTATGCTGTACAGGTTGTAAACCCTTCTGAGGCAAATTTGTGATATTGGGCTATACAAGTTAATTTTATTTAATTGTATTTAAAAGCGACTGTGGTTTGAACAGACTTGAAGGGGTGGTATGGAGTATCTTGAGGCAAGTGCAACATAATATATATCTTAATCTCCAATTTACATTCATGCCATTTATGTTGTTATTTTCAAAAGCAGATATCTAATTGTGTAATAAACTTCATCTTTTGATTAATATCCTTACCTGTGAGAGCTCGCTGGCATCTATTTGACCGTTGTTATCTGCATCAAAGCGTTTGAACATCATATCAACTAGTTGCTTCCTGGCCGCCATGTCATCCTTGTGGGCCCCGTGGATGTTAGACCCCATGTATCGTTTGTCATGCAAATCCAGAATCTTGGTTTTCAGCCGACGGTAGTCACTCAGTCTGCAGTTATCATCTGGGAACGAAAGATAAAGGGAGAGGCAGAGTTGTTAGAAGGAGAGAATATTTATAATAAACTTGTGACAATCACTACTATAAGCGCTGAGGGGATAGTTTGTTTTGATTTTTTTTTGGTTTACAAACAGATATTTAATAAATACCTAAACGACTCCCAGGTGCTGAAAAAACAGCATGATTAAAAGCATTGAACTTGTGATTTCTAAACTTGGATGCCATGTTTCAAATGTCAGCCAATTAATACCTGTGAAAACTACAATCTCCCTGAAGACTCTTGTTATTAAACAATAAGCTGCTGTTCATATTGAGCAAAACCCCAAATCTGAGCATGTCTCTGATTATCTGAACCACAATAACAAATGCTAAGGATTATTTTCCCAAGGGGGAGCACAAACAGTGTGTGTCAGTCGTGCAGCATTTCACCGCCTCGAACTAAGAAAGTAGCAGCCCTGTCACCGCAAAGGAACTGACGAGCAAATCCTTAACACTGGTGGCAAGCGCTAACCCTGACAGCTACAGAAAATGCGATGGTGTTGTATTTACAATCCGCCATCAAAGGATACAGATGAAAGAAGTCAACTACATGAAAGGTTCAGCGGAGTAGGGTCGAGGCAAAGAGAAAATAATGACTAGAACTACAGGTTGACACGTGTCATATCAACTCCTCATTGTTAGATCTGGAAGTGTTCCTCCTCTAATAACAGTTATATTAGCGGATGTCAACCAACCCACGAGAAAAACTTTGTTGTTCACGATGACTCTTTTCAAATCTCATGGGAGGGAGGCGGTGCCGCTGCCACATTGTGCATACCTACGCAGGACGAATATGGAATAATAGCTGCCGCATGGAGTCTTCTGCGAGACAAATTGACTTTGTCGGGAATGATCGGGCGAGAATGATTTAGTGAGACCGTTAATGAGATCTCCGCTCGGCAGAACTGGGTGCTGGCGGAGAGCCGATGACTAGTTAAGCAGAATCGGAATCACCCAAGAGACGAATCACGTGTCAATAGCTGATGTGTAGGATCTCGTTTCTCGCATAATTTTCTTCCAAGCAGTCCTTCAGCGAAACAACTTGAGCAATCAGCGAGCATTTAAATGAGATGCTTAATCCTGACGCGAACCATCATTGGGGCACAAGATGCTGAGAGAAGCTCTCCTGGCACTCTGTCGGTAAGATCAATGGGCTTCCACTGAGACTATCAAGTCTTTTTTCATCTCTGTGACCTTGTGAAGTCCAACGGCGTCAAATCTGCCTTGACTGGCATATACAGACAAATAATTAGTGTAAACAAAAGACTTAACTGTAAATTAAATTGATTTACTGAGCTTCTTAGTTCCACATGAACACTTCCCATTTTCTAGAGGAAGACTGAAAAAACAAACTTCACCCAAATGTTTCAGGTGCAGTTGGGTGACAAATAAAAGAAAAATATCAATAAATGAGTGGAGAAACATGATGAATGCAAATGCCTCCACACACGGTGGGGGTGGGGGGGGGGGTTATGTGAATCATATGCTTCGGCCCTCTCAATCTAGATGTACACCCATGGGAAATTTGTACCAATGTGTTGAAAAAATTCACTTTGCTGTGATAAAAAAAAAAGAATAGGCAATATGTTTTGGAAGAATGTTGATAATTCTTTCAGTAGACAAGAGTAGTAGAGACTTGTGGAAAACATGTGAGGTAGCACTGAAGCTGGTCTGGAGGCTTGTGGTGGCCCTGCACCCCACCAAGACAACTTCTCAGGTTTGGGTATCGGTAGGATTTTATCGATAATACTATCCTTATTGATACTCCTCATCGGTTCGGTTCTTTATTCTTAACGTTATAATTGATATAATATATTATTTAAAAAAAGAGTAATGCGTTGTCTATACCGCTCTGCTGTTCACTGACTTCACTCTGTGTGTGTGTGTGTGTGTGTGTGTGTGTGTGTGTGTGTGTGTGTGTGTGTGTGTGTGCGTGTGCGGAGGAGATCAGCCATAACAGAACCGTCAAACTTATCAATATTAAATTTGTTTTAATAATTAAGTACCAGTACATGTTTAATAACGGGTCTCAACACCCACCCATACATTTGGTTTGGGTTTTTCCTTCCTATTTTTGTGTTTTTACAGTGTCTCAGTGGTTTCTGGGCTGTAGAAATGTTGTCCAAAATGGAAATCTCCTGTTGCACTGCTTTCTTTTCCAATAACTTGGGAAACTGAATAATTGAAAGCTCACATAGCCAGGTGGAGAGCAGGAGCTCAGGAACAACGCTTCCTTTTGTTTTAGCAGGCAAACTTGTCGGTAAGAGGCAAACTGAGTTGTTGACAGATGTTGGAGGTGCATGCTCAGTTTGAAGCTTCGCGAAGCTAGCAGAGTGTGAACAACAACAGAGGTGGCTGGAAAGCCTGTCCTTTCTACAAGTTACTGCAGATAGCATACCAACAGGAGGATCTATTGAATTACTAAATTTGTTTTGGCAGCTGAACCAGTGACACAGGCTGGTGAATGCAACCAGCGAGTTAAATTCCTGCTGTGGAAACAGCACCAGTTGTTAGAGCGCAGAACATTCGGGCTGCAGCGTGCTGCATATCATGGGACGGGCTCTGTTTTGACAAGCGTCAATGGCAGAGAAGCTGCCTTGGTCACAAATGGTAGAATGAATAAAAGATAAATGGCTGCTGGCATAACCAGGGGATATGAAGGTCAGCGGCGTCAAAGGAGCACGCATTGACACATGCACGAGAGCACACACACACACACACACACAAATGTGTACACAAACACACTTGCACACACAAACTGCTTTGCACACACATGTACTCATAGTCCCCAAGTATTCAAACAGTGCATGTGTATACAGGGAAGAGTCAGCATTAATTAGACAATGGCTACAATAATCGTTCCCAAATTAACTGAACCAACATACCTTAGTCAAAAGGGGCCTTTAGGGAACTGGTTACAACTCTGCAGAAATCTATTGTGTTTTTTCAGCCCAATCGAGATTAACAGATAGGATTATCAGTCTTGTAAAAACCCAGCCTTGGGTTGCGTAGCCAGTCTCAGCCACACACACTGCTTTCGAGCTTTGTGGAACAAATTACAAGGCAACCTGCCCGCTTACTCTATATTACAGGCAAGGTGATCACGCTAGCAAAAACAACTTGCTTTTTGACAAACTAAGTCTGCCCCCGAAATGTTGATGGTTTGAATCATCAGTCGAGAAGCCCAGATTGAAACCTCATGTCTGTCAAATCATATGCTTTTTTCCTGCTGTGTCATTGTACACAGAGCTACAGGAGAAACATGATGGCAGGCTACAAAGACTTATAAAAGTGTTCCCTGGGCACCGCCCTGGCTCAGGGGTTAAGACGTTGGCCGTAAACCACAACAGACCCTTTCTTTTCTTTTCCTGTGATCTCGTCACTGTCACGTTTAATATTAGGTATTAAATGCATGTATGCACATATCAATAGATAATAATAAAAGCAGGCACCTGGAGAACATAACGTAAAATGAAACACATTCTTTATATTTTTTATATTGAGTGCATTTGTTTGAATGAAATTTGCAATGAACGTCAACTCGCATCCCCACTAAAATGCATAAAAAAAATCGAACTTCTGCAATGGATGGTTTGCATGTTTGTTATTTCAACTGAAAGCAGATCATTTGGCAGTTGCCAACTCGATAGGGGTTTGTGTTGTGAATTTCATGACACCTAACTTGTCACATGGAACACGGATTTAGCGCACTGATGCAAAGGTGTGATCTTTGCAGGAGAGAAAGATAAATCCTAACATGTAAATGTTTCACACACATTCACTTCATACAAGCCACTTTCAAAAGAGGAGGAATCCTTCTACAAGTAACCAGCAATCTTAGACATTTCCTTTCAGAGTCTTATGAAGTATTTTCACACATACTAATGACAACGCAGACCTTTTAGACAACATCCAATTACAAGCTGAGTAAACACTGTTCAAGGAGAGTTAACAAAGTTGTAATAGAAGCATCAACTGTAATACTCCCACCGGAACGCTTTATTATAATGCTGCTTTTGTCAACATTATTCATGAATGAAACGCATGACATTTTCCAGGGGCAAAAGGTTCTGTAGAAAGCAGCTGATATAACAAAATTAGGTGGCAAAGAGTCAGGCTGCGAAACTTTGTTTTAATCCACTCACAGGAGCTTTTACACTCAATATTTCACCATCACTCGCACTATACTTTGGAATGGTATCTTTTCATAGTGGCTGTTAATCTGTCACCGTGCCTTTTAGTCAAAATGCAGTGGTATTTTAATGGTTGGTGGTATTATTTTTTCATAATAGCACATGAAGGACTCAGGCTGCTCGTTTGGCTTCAGCTGCTCAAAGACCTTGCTTCTGACAAATGTCCCTGGTCACAGAGGCTCCATATGTGGCAAGTGGCTGGCCAGGTTCCACCAAGCAAAGCCATTGCCTCTTATTAATTGCCTTGAACTGTTCACATAATGTGGAGGTCAAGTCCCCACCTGGATGGTTATACATGTCAGAGTGAGAGGACTCATATGCGCTGTATCGATTGGGGGCAAATCATTTATTTGATTAAAGCTTTTTGTCAAACAGAGCAACACAGTAGCACCAGGCTGCTCCACTGTGAGTAGAGAGATTTGTTAGTAAAATGCAAAGCTACAGCCAATTGTTCACAACTCGATTTCTTTAGGATAAATTAATCAGGTTTTACTCTGTTTTTCAGCCTTTTGACGCTTTGGGATCTGTGATTTGGCAAGAAACGGTCTCCGAATTAGCAAATTGACAAGCCAGCATTTCATCTGAAAGGGGAACTCCACTGACTTAAGATATCAATGTCTTTTAGCAGGCCTTGTGAAGTAGTGTAAAAAATGAAGTGTGAAAATAAAATAAAACTTGTGTAAAACCTTTTGTGGCTCCAGGGGGAGCACACAACAACGTTGGTTGGGGCTGAAAACAAGAACTCAAACTACAATTACCACCTTGTGGTTGTATGCGTCTCTACTAGTCAATGTGCAGTTTAGATCCACGTCTGTCCAAAATGTGATTTACTGATCTCAGCATGGCCTCGGTTAGAATAGTGCTTACTGCCTACACAGAAGGCACTTGTGAGTATCACAACATATGCATCTCAGGTCCTCAGATGTTTATATCTATGTGTGTCTCTATCTTCAGTTTTATTTTTGATCATCAGCCTATTTTTTAAAGCAATATTGTCACGAGGGGATATTCAATATCGCCTCTACCCTCAAGGCGCTCCTGATATATTGCGTTTACGGGAAATGGGATGGACGTTTGTGCCAGATATTAAGGAATTCCTTCAAAGCATCCCTGAATTATCGCGTTCATGATAATGGTACGTACGGATAGATGGACGGACAATGACTGTCGTCGCCGCAGAGGCATAGAAGTCTGGGGGTTTAGAGTTAAAGAAGAAGTGAGGGTATCAGATGTGAATCTGCGGTGCACTGTCAATGATGCATTCTGGGTAATGTAGGCATGATGTTTTGACAAAAAAAGAAGAATATATGGAATAAATATTTGGTTCTGCTGCATCTACCTTTTTTGAGTTAGACAAAGTTCTATAAATCAGTGCAACGCTAAATCAGTGAGGAACTCTTCTAAGTGCCACTGATATAGACTGAAAACCAGGACTGGTGCAAGCAGCATTATAACCATTTGGTATTTTTTAACCTTGGAATTTGATTTGCCCATCTGTGAGGTATTTTTGTACCATGGTCAATAGCAGGAGGGGTACAAACAGGTGGGACTTTAATTGAAATGACACAGTGCATTTCAAGCAAAGACCTTCTGGTTTTTGTTTGAAATTGTGACTCACAGAATGTCAACATGGGCACGTTGCAGCTGCGTTTCACTGCCATCTGATGGGAAAAATATGTGAATTAAAATACAGTTTCAGCTGTCTCGCCTGCAAATGACGACCTTTGCATTTCACTTGCTTTAAGTGCATAACCGCCACCTGAAGTTATCTGAAGTCTGTCTAAATAGACAAAATATATGCTCTTAGTGGACAGCTGCTGACGTGCGACTCTCTCGACATGGCCAGTGTACACGAGGTGTTAGATTCTGTAAACAAGCTGCAAATTAAATAATTTGAAGAAATGTGCAGCTATTATAAAATAATGCTGTTGATGTAAAAATAAAAATAAAATTAAAAAAAACCTGGTTCATACAAACTAGACACATTTAATCCGCAGCAGAAAATAGAGGTTTAATGCGATTATAGCAGAAACGTCAGTACAGCGGCCTGTACTGATCTATAATTAAGCAGGTGATTCTCACAAGAATCTGTCGTCCTGCTCTAGAATGCAAAAAAAGACTTGGCCTTTAGTTAATTGAATCCCTGCAACCATTAGAAAAGGGACCAGAATAGAGTCCAAAGGTGGACTTTGACACTAATGTAGTACAACTCTAACACCCATGGTCCATTTGCAGAGGGAAGAGATCCAAAAACATTTCATAAGAATTATTACAGTAAGAAGAAGAAGCCTTTAAGGTCAATCCAAAAAGGTCATACATTCGCTCGTCACATGCACGATGTCTTTTTAAAATAAACTTCCGTCCCCACAGGAACATTTTAGTTTAGGCAACAAAATCTCTTCGTTAGGTTTAATAAAAGAGCGTGGTTGATGTTGTGTGTCGGAGCACTGACCAAGCTGCATTACCTGGCGCGCTGGGAGTGAGAACGGGTGGAGAAGTCAGTGAGAAAAAAGTCAAACCTCCTCCATCCTGTCCAGTGTTCACTGAGGCCATAACCGTGGGTGAGCCCGCCACCCCCTGCCTCCTCCACCTGCCCCTTTAAAAGCACTACTGTTTTATTTATATAAAGAAAAAGGTGGCTCAGCGGAATAGTCGGAGTCCACTCTGCCGAAACTGTCCCATCTTTGCTCAACGGAGATTGCCCCCCACCACCACCACCACCACCTCCTCCTCCCGCTTTTCCATCTCCATCTCTGGGGCCCTGGATACTGCCACGGCTCACAATACATCAAGACAGCATAGTGTGACAACTGGGTTACCCAAATCAGAGGTCAGTGATTGCAATCTTTAAGAGCAACTAGAGGTGTCACTGCCGCAACACCTGACTGAATCTGAAATGGATATCGGGGCAGTGGGGCTGCAAACTCCTCACAGCTGCTCTGTCCAGGGTGATACCAATGCAGAAAAACTCTCAGCAGACCTCGGGCACAGATAACCGACTTCTGCTATTATTCCAGAGTTTCAGAAGAAAACTTTTAGTCTCTGACTGCCATGCTGAAGAGCTGTGAATCTATGTAAAGAGTGAAGACATACGAAACTAAGGTTCAAAATACATTCTTGACCTTATTATTAATAGCGGCGGAGAAACCAATCTTACCACAAGGTCCATTAAGTAGCTGCTCTGGATGTTTCAAACATATATCGCATGATCCTCATCTGTCAATGGACTTCGTTGTCATGGAGCTGTAGTTGCTTATATTAAAATATGTGTTTGTATGTGTGTCTATACAGTGTGTTGTGCGGCTGACACTGTCTACTGAGTTGTTTTTTTTAATGCTGTACCTGGTCGTGTGGCCATGAATGTACTGTAAAGGGAAGTATTCAAAACTAGTCAATCCATTTATTCCCGCCACATTCTCACCTTCTTTTTAGAGTCTCTAATGTTAACTGTCCTCTCATTGCCAGATTATGAATGTAACGTGTCTTGACTTGTGACTAATGATAGGGTGACAACAAACAAGTCCTCTGACCTAAAAACAACAAATGACAAAAATATTCTACTTGTATCTTTGCAACTAGGAAAGAAAATCACTGCTTGCATAGCCACCAGAAGTCCCTTATCAGGAACATGTAAACAAAGGTCTTTGGCAGTGTTTGCCATTTTTCTTCTTTTCTCTACACAACAGTTTCTTTGGTAACTTTACTCTGTTTGAGAGTAACTTGTTTGGTAACAGCTCAGGACAGATTCCCTCCCTTCATTCAGTCTCTGTCACTACTGTTTCCTCCTCGGATGCAAGTGTGATTCTCTCCCTCCCACCTTGCTCAGGGACTGCTGCTGTTCCTCATGTCTTAATCTTTGATGTATTACCTCCCTCCCTTCTCACCTTGAAGGGGATCATTATCATCCAGGAGACTTTTCTCCAACCTCTTCCCACCCATCTAATTCACCCCTCCCACCCTCATCTTCTTCACTGAGCTCTGACAGAAGCCTCCAGAGGTGTTTTGGAGCTTCAAAATCTCCCCGCATCCTCCGTGTCTTCAGCTACAAAACCCTACAGCACCCCAAAACTGGACCAGTTCCACTTTAGTGGGATTTAGTTCTAACTCTGTTGGATCCTGTCTATGATTAATGTGACGTGTTCTCATGGATCATATTCATTTTTAAATGCATTTAATGGTAAACATATGACACATTTACCTTGTGTCCAAGAGAGGAATTGTGTCAGTTGGGAATTTGGACATTTTGAGGTTTTATAAAATCCGAAGTAGCCACTGTTGTTGACAGTATTGCTAACACAAGCAACTTCCGTCACCTCAGCACAAAATGTGTTGGTGTACCAAAATCAAGGATGTCAGTAGCGCCAGTGAAACAGCAGAGCCAAAGGGTCGGAAGCTTGAGGAAGCATTTGCCTGAGGCACTGCCAATGACAGGAAAAAGGAAGGTGGAGCGACATTACAAACACAGAAATAAGTACTGCAACAGAAAATCGAGAAAGACGGGTTCAGTTTAAAACAATAGAATTGAGGTAACATTGTCTCGCAAGGGCGAAAATAACTGCTATCCCAATAGTATACCAACAACAACGATTCGCCAACTTTTCTAGACCAGTGCTCAGTTTATGGTGTTGATACAACTACCTTAGAATATTTTGTTTTGAAAAGAAAGTTGTCGTCATATCTAACTTATTATTTGATATGTTGCAGTTTGCACATTAAGAATTGTTTACATTCTGCAACTGCTTCAAGCGTTCTGATATCTTCATATATTGTATAATTTTGTGGGGCCAAGCGAACCCTATAATAATCAAAGCCTTCAGTGTATACATGATATTGAAGTGTTTCAAAAATATATGTTATGTACTCCTGACTGTATTACGCCACCATGAACCTAAAAAAAAAGAAGAAAAGAAAGTTTGATATACGGTGAAACTCACAGAATCTTAAAAGATACCGTGACAGAGATTGTTGGTCATACCGCCCAGCAATAGACTGAGATAGAAAATCAGACAGAAAAAGAAGAGGAAGAGATAGCAAGAAAGGAGGCTTTGTTCACTTCTTAAATCTGATCCCAGTAGAGTTGATTACAAAGAGCTTACTCCTTCAGTGGCAGGTCTTGTTGATGACATGATGGAGGACAGTGACCCAGGGGCTGAACACACCTAGGCAGCAATATCAAATCAACACACTGCCAAAGGTCTATATTTGGGCTACAGCAGACAGACTAGGAAATATTGTTTTTTCCTACAGATGACAAACAAGTAGACAGACATTACAATAGGTTTGGAAACACCATTCAGATGCAGAAATGTGGCATAAATGATGTCACTAGTTGATTTAAAGACTTAATATGTTAGAACCTCAGAGGAAAAAGCAAGAGAAATGAAAATAGTCTGACATCGTAAATCCCATTGCTCTTGCAACTAACAAAAGAAACAAAAAAGTGATATTTTTTATTTCATATTATTAGTTAGAATGGCTCACAGTGTGGGCAGTTTAGCTAACTCGTCTACCTAGAGTAGATGAATTTGAACTCCTGGGATGGGCTTCCCATTTAAAGACTTTACATTCAGCTTCACTCTCCTCTACTAGGTAAGCACAGTTTACTGACTCCACACATGAAAACAACTCAGCACTGATAACAAAGCAAGTGGAGCTTGAATTGAGAATTGTCAATTATAAAGCTCAACTTTTAAGCCAACTATACAATACTAGTTCCATGACAACCCAGCAAACTCCATCTACTTATGAAAATCATATGATGCGGTTGAAAGCATGAGTATGAGCAAGAGTATGTGGACTTTAAGTTGATAATAATTTGCCAAATCAACAGAGTTTATTATATATATTGGATAATAATTGGCTCTGCTAACCTGCTGGGTTGGCTCATAAACTAGTGTGGAAATATGACTGTGGAGTACTAGTAGGCTGTTCTCCTGACCATAAGAGGCTATGATATTTACATTTTACCCAGCTAGCTTCTTTCCAAACATAAACAGTTTGCTTCTTTGACTCTGCATTTCAATGTGTTTACTTCAACCAACGAGTTTATGTGATCCCCAGAGCAGCTCAGCCTCTGAGAAATGTTTGCACCGCAAACTGCCATGGGTCCGTTGTGTGGTCTAAAGTTGTACAAGAATCCATCCAGATTTATGTAGTGGCTAGTATTATAGTAGACACTAATGGACACAAAAGCACACCCACAGTCTCCTACTCAAAGCATAAAGCAGATTTTTACACTGACCGGCAGTAAAATTTATTATCACAATCCCTCCTGAGTTCTGCTTTTCATCCCACAGTGGGGTCAGCATTAGGTTAAAGGACTCTATTATCATCCATTTAGCCATTCGAGTCATAGCTGGGAACCATAAAGAGTAGAATTCCCATAGATCTCCAGCCCCAGATATGGCATACTCTACAGCCTTTATTGATCGGGTCGTAAAGGATTCAGTTCACAAACAGGGATGGAAATAAGACTGTTTTGTCATAACATTCACCTGCCACTATTTCAGCAGCCACATATATCTTCTATTTTTTTTTTTTTTTTGTGACATCTCCAAATCACTTTGACACATTTTCATCAGTCTTGGTTATTTGTTGAAATGCATTTTGATCACCTTGACCATCAGTAGAGAGGAGCAAACGAGTCCAGGTCCGCTGGATTGTAAAGCATTTTTTCTGTGTCCACAGCATTTTTCTTGCTGATGGTTTTGTCAGGAATTGGAATGTTTTCTGATGTATGGAGTAATCTGCCGAATTGGCAGCCTGCTCAGTCATTTCAGCTTTTGACAGACTCACATTTAAACTGATAGAAGCCGTGAGAGAAAAAAGTTCCTTGACTTAAATCAAAGAGGAGGCTTTATGTGCACTGCACTGTATGTGCTGAACATTTAACTACTGCTATTTCCCAATCGGGAGAGACTCAAAAAGGCTCTAATATTTCAAAAACATCAGAGGAATTTTAAAAGTTCGATCAACAATGTCTTCCGTTGAACTAGGTTAGCCTTTTACTGATTTATTACAAAACATTTAGCGAGTCATGTCAGGTTTTTAGGGATTCATTCACAGCTCATAAAAAAGCACAAAGCCTCAATATATAAAGACCAATCATCTGCCATGCAGTTTCTCCAACAATAAAATAATGTCCACTCAAGGTCCATTTACTCGCTCGTTCTGGAGTTGTCGACCATATCAAACAGTCTTAACCACCAGATGCAGTATGCTCAGAATAACGGAAAATGTCTTAACTATTATCAATATTCATCGTCAACACACACACCGTTATGCCAGCAGAGTTACAGAAGTCACATCTGTTTGACCTGCTGTCCGTGTTGATTGAATAAAACTGAACAGCATGAAACATCACAATTTATTTTGTCATTTTACTTTGGGAAGAAGTTGACGCTTGCCACCCGTAGGCCGACTTAACAGTCTTGGAAAGGCAGCAAGCACAGATCTGTGCTGGACACATAAATTGCTTCTCCATTTTTTACAGTGTCGGTTTGTTTAAGAAAAGTTGACACTCGCCCCTTGTAGAGTGCAGGGAGGGAGCAGACAATGGTGCATTCAGGTGCTCCTCAGATGGCCAGAATTGGGAAGTCGTTCTTGAGACTCGTGTGTGTTCATGAGCTTAAATTTGTAATGTGGAAACAACATGGACGCTACAAAGAAGATTTTAGTGCTTAAACAAAATGGTAGCTGTTTTTGAGTTGTTGTTCCGACTTGAAGATGCGTCCTATGAATTTTCCCAGTCGGGAACTCATTTTTGCAATTATTTCAAAACGGCATTAATGCAGCACAAATGCCCTATCTCGAAAGGTTAATAAAAGTGAAACATACTGTAATGCGTGCACAAACAAACAGACACAGCGAGCCGAAAACAAAAGCCTCCTTTGCAGTGGTAACCAACTGTATGTTGACTTAATGTTGAACAGATGTGTTTTCTTGTTGGAAATGCAATGGTGACGGGTTGTTGTTCGTGGGTTTTGGCGGGCAGCTGCTGTCCCCTCTTCCCGGTTGGCCTACTGCGTACCGGCACTGAATCTTTTAGTGGTACAGACAACCGGACCCTACCGGCCTACTCTCACAGCTCTCATAGCCTTGTTTTCAATGAAAAACCTCCAACAACTCGTTGTACACTACCAGCTCAGCACCAAACAGCAGACAGACACAGTAAGCGACTGGCTGGTGAACATAGTGGAGCATGTAGCAGCTGAAGGCCTGAAATTTCCCTCAGGAGTTTGTAGAGGCGAAAAAGAGAGTGAAAAAAGAGAGTAAATAGTGGACTTACATTCCTCAAGTGGACAAAATCATTACTCCAAATGAATGATAATACTGCTTAGTAACTAGCTGGATGTCTTACAAGTTTGTCATATATACTTGAAAGGTGATGATATGTTGATCTTATGTTCACCACCTTTTTTTTCGCTGCCCCCAAGTGGCCAAAGAAATCTGTTATCGCGGGTGTAAACATCAACAGTTTTACAAAACAATGTTATGCAGTCAAAAGCTCCGGTACAAGGGAAAGTTCCATGACAACGGAGAAAAATAACCCTAAAGAAGACCTTGTGATATGGATGAAAGCTGTAGAACAAGTACGTAAGTGGACCTTGAGCGGAGATGGTTTTGTCAACCGCCGTTTCCAAAGTCAAGAACTAACTGTCGAGCTGAGTTTGTCAGATGTTTCAGAGAACGTCCCTGTAAGGTATTTGAACGGCGCAGATAATCGGTACCTTCCAAATCAAGTTGGAAGTCAGAGAAAATATTCATCTTCAATTATAAAACTAATACTAGGCATCTAGCCAGTTTGCAACATCATTTTACAAAAATTTAAAATCTTAAACACATGTGCACACTAATTGTTTGGAGCAGAATTTTTCCTCAGGCCAATTTAAAACATGACCTTTAACTTGCATTACAGAGAGAATTTTGTTCTCAATTTTTCCCTTTTCTTCCTCAATAAGAGATACATTGCTCACTTGATTCAACTGTCCAGGACCTGAAAATCAAATGCATTTGTCACATCACTGGGTGAGACGGGTTGCGCTATACATAGAATGAAGTCAACACTTTGATATTAGAAAACGCCCACAGCACTGTAGCACTGTAACCCAGTCACCCGCTCCCCCCCGTTTTCTTCCTCTCTCCAGCTCTGTATTGTGTCTTACTTACAAAACACACCGCTTTAAGCAATGTTGGCAGCTATTGTTCACATTTATTTCACCAAATTGTTCAAAGGCTTGATATCCAGGATGGAGAAAGTGGGTGGAAAACAAAAGAGAGGGAGAAGGCAGAGAGCAATAAAATGAACACTTTTCACAGGAAAGGGGATTTTAACGAATACTTAAGTATATATATTTATTCAACCTCAAAAGACCATTGAGGAGGCATCCTCATTTACAATGGTGTGGACGTATAAAACAATGCTCGCAAGCAAAATAGCTAACAATAAAAACGACAATGCATGATGGAAAGCCATCTTGTGGAAACTGCAAAAATGGTTTTGGAGCCCATTCACTCAAAATAGCCACACTAGTAACAGAATTCAGTTGGCCAATTCATTTAAGGGTTTATATACAGTAAATGGGTCGCAAAGATTTTGAGGAGAGAACAAAATGTGGACTAAATACATTCTTAATTATCAAAGAAAATTTAATTTTACAAACTAAGAAAGTTGGATAAGTCAAAACCACTGTCAATGTCCTCCAGTAAAGCACTCAACCCCGAGCTGCTCCAGAGATAGTAGCAGATAAGAAAAAGCTGTCGTCGAAGAAGTGTCTCTTTGAAACTTTGCAAATGTGTTACAAACGGCTGCAGGAAAAAAAAAAAAACGTATACATATGATTACCTGACTATGCTTTATATATTTAGTCCTAGACTTTTTTTTAACTATGGGTGTAGTTGCTCTTATCTTTGTCACAAATTCATCTAGTGAACATCAATGAAATTATTCTGCACTGGCAAACTCCTATTCAGCACAACAGGGGGGAGGAACATCAAACATGTTTAATTGGCTAATTTGTCATATGATTGTTTGGGATCTGTGGCCCAGTCCTCTGCACACGCCTCTGATGGAATAATTGGCCATTTTAGGCACATAATGAACATGAATATAGGATGCTTTGAAGCCGAGCAGAAGCTATAAATAAACCCATCAATCAAAGAAACCAGTTCCTTGTCTTGAAGTGTGCAAACCTGCAGGGGTTTTGGCGGTGTCTACATCGGATTGCATTCAACAAAAAAATGACATGAGACATTACCAATTTGTTTGAACCTATAAATAGATTTGCCGCGTCTGCAGGTGTCGGGTAGAGGTGGACTTTATCCTAAATAAAGAATTAAAAGATATATTCTGATTCTACTTTGATAGTACAACTGTATAGTGTGGGTCAAAATATTTACTTCAAACATTTCTTTCATGTTCATGTTTTAATATCAAAGCCAAGCTAGTTGTCCTTCAAATCAATACGGCACAGCGTTGTTATGTAATATTTTTAATTTGCTTGTGGTTATCTTTGAAAGCGTCTCTTGACTGCAAACAGTTGAACTTTGTGTTTGGTTGAAAAAAATCACAGCATTTATTTTCATGTTCACCCTATTGATTGAAGCTAATTCATTCAGTTAGGTCAAGAAAACACACACCATGTTTGTTTTGCTCTTGTGTGTTCAATATCTTGCATATATCCATGCAACTGTTTATCTTACAGTTCTACCTGACATAGACATCCCACTTTAGCTTGGACCTCTTGCACAGTCTTGAACTGTATATTTATAAAGCTTGTGTGGGACTTTGTTTTGTGCTCAATGCTTCTAAAGATGGTTGTAATGGATAATAGAGTAGATTATCTTTTGTTAAGTAAGTTTATCTTGCATGTGCAGGTAGATATGGTGGTTTATTTCACTCAGTTTTCAAGACATGCTTGTAATAAGGACACAATTGCGCAAAGAATCTTGTTTTTTTTCAGTACAGTGCAAAGCAGCTGGTCCTAATTGTTGTTATAAATAGGGTAAACCAAGCCTCAGGTGTATTGACTGTGTACTACTGAGGAACCATACAGATAATACTGAATACACTGAATGAATTCGCAATATTTGTATGGGAAAATCCTCAAGGGTTCCTTCTTTGCTAAGAATAAACAATTTAATACATATTTATTTATAGATACACATGGAGAGATGGGACTACTGGGATGAAATTTAATCAAAACAGTATAACCGTAACCGTATAATAATTTTGATGACACAGTGTGCATTCATCCCCAGCCTATGGAGCCCAACCTCATATCTTTTGAATCAAGGAGCCAAATGTAAAGAGCTACTTTTTCTTTTTTGTTAGCAAATATACTCTATTTATAGCTGTGACTGCTGTGGACAGGAATTACAGCCCCCCAAATGTTGGTTAGCAATAAATAATGTCACAACAATAATAAAAATAACAATAATATGAAGCATTAATGGGAGAACAAGCCAAATAGTGTCTTAATATTGGCATCAGCTATTGGTGACATTTTTGAACATTGTCGATCCCATCGTCTATTGGCACAACCCTGAAGCAGCTAATAACATAGTAGTGTAGTGGTGTGAATTAATCCCCATGTTTTTTGTTTGAAGTAGATGTGGCAAGTAAACACAAATTAAAACCAAGCCTCAAAGCGATGGTTGCTGAGTTCCCTGAGTAGCAATTCCCTGACCAATTCATGCAGGTGTTATCACTCTGTCATTGAATAAACACTTCTCTATAAGATCTCCATCTGCAACTGGAAATTGAACACAATGAAATTAAAACAAAGGATGAGGAAAAGAGGCATTTAAGCAAGATGAGATTGAAATCACATTCGAGGAACTACTTCAGTGAAGCCAATCATGTTTCTTAGATTCAAGGGAAGGGCAAGTTGATAACTATGGATCAAGTTACAGTATAGAATATCCAGAGTCTTACATATCTCTTCATCACAGTGCTGTGCAGTCACCAGTGTTTACTTAATAAGCTGTGTGCCTCACTTTAGAAGTGGATCATTCTTTCAAGTGCAAGGCAACATCAAGCTTGGCTAAAACATTTTTAAATAAAATAATGATATCCAATGCCAGATTGCCCCATTGTCACCAATAACCAATCCAGCTATTTGAGTCAGCCGATCGCTGATATCCAATATCAGTATCGGTGCATCTCTAGTTTATGGTTGATGTTACCTTTACAAAACCGAGGTGGAGGAAAGAGAAGGGAGAAGAGAGCTACAAATTGCCAGGTAGAAACAAACAGGAATTGTCTTCTTCTTCTTGGTGTCACAATAAAGATAACAACAAGGCACGAGGTGAAGGATTGCATTAGTTCTCCCCATTTCCCTTCTCTAATTGTATTTATTCAGACTTAAGTATGCAGTGCTTTGTATTGTTAGTGTATGTATTGGTTTGGAAACATACAAATGATCTCTTGTATCTCTTTTTCACAGACAGCATCGGTGGCCGTGATGAAAGTATTAGAAATGGAAACGTGTTTTTAGGTGTCTCTGCTTCTTGAGATGCTCTCAACCTTTTATGGGGAGGCAGCAGTTAATAAACGATTCTCTCTAATGTCTTTTTAAGAACATGTCTTTTGCAAATACCTCGCAAATGTAAGAAGTGTAATGGGTTTTCAATTTACCTAAACTGCAAGAGTTTGGACCGTGAGAAGAAACTTACACAAAACACTCTGATAATATTCAGACTCCACAGGGCCCAGCCTGAATATGTCGGGTTCAAACTCAAGTCCTTCTTGATGTTATGTGACAGTGTAAACCACTGGCCAACCAATGTGACACCCGATATTAAAGGACCTGTCAATCACTTTTGGAGTGACAGCAGGTGCCAACTCTGTGTTTTGGTGGATGGCCTTTGCTTTTACATTTGGATCATGGTTTTCTGAATTCAATATGCTTCAACATAAAGAAGGTGAGCAGCAAAGGAAGCTGTAATTTACTGTTGCTAGGCATCAGCTTGTAACAAAAATCCACATATGACAGGAGCTGTAAATTTGAACCTATAACCAATTACTAACCAATGACGTCCCAGATAATTTAGTTGACATGTTGGGGGTTCAGCGTTTTGTCATTTTGACAGGAGTCGGGGTTGTGAATAAATAAACAAACTCAACACGCAGCCATTAGAATTAGACCACTGTAGATGCTCTTTGTCACACAACACAAAGGACAGCGGCTCCAGGCCGTGTCCTTCAGTAAATATTAACTGTCCTCGCCATCTGCAGTGACTTTTCCCGCTCGTTTTCCCTTTGGAACCCTGCTGTACAGTACATCCACATATATGTTGTGCAGCTCAGCCTATGATTGCAGGTTTCAGTCATCTTACCTTTTGATCAATAACTCAAGCAATAACTCAAACAATTGAATGCTACTGGTGACTGCGAAGGCCTGGGTAGAAAACTGGAAATGTTTTGTCCTACAGCTCCAGGTAAGTGTGAAATACATGGCGAGTGCCTTTACTCGGAAAACAACGAGATCACAGATTTTCAAATTTGTGCAGGTGGGGAGTTTTGATTCACCGTGACATAACATTTCACCCTCATCATATTTTCCATTTCTGCTCCTAATTCAATCTGTATTATTGGTCATTCACTTTTCTTCCCCAGCGCATCCTTCCAGACTACAGCAAGAGAGAAGTTATTTGGCAAGCCGAGACACAAAGAGTGATGAGACCATTGTGCTCTGAAATTTCCCTGACCATATCAGTTATCAACGAATTGGCCTGTGCCACTCCCTGCAGCTATGTCATACATCTACACGTTTTTCTACTGCATCTGTCTTCATCCAGCTGTAATAAGGGAGGCTATTGGTGCCAATGTTTTCATGGATATGGCTATCATTAGCAGATGCCCGTGTCATAGAAAAAAGGTTGGGAAAAATCAATGGGAAAAAAAAGGCACAACATCTTTGTTCCATTGTAATGCCACACCGTTGATTATGAAAGGCTGTGTTCTGTTATTCAAAGTTTTCAAATGATCAGGCACTTTGAAACATTGATTTGTCTCCCAGAAAGAGACATATGATTGCTCAATGTGTTATTGCTCCAGACAATAGACCTTTTCAGTGTCTCCTCCTAAAGTATGGCTAAGTGAGTCATGGAGGCAGAAAAGTAATTTCATTGCCATGTATTTGGCCTTGTATCTCTCTATTCTCTGTTTCATGTCAACATTCTCTTACTGGTCATTGAAAATGGCACAATGATGGCATTGCAAGCCGTGGATTTTTAGGGATATATTGCTCGCAACTTTAACTCTCAGGTGATGGCTTGTTTGCCCATATTTTGTCTTTTTCTTCAATACCGATTCTGATGCTTGAACTTGTGTATAGGCCGACACAGAGTACCAATCCGATGCCAGTGCGTTAAAGACAAATTGCAGCCACAATTTAGAAAAATAATAATACAATAACATTGTAAAAAAGTACTGCAACAGTAACTCAAAACAAAATAAACCTTGGAATAAATAACAAGTCCTTTGGTAATACCAATCCAAGTTGGTACTGCACATGTCCAACTCTCAACGAGGATGAGAATTGCTCACTGGTTGGCTACTTCCATCATCAACACTCGTAATTGTTGTTCTTGTGAAGAGTAAATGAGCTGATAAATGAAATGGTAACTTGATACAGGATCGGTGCAAAGACTCGCAAACATTCCAATACCCGATTCAGCATTTTAGGCTGTATGGGAGGTATTCATCATTCAAGTATCAGCATCAGAACAACTTTAAAGGCTGTTGTCACACATTCATTTTCAGAGAAGCAAACACCCAAAAATATATGCAATCATATAAGCATGCTTTGGTGTCAATTTACACACACCAAAGATAGTTGCACAGCCTCTGTAGTGCCTCTGTGTCTGAGTTTGTGGCTCTTCTTAGTTACAAAAAAAAACAATCTAAGCCTGCATCAACTGATCTGATAGACAGCAGATAAGCACATAATCTGGATAGATTGAACTGGAGCAATAATCTCCTCTGCCCTGAGTGCTGCTGAATTCAACACTAACATTTAGCCAGTTGCCACAGCCTTTAGATTTAATGTCCAAAACTCATAATAATGTGTCAAAAAATACAAAGCAGGTCACGATGATCAAGGACTTCAGAGTCGACCGGCACCAAGACCCTGCAGCAGACAATGGTTTGGACGCCCTTGCAAACTTAATGATCCACAGGTCTAGATTTTAATGAGGAGCTTGTTCTTTGGCGCTGCTGTCGATGACAATGCCAGGTCTCGCACAGAGGTCGCGGCATTAACGGCACCAGAGCGTCATTAAAAGAAAGCAAGAACACATGGGAGGTTCAGAAGCCCTTTACTGTACACAAGCTGATCTCACTGGAATGCCTCCGGTGGGGAAAGACAGAGACGCATCGCTAAGGTAGAGGGTCTCTGGAGGCCGGATGCTGTGATGCTTCATGAGCATGTTTTTCTTGGCAGAGCCCAGGGGAGTCGTCCACAAAGAGTTTGCTCCACTGAGATACCAGGGAGGCAGCCAACAACAAAAGCACTGTAGTTCAAAAAGCTCTACTTTTATAGACACAGCCTAGTTAAAGATGTTCGGTATTGCTGTGTGGCATATATGTGCCTGGTTTGTTGTACAATGTAAAGTATAACTGTGCTGTACAGTGGAAACATAACAATAGTACAGTAAAAAAAAATCTGTTTTAAAGTTGTTCTAATTTGGCAGAAAGTAAGACCCAAAATACAAAACTATGCTCACATCACATACATACAGTTTCACCATTAACTGATCATTACATTTAAACTGATAGGAACAACACCCCTGCAAAAAAGATCCTTGATGTATAATATAATCAAAATAATGTTCTACAAATGCTGCTTGATAACCAAAACGATATACAAGTACTCTCCCTGAACTGCTCTTTTTTTCGACAAGACCCAAGCTAGCTTAATTACAGGAGACTAAATAAAAGTGACACCCTGTGACTGTGAGGGACAAGCCTTCATCAATGTCAAACCTCTATTGATTTTTCCCTCTCAATGATTATGCAAAAACAGAAATGGTTTCCCTCTGAGTAGTTTCTCATCCCCAAAGGCTGAAGTCGCCCTCTCTCTCTTTATGTCCATCAAATCGTATCACTGCACCTTTCACTCTAAATTGCCTTCACTTTGTTAATGGTTTAGCTGCACAACTTCACCCATGTTTTTCACAAACAGAAGTAGGAGCAATATATATATATATATATATATATATATATATATATATATATATACATATATATATATATATACACACACATACATACACATATATATATATATATATATACACACACACACATACATACATATATATATATATGTATATATATATATACACATATATATATATATATATATATATATATATATATATATATATATATATATACATATATCAATATATGTATATATATATATACATCTATATATATATGTATGTATGTGTGTGTATATATATATATACATATATATATATATGTATATATATATATATACATCAATACATACATACATACATAAATATGTATATATATATAGCAAACAGCTATAGCAAAGTGTTTGAACCCTGCAATGCAGATTTATGTAACGCAAATTAGAGCAAAAACAAATAGTTGATTTCATAATTAGTCAAACACACAATTAATCAAGAACATTTTTGCTAATGGAGTCGTCATTTCAGTCAATCCTTTGTTTTCTCCTCTGCAGGTTTACTCTCATTTTAATGATAGTAAATTAAGTCTTTTTTGGTTTTGGACCGATAACAAAAACAATCTGAAGATATTGGCCTGCACTATGGAAAGCTGTAATGTATTCACTCTTTTCTGATATTCTAAAGATAAACAGATTAATCCGTAAGATAATGAGCAGAATAATTCATTTTATTGCAGTCCTACAAGGAACACGTGATTCTAGGAAGCTCTGGCCAAAGGCACAGAGACATGAGCTGCAAGGATGCAGGTGAGATCATTATCAAACTACAGGTAGTCAAGCTGTTGCAATGGCACTGTAATTATGGAAGTGAAAGTGCTATTGCAGGTTCTCAGATATTACTCATCAATCACATGTTGGCAGCAATTCTAATGTATACTCAGCAACCCATCCCTGATTGAAACCATTACTGTGATTAAAAAGATTGCTACACTGCCATTCCGTCAGGTGTATTAAGCTCGACACTACATCCTGTTGAAGGCAGAATGCTTATGTTACATATTTTACATATTAACCATTTAGCAGTCCAAATTACCATTACCGTACAATATAAAAACTCATAAACCGTTTTCTGTTTTTTTTTTAACATGCTTGAATGGAACTGTGATATTTCAAACTCCGCATGACTGGTCACTTTGTGTATATGTTTGTTTCTCCTTTGAGAAATACTATTTTGGATTTGGTATCCCTAAAATGTCCGAATCAATGTTTAATGTGACCACGTAAAGTCTGCAGGCCATTTTACTTTATAAAGGTGTGATGTAATCCAACACCACCTACTCATCTCAATGTTGAGGCACATCCCATGTAAAACGTCGGTCCATGCTCCCCAACATCATGATGCAATAGTAAAGTAAATGATGCAGTGCAACCACACAGTAAGTAGTAAATAAAAAATGTAGAAGATCTGGCACAGAAGGTTTATTTGGAGCCAAATGTCTGAAGGTTTTCTAAATGATCTCCCAGGTAATTGGATGTGCTGAATGCACTGAAACCACTTGCTTGATGTCCCGCAACCTTAGCCCTGATTGTCTCCACTCGTGGCAATTGCCTATTGCAGAGATTGCTCGCCTTCATGCACACATTTCCCTCCACAGATTGGACAGACTTTTGTGCACCACTTAATTTTCAATCAGATCCGATCCTGGTTAAGTTGCCATGCAGTGCGAGGGGTAAATGGTGGGTCATATGCTCTCCCCAGTGCTAATGAGAAGCTTCAGTCAACACATGGCTGTCATTTTTTATCCTGTCTTTCAAAGCTGATATGAAGCGCAGAGAAGGTGTGGCTGACAAGGCCTATCCATTGCCAACATACACCCATCCAGCTGGGACCAGAACCAGTAATGGTTGAGCTTCTGTGCATATAGATGTCAGTTCAAAAGCAATCATTTCCACCGGCTCAGGTTTTAAGCTTGCCCAGGGGACTAATTGTCTGTCTATCAAATTAATATGAAGCAGAATCTTTTCAGGGATCGTGAGATACTCTGGACTTGTATGATATTTGGTCTCATTAAGACATCACTGAGACATTTGAATACAGGAGCTAATGGTACAATTTCACAGCTTCTCTTAAAGAATGAACTAATGGCACTGCAAAAGCACAATCTACTGCAGCACTTTTCCTCTACTTTCACAATAGCATATTAAATGTGTATGTGAAATTGCAAGGAATAATATACCCAAGAAACTCCAAACATGTAAATCCACTATGAACACACTAATGTTTGGGAAATGTGCTTTGGCATAGGACTTACACATTTGTTTTCTGAATATTTGCATTGGAGGAGATTCCGTATTTAATCAGCAGTTGTGTTGCAGAGGATTTTAGATCTGCTGAACACATATGGGTCTAAAATAAGATGACCTGCACATCCATAATCAAAATTAGGTTTGCACTGATTGTTTGGCCACTGAGTGTGGTGTGAAAGTAGCTGATAAATGATGGAAATACATCTCCTGTGACCGGCTGATCGCTATTTTATTAGCTTCTATATCTAACAGCAAGGAAAGTATGAGGCAATTTGTGGCAGACAGCAAAGCATTAGTGGAACCAGCATGTCATCCATCTGGCATTGACAGTTCATTTATGGCATTGTGTACCAAATGTAACAGCCCATGGTCAAAGATTACAACCAGTTTAATATACTGGAGAAGGGGAAGACTGTATGCTGCTGTAATGACAAGCTTTCCATGCCGTACATTCAGCCAATCAACATCTGAGGGAGAGATTTATTCAGGTTTTTGCACCTGTTTTCAAACAAATGTGATGTATTCCACCCCAAACAAAACTCATGTGCTGTATTTTTCAAACAAACCCGGCTAGAGTCACAGTTTGCTTATCATTTGTGCGAGTGTCTGCAGGGTGCGCTGTCTCCTCACTGCATATTCATTTAAAGGAGGAAGTCGCAATAAGTTTGGGGGAAAAATCTGCACTTCTGAAAGGAAGTGTAAACATAGCGCAGATGGGATTTAAAAGAACTACAAGGAAGGTTATAATGTTGGAAGGAAATAAATGTGCATCAGGTATAAGCTGATATATAACTAAAACCTGTTCATTAGAAACACAAATGAAGCAATTAGGCGTCTTCACATTCAAACACTAACATTTTCAGCCTCATATGCATTGAAATGCTGCACCATAGAGCACGGCTGTGGTAAAGGAGAGTGACGGCGCTGCAACACAAGTATGCTGATGTGGACAAAACACAGTAGAGTACAGTCAAGACCAGACCGGATTTTGATTGATTTTATTTTGCGAGATACCGATCCATTGAAATAGGCCCAGATCTGCCCTGATACCAATCCTTTGAAACGACTGTGGAGAGCCCTACTAAACACAGCGTACAGCTGAAACTGATGGGAATGTTATTGGTTTTGCATGTATTTGGTCATAAAACCAAAGTATTAGATGAATTAAAAATGTACCTGATGATGGCGCTAGATGTAATGTCAGGAGATAACCAAAGTCACAATTCATCATGAGGGGATCATTAATGTCTGTACCAAGTTGCATAGCAATCTATCCAATGGTTGTCATCCATCCATCCATTATCTGAAACCGCTTCTCCTATTCAGGGTCAAGGGGGGGGGGTGGGGCTGCAGGGTTGACTCTGGACAGGTCGCCCGGCTGTCACAGGGCTGACACAACCATCGACACTCACACTCCCACCTACGGGTATATTAGAGTCCTCAATTGACCTAACCTACATGTCTTTGGACTGTCGGAGGACGCCGCAGAACCCGGAGCAAACTCACGCTGTCAAGGGGTGAACATGCAAACTATACACAGAAGGGCCAGCCAGCCTGGGTTCGAACCCCGGCCTCTTTTGCTGTAATGGGACAGTAATGCTTGTCCTAATTCACACAAAAAAAGTCAACCGCATGGTGGCGCTAGAAGAAATGTCAGGGGGGTAACCAAACTTAGTCGGTTTCATCCTCTCAGGACCATGAGTGTCTGCGCAAAATTTCAAGTCAATTCATCCACTGGTTGTTGTGAACCGACCAACTGACTGACATTGCCGTTCCTTGGGTCAGCCGCTAGCGTGGTTACAAAGTAATCATTGCTTCTTGGCCCGTGGCATGACCTTCTACCAGATTATATTGAAATCTGTTAAGTAGATATCTTGGTAATTAACAAACTAACAGATAGAGGCACAAATTGGACCCAAAACATAACCACCATTATGGTAATAACTAATACTGAACTGAGGGAAATTTAATTTTATGCTGTGATAATGAGAATGTATCTCCATATTGCAAGGTAAATTGAACCCATTACCTGGAGGACAAATAATCAAGTGACACATTTAACATGCCATTGAGGGCAGATTCCATTTTACCCACTAATAACCCCTGAATCATAATCACATCTAGATTTGGTTGCAAGCTCTATTACATTTTCTCAATTATCTATTTCCTCTGATTGCCACGGTTCCTTTTGTTCCCTTTGAAACAAAGAACAAATCCTCCGAGGCTGTGTAATATTCAGGCAATCCCTTTGTTTTCCTGTGTAAAGATTTAAAACTGTAAACGTTTTTATAATTTACGTTTTTATTTTTTGAATATTTGAAAGTGTCGAAAAGAAAACAATGCCTTCAGCAGAGATTACTAATGGTGTCCTGTGTCCTCTCCCTGGTGCTCTCACCGAATGAGAAATTGATTACATATCCGTCACCGCAAAAAGAAAGAACGTCTGGACCGAGCGAGGGAGGTGATGAGAGAGAAGAAGAAAAAGAGGGCTTGTGTTTTTTTTCTTCTTATTATTGCTTCTTTTGGCTCCTGTTGATCTGATATTGATCGCCTGACATTGGTCAAATATCCCACTCTGCATTGCGGATAGATGCTGATAGGGTGTTGAAGGGGTGGAGTGGTGGTGTGGGGGGTGTGGGGGTCTGACAGGGCACATGCAATAGGCCTATTAGGACTGACACCAACCAGGGATGTAGTGCACTGATCTGAATGTCTTTTTCTGTGATTGGGATGAAGCAGATGCTTGGATTGTTATCAGTGGCTTATCTACACTGTTTCTGCACATGCTACTCTTAATGTATGCCAAATCATGATGCTGACGTTTTAAGATGGTTTGTATGTGTTGGCTCTTGTATAGTGCAGGGAATTGCTGTAAAAGCTTGCACATATTTTCCTTTCCTGCTGTGAGGCTTTGTTCATCTCTAAATTGAACATTTCAGAAGTGGCAGAATGCGCATACGTGGCGAAGAGGATGTTTTGTTCGTCTTCGTTTTGTTTTGTTTTTGTTTTTGGCTTCACAAACCAAGGATGTTGCCCCCAAAACCCTCTGTAAGGGGGACCACAAGAGAGTTTCATCAGCAGCAGTATATAGATCCAAAGTGGCTCCCAGTCTCGTATGAAGTTACTTTTCAAAGTAAACAAGTGAGCTGAGAAACCATGTCGAATCAATGCGGAGAGTCAGTCAATCGCTCATGAATATTATGAATATGCTGTCTGTGAGTAGTTTGCAACAACTCCCATTTGCTCTGAATAGAACAAAGGTGCAGAGTGTCAGGAGCTCTTACTTCACTGATGTCTAGCTTTACAAAAGAGAGAGTAGCCTTGTTTCCAGGGACTAAGAATAATTGCTGTGTTTATACAATCAATGGTAGAGAGCAGTCAACCTTCTCTGGGGAAATATGAACACTACAGCACCACCACCTGCTCCCTCATCCAAACCGAGCTGTGCATTTCACGATATGACTGCTTTCAGATTGATTCTTTTGATCTTCATGTTGCATTTACTATGCAATGTTGAACACTGCTGTATATGTCAATATTTCATGTCATCGGTTCAACAATATATTTTGTGCTAATTAAATACGTTTAAGATGTTTGGTTACAATGGCATGTGCTCCTATGTTATTTGATGGACTGTATGTGCTTGTATTTGACATCAAGTATCTACATTTTAAGTAAAATATGTATCCACAGAGAACAATAGAGATAACCCCATAATTTATATGCTGCTTTTCATGTTTTTCCCTGTATAATACTCCCACATGGATTTTCAAAATCATTATTTTATCTTTTAAAAATTGAAATGCATATGCTAGAGTGGATCCCGTCTCACGCAATCCACCAACAAACACTAACTAAAAGCTCACTAATTAACGCGTTACACATGGTTTGTTCAATCTGTACAAAAACATGAAAGGAAAAATGACAATTCTCTGGTTCACTGAGGCATATGTGTCGTACTCTTTATTGGCTGCTAATAATAACTTCCTGGAGTCTCAGCTGATCTATTGACAACTGCCTAATTAGTGAGCTTCAGAGATTTTACAGTTTTTGTTATCTTTAAACTTAGCCAGTCTTGCCATTTCCCTATTTCCAGTCGTTATGCTGAGCTTAGATGACCCTTGTACATCCCCAAAATAGCAGTCTATTCCAAAGTAAATTCAACAAATGCTGCTCAGTAGCAGAGCCAGTGGGTGTAATTTCTGCAAAATGAGCAAACTCACAGCATAGCAATCAATTTCTTTGTTTATTCTATTCACTGTTTGTGGGTGAACTTATTATTTATCTTCATTGGAGTGACATATTTTCAATAAGCCATTTAGATCTAGGGTAAGATCATTTCAAGTCTATAAGCCAAAATGGAGACTTGCACTATTTTACCAACCAAGTAGCAGAAGATTAGAAGGGCACTCCCTAATGATGGCTGGTTACCTGCCAAAGAGGCTGGTGGAGTAAACTAGCTCAGCAGCCAACATTTGGCTGATGGTAATTTCCCAGACTGTCTCTCGCTCACAGATGTTTCAGTTATTCCTCTTCTTCTACGTTTCTTTCATTTCCCAATCCCTTTCAGTCATAAATAACCTACATTCAGTCCTGGGTCACATAATGGGTCAGACATGGCACTAACACGGCACTAACACCGCACAGTGATACGCATTAGTGTCCCACGTAGGTACTTATAGTAAAATGTATCCCTGACCTGATATACAGTATGTCTTGAAGGTCCTTTTCCTTCATTGCACAAACAATTTACCATCTTCAAATGGGGAAGTTGTCAAAATCAGAAACACTTTTCAGCAAGCACACTCAAATTTTGTGGGTGTATCAAATGTTTTCTTTTTTTTATATAAGCATTCGCCCTGTCACTGCACCTGTCATAGCAGGAGGCAAACTCAATTAAACTCCACAGGCTGCAGGGCCAACAGGACCTCACATGCATTGCAAAGGGCACGGTGATAGACATACAGTATCCACTGGACCACACACACCATTAGAGAAAGGTCACATGAGCTCTTACCTTTGTAGAAGCACTCCTCACTGTGCATGATGGTAATCTTGTGTCCTCTGAGACAGGAGGCCCGATGGAGCTCACAATGGTTTTGGTACAGCTTCCCATCTGAACCACACACGGGTTTATAGTGCGGCTTACAGTGATCCAAGCACTTACACTCCCCTTGGCCAGTCTCGTGGTTGGCCACACAGTGACGCCCCAAGCCACAGTACTTGTGTTCACATGGACTTGGATAGCCATTGTGTCCCATAAAAGCTGTGGAAAAACACACAGAAATAAAAAATTAAGTTACAATGTTGACCGATCCACAACCCATCAATGTGTACCAGAACAGATGGAAGGTCTGAGTTTAAGCTCTTGTTACAGGTTGGATCTCATTTAGGATATTTCAGTCCCGTCAACCCTCAGGGAAATCCCCATCGATACGGGATGTTTTTCTAAAGTCACAAAATGTTATATATATGCCACTATATATACAACACCCACATTGAGAGTGCTTAAAAGTCTGTTCACTGCAAAGATGTCATATAAATGTAAGTACATTTTAATAAAATTACTTTATATCAGAGAGACATTTGTTCCGTCTATGTGAGTGTGTAAGGCCGTCCCACTGCGAATGGGAAACCCTCATCATATCTTCATTGGCATAGAGGCTTTGTCATTTTAAGGGATATTTCAAAATCCGTTAGCGGTGAGGAGAGAACTTCTTAAATTTCCGACAGGTGGGCAACAGCACCACTTAATGGAAGCAGAAAAAAAAAAGCATAAGAAACATAATGAAAATTGTTTCATTCTGTGTTGCTACTTTGTCAATTATAATATAACCTAGTGACATTTGCCTTTCGCTGTCTTTATCATGGTTGATTAGGATTTCATGGAACATTTAGGGATGTTAAAATTAAATAAAAGACAATACATCACTGCTACTAAAAAATATTTCCATTATGTATCTCTTTATCTGCCATTTTGTAAAGATTTTGTGGGCTTTTTGCCTTTATTATACTTCAGCTGGAGATAAACAGTGAAGGGGGAGAGAGAGGGGACAAGATGCAGCAAAGGACTGTGGGTCAGATTCAAACTCAGGGCGCCGCAGTAAGAACTCCGCCTACATGGTGTACCTGTTCTACAAGGCGAGCTACAGGAGCAGCATCCGCAAGTTATTCTACTCGATCAATCGTTTGAGCCATAAAAAGGAGGTGATGTCATTATATTTCTTATTCTTTAAAGTATGCTGGATGTTTTATGCATGTTGTGCATTTAAAAAAGAAACAGCCACAGAGGAATGCAGTGCAACACAACAGCTGGGGAGTAAAGCCTCTGTGTGTGTGTGTGGGGGGGTGTGTGTGTTGGGTGGGTGTGTGTATAAATATATATAGACAGTATTTATAGGAGTTTTAATTGAGCTATCGCATAGAGCAGTGGTTCATAACCCTTGGGTCCAGACCTCCTAAAGGGTCAGCAGATAAAACTTAGAGGTTGCAAGATGATTAACAAAATCTAATATTTTGCATAAAATGTAGTTTTATTTTACACTTCCTGACCTTACAAACCCAAAGTCTGAGGAAATCTCCAGTGCAAGGCCTTTGATCGAACTCGCAGCTAATTAACAACAGAGTCTGTTTACAGTGGTCAGTGTGTACCACAGTTTACCTGTGCATTAATACCCTCCACCTTTATGTGAGTGTGACTTTATGTGAATTAATGTTCTCTACAGTGAATGACTAAAGGGGAGGGGATGGTTTGGGTTTTGCAGGAACCAATAACCTTCTTGTAAAAAGTGACCCTTACAATCACGAGGGGTTAAATCATCATTGAGTATTCATTTGATCCGAGGGCTGTTGAGGGTTTGAAATGAAAAGCAAGGCAAAATGAAGCGTGGGGAAAGCGTCCTTGAGCAAGACCCTTATTCCAAGCCTGCTTCTGGGGTGCAGCTCTGCAGCAGACCCTGAACCCTGAGCACTGTGTGGCGGAGGCAAGAAAAGGAGAATTTCTCTATGTGGGGGATTAGTGGAGCGGTTGGAGAGAACAAATAGGACCAGACTCAAACATTGCAGCTTGTATGTTTTCTTAGCAGCTGTTATTTGAAGAAATAGTACATGATTAAAACGCCAACAACTAGGAAATACTGCAGGATCGTGAGGATGACTTCATTTACAAATGGTTTTATGAGAACAAACTTTTCCCTCAATAAATGATTAGTGCGATTTCCTTTGAGGACTCTGTTGTGGTCTTCCATTTCAACCTGTATGAACACGAATAAGTCTTGACAAGCCACATAACAGTCTGTGCAGCAACCCATGGACCACATCAAATATATTGGCTTTCTAATAGCAGCTTGCTCAGTGTTAGATTGCCCTTTGCAATAGTCCTCAAGGGACGGTAAACGGGTATGATGAGTGGGGAAAGAAAAATATAAAGAAAACTCAACAACCATCAGAGTGAATGCCTCTCAATGCTGCACTGTTGCGTAAAGTTATGATCATAAGAGATGCTTGGCAATGACAAGACAGAAAGTTCTTAAAGGTTTGTCCACAGCTTATTCTATCTGTGAAAATGTCACTATATTTAAGTAGTAAGTGTAATGTCCTTCAAAGAAATGCCAAGGTAATAAAAATCTCAGCTTTTCTTTTTCTCTATCACATGGCGACATTGAAAGCGAATGTTCAAACCCTCATTCTCACATACAGACCACTACTCACGCCATCACAGTATTGATGAATGACAGCTCTGACATACGTTTGGCCTTTTTTTTTTTACAGTCTTACCTGTGTCAAGCTAAACATCTATGCTATGCTACCTTCCCAGCACCAAACAGACAACGATAGCAACTACCTGTGGAAGAATAACAATTTTAGCCAAACTCAGATACATTTTTTTCTCCTATGGTGGTGGAGACAAAAACAGAGCTGGGTTTATATTCATCAGGTGGCCAGAAACATGACTCCAGATGGAATGAAAATGTTGCTTCGCTTAACATCTAATTATGCAACTGTTTGCTAACATGTTATCTAATTATGGCTGAGTGCTATGGTGGCTGCTATTTATCAGCAAGTGTTGCCATATTTCTGCCACTTTTAGTCTAAAATGGATTAATGCTGCTATAAATTTGATAAATCATTTATTTTTTGTTTAACCATTAACTTAATCTTAACCCTTAGCTATAAGTTGTACTATAAGCCTGTCCAGCCCAATTTATCATTATATTAAAATAATGGCTTCATTTTTGGTTATTGTTGCATGATCCCTTTTAGAACTTGTCAGTGTGTAATCCTAACAATCCTGGCTTTCCTTTGGTTATGTTTCTATGATTGTAATTTTCTTCACATTTTGAAAACAAAGCCAGCCACATTTCTATTTCTGCCGACGTAAAGAAGGAACGCTTATAAAGACTGTATCCACAAAGCATTCCTATTGAAAATATCCATCAATATTCCGCTTCAATGCTTTTCATTTGTTCCCCACCACCCCCAGATCCACTCCTGGAACTTCAAGCAAGATTCATGTCTTTTTGTGGTTATTTTCAGACAACTCAAAGCGCGTTATAATTGGGGATTGATTGTGGTCTTTACTGTAGTACACTGTCACGGTACATGTACGGGAACTAAATGTGAACAGAGAATGTTGCTTCTAAACATATTTAGCAATGCAAAAATGAGTTGCACATGACCGTAATTCATAGAACACAGGCTTGCACTGCACTTAGTCGAGATAAGAGTGTAACTGAACTGTAAAACTGTCACGGAAGGAAGAAAAATAACCCAACTGAGGCGCATGCAGACTGGCATCCACAAACTCTACTCTCACATCGCACACACTGTCTCACTGACCAATAAATATTGACTAGAGAGTGGTGCTTCACTGCATTAATTACAATCTATGATGCATTTGGCTTTGAGCAGAACGAGTAGATATATAAACTCAAAGCTAAGGCAAAAACAACACCCAGCGTTCACAGATACGCCTCAGCAAATGGTTTTAACAACGCATCAGATAAATGGCTTTGCTTCTCAGCTCAGATGCATCAAACATTGCGAAGTTAGTATCAGCATTTGCAATAAAAACACAAATTCCAGAAAGGAAACCGTTGTTGCTTTTGCACCATTTCTACAGAGCCTTGTATAATCGTGTAACGAGCTAAAACTCAAGTACATTCAGTCTTTCTTCTTTTTTTTTCCAAGTAAAAGTTAAATATAATCATGAGAGATGAAGTATACCATCTGAGGAATGAGGTATTAAATCCTGAAATATCACTTTTGAGAGCTCTGTGGCTTCCAATTGAAATGTGTTGCATATCTAAGCTTGAGCAGATGGACGATGTGGTTAACACGCTAACTTAAAGTGTTAAGCCTCATTCGCATCCCGAACATCTCCCCACAAACAGTCCTGCATTATCATCGAGCCGTCACTGAGGGTTTAGACGAGATACGAGCGCGTACACTGTGACCTGATTGGAGCCAGTCAATTTGCTAGTTTATTAAATCCCTGCGGTGGCCTGGCATAATGATTATTCAGTGAATTTGTGTCGCACAGCCAGGCATCCTCTGCCACCAGCAGGGTCAGCGAAGGGCGCAGTCATTTGTTATCAGTATGCACATCCAACAGTCTGGTCATCAGCTGACATCAGAGACAAATGAGGAGTTGTGCACAGTCATTCATTTATTGATGACCTATTACTTTGTCAGAGCGTTGCAGAAATACATGATGCTCAGTGGTGAATGACAACCCAAAGGTTATGTGAATTGTAATATATATATATATATATATACAATATACTCTTCTTGAAATAAAGAATGGCTTAACGATTTGAGGCGATTGTAATTTAAAGTTTTATTTGGGAATTAAAGAGATGAACTACCAGGATAATTATCATTTATTATTTATAAGGAATATAATATACAAAAATAGTGGCATTCTTTACATTACTCACTAATACACAAATGTAATTATTGAATTCAAATAAAGCTGCTACTGATAACAGCTGTCATAAGTCGCCAGTTATTTTTATAATGACAAACTGCAGGTAAGTCAGGTCTGACAATGTTTTGATATGACTCATGACACCTAATTAATTAGTTACTATTAAATTCATGTTACTGTTGATGGCTCGACATTGTGGTGGCTTGAGCTAATGTTAGCTTCAAAGACTGAGAGGATGAGCTAACCACGGAAACCAGGGGTCCAGATTCAGAGTTAGTTTATGTTTCCAACAAGTCTGCACGGGCATTTCCAACAAATGTGTCCACCAGCTGTCTGTCATTTACAATTGACAATTACAGCACCGACATCAGCCAACCAAGATTGTTTATGTAAAAAAAGAGACATGCGGTCTTTTTGACGTAGAAACAAAGGATTAGGAGAATGTCATAAATGTGCAACTTTAGAACTGTATAACCTTAATTCAACAATAACCTTGCTCCAGCAAATCCATCATTGAATATTAGGGACTTTGCAACTATATAACCTTGATGATCAAAAGTGTTTGTTGATTTGTTATCATCATTACCAAACTTTGCATGGAGAATAGCCTTAAATGCAAAGAAAATTGGTCTGAATTATCTTATTAAAAACAATGCAGGCAGAAAATGCGCCCTGCTCCAGTAAAATGTCAACATTTAGTCAAAGCATGTAGGAAACACCAAGTTCCCGACATATGTGACTCCAGTACATCATTTGAAGGGCATCATCCTGAGAAGCATGCATAATGAGGTGAACACTCTCTAAAAGGACAGCGGACGTACTTGGCCACGGCCGACATAATCAGATTTAGCCTGATATCAAACTGAATTGTCAATTTGTTTCTATGGGGTCAGATCCATCTCCATAGTAATGAATGCACACAGAAGGATTTACAAATGTATTTTGTGATTTATATATAAATGACTCGCTCCACAATTTTTTTTTTCTCAATGCACATTCATTAGATATAAATATAAACAAAATCCGGACATTCCTTTTTTTTTTTGTGACTCAAACGACATCAGAGAAATCTCCAGAAACACAAACACAAATGCAGCTGAATGATGAAAACAAATTTAGTTCACACACAAGCAGTTTATAAATGCAGGTTCAAAAGTTTGTGTTTGTGTTTGATCAGAATTATATTTGTTAAATCTTGTGTTTTTACATGTGGATTTTGTTTCAATTTATATATATAATGAGAACAATTTTGAGTGCATTGAAAAACATGTTTGTGGAGAGAGTAATTTTTAGATGATCACAAAATACATTTGTGAATCCTTCTGTGTGTATTCATTAATAAAGTCCATATTCACTCTGACATTGCCTCTTTGATTGAGTATTACTCATTGGTTCAAGAGCACAGCTGACAACCATTGACAATGGCTTGACAACAGTGTTAGTCCCGCCCATGGCGCCGATTGGCTAATTGTCAGTGCCCCCAAGGCGCTCATTGGCTTGTACACTTTTTTTTCCTATCACAGCAAAGACAAAAAGCATTATAACGGAAACTCTTTGTAAAACCATTTGAGCTGCCTTCCGACATCTATTGTCAACTTGTCATGCAGCATCTAAACGCTCAAAACCACTTAAAACAACAAAACTTCATATCAAAAGGTCACTTACAGGTAAATACATGAAATTCGACAAACCCATCCTAAGTATAGCCGACCCCTGTTAGCAGTGGGCTGCTCTAAAGCACCTGGAGAGAAACTTGGGGTTCAGTGTCTCACTCAAGGACATTTTAACATGCAGACAGTAGGAGGCGGGGCCACTGAACTACAGCCACCCTGCTTTAGCGATGTTGTTGTGAAGCACATTCACTCTTGGACGTGCATCTCTTTTCCAACAAGCTATACTGCTGGTCCTATTTCTGGAGTGGTTTTTTCCTCTTCTCTTCCTAAACTAAGAAGGTTTGCCTGGTACACATCTGATGTTTTCCATTACAGCAGCTCAGAGTCCTGAGGGAGAGACCAGAGTGTGGTAAACAACAGTCAGGAGCTCTGCACTCACTCGGCGCACCGAGTTAAGTTGGCCCAAAAGGCCCATGAGCGAGTACAAGGGGATGCAAATCAGAATGAACAACTACTAAAACAATGCTAAAACTTTACATGGCACATAAACAATGTCACATTCCCTTATGCCAGCTGACACTTCGCTCGTTTAACTTCTTTGAAAGTCTCAGCAGATGTTGAGCAGGTACGTAAGGGCGGTGTGCAGAGCAGCACATACTGGAATACACAAGCATCTACAGTAGCAGCGGCAGCAGTTAAGAGTATTTTTAGCAAAGCCGTTGTCATGCAAAGAAAAAGTGTAATGTATGCATTCAATCTGCAATCATGCCTGTATTTTTTCCTGAAATAAACTGTGACACTTAGCAGTGTCTCAGGAAAATGCGAGCTCCTGAATGTCACACATTTGTTGACAATTAATTTTGTATTTGTGACATATTCATATAGAAGGAAATTAAACGTCTTGAAGCCCATTTTCACCCAGCTTGAGTTGTTATTCATGCACAACCTTGTAGATTTTATCTTCGACTTGCAATAAGGGAACACGTTTTACCTAGAGACACTTCAATAAACCTGTAACCATCGGAGGGTGTTTTGAATAACCAGAAAACCCAGCTATAATAGATTTGTCACATGAAAATACAGTAAATTTCCTAATTTGATGTTACTAGTGCAATGCCCATGAGTGTCTGTTCAGAATGAGGGGATTGCTTGACCCCCTTAAATGCTGCTTGCAGTGTTCTCAAGAACCACTCATTGCTCGTTGACATCAGGGAAGTGAAGAACAGTTTGTTTGTACAGTTAGTATATCCAGCATCCAGCAGCAAAAGTCAACTGCTGTCTAGGGCTGCCATCTTTTAGTTGATACGTTGACTAATCGGTCGTTTTGGTCTTAGTCGACTAAGATTTATTTAGTGGATTCGTCATTTTTTAATGCTTCTTTCATGCTAAATTACATATAAAAAAAAAAAAAACTCTTGTAAACACAATATTTAAAGTGGTGGTTTAGTGTGATTCTTTGTTGAGAAAATACATTTTCTGTCCTCAACCTAAGAATTTCTTCCGCCTTAATGCTGAGTGCTATGCAGAGTCCTGAAGCTCTGTTCACGTTTTTATTCAAAGTTTATTAACATTGAACGTGTCACATATCCTAATTGCAACAACTTCAACACTGCACATCCTTGGGTCCTCAGCAATACAACCACCAAGTGTGAAGCCGATCGGATGAAAGGATCTTGAGATATGAGAAGGACAAACGGACACATACAGATAGAGATCGTTAAAGAAATCAAGTTGGTGTCTGTACTACCGTTAAGTAGGTGAAAAATGTACTTTACTTTTTTCGTGGGAAATATTTGAAAGTTATTCATTTTGTTTTGTTCAATGATCACTTCAATGCTGTAACCAGAAACAACTGCACTGCCAAAGGATTCACCCAATATTAAAATTAAGCCTGGAACCATTTTTCTGACTTCCACATTTTACTTTTGAGAGGCTTCTCAAGGGCTTAATCAAAATTTGCAACCACCACCAGGTTTAAAACTTTACAGCTCCATGTCTAATGGAAAGTGTCATGTATGCAAGTGTAAATGAGCTAAACCAGCACTTTCACATACTCAGTTGTCAGTTTAGAAAGCTCCACTGTTTTGAAATATGGAGATGTATGCAGCAACTCAGCAGCAACAGTGAGTATTCTTGGCAAAGATCTTTGTGAGGTTTAAATTTGTTTTGTGGAATTAAGCGTCAAAAAGGCAGCGGGTTGTAGCTTCGTTATCCTCAAGTCAAAGATCTCTGTCCTAAAGGACTACACCTGCTGAAAGACCTTGTATCCATCAGCAACGTTACGGAGGTGTTGTGTTATCACCTTCTGAAATGCACATCCGCTCCTTCCCCCAACGTAAATGCTAATTGCAGCACTGGGAAACACTTTAGCTCCTGGTGGCATAAACAACTCGTGAACATTTTATGAGAAGCTATTTGAGGCATAAGAGCTTTTTCAACCCTTTGGAGCAAAGTAACCCACTACGTTTAAAACATTGATGACTTCCCTTCCACCTCAATGGGTCCATTCCATAGTCCTTCCTCTGAAATGCAAAGCACAAGTGAAGTCATGAAAGAAATGTGCCGTGGCATTTCTTATATTTAGCAAGTTCACACTCTAGTGAACAATAATAACTAATCGTGTAACTGTAGGAGAATATATGAAGTTATGTTATCCCTAGTTCCATACTGTAGCATGATTGGATGGGATAGTGTTTTGCTTGTAATCTGTTTGGCCCTTTTTCTTTTGTCAGTTTTGTTTTGTTTGATAAATTAAATGCGGGTCTAACTGCACCAAACACAGGGCACATATTTGGTATAATTAATGAAAGAGAAGGCCTATTCCTTTTTTAATGAAAGCTGAGCTCTGCAACCTGCTGATCTGCAACCTAGCGAGCCTTACCCTCACGCTCAGTAACTGAAAATGAAGGGAAAGCCTTTGCATTCACATCTTAGGACATTTACTTCTTATACAAGATGACTGAAGAGTGAAATGCAATTTCCTCCTAAACAGTAAAACATGCCACAGTTAAAAAGTGCAAGGGTCAAAGCTACAACATGCTGACAGGAGTAGCAGCACAAAATACTCCTGTGTGCCCTGAATTATCACGTACGATGGAAATACAGCGAGGGGGAAATGTATTACATTTCTAAGAAAGACCGTAACATTTTCAGTTCAGGCAAAGGAGGCAGATACGAGTGTGTTTACAACTGAACATCCATCTTGTAGCTCTCTACAAACGTGACTGACGGCACATGAATAGACTTTGCTGGGTGTTCGAGAAATCTAACAAAGCAACCAAATCAAGTCACATCCAATTTATTCATAAAATGCTGTCTGACAATATTCATCACACACTACTTTGCAGAGTAGGAAAGGACACACTGTACATACAAATTAAAACTACATACTGCATATGGAATGTTCTCCGGCTTATGAATGGTTAAAAAAGATATTAATAGCCACACAATGACTGTCCTCCACTCTGCCCATTAAAAGTGCCCGACCAATCCTTAAGGACATTTTTATATTTTATTGTTTTATAAATTTGAATCGGAACAAATTCACTTTTTACACTGATCCAAGAGGGAAAAGCATTATCCAAAGGTACTAAATTTAGAGCATTTCTATTGCCTCCTGCCAACAGTCATGTTGCATTCTTTGAGGCATAAACATAATTTTCCCCTTATCTTACCCATGTTAAGGTCATGTGATGACAACTGAGACTACTCAACTGAGCAAACGTTGCTTCAATTTGCTGAAAAAGACCATGAGAGATAGCTGTAAGCTCAAAAAAGAAGTAGTAAGCGGACCTTACACTAAGTTTATTTTGTCAAACATAATATTATTTTAACCCAATCAGGTTGTAAAGCAATAAGAAATATATATTATTTTCTTTTAAATTAGCAAAGAGTAATGTAGGAAATGTTCAGGTTATGTCTCATTTTCAGTCGACACAGACCATCACTTTCACAGGTTTCTATGACCTGAGAATGAAGGCAAAGAAATGAAGCTTTTGTCTGGTTAATGTGCTCTCCGAACACAAGTGCATTGTGTTATTGCTGCAAGATAGTATTATCAGTCTTTTCTAGCAAAATTATCAACTGATCGCATGACAGAAATTTTAGGGGACGGAATCTCCCATTTAACTTCTTATCACATGAATAGTTTAAGCATATTTACTTAATAGTTGATCTCTACAGAGCCCCTTTGGAGACATGTGTGAGAAAAAATATATAAATGGTTGAAAAAAACAAAAAACATTGTGTTCTTCCAAAAAGCCTTTGAGTTTAATTGCAAAACGTTTCATTTGGGGTCTCTATGACTATAGAAAATTGATCAATTTAATGTTCATGAGACCATAGATGAGACGCGGGTGTTCCTCTGCCTCACTCCCCTCAGCTAGGATACTACTACGCAGGGAGGAGAGCGGGCGACAGCTCCGGTGGAGACGGAGCTTTAATGCAAAACTCGGGAGGAGCGACTTGTCACTTTGTGACTAAAATGTAAATATCTTGTCCACCTTAAAATTCAGTCCACCTTAAGTGAGCCTGAGCTGAAGTTGTGGATAACTTACGCTTTCAATTCAATCAACAGATGGTGAGCAAGAAAAGGAAATTTGGCTTGGATCTCGAGGAGTTGTAACATTTATTCACCAACTCTAGCTCACACTGTACACTGAACTGCTACAATGTTACTGAAAACTTCATATTCACTGTAGCACACGCTCTCTTTCACTCTCTCTGGAACCGCTTAATTCTGTAACGTTACGTTGTACCGACACAGTGCTGAGCGGAGATGATATGCGGTAGTGGTGGCAGACTGGCAGTTGAATAAAATCCTGTGTATACTGCTTTTGTAGTTGGAAGAAGACTAAACCAAAAAGAAGCCCAAACTGTGCAATGGAATAGATCCCATCAATACAGTATCATAGAAAGCATATGGTGTGTATTTAGGACATCATTGAAAAATAATTCTAAAAACTCTGGTATAGGACTGCAGCTTATTTTAATAATCGAGTAACCAAATAAGAAATGCTTTTGCTTTATTAAGGAGCAAAAGTTAAAATACAAAAGAGAACATAAGACTAAACAACTGATTGATTTCCTTTTTAGAAAGATCAATATTTTCATTGCTTAAATTTCATAAAAAATTGTCAAAACGTTTGTGCAGGAAAAGTGCCATATTACCTTCTGGGTTTTTTCTAAAATCCCAAAAATATTAAATGAAAAATGACTTAAAAAAAAGGGTATAGGTCATATGGTCTACTATTATAATGGTATTATCAGTTAATTTATCAGACTGTGATGTGTTCAAAATTAAAATTGATATCTATGAATTCATATTCAGGCGTCTTGCTCCCTGTGCACGGTAGCGTCACGTCTGTATCTGTCTCTTTCCTCTTTCCTCTGCCGTGATGCTTGACTGAGACTGAACGAGTCATCCAGACTGATCCAATCATACATTGTAAGGGCACAAAACCCGCTACAGAAGGTACCCCCACCATTACAAATAAAATGAGGTCTTTCATCTTATCAGTCTTGAGGCCATAAATGAGTGTGTCTGCCTCGCTCTGTCTCTCTCCTTCAGGCACATGCTGTCCAAAAGCAATACGCAATCATAACTATCCGAACCAATGCCAATACGTGCTTTTGGGATTGCTTGTGACAGCCCTTTTGTCCACCTTCAGTTGCGCTTTCAAAATCAATCGGCCAACCTTTGACTTGCGCCAACACCGAACCCGGTGTGGACCGGTAGAAAGGGGGATTAAAGAATTTGCATTGATGATTTGTATAATCAAGTTACTTGAGGAATTGTTTCAGCCCTACCCTTCTGTACAGTAATCCTGCCAAAGCCTAGTGACGGTGCAGTTTAGCTTCCCGAGGGTCAAGCTTACGCTGAACTAGCATCTTGAACAGAAGCAGCTGCTCGGTTAACGTAGGCTGAGATTTACATATGCGTTCTACGCAATGAAAACATAAAATTATTAACTGTACAAGCGGCACTCCCCTGCTCCGAGTATAAATGCATTTTAGTAGTGGCAGTAAATAGACAGATAAACTAGGAGCAACAGTTTTGTTTGTCCCCAGGACATCCGTCCAGCTGAGCATCTGTTTCCAGCAGCTGGGCCAACGTTAGCTACAGTCAACCACACAACACTCCATCATGTAGATCAGGTCTGCAGACTGTATACTATAGACTGTATAAAACCAGTCAGACTGTTGTTGGGAGATTGGGATAACCTGTTTTACATTTATTCAATAACATTACAGGATATTTACTGATTATTTGATCGGCAATGGCGGCGCATGAATGTTTTTTTTTCGGATTTATTACTGGAGCATTTATGGCATATGACAGAATACATTCAACATCTGAAAACCTAGCCAACCACCTAGTCAGACCGGTCGGGCCAAACGCCACCAGACTGCTGCAGGGAGGAGTGCCACGGTGGGAGCTAAGCTAACCCAGCTGGGACCTGAGGCCACTCCACTACCCAGTCTGTTCAATGTTCGGTCGCAGGAAAATAAGATGGATGAAGTAAGACTCCAGGCGAAGCCAGGTGACTGGCGGACCGCAGAACAGAGTGCAGGACTCCGGTGGGACGAGAGGAGGTGGACTCCGTGTTTTCATCATGGTTCTTGGTGCTCAAACATATAGACCGTTTCATGAATGAAAGAATGTTGAGTTTTTAATGTTGGTCATATTATTTTCCCAGATCATTTTTTTTTTGTTGCTGCCCATTTTCCATTGCTCATAATGCAAATAAAATAGAACAAATGCACAACAGGAATCCGCTTCTGCTTTTGTTTGTTTGTCATGTTTTTCTTGTAAATGGGCTACAACTGCATTTCGTTGTGCTTTCCCCTGTGTTGCATAATGACAATAAATTATCCTTGAATCCCTTGATTCTTAAATATGTCCAACACATCTCCACTGTAGTCTGATCTAATTGATACCCTCTAATGAAGCTGGATGTTTCGCAGCTGTTTGTTGTGAATAATACTTTGGACTGGAGCTTTGCAATTTTTAAATCAAGTCATTTATTAGTGTGTTATTTAGTTATCATTCAAGTAACTTGGTGTTGATTGGATCTGTTCGTTTAACTGCTAATGTAGCCTACTTTGCGTTGAACTGTTTTCCGATGGAAAGAGGTCCAACATATGTCAGGAAATCATTAATTATTAACCGATAGTTGATTGTTTAGGTTGCCGACTGTTGGTGAAATAAATTGCTCAATATTTTCATTCCTAGATTGCAGTAAATAGAAGATACAAAGCATCAAATACACTGAATCGATTTTTCTCATCTTATACAGCTTAACTGATTGTATCTATCAGTTGCAACGTTTATTAGGCTGCCTCTCACTGTTGTGTTTCTGCCTTCTCGGCAGAAAAATGTGATTCTAATTGAATCTGAGTTATTTGTACGTTTACTTTCTTACAAATGTTAAACCAATCCTAATTGAATTTAACTATAAAGCAGTGCCAGTTCAAAACGGGCCTGTTCGGAACTGGAAATGTGTCCCGTAGACATACATACATACACCTTCCATTTTATTTAGATTAGATTAGGGAATAGACAGATTCAAATATTGAAGAACTGATTCAATACTGGATTTGGATTCAATAATATACAACCAAACCCCAACTCTGGTACTGACGCTGTGTCCTATTTTGTTTTAAAGGTATATGCTCAAATATCCCTTCCCTATCCCATTATTAGTGTAAGAGTTAAATTGTGTCATCTTGCATACACATATTTAGTATTAGTATTTAGTTATGTTAAGATGATAATCAGATAAAAGTTCTGAACATTAGTCGGCGCTGTTCGGCGTCTAGAGGTGAGAGGGTAAAGTGAGGAAGAGATGAAGAGGGAAAGGAAAAAAGGAACGTGGACTTGACGGTGCGGCTGGAGTGTTGCTGTTGGAACTTTACTAAAGTTATGAGGAAAACCCAGAACGTGTTGGACTGATTTATTCCCGATCATACACCCACGTCGCTTACCTGCATGTTCCTTTCCCGGTGGTGCCCACTACTTTGCTCATCCAGCTTCAGTATCAGTGCCCCCAGATCATGATTTAAATCTTTTACAGTAGCAGTCAGATTCTGGACAGCTTTTCGGAGTTCTGGGTCGTTTTCACGTATAGAATTTACTGACAGCGTTGGGCCAACATCTCTGACAGCGACATTAGCTGGGGACACTGGCATTACCAGTCTAACTGCTTGGCGAGCCCGCTCAACTTGGGAGGCAACTTCCAAAGCTTCGGTGAAAGTTTTCACTACTCTTTCATGACACTTGACTTGAAGCTCTTGATCCAGACCAGCAATCAAGCGAGACATTTTCATATACTATGAAGCTTTATGCTCAAACTCAGGAAAAGCTTCTTTGACCAGCCTGCAAACATCTGCAGCATAAACTTCCATTGCTTCATTAGGCAATCTATGACGGGCATTAGGGAATGCTTGAAATGCTGCAATTATATTTTTTTGGCCAAAAGCTGTCTGCAAATGTCTCTTTGTTTCAGTATAAGAGCTCTGAGTTTCCCGCAGCAGATTATCCCAAACAATGAACAGTTCTGGTGGTAGTCTAGTCCAGTGATTCTCAACTGGTGGGTTGCGACCCACTTGTGGGTCGCTGGCCCGTTTTCACGGGCCTTTGCCTGGGCAAAAGAAAATTGGAATTTTTTTTTTTTTTTTTTTTTAAATCCTGTGGTTTTATTTTGAAGGGGATTTTTTATGCAGCGGAGTGTCGTCTATTCACACTTTTTTTGCTGGCTCCGACTTGTTTTGCACTTGTCCCTCCACGTTTCAGCCACTCATTGTTTGAGTTTTTCAAGGCGGCAGTGATTGACAGGTGATGACAGGTGGCGTGTGCTAGCTTGGGTTAAACCATCCTGATATGGGGGAGACTCTGGGTTTTTAGGATAATGAAATCGAATAGCCTACTGAATATAAAATTCAGCTTATGAACTTACACTTATATTTTATTGAAAATATATTAAATAAATATTTTTAAAGGACTTTTGAATTGATGCTAAGGGGGGGGGGGTGACCACACTGAGGAGGAAAAGACTAGCTGGCTAACTGTATCTCAAGCTAAACTAAGCCAGCGGGTAGGGTGGCTGTCGTTAGCCTTTAGCTTTAGCTACTCACAAAGTTGAGCAGAATCCCAAGGGACGATATTCCACCAGAGGACACATCCCACCAGTGTAAGCGACGTGAGTGTATGATCGGGAATAAATCAGTCCAACACGTTCTGGGTTTTCCTCATAACTTTAGTAAAGTTCCAACAGCAACACTCCAGCCGCACCGTCAAGTCCACGTTCCTTTTTTCCTTTCCCTCGTCTTCTCTTCCTCACTTTACCCTCTCACCTCTAGACGCCCGAACAGCGCCGACTAGTGTTCAGAACTTTTATCTGATTATCATCTTAACATAACTAAATATTAATACTAAATATGTGTATAGAAGATGACACAATTTTTCACTCTTAGAAATACAATTCCTATTTTCCATTAAATAATTCTGCTGAGCTAGATGTTATTTTTTTATTACTTTTAAGCTCTAGAGGATACAATGTGGCCGAGATATCAGCTAATGGAGTAATAAAAATCGACACTGCATATCAATCACTCTAATGTGTTACTTTCTCTTTTCAGTTTTTACAAAATACTGTTAAGAAAATATAGTATATTCAACACTTAAATGTGCCTCAGCAGATACTATAATGTTTACATGTATTTAATTGTTTTGCAAAGCCTACCTACTGTAGCGTTTTTTTTTTTACTTAAGCCAGAATAGACGTGATGTAAAAATGCAGCCATGTCAAATACACAAAATAACATTACAGAAACGGATAGAAAAAAATTATTCAATTGTAGTAACAAGACAAAAATAATTGTGTTACTTCCACCCTCTCACAGTATGTGTGTGCGCGCTGGTCCCTGGCTGAGTGCATGTGCTAGAGAGTGGATATGAGAGCACCTGGCAGCCACTTGGCAACTTTCCGTCCCATTTCATTCCCTCGCCTAATGACTGAACGTGGGCTCTGGCTCTTCTCATTCTGTCCACATCAGGATGCAGCACCAAGAGCTTTTCCACCAACAACCCCCATTTTTCAGAGATTGCCTACTAATTGTAAGCCCCCCACGCTACTCCCATTACTCCTTCACATTACAGTGAGCTGTCTGGCTAGTAGGCAAACGGCAGAATAACCAGGTAGTTTCTCTTCTCCCATATCTGATATTTTTGGTGGTTTTAAGATGATTGCATGCTTGTGTGTTAATGTATATTCACAGATATCTCTCACAAGAGTAAGGAGATTTAAAGGATGATTATATTTAAGGATTTAGGTTAGCGTGGAGGATTAAAAGAATGTAGCCCTTTGGTTTTCGTCTGAAATCAAAATTACGGCACAATGTAATGCTGGGTCACCTTGTCTTTTTCCACAGATTAAGTTATGTTAATCGTCTTTTTAATGTACAGTAGATTTGCAGCAATAGTATAGATGAAATTAAGACTAGCTTTACAATGACATTTTTTTTCGGGAAGAAACAGACATATGTGCCAGTGGCGGAATGCTAATGAGAAACACACAAAGGAAATCAAAGCAAACGCATATTTTGTTTACACGACGAACAGGTTTAGTTTGAAATTTAATCTCTCCCCTCAAAGTAATTGCAACATTCAGTGCTAAATGCTTTCGTCCAAAGCACTAAAAGCTCGCTCCAGGTTCAAAGTGATGCTGAACTGTATGTGATTTGAGGGTATTAAGGTTAACAAATGAGTTATGAATAATTTTCATAATAGAAAGGCTGCATCTTTCCCTAAAGCAAGCAATTTCTGTTTGAATATTTGACCACACAAATATATGTTTTTCTTGTGTTTTTGTTTTGGCAGGTGGTACTCCCAAAAAAACTGATAATATAAAGACGTAAGATCAAGACTTGTTTTACAACCCAGCAATCAATTAAGAGTGTTTTTTTTTTTTTCAAAGACATTTTATTTTGTGATGAAACTCATTTGATTCTTTATCTCTGCCCCCAGGTTGAACAGCTAAAGGGATACTTCAAGGCTTTTGTTGTATGGTCTTCAGAGGGTTATACCATTTTAAACTCAATAGGGGACAATAGAGAAGAAATTCCAGAGTCCCCAAAAAAATAGGACATGAACTGAATAGTAAAATAGATTAAAGCACACAATGCTCCGATCTGACAACAGCAAAGGAGATTTTTTTTTATTATTTGCAATGATGAAACACAAAGAAGACCATCTATGATTTCAGTACAAGAAAGAACATGAAGAAAACAAAAATTGCAGTTGTGTTTTGTTTTTCCCCACAACTGCAGTGATGAGCTAAACCCCTGCTGAGAACAAAACCATACTACAAGGCAAGAGTCTTCTGTCAGTCAAATTGACTTTTTATAGCTCTCTACATGCAAACAGTGCAACAAAAAAGCAGCGTTGCAAGATAATCTGGAATCTGAGTGTGTTAGAGACACTAGGGCCTTCGCTGTTTCCACTCATATGGTCTATTCATGCTTCCTAAATCTACCACAAAAGACAATTTAGATATTAAAGCTGTCGTCACTGCTGTGAGGCAAGTTATGTCAAGATCCTGGGAAAAGTCGGATAAAGACTTCGGAGAATTCTCTAAGATTTCTTTTTCCTTAGAAGTCCCTTTCATTTTGGACATAATGTACAATAAAATAAAATAAAATGTGAATACTTCGTAATTTCGTGTTTGGACACTGATGCGGTCCTGCCTTTCAGATTCTTTCAAATTAATCTTGGCTGAGAACAGGAACCGTCCTTCCATATAATGTTCCTTCCTATGATTACTGTGTTGACCTTCAGATGGGAAAGAAGCACTGCCATTGCCAAGCCTTCATCATTATCCACTGTAAGTACCATGGGTTCATGCAGATCACTAAGAAGTATTGATGAATCGCAATTAGATTCGTCTCACTCCATTTAATTCTACATATTCGGGATATGGTTTGCCAAAAAATATGGGTATCAACATCCTGGGATTCATTTATACGCTGAAGATGACTGTTGATCGTAATATTGTTTATCTTGCTAAGTGTGCAGCACGTTATGCTTCCTTTGGCAGTACTGATGATCGCCATGACACCCATCACTCTCTTTTTTTATCCTTGTGCGTGTTATTATTTTTAAATAAGCAGTTTAACGTTTTTTTGCAAGTTCATTAAGCATTTAAAGAGCTGAAAATAAATGGCATGCCATAACAGTATTACGTTAAGGCTCTTAAAAAGCCTAGGACAGTTCATCAGTCAATGTTTACTAGACGTAATAACCATCTCCAGGTGACAGACAACTATGAATTGAAACTTTTTGTGTGGTCAGGATTCAAAATTTGTAGACTAAGAATCAGTTGAAAAAAAAGAAAGAAATGATGTAGCCCAGAAGGTTTTTGGTTTATGGAGATAGCAGTGAATCTCCTACATCAAAACTGATAACAGGACTGAAGTCTGAAGCTCATTTGGTTTTCAAAGACATCAAATGTAAGATAAGTCCAGGAAATCAGTCTTCCCTTAATTTTCAGTAAAGCTGTTCCAAACTACTCAAGTGGATGCTCTCTTCCGACACTGAAAAGGATTTTTGACTTTAAACTAGAGAGCAAAGGCAGTCAAACAGCTAACTTACCGTTGAAAATGTGTATCCAGGGATGAGAGCAGCAGAGCTATCCAATTTAATTGGCATTTAAGGAAACACCATTTGAACAATTAGTTCATTAAAGTCTGTGCCTAGGCAGGAAACATTTGATAGACTACTAAACCGTGGTTCAGAGGATGCAGATTCCTGCTGGTTTACACCTAATTAGGAACTGACTTTCACCTGGGACACCAGGGAAGTGCAGTTAACGAGCAGGTACAACAGAGAACTATGCTGGGCTTCATCACACTATTTAAAAGAAATCAAGCAAAATTTAGGATGCACACTGAGCTTGGGGCGAACACATAAAACCCAGTGAAGATTGGGATAGTTAATTCAGATGACAGGCGTATTTTGACTTGTCATAGGAGAAAACGTACAAGTATAACATTATTAATAGTTGTAGCCTTTTTTTCGACCGCAGCACCTTTCCCCGGAGACTATGAACCTTTAGAGGAAATCATTGTGTTTCAAATGCAAGGTCCAGGGTCTAAATTAGGTCCCGGGGACATTTTTCATGGACATTTTATCCCCATAAAAGGCCCTGGTTGGGGGGGATATTACTTCTTGAAAGTACAGGAACTTTTTGGGTGGTGTTTGCAGGGATGACCATCGCTTATTGGTCAAAAACACACGAGTATTCTTGTGTCGATTTCGAACCATTTTAGGACCAAGGGGGAGCATATATTTTTCTGTGATGAAATTAAAAGTAAGGGGTGATGGAAAAAAATCTTAGCAGACGAATAACAGATGATTAACTGTGGAGCCAGATGCACTTAGTTTCATTTTTCTCCTCTGCATTTTATTAATTACATCCAACGTGCATCAATAAACACTATGCAGCAGGAAATGCTGCCGCAGTGAGAAAATAAACACTACGCTGCTGGATGACCTCAGTGCATGCATCAGTTTTCAGCGGGATATCAGGAACTGTACTGTCCGTGAAATATTATGCCTAAATCCAGGAATATCAGACAGCGGCATTCGACCATGACTCTTTTCTCTATATTGATCTGACAGAACAGAGGACTCTGGCAAGAAGAGAGAGAGGAGGCATGTGATCTATGGTGAATAATGTTAATGTTAATTTACTAATTGAAGAAGCTGACGGGATTGCATTTCACAGTAACGTTACCTTGTACGGTTTAATGTGACAAATAAATTGATTGATCGAAGCCTCAATTTCTGAAGTGCTCTAATTTTTTTTTGATGAGTGTATTTCTAACATTAGTATTAGTTAATTTATGTCACCGGGCACCAAGCCAACATAGTTATCATTCGATGGCTAGCAGCACAGAGAAGCATATTGTCCAGCTTGTTAGCCTTGTTAGCCTTAGCTAGCTTGGTAGCTTCAAGCTAGATGTGCTACATTTGGATTATGCTGTGCCGACACTACCAAAATGGCGACGGACGGAGCCGCCCACTTTGAGCTTCACTTTGGCTCTTCAGGAACCTATGGGTGACGTCACAGAGCCGACGCCAATGTTTTATACAGTAAATGCTGTAAGGACTGAAGGAACCTTTTAGCTCCTTGACTAAAATTACCAACAACTTCTTGCTGGAAACGTGGCTTTTGTTCAAGGTGTGCTTGAACCGTTGACGCAGCATGCACCACATCAGCAAAAATAAATTGAACGGAGACATTATCAATGTTAGTAGTGACAGCTGCGTTAGTCAAACCATCCACAGGATGGAAGAAATATAGCCCTGAGTTGTATCTGGTATATCAACGAGTCAGTTCACCCAAGTGCAGACTTGAAATGGAAACCTTTATTGTCACACTTAGAGAGTCTGAGAGAACTACCCACTGGATGAAAGCATTTGAGTACAGTTGCGGATTTGCTTTATTGATTACCTCACGGGATGGCTGATGCATTCTGAACCATTTAACATGTTCTAGAAACATGTGGACTGGTGCCTTGGAGGTGTGTCGCTGTTAAAATGTGTACTTGTGAAATGCTGCATTGTGAACACTTCAGCTAACAAGGTGTGTTCAGGGAGGGTAATCTTGTTTAAAAAAAGGAGGGTAATGTAATGCCTTATGTAATCTGTATTGTACCATTCCTTCAATAAAAATATATATCCCCAAAAAAGAGAATTGGAGAAGGTTGAGTTAACATCCAAATCTATTGTGATGTTAATCTTCTGGTGGGTGTGTTTTTGACATCGCTTGCAGGTCGTATTGCGATCAGATCATTTAGGAGCTATAACCAAGGATTTAAACCGTCATCTGCAAAAAATATGAGCAATAATTTAAAACTGAGCGTGAAGACCTGCAGTGCAAACACAGTTTAATGCTCTTTGAAGTGCAGTGTGACCATGAAACGTATAGCCGGCTTTCTGCCAGCAGGAGGTCCTGGAGTTGTACTGTACCATATTTAGGCCAGACACAACTGTCCTCTTATGGCTTAGTGGGTCAAGGAGCATAAGTGGCCTGTAAAGTTAGCCAGAGAACTCCTGTGGGAATTCAAAAGGAAAATCCTATAGGCTTTTTTTTTTTTTTTTTTACTCGGCAACTCATCTAAGCCTGTCAATGGTGCTCGCAGATGGTGCAGTGCAGTCCCACAGACTCTCTTTAAAAAAAAAAAAAAAAAAAACGACTTCTCTCCCCGCCCAGAAAAAGAGTGCTCACTCTGTGAAACCACAGTTACTTGATCAAGACTTACCGTATGAAAGCCATTGCAAATTAAATTGTAGCAAAACAGTGAAAGGCTAGATGTAACAACGGGGAGTCTTCAAATAAGTCTGTGTGAGAAAAAGTGCAGTGCAACGCAGCATTCACCGCTCTGTGATGAGTTATTAAAAGTGTAACCCGGGCCCAGGGGGTGGTGTGTAATTTTAGAATTAATATACAATTTAGAGCTCGGTGTTTGCAGCCTCTGAATTATTCAAATGTGGCTCGGCTACGGGCTTGGGTCTGGTGGGGGTGAGGCAGCTGTTATGCATACAAATTGATATATTATGTCAGTAAATGAAAGAATGGGAGACGGCATAGATTAGGAAAACATAAACATTGGTGCTAGGCAACAAAACAAGATGTTTGCTCTTGTGCAGAGTTCACACCCGAAAGGCTGTACCATACTATTAATAGGGATAGTTGACGGAGTTTGATCGTTATTTAAGACTGATATTGCAGTCTATCTGAACATCTTTCTTCAGTTGGTCATATTTACATACGTGAAGAAGTCTGCACCGCTTACCCAGTGGACCTTCTGCGTGTAAACGCATGTTGTCCAGTTATGAAAGATTTGATTAAAATGCTGGATTCCTCCAGTACTAAAATAAACTTCTGGCTCGCCAAGAGTAATAGGTGTATTCAATATATCAACAAAATCATATAGAGAGGCACCAATACCAGTATTGGGACTTGAGTCCAATACTGTGCTCATGTACTTGTACTTGTTAAACTACTCTGAGACAACCGCACCCAATATCTTTTTTACATCAACGTGACTACAGGATCATTGGTTTCTACCGTACTCTGTCAGGTTTCTGCCAGTTTATTGAAAGCCCGGCATAACGTTAGCGAGTGTCTGCTAGAGAGATAAATAGCGTGTGTGTGTGTGTGTGTGTGTGTGTGTGACGACGAGTATGAAATTAACAGTAATGTTGTAGCTGTGGACGTAGCAGTGCAGTGTGTGTACAGTGTATTTATTGGTGAATAAATGCTACTCCTCCAAACCCAACCACAGTTCCTATGCGTTGCTTGCTACCAAACCTCCAAAGTCAAACAACAACAAAAAGGTGAAACCCCTGACAAAACGTATTAAAACGCTGTTGAAGTCAAGTTTATGTAAATAATGGCAACAAAGCATTGAAGTGATATTCATGAAACATAACTGTAGTTTTACTCAACATTTATAAATGACAATTTAGTTTTTTTCTCATCGCCAAGTAAAGTAAATCACATCCTTATCAAGTACAACAATGCAGCAATGGTGATGGAGCGTCTAGTGTCACATTAGTTGAGTTCCTTCACACAAATATGTGTTTTAATGTATGTGTATAAACCATACACTGTCTATGGTAATAGCATGATGACGTTATGCTATGTTGCTGATGGAGCAGCTACAATAGGCTCGTTTGAGATGAACTGCGGCAGCATCAGGGGGCGTCGGACAGTTTTCAGCTGCCTTTAAAGAATACAGAGGAAGTCAAAGAAACAGTTACATCCTGTTCGAACCGATCTGTAGGCTACTTGTAGTTTACAGACCTCGTTCGGATTTATTCATATGTGTTTGTGAATATTTACTTATGTGGAAATGTGCGTGTACTGTTCAGGAAATAGAACAACCCTATATACAAGGAACCTAGAATATAATAATATTTTCTTGATTTCAGAACAAGCTTCTTTAACCTGATATAGGCAGAACATGAACAAATCTGTCATGTGTTGAACTAACAGGGGTTTGCTACACTGAATATGGGCTGTAAACACCAGCAGAGGTTCTTGTTTGCACACCATACCAGCACAAGTCATCCTTCATAGCAGTGTTGCCACCGCTGACAATATTTACATGTAATGAGGAAGGCAAGATTATCTCCATCAGGTATTTATGGCTAAATCAGTCTATTTATTCCGTAAAATTGCATTCTACCAGCGGCGCAAGGTCTTGCTACAGCCTGCATAACAAGCCCGGTTAGTGTGGCACACGCTCGTTCTGGGACTCCAATTACAGAGCATCCTGGAAAACGGCTGGCATTTGTCTGTCTTTGTCTCCTCCGTGCTGACATTCAGTTAGAGTTTATAGGGCGCTGCATTCCCCCGATCTATAATTATTTTTTTGTTTTCTCATCCACACTAAATGTGAGAACATAATATCCATCCATCCATTTTCTAAGCTGCTCATCTTCTTCAGGGTCGCAGCGCACATTAGGTGAAATATTGGGGCAGGGAACTCCCTGGCCAGGTTGCCGGTCCATCACAGGCCAAGGAATATTACAGTCTCAGACAATTGCACACATTCAATTATGTGTGTTTGAGTACAGAACAAGACGGAGAGGAAATACACCACCAAAATAAAACAGATCTGGTCAAACTGGTTTTGATTTTAAGGGAGCAAAGTATGTTAAAATCTCCTAAAATAGGATCTTAAAAGACATACGACTTGTAGCGTTGCTTTAGATTACAGACAGAACCATAACGGATGTACGCAGTTTGAAAGCGAGTTTTAAAACACAGATTACACCCCTACCTTTTCTCCACCCATTCCAAATGTGAATGGTGACACAGCTTGTAAAAATCGATGTTTTAACGCTAAATTGAGCCCAGTTGCGTAATAATGAGAAGACTCCAATGTACGGGGTGATGCTTGAATTATTTATGATTTCCTCTACAGTTCGCTTGCCTTCTCGTTACCGGGGCTGGAAATGAGTTTGCTGAAATCTGGCCAAAGTGAGATCTCCCCTCTCGGCTTACGTAGCGCATTAAAGTGAATCACAGCAGACAGCTGGGGCCGCCCTTTATGGTAATGCACCCTCTACAATTACTGCTTCGACCTTCCCTGGTGAAGAAAAATAGGGAGACGTCCATTTAGCGGCCTTTTCAAACACTTAGTGGCAGACGAGTTGGGCAGCAAGATCACCTTTTGCCTGACATTGACTCTTGTTTAGAGGAGACAGAGAAGACATTAGAAAGGTGACAGGGTGACAGATGAGATGCATCTGTCAAACATCAAGAGGACCATGGCGCATTAATGCATCCACACCTGCCCTGTGCCACACCGGTAGATGAAGCTGGTTGGGGATAATGGTGCCAACTCCAGCTGCAGCTAATGGTCCTGTCCATTAAAGATGAATCTAGCTATCAATTATGTTTTAAAGTAAACAATCGCTTAGAAAATGACAACAACATCACAACTTTCCAGTTTCCAAGGTGACATTTTTAAATAACTTTGTGTCAAAACAAGAGCCCAAAACTCAAAGATACTCAACTTTACAATGATTTAAAATGAAGATAAGCCAAAGCTCCACATATTTGGGAGCTTGGAATAAGAGACTTTTTTATTTTATTTTGAGAAGTAGTGTGAAGGGATACATTCACTGTAGATGTAAATTAGAGCTAAAACAATAATTAATTCAGTGTTTCCGCCAGTGTATTGCAAGCCCCTAAATTGACTCCCCGCCGGGCCTACGCAACAGGGAATTATGTGTATTTAAGATGTTTTCACTAGAATGTGTTATAAAAGTAGCAAACTCCTTCAAGGAATAACTAGAATAGTGCGTAGGTTGTGTGCTTGACTTTTGCGAGAGTCAAAAGGGAGCGAAAGAGCTTGTGTGTGTGACTAATATAATATATCATAATAATATATAATATATATGTAGAGCTGTACGTGTACGTTTAGACTGTGGTGAATAAATGCTGTCCTATAATGCTCTTACCCTGTAACTGTTTAAGTAGCGAATTGATGAAGGGTCCTGACATAATTTAAGTCAAGTGATTGTTTTCTGATTCATTCTTAGCTATTAAAATGTTAATGTATCATGCATGAATCTTAACCCATAGCTCGTACTGAGGAAAATATTAGTGTACACAGTAAAACAAAAACTACCTACTACTACTGTGGATGACTAGTTACTGAGATACTAATATACATTTACAAAGAAGATCCAAAGCACAAAACCTTCACTCAAATATATATTTTAGACTTAACACACAAAAGTATATTGCACAAAACCTCTATCATCATCAACTGGCTTTTAAGTGATCTCGTCTTTTTATTGAGCTTATTTGCTTTTTCTCTCTTATTGCGCTTTCTTCTATTTGTATTAATGTTATCAATTTGTTTTGTTGTACTGCTTCATCAGTGTTTAAATTTAAAATCTATACATATATATTTTTTGTCTTGCTTTGGTTTGGCCCACTGTTTTTGGCTTTCTGTTGTTATATTGTGTTGTATCTTGCTTTAGCTTAGCTTTGTGATGTCAAAGCACTTCCTCAGCTTTTAAAGATGCTATATAAGTAAAGTCATTATTATTAACAGAAGCGTGTATCTGGCAACTACACTGCTGCTAAACTGATACAACAAATGATGTGGCAAGAGAAGGAAAACAGATATATTCTCAACAGCTTCATGTATAAAACATCGTTTAGGTCCCCTTCCTTTTTTTCGACTTGTTTCACGCCCCATTGGACCACTGCCCATACTGAAGTTCAAGAGATATGAGATGATATCGATGATGAGGTGTTAGGTGGCTTGAACCACAACAATGTTTTCCAACATCTTTTGAAGCTTTGTCATGACCCAAGCATGTTACAGCACAACACATTTGTGTATGTCTAAACTATCATTTTTCCTCGTGAGACACTTGCATTGTGCTTTCTCCATCAAGCGTTTAAAAGTAAAGTGAAAACCAGGAGAGACCACCATGGCAAATGTTTACAGCACAGCGTGGTTGGTGGTTGCTGAGCTCTTCACATTTCGCAGAAAAAAAAAATGATAGAGTGTTGTGCTACCTAATGGGTTTCCTAAAGTGGAGTTTCTTTTTGGTTAAAGGTGATCTCTGTATCTGGTGGTTTCTGCTGCTTTCGATTCAAAAATCCTCCCCACGGGTAGTCCAAAAGATACCAGAGCAGATGTGCTTGAGCCATGTCGTGGCCTCCATCACAAAACAACCCTACGCCGGACGTGCACGATGTACAACGCCGGTTGTGCAATTTGCATATCATAGGAAAGTTAGGAAGAGGAGGAAATGAGAGATGGAAACTCACCCTTTATCCTCAAGCTCTCAGGGATCCCATCCTGCAGGAATAAAAAGGAGAAGAGATCACAGTTAAGATAAACCAGAAGATCACTGCATCAACAACATGGTTCCATTTATCTCAGGGAGTGAAATTGTTGGTGTTTGTACCATATAAATTGTATTTTACTACTTAGAACAGCCAACTCTTTGCAAATGGCACTGTGTTGAACGGAGATCAAATGTTAGTGCAGGCATGACATTAGAGTCCAAGGATTTCTCTCTAAGTGCAATAACTTGTCTGACTCAATGCAGAGTCGTCCGTTTGAATGGACACTAATGATGCACTCATAAGATATATATGAACATGGCATTACCGTAAGTGGTAATTTGCCTCATTTAAATGCACAATAATGATCCTTTCAACTGGTTTCCCAGAGTCACTTCTTTTTCTTTTTTTGTGCATTAATATATATTTCTTTGCATTAACACCTTTTCTTTTTAAGGGAATTAAAACGTTAACAAGAGAGCTATGAATACAGAATAGAAGGGCAAGATGGTTCATGATGATTGTCTAATATTCAGTGAAAGGCAGCATTTTTCACATTTGGAATATTCTAGGATATTTTCAGTTTATTTCATTATTTTTAACCTATAACCTTTACTCTTGCAAATTATAATTATTTTCTTTTACATTATTCCCCACTCGTATTTATCATAGAAATCCATTGTTATACTTTTTTCAAACATGACAGTTGCCTTCCGATTCTGTTATCTAACGCATCCCTTTCACTTTCTTTTTCTCTTTTTCTCTTTTTCTACGCCTGAATGTCCATAAATGTCTTCTAAGGGCTTCTTGCACCACTTGAACAAATTTGCAGTTTCATTTTTTTCTCACTCACAGCGAACCGAAACTGAACTGTGTTTGACAAAAAAAAAAGAAATAATGGAAATCACAGAGTAGAAACACATAAAGAAGAGCAAATAACCATGACCACTTGACTAGGTGCAATATAAAATCAGCTGCATTTGGAGCATGCATATTGATGACAGTTGTAGAAAACGGCGTTATCAGGACTATTATTCTGAGTAGCTGCTCTCCACAAAACCATGAATACGGAAGAAAGAAAGAGGCATTAATATTTGATTTATCTACAGTGAAATCTGCATAGCTCATCTTTCTCGTTCTTGTACAGAACATTCAAACTCAAGCACGGTGGTGTTATAGAGAAGATGCATTATGCAACGGGTCTATGGTCAATAATGAACAGTGGTCCGTGACTGCCGACTGAAAATAGCAGATTACCCGAACCCTGGGTTTGCAAAGAACATATGTATTTTCTTATGTAAACATGCTTGATTTGATTCTCAGTCAATTACTTGAGCATGTAATGAATTTAAAGTATTTAACACATATATGGATAATAATATATTCTTCTTCTTATTATATAAGTATTCAAGCGATCTCACTAAAATAAATGTATCTTGACTGCAAGAGTAATTCAACCCACCTTACTTTTTTGGGTTATGACCTTGTGTATCGCTGTCTGTGCCAATCACTCAGTACACTTGCATTAATAAGTGCTGTTGCGAATGAGCCCCTTTCAAAAGGACAAAACACCCACAAGCAATAAAACACTTCTAACAAGTCAGACGTTAAATGACGAAAACCAACTGCATTTCTGCAGCTGAAAATTGACAACAAAATACTACCATGTCAATTCTAATAATACTTAGTCCCAGTAAATTGTCAGAAACAAGTTGCACTCATGAAGAAACAACATCGTAGGACACTTTCTTTATCAGAATGTCAATATTGACATATTGGGTAGAAATGCAGGGTTGCAGCTGTGGCAAAACGATTAATCGCTTCCGAACAGACGTCGCGATGTAATAGAACCAAGCGGTAACCTCCGGTGCTGAGAAATGAAGCGGATGCGGTTGTGCCAAAAAACTGCAGATCATCAAATGGCCACTTGAGTCTGGCTCCAAAAGCGAGTCGAAATTCAAAGGCTAAATAAATATATGTTATTCTTGTCAATTCATGAATCAATTCATCACGTAGGCAAAGCTTATATGACCGAGCAGTTTATATGTTGATTGTATACAATGTTGTGGTTGTCATACTATAGAATGATTTATTACTCGTGTATGATGAATGATACAGAAAATAAGGAACTTTTCTTTTTAATTGGATACTGAATCACTATCTCAATATTGGTCTAAAAAACGCAATTTGATTAATTTCCCATATCATTCAGCTCTAGTTGTGCCAATTCTCTAATTTATTTATCTCTCAATTACCTTTTCAATGGATTGATTGATTGATTGTCTTCAAAATGGACACTTTGCACAATTTAGAAAGGAGAAAAAAAATCAGCAAAGCCACACATTTGAGAAGATTGACAGTTAATGTTTTCTCATTTTTGAGTGATAAATTACTTCAACCGTTAATAGATTGTTTGATAAACTGTGTCATCAACTCAACAATGAATAAACTTTCCATTTCAGCACTAAAATGAGTAAAAACATTAATAGGGGTTGTATATGTTTGGAATAAACCCCTTCATATTCAGAGCCAAACCAGACACAACTATTTATCATTGAATGATTTTAATATCCAGAAACATCCCCTCAGGGGAAAAGACACCACTTCCCCAGATTTACTATTAGCTTATCTATCTGTTTTGATTGAAAAATAAGTTAAGATGATATTATGAAACTAAAAAGACAACCGAGTCAAGCATCCTGATCTGATAACAATCATCTTTCGAGATGTTTTACAAAATATTCTTAACTAGAAATCACACAAAGCACCTGTGGCTCCCTGACATTCTTCGTATCCCTCTTCCCTCCGGAGGAGGTGACATTCAGAATGGCACTACAGGTAGGGAAGATGTCAAATGGGGACTATTTGCATATGGCAGACAGTGTTCACACTTCATTTGTTTGAAGAGAGTGATTTCCCCAGGGCCACTGGCGGGCCTGTCTCTGCTGCCCCGAGACTCTGGGGACGATGAAGCACCCAGCTGAACAACCTGAGGTTCATCTGCCCCTGTCACAGCTCGCTGGCTGACCGCCCACATCTCTCTCTCTCTCTTTCTCTCTCGCTTGCTTTATCTCTCACCCCCCCCTCCCTCCACCCACCCACCAACCCACCCTCCCTCCGCCTACACCCCCGTCCTCTTTTTCCTCTCCTTCTCCTGCTTCAGATCTCACATCCCTCACTCCTCCACACCATCCACTTCCAAGTACACTTCAACTTGAAACATATAACTGCAAATTGCAACATACCTGTATGACAAGAGAGGGGAATTTACAGTAAGACGGCCGATCAGCAAGGCTGCATCTATCTGTAAGTACATACGGCTAGATGGTGCTGGGTGAAAAATTACACAGCTCCCTCATTCATTTCAATGTGACAGGTGGAGAACAAGGGGGGCTGATGCAGAGGGCTATGGACGAAAAAAACAAAACATAGGCCACATGACAAAAACGTTGAACTTGGTTCAACCTGTGCTTCGGCCGATGCGAGCTCCTCTGACAACAAACTGCATTGTAACACCAAAGACATGGACAAGCAGGTTCCAAGTAGGTTACTTTGTAATGTGAATACAGTTATTCTACGGTTTACTTCACAATAAACAACAATAAAAAGAAGTATAAAGACAGCAAAAGCACAGACGGGGCAGTGGGGAGGAGAGTTATATGGGTCCAACAATTTGTCATGTCACTTCCATGGATTTTTTTTAAGCCAAACGACGACCTTTTCCTCAACCTAACTAAGTAGTTTTGTTTCCTCAACCTAACTAAGTAGTTTTGTTGCCTAAACCTAACGATGTAGTTTCCTGTGAAGACGGAAGTGTATTTTGAAAATACTGTATGCATGTACCGAGCGGAAAATGACACGTGTTGCTGGCTTTTGTAGGAAAAAAAGATGAGTCACTTTTTGCGAGATATCATACGAACCGTTGTATGAGGATACGTTGAAATATCAATCTGCAGACAACCTCCCATTTTACTTTTAATGCTGTTTTTTATTCAGCATGTGTACCCAATTGCAGTTGTGCACTGTCCACCTTCTTTACTATTTGTCAACACACCCGTACCAACGCAGACCCTTTCATTGACTGAAAAAAGTCTAAAATAAGTATCAAATAGTAACCCGACAATGAAGAGCAAAGATGAGCAGCAGAACAGACTTTAGCAGTTTAACACCAGCATGGACATCTTGTTATTGTTACAGCAGATTGGCTCCAGTCAGCGTCTGCTTCATCAGCCCCTGTGGAGACTTTACAGAGGCTGGTTACCTCAGCCTCCGGCTGGCTGCCATTTGAAAGTAGACAGCTCATCAAGATGACTGACAAGGTTTGGGGCTAACACTGACCAGCTGAGGAGGAGGAAGGAAATAATGCTGACAGTCACATTTGAGCTACTGTACATTAAGCTCTTGTGAATTGTGCAATGTATTCTTGTTATTTCTCCCATTCCCTGTCTCTTTATCTAAATCTCATTTGCGCGGCCCCCTCTCTCTCTCTCTCTTGCTCTCACTCACTCTCTCTCTCTCTCTCTCACTCATCCCCTGTTAATCTAGATTTGCCATGTGGCCAAGCCAGTGCTGGATGGATGGGGCTTTTCACACAGTTGCCCTTGCCTCCATTTTGTTTGTCCTAACATAACAGCTTGATGTCAGAGCGACAAACTCACAGAAATTGCTTTTGTCCCTCGTGCGGAGCAAGTCTAGCCACTGCTATTACACATCCAGTCCCTCCATCACTCTCTCCTGAAACTCGTCGTGAGAGAGCTTGACTGTATGAAATAAAATCTCAACGTAATAGAAGCTACAGAGCAGTAACTTTGAGTGGTATTCCCATAACGATGAATTATAATTAGGATTGGATTCTGGTGGCCGGGATCTGTGTCCTTTTCCCGACCCCATGTGGAGGATTTCACAGTGAATATCTGAAACAATACCATGGGAATTACGGGGTAGACCATGTGACCAGCTGTTTATGGCCGAGTGCCTCCTGGTGATTGAAGTCTTTGTGAGGAAAGCTTATAAAGGTCGTGTCCGATCCCGTTACCCTTGTCAAACACTGTCCTTCAAAGAGAAGGAAAAGGCATAGCATTAATACGGCCACTGGCATATCACAGCTTGTGGCGGTGAAGCTCAAAGGACGTTCGGCACATTTTGTGCAGATGTGAAAATGCACTCATGCAATTATGTCACTTAGAAAAAATTATCTTTGTAATAACACGTTCCATTAATGGTAAACTTGAGAGGAATTTAATCAAAAAGTTTATGCAAACTAGATTTTAAAGAAGCTTATAACTGCTGTAATTTTAAAACTAGAGACTTTGAGTAAAAAGAACATTTTAATTCTTAGCTGTGAGCCATGTTCTGAAACTTGGCGTTTCTTTTCTACGATCTGTAGATATCAAATTTTTAAACAACTGTCATCTTACGTTGCTCATTTAACTGTATTGACAAGTGGATGACTCAAGCTTCTCAGCAATCTAGCCGACAGGCAGCGGAGAAGATTCTCTTCAGCAACAAAAAGGCCGATGACATATTTTTGGCAATGTGGCCATTTTTCACCAAAGGGCTGTAAATTTCCACAGCCCTCTTTTGACAGGCGGATTGATGAGCGGAGTTTACCTCTGTCCTCTCACAGGATGAATTGTAATGTTATGCAGATGCTGTAATGACGTTCCTCTGCGATGTAATCACATCGGTAGGCATATTAATTTCATTGGAGTGGAAAAGCACATACATAATTTTTGTAGCTTCGTGTCAAATTCCCGCTACATGTGGACGTACATTATTTTAATTATTAGAAGTCACTCTGCTTCCAAACCAGGCCAATAAAAGAGGACAAAAGTCAAAACTAGTTAGTTTGAACAAGAGATAATAAACTGTTTGATACAAAAGGAGGTAATGCACTATTCGCACAACTTTCAAAATCAAACCTTCAAATGTTTTTTAAACAACTGTACCTCTAAAATGAACATTATTCTCGAAGATGTTTTTACCTATACAACAATGCAAGAAATTATGTTTTTAAGGCAATCTCTGAAACTGTAGAGTCGCTATAGTTTGAAATAAAATTCTGGTAGCAGGACAATCAGATACACTTGATGGTATCGAAAAGCTCAATCTATACCCAAAATCCTATACCAAAAGCTGAGAACACAAGCTAGAGAAAGAAACATTTTATCCACCAGACTCAAAAGCATTCACTTCACAAGATGAAACCATGAGACACTGTAATCTACAAAGCTTATTTTTTTCTGGATTCTGCTTAACCCAGGATATTTCAGATATTGAGCTGTAGTAAAAAGTATTAACACGACAATGATGAAATGTCACACTGTACTTAGAGATGAGGTAAAAAACGTGATCTGGCCCTTTAAGACTGTCCAGGCAGTTCGGCTCTCTCTTCCCTTTTGGTATAAAGCATCCCACTCTGGCAGAAGTGCTATCTCTGCAGTTTACTGAGATCATATTACAGGATTTTTTGGGGTATTGAAGTTTAAATCTCTTCACTTCCTTTACACACACTATTTCCAGAGTAGCTGTGACTGGAAAGAAGCAGAACTCTCGCGCAGCTGATCTCTGTGGTCGACGTGTCGGAAAAGCATCTCTCTAAATAACCCTTGTTTAAAAGGTCAAAATGTGTTTGACCATTGTGTCGATTCAACAGCTTTGCATCGCTCCCGGCTCCACGCTCGAGTCTGATACAGTCCAATGACGCACCTACCATCTGTTTCCTCCGTATCCCTCTCGATCTCGCTCTGTTTCTAACCACCTCTCAACCCACCCACCTTTCAGTACCACTGTCTTTGCCTTTCATTTCCAATCAGACATGACTAAAGCTGGCTGGAACACATTCAAAATGGAATATTTACTCTGAAGATGACAGATTGTCTTAAAATAAAAGCAGTTATTGTCACTGCTAAATTTTGTATCTTGGATTTCATAGAGAGGAGATGTGTTTACTTAGGAACAAAATTGTAAAGGAGGCTTATGGGAAATGTGAACTGAAGGACCACAATCCAACTAATGCCTCTTGACAAAACACTTTGATTTCCCCTGAAGTCCCTGTCTGCCAAAACAGTCAATTTCTATCCCAGTCTGACTATAACTGATCCATATCTTTTACTTTGGTGTTTTGGGGCACAGTGAGAGAAAAAAAACACTCTATGCTGCTAGTTTAGAGGGGGAAAAGTAACCTGTTCCTTGAGATGCAGGGTAAGCGATTAATGAAAGCAGTAGATCTGCCCTGTATCGCTGAGTCAATAAGCATTCAATTGTATCTTTTACCTTCAACGCTGAGCTAAAATGAAACGCAAACCTCCTCACTTCACTCAAACCTCGTCTTCATCTTTGCTCAGCTGTGCCTCGCATAAATCCGATGTTGTCTTTGAAAAGACAGTCCCCTGGCACAGAGGGAGGGATAATGATTCATCAAGTATTTTCCAGTGGGCAGAAAAAAAAACAACAACCACAGGAGAGTCATCCGACGGAAGAAGAAAGCTCCACTGTAATTAGTTTCATACTTGGCAAAAGCACATAGGCCTCTTGTTATGGACGGCAAATGAAAAAGGGAAGCGATCAATACCTTGTGTCGGAATCTCACGACTGGTCGATAGAGCGGCGACCGGAGTCCCTCCTTGTTGGGTCTCCCGTCTGCGCCGAGCACAGCGAGGCCCAACAGTAAAATTGCCGCCGACCACCATCTGGGTGTCTTCATTGGTCTTTTCCTGTCAAAAGAAAACAAAAACAAAAAAGGTGAGTGCTCTTCTCCGAACCTCTGGCGGTACAATACCGCTTGGCCAAGACACTACAAGTATGCAGTAATTAGTGTAGACAATGGGAAACGCAAAACTGTCTCCGGTATAAACTAAAGCTATCAATACGTGCCTCACACTCGGCGAGGAGATTAGATCTCCTTTTGAATCAATTAAGGGGAAATAGACGTCATGAGAAAATCAAGATAAAGAAGACAAAGAACCAATATATTAAGGCAATTAAAGTGAGGGCTTTGGATTAATTAGTCTGAGTGTCTAAGTCAAGCAACTGTGATGAAGCGTTGAGATTACATCTTAAACAGTTTCCTCACACCCTCACGGAACTGCAGCCCAAATATATTTATTTAACAGGAGAGAATATTCACTTTTCCCCTCCAATATAACTGCATTTTTAATAATTCATTGCGCCGTATAAAACGAGTTTGACCTTTGCACAACATGAATTAAAGAAAACAGTGTTTGTGGGAAGAAGAAAAAAAACAAATGTCTGAAAAGAAAATGTCTGTGTCCCAGAAACAGCGATGTCCAAGGAAGTAAAAATGCAGCAAATACAGAAAAGCTAATGCTCTCATATAGCCTCACACAAACACTCGCACGTACACAAATAGAAAAACACATGCACACAAGCTTTATGTTAAAATCAGCAAGGTGTTTGCTCCTTCTTATGTTTCATCCCTCGTCGTCGCTCTGCATGTACGCCTTCAGTTCTTTGTGCGTCACGTCGCAAAAATCCTCTTCGTTAGAAGCGCTTTATAAATAAATTTGACTCGACTTGACTTGTTGATTTTCACACCCAAACACCGAGCTGTACTTTCTGAGCTGCGTCAAGCCACCAGCGCCTGCTCATCATCCTCCAGCGGAGGAGATGACTGACAGCAGGATGGTGACCCCGCTTCCTTGTTCTTCTGGAGTGACACTGAGTCAGACAACAATGGCACTGTTGTGGCAGCTCTGTGGGCCCACGTGATATTCACTGGAGGTCAGGAGGTCGTGCCGGCAGAGCAGCTTGACGCTGTGATGTGCCGGACGAAGAGGGAACGCTGAAACTTTATTTTCGTGACTTTGTGACTTTTATTGCCTTCCTGAGCTACCTGCAGATCCCCTACACATTTTCTGCCTTGAAACTCCAGCCTTTTATTTTTGTTTTTCTTGAACAGATATGGAAAAACTGTGCACAGTATGTGATTCATGCTGATGAAAATATAAACGCTCAGTTAGAAGAATAACCATCAACAGCTTGGGTGTGCATAGAATTGTCTGCCAAATTCAACACCCTTATTCCAGACGTTTTACTTAATTAGAGACATTGACATGTAAAAAAATCGATACTTCATCAAAGACAACGGTTACAAGTTCGCCCACCTTCTGTACCCATCCATCCACCTCGCTCCGTTTCATTTAAAGAAACATTAAAGTCATATTTTCACAACTAAAACAAATAAAGCAACTAATTAGAGCAAATATTTTAAGGAAATATCTTCAAAGAAATGTATGGACAAGTTCTATGCAACAGCCAGAATAAGGATGCTGCTTTAAGCCCTGGTCTTCAGCCTATTTTTCTTTCAGAACAAAGCCATTAGCCTTTGTAAATTAAATGTCTCATCTACCATTCCCTCACTCCTGTCTCTGTGTAGTGGGGGCATTGACAGTGCCTTGATAATCCAGTGGGCAGGGAGTTTAAATTCCAAAGTATGAGTCGAGAAAATTCAAAAGATCTCTGAACCTGGCAAAGTAATTGTTAAAACGCTGTTAATCATCAACAGCCTTACCAACCCCCTGCAGACATATAATGGTCGTTTTGTGCTACGGGGCAGTAAGAATCTTACTTATTGCCTCTTTAATGTTCACCATATTCATTCTCTATGCATTTCTAAACTCTCCAGATCCAGGTAGGAGCCCTGCCTGCAGCTGCTGCTGCTCCACTTCTCTGCTTAACAGTCTTTCAGCCACACGAGGTGGATTACCATATCTGCTAGTACAATCAATCAAGTTCTTTGCAGCATCCCAGTGTTAAATGGGTTATTAATGGACTAACTTTTGCAGGATGCTGTGTCAGAGCCATATGAACGGTTTTAAGAAGTTTAACTGTCATACAGTACAGCTCCTTACAGACATCTAACTCATTATGATCTGTCACAACTTCAACATATACAAATAACTTTCCAGTCGACTACTGACTCATTAGTAACCTTACTAGGAGCTCGGAGTTCAGTTCCTAAACGGCAAACTATGCCTTCCTGTATTAAAAGAGAGCAAAAGTCCCCAAGAGAGCAAAAACTTTCTTCACGTAGATTGAACAATGCAAAATTATATTATTCCCGTTGCACAGCAGAGTTCTTTTTCAGGCATTTCTTTCTTTTCATCTTGTGCACCATTACTGTTAATATAGCTTGGTGCCACAATGACAAATTACACAGATGGAAGAGGCAACAGTGAATCAAATATGACAATAACATTTATTCAACATCTCTCGAAAATGTTCTAAAAAAAACGGCAGTATAACTTTGAAGGTGGAGGTGGGATTTTTTTTATTATAGGTGCCATTGCTACCGTTGTAGCGGGCCAACATCCGTGTGAACTTAACCAACTTACAGCAAGTCGTGGACTCACTGAGGGGAGGTTTGAGGTAATGACGAAAACTAGCAGCAAATGTAACAACCTAATTATTCAACCACACACTTGCCACAGTGTAGGAAAGCACATTGCTTTGTTTGACTCATTTTCTGTAACTAGTGTAGCTTTAAAGCATTGTGGAATTAATAAGCTAGCTTGCAGATGTCTAGCTAGCTAACTTGCTAACGCCACCGTGCTTTAACGCTACACTGGTTACAGAAAACGAGCCGGACAGCAGCGCTGGGTCTAACGGTCCCTCTAACTTATTCCCCGCTGCTCTGGAAAATGTGAAGCTATGCAGCTAACAGACTATACAGTACAAGTCATTGTATGTGAGAGTAAGAGGGTGCATGTTTGAGTAAATAGTCCACGTCTTATTTATCTGCCTTGAAAGCATAGGAGACAGAAACAGTCTGGAAGTTTTCTCTGGACCTCCCCAGGGAGTGTCATCATAAGTTTGGCTCGTGGTTTTAAATTCCCTGGTGCACGTCTACGCTTTGGCATTGACTTTCAAATGAAGACTACCCATTTCCCACTATGTACACAATGCATCATGTCTTGACAAGCTCACAGTCGGTCTCCTCCAACCCCCCACCCCATCTGTCTCGTTCAGCGGATTTTCGCCTTTCTATGCACTGGGCGAGCGTAACAACAGAAATGTCCATAAAGCCCAATCGTACAGATACTACGTATACGTATCACCTGACGGCAACATGCTGGGAATTAACTGGGTTTTAACACATGCACACAATGTAATTTACTATCAGCTGTCATGCATGTTTGGAGTCTGGAAAATAGGAATACATAATTAAAACATGCTATACATTTTCCTGACACTATGCAATTTATCTTTCCCCTAAAGAGCTTTAGTTCACAAATACTCATCCCCCATGTGACTATTACTAGTCAGCTTAGACTAATTCTGACTTATTGCTGATATTTCTCCAATTTACAACTTTCTAATTACAGTCAGCTTGTCTCAAATATAATTGAACAAATTCTCAAATCTGAACATGGCTAATAGTCTACTGGGAACACAGTGTTTCTTCTGTTTTTTAGACAGCACTGTATGAGCCTCAGTAGAGTTCACAATTTCAAAACAAGACTGAGAACATATTGTGAATAATCACAAGTTAAGATATTTCAACCCCTTGCAAAAGGGCAGCAACCCCTGTGGTTGAGTATTTTAGCAACAACAGCAAACTCTTCCCTCAAGCATGTGCTTTGCACTGCTAGCCACCATGTAGTCTGCAAAGTTGTCACAACAACAAAATATTTTGCTTATTTGTCAATAAACTGAAAGAAAGAGGGCTGATTCAGAAGTGTAATTCTAAAATCCTAAGATCCGATATCATGAAATACTGTAGTTGTCAGCAATAAATACAGATTCTGATGTCTGGTGGGTTGACCTTCGTGCACACAGGAAAATTCCTCCTAATTCTCCTAAAATGAAGCAATATCTACTTATCCTAGTTCAAATGGTTTTAACTAGCTTAACCAAAGAATAATTCAGTTCCACAAGTCACAACTAGTTCCTTGTTGTATTTTTAATAATTATCAGAGTGCTGAAGAAATTAAATTTACCAGTTCACTTACAGGAAAAAAAAACAAAGATTAGAGGAATGAAAAAATACATTAAGTTGCAATCGTATGAACCCTGGTGGGGCGGCCTTTCTCAGCGGTGTACAGACATTAGCCTTCATGATTCATGGTTGTTGAAGTTAAAATACTCTTTATGAAGCTGAATACATGCAACGCACTTGATTTCCCCATGAATTGTTTAATCAGAGTAGAGCACTGTGGTTCTACCGCACAGCTCGCAAGTGTGAGTGCACTAAACATCTGTGAATGAAGGGCAAGGAAGTGCTGAAAAAGACACGCATGCTCTGTCAACCGACCATGGCCAAACACATACAGCGCTAAAATACTCTCAATGTGAAGGTTGCGACCTCTTCAAGGTCACGTTGTTTGACCACATCGAATAGACAGTGAACCCGACCTCATTTCAACACGAAATACAACAATTATGCCAAGTATGAGACTTGATCAGTCTGACAGTAAACACTACTGGAACTAATCAATACGTTAAAAGTACTTCCAATGACATATTTTGGAAGCTTTGCACTTACGGACTTTGGTGAATCTTTTGCGAGTCTGGGTGTCACACCTTTCAAGTGCTCGATATCCTATTTATGAGATACAGAAGGTCACACTTCTGCCACATTAGCTTATCTTATTCCTGTTTCTTATGCTGCCACAAAACAAACCGATGACAGACCGAATAGAGAGAGACAGCGGAAAATGCAATGAGCTTCCCTTGCAGATGATTTAAAAATCAAAGCCTGTTCTGCAAGATGGACACATTTCTGAAACCATTGTTATTCTAAATTGTGTCTTTAAATGCTTTCTTTTGCAAACAGTTTTCAAGACCTGTCAACTGTTAAAATGACATATGAGGCTTCATTCATCATTTTCCTGTGGCAGCAACTTTCTTTTTTGCAGTTTGGCAGTATATCCTATTTTCTTTCTATAGTATCAAATGCAAAGCGTCAAAGAAGGACACAAATCTCTGCTTTTTTTTTTCATTCATTCACTGTTATTTATCCACTTTGCTGAGCATGCATGAGGTCTTTCTGCAATCACCCAGCTTCAAAGTCTGCCGGTCCTGCAGATTTACACCAGGGAGCAGTCCAGTACATTCAGACATATTGTGTAGCTGAGCTGCATATCAAAGCTTAAGTGCCTTGGCTCAACAGTTCCACCTTAGTATGATGATCGACAATGTCTTGTTAAACTGCCATGACCAATTGAAATTTTTTTAATGATTCTACAAGAACATAAAATTAGGAAAAGAGAAAGCCAAGGCACTACATTTAGCTTAACCTTAATAACGCATGCTTATTTTCAGACATAAGCCCTTGAATCTGGATTGCAAAAGACAATTTCCATCTTCAATCCATGCAGGTTTCCTCTATTTTCTATGAGCGAGTAGAAGATTTAAAGGTGCTAAATAAGAAATTTGAATAATTTCTATTGCCTCTCGACGGCTTTCAGCAAGGCTTTGTTTGACGCAGCGTTAAAAGCTGTCATGGCGCCGTGCAAACCATTGGAAATAATGTTTCACAGTGCAGTGTAGCAGTTGTCACGTTGTGTGTGACAAGCTCTAATAGTGCAACAACGACAAAAGTTCTGACAGAGTTAACCGTGTTTTATCTGAGGGGAACACGATGTTGGGTGCTACGCTTCTGTGTCAGCAGTAACCGCAGTATGAGCGCAGGGCAGAGCAGCGGCCATTAGACAGTCAGTGGGGCACATGCACGAACATGCACTAAAAGCGCACGTGACCAGGAGAGCGACGTCATTCTCTGCTCAGGTACGCATTACTAGTCTATATATTTACATTGCAAATAGTTGTTTGATGCTTCATTAATGCTCCGAATATTGAATTTAGCCCTTTTAAGATAATATATACATTTTAAAAACATAGCAAAAAACACAGGCCATTTTCTAGATTAGTTATTAATGTTAGTATAACCTATTTTTTTCATAAGTGTGGCAAAATGGTTTGCTGGTGAGTGCACTTAAATCTGCTTGTGTTTTTTCTCTGGTAAACGTATAACCAGTAGTTGAAGAAGTGCTTCGATCATTTACAGTAAAATAGCAATACCACAGTGTAGATATACTCTGATTCAAGTAAAAGTCCTGCATTTAAGTAAAGCATTAGCATCAAAATGTACCAAAAGTAAAGTGACTCTACATACTCTATACAGAATGGTTTGTTGATCATATTAGTATTATTAATATGTCTAGTAACTACATTTATGAAATGAATGTAGCTACAACACTAATAGCAGCTTGATATAATATTCTGATTATATAGTAGCCTTTAGACCAAAGTAATACACCAAACTCAACAGACTTCTAAAGGAGACTGTGTTTAGACTGAAAAAAATGTAACATTTCTCCAACTTCAACCACTTTTTGGAAAGAAGGGAAACATTTATCTGCTTTAATATTCAAAATCCATGTGTTATTAAGTTGGATAACGGTGTGTTTATCTATAACATAAGGAAGATTTGTCAGTAAAACATGAAGGTTAAATTAAGCAAAGACCTCACTGATTTGCGCTGTCAGAATATTCTGTTTTTCTTGCAATATTCTCAGACTTTCATTCCATTCTATGAAATTTCAGGTCAGGTTTTATTCATTATTCCTCACTATTAGAGCCAAGGCACCTTTAGTTTAAACTGCCTGCAACATTTTTTCGTTGTTGCTTGTTTTGTTTCAGCTCTTGTGAGCATGAAAAACAATTAACAGTGAACATGGACTAAATTTAGAGCAGGGAATTGTCTCTTTCAGGAAATTGGATTTTTATAATTTATTTCTTTCTTTCTGCATTGCTGTCAGGCCCGTAATGTATTTTGGACCCTGAATCATTCTACAAATGTTGAGCAACACGTGAACATAACACATTTGACCACAAGATGATGTATATTTTCAAGAGATTTAGTTTGTGTGTTTGTTTTGAAAAGGTATTTTTATTGTTGATTGAGTGGAATTCATCATGATGCAGATTGATATTTGGTTTCCAGACATTCTGACTGTATGCTGATGAGTAGATTTATCTAACCTTATTAATGTTTAAAAGCGCCAAAAATACTGCCTTCTCCAGGCCCATTAAATGAAGCCCACCTGTCCAGCTGGGAAATTACATTGCTGTAGTGGCAAACGGGCCTTTTTCCAACTAGCAAGGATGCACTGGTGCTCCCAGTTTGCTCTGTAAACCAATGATTTCCTAGAGACGCTTGTTTGAAATTATTCAAATTGTCAGCGAGGTCACTGGAGGGGAACTTGAAGTCAGCAGATAAACGGCTCTGCTCTCCTCTCTCTCACCATATGCTTCGGCTGACACATTCCTGACCTCCTGTGGGCAGATCTCTTCAAGCACGCTCAGCGGTATTTTCTATGTACAGATCAATTCAGTCGGAGCACTACAGTTTGTCTCAGAGATATCTGGAGAACTCTGGAGCGTCTGCTATGTGTGTTTGCTGCCCAAGCGCCCTGCTGCAGCATGTCTTATTTGGCAGAATTATCATGGCACTTCTCATACTCGTACATCCCCGGCAGCACTGTACACTGATAAAGGACTCCTTCAAGTTCAAAGCACGTCCAAAACCACAGGCGACAGACTTCCCCCTAGGGTAGCGCTTCCGTTTGGTCCTTGTTCCTCCCTTACAAATGCAAAAAAATGCTGTGCCAATCTCTCAGAAAGAGCAGTTCCATCCAACAAAGGAACAAAGGGACGACTTTGAATGTAATACATGAGTAAATTAGTATCTTCAATAGTACTCATGATATGGCCCTGCATGGTGTCTGTAGGAATCGTTTTTCATGACGTACTAATTTGGCTGCTTTGCCATAAGTTTGGTGCATCAAGGAAGCATCAGCCGCCTCTGTAGTCCAGACGTTCACGATATGCATGAAAATGAAACACTCGAGGTTTGAAAAGGATTTGCTGAGAGTGTTTTGCATAAGGCGAAAACAAAAACGTCTTTCACCACAGTGTTCTGGTGGTTCTGGAGGACAAAAAAAAAAGAAAAAACTCACAACTCGGAACAGACTATACTAGATTTTCTTTCTGCAAGATTTGAAGCCAGTGAGTCAGTTAATAAATGGCAAAGTGGCTTCATAAAAAGGGGCAGCACTTGCCCAGAGGTTAGAAACGCTGGCTGGTGAATGTTAGGTTGTAATCTTATATGAAGCCCATATAACCTCAAAGAAACGGGTGTTTCAAGTAAAGGGGCAAAAATCTTTTCCTACAGAAAATACTGCTGAGTTTCCCCCCTGGGCAAAGCACTCAACCCTAAATAACTATTATGAAACTACAAACTGATCAACAGCACAAGAAAGGCCGTTAATCTGATGTATGATCTATACGTTATAGAGAAGGTATAGATATGTTTGTACTTTAATGTTAATATTTTTCATTTAATCTCATATTTTCAAACACAGGCCTCATAACTTTACACTATAAACTGTGCAGGTAAAGTATGTAGGCAGCATACCGTACATTCAAATTGAACTTTATATCAGCTGTTAAGCTTTTTAAAGGATCTGTTTGTTTGTTTGTTTTCTAAACAATGAAGCCAGCATTAAACCTTGATCCTGAAACTCTTTAATTCTCCTCCACCGCACAAATCTAAGTTTTTAATTACTCCACAAAAGCCTGTGCTGGTAATTCATTAATGGTGATGTGCAGAATAAATGTGAGATTGTTTATAGTTAATTTCCGGAGCAACTGCCAACTTGTTTGGTTTGCTTCACTGATTTTTGCCCAATGCGTATTGGAACGGTCTCTAAAAAAGATGAATGATTTTCAAAACTCTATGAATCACTTCACAGTCACATCTTAACAATAATTTATTTTCCTTTTTGTTATCTTTTCGGATACCAAGACAAGATGACACTATACTTCCATTTTTTGCTGTCATTTTTTTTCCTATTTATTCATGACATGAGAGAAGCAGTCATCATTTTAAAATGCTCTTTTTTTAATCTATTTATAAGTCATTATTATTCAATTGTATTATTTATTTACATTGTCTTAATCTTTTCATAAGAACTGGTCCATGTATAGAAATTCTAACCAAAAAATAAAAACTTCTGACTCAAAGTCCATTTAGTAGCTTTTTTTCAGAGCTTTCAGCTGTTTCTTCCTCAGCAGACGGATTTGTTGAAATGTGAAAACAACAACAAATTTACATCGTAGTACTTTTCAGACTGCTCATCCATGTTGGCTCGGAAGTACAACTTATTTTTTCTTGGATTAAGTCCTAAATGGATCGATTGAACAATGTGTAATATAGTTAAAACATCAGCTAACAAATGGACAAACTATTGTTTCCAAGATCAAGAGTAAACACAAAAATGCATCGCTTTTTACAGTGATACCGGAAAGGACATGACGTATAATTATATTTTTGCTGTTCTCCAGTTTTAGTCCTCGTGTTTCATCACCGTGCAGTAAAGTATAAGAACAGCGCTGATCTGCCTCCTTTGTTTTTTGGCAACAACATGGGAGCTACATAATCATTGTTGTGGGATTTTGGCACCGCTCTGCACCATTACATTTGTCACGACTTTTATCAATAAAAATTTGAAGTTCGGCTTGTGTCTATTGATGTGACATGGTGACTATCGCTGCACATGATCACTGCCCAGCCCCTCTGTTTTTTTCCAAGCTGTTGCGGCAGCTGGAAACATAAAATGCATTAATTCCTGTGTGCCAAAGGATTTTTTCCTAGAAAAACCCTCTACTATAAACCAGGTGCTTAGAAACACAAATAAAGCTGAAATCTGTCACAAATAGGATATTCTCTGAATCACAATTATGTGGTATCAATTGGCAATCCAGAGAAAACATTTTTTTTTTTTTTCATTTTCAGCAGGAACCTTTCCTTGAACAATATAAACATTCATGGAAAGTATTTTGTTGGCAGCAACATTTGGTTGCTGGATCGTAGCGCTTGTCCCTGAAAATGTCCCTGGTCCCAAGGTGTTACTATCTGAGGCTGCAGGACCTAACCGGTGGAGTTTGTAGTCACGTTACAGAAGCCTAGAGGCTGCTAGAACTTGTGCACAGAACTCATTCAGACTGCAAACAAACAAGGTTTGTCTGGATAGGGAATTTATTTTGTTGTTATTCATGTGTAAATAGCATTTTTAAAGTTGACTTCCCAAACTTTAATTATGAAAATAACCTCAAACAAAATAAGTAGAAAGAGCAGAGTTTTTTGTTTTGCCTTGGCTCCCTCTTGAGCTCAAACTCCCTTTCAACCTACGTGCACCTAATTTGCCTCCTCGACATTCTTGAGATTCTGAGGAAACACAAACACAATTGCACCACAATGACTTTTGAGTCCCTGAGTTGGTTTCCTGATTTTAATTTGCGGATGCGCCTTAGCTCTTAACTTAACCGAACCACAAGGACAATTCTATTTTCGGTGATTTCAAATTCTCACGATTCATCTCCTCAGCACTTCTTTTTCTACAGAAGAATGTGGCAACGTGAACAATCTTGAAATGCACCCAGAATTCAAAGCCTCGTCCTCACAAAACCATCATTGTGTAATCACGGGCCATTCATCTGAAATGACATGGTGACAGATGTTTTGGTGAGAGCATGTGCCGCGTCTTTTTGCTACCAGGGCGCTTCCTCTGCAGACGCCCAGCTGTGCTGGCAGCTGTATCTGCTGACAGCTAGCATGGATTCTGCTTTGTGTGCAGCCTTTAAATTTCCCCTGATCTCCATATTTGGAGGACACATTTACGTTTAACATATTTAGCTCATACCTCGACACAGACTGACTGATATGTGACCTTTAGCTTATGCTCCAGTCTGTTTTAATTATTTAGGACTCTCTGCTGCTACATAGAGGAAAGATATTGATTTATTGTCGCTTAAGTAGGCGTCAATGACACCTGAGAAGGTATAATCTGGTCCCTTTGATTTGCTTTTCTTTTAACTTCAGAAAGAAAGAAATCATTATTTTCACGACAGATTAACTAACGCAAGCTCACCTTGAAGCCGTCTCTTTAACAGCGGCTTTCTGTTCAAATGGATAAAATGCCAAAGGAAGTATAAGACTTAATTAACGTTATCCTGGTTTGTGCTATTGACAGCAGAAATAATGAGCAATAGTGACTACGGCATGAGGAAATAGTTGAAAGGGGCCCTTTTTGAAAACCTTCGGCTTTGCCTCCTTTCTTTCTTTTCATCTGAGGAGCAATTTTCAGAAAAGGGGGATTTCTTTCTGAAGCTTAAATTGAGTCCAAATAGTGGAGCCAAATCTGAACAGGCCTTGGAGAAGCCAAGGCCTAAACCTGGCGCAGCCTTTAACATCTCTCAAATATTCTGGATCAATTCCAAATAAGAGTCACTCGAGCTGCCTAATGTCCTTCCATAATCCCCATGATGTATTAAATATGACCAGTTATGCTAATGGCCCAATTCATTAACCTAATTATTGATTTAGCTTAATGAATTAGTAGTCATTTGTGTATATTTTTTCCTCAATATGATTATGAGTATATTACAAGTTGGTGTTAATAACACCTCTGTGTGTTTGTGAAGCAGACTAGTTAAATGAATATGAGTTTTTCTACATTGATAACAAACTTGTACATTGAGGTGCTCCACCATCAAACCACATCACTCAATGATCCGCGGTATAAATATGAAGTATAATAGGCAGTATGAAGATGTCATGCTGGTAGCACATAAAACCACTCTGATGGTGAGGAAGGGTAAACACTCTCCAGGATCAAGGAGTGAGTCTTTGAAAAGGCTCCATATTTTCATTTGACTGTCTGATTTAGTCAATGACATTTAAACTGATGTGAGATCCAGTTCATGACGTGTTTTTCTTTTTTAAGAACGTGTTTGATGTAAATAATTCATCACTTTGACCAAAATATTAAGGGTGAGCAAGAGTTCAAAGTTACAATTCATGGTAATTCGCTTGAAAGCAAAGACTCTTTTTTTTTGTGTTGACAACCAACACTTCCAAGTTACAGTAATAAGTTCAAGTGTTTGAAGGGAAGCCGTTACGCGTTCGGTTTGATCCGAGGAACTTCCAAAATAAGAAAGCATAAATCTGTGCGTGACTGACTCGCTACCTCATTACCTGCTGTTGAGGTGCACTTAACTCGCAAACTGCTCCAGTGGGGCTGCTCAGTGGCTAGCTGATAAAACCTGTGGTTATCCAGGGCAGCTCTCAGGTGTGACTGTGTGTTACGAAGCATGGTGTTACTTTCATGCTCGATGAACCTCGTCTGCATGAGTGAAAGTTTACAATAGACACCAGAGACTTAATAGACAAATTATCACATTGTTTGCCTTGCTGCTTTCATTTTCAGACAGCATGACTTGTGAATGGGGCATCTGGGTGCCACCACAATGGCAATTTTAAAAACACACAATTGGCAGTGAAATCTCCAGAAAGGCTTCTCAATGGACCTTTTGCTGAGAACGTTTTGTGCTGCTTCCAATTTAAAAGTCAACATGGGTGAGAAGTCCTGAAAGCAATCAGGGAAAAAAATAATAATAAGTAATTTTTTTCAGGTTTTTCAGAAAACACAAAATAAAAGTCACACTCTTGACATAGGCCATTATACTACAGGGGTAGAATTGCATGATCTGTTTGAGGATGTTAGCGATTTTACCAGAGGTGGCCAGCATCTTGAGGAGATGATTTAGGCAACAAAATCATTTTTGTCAAAAAATTACTTAGGCCATTATTTTAGGAAGGTGACGATATGGAAATATGAACATCTACAATTCTCCATCTATTGCTAAAGATCCTGTGATATGACCAAAAGCTCCAGAATAACTACTAAATAGACCTTTAGGTGGAATTGTTTTGTGCGGCTTCCAGTGTCAACGATGAACTTTGAACCTCAACTTTAAAAGACAACATGGACAAGAAGTCCATAAAGTCATCATGGGGAAAAGAATCAAAACATGAACATCTACAATTTCGTGACAACTTGCAAACTCCATGAGTTTGCTGGTGGGAAGCGAGTGAGGGATCACACCTGTGTAGCCGCACCATCAGCTAGAAGATAACTTTCAAGTTCAAAACAGTGGTTCTTCTCTTTCCAAGTGCATTATTACTTAAGCATAACTGTCAGCGCTCAAAATATCTTGTTTTTCCAACTATGCATATGGTGAGTTTGCTAAAACGTGGAAAAACACCGGCACGGTCCTTTAACTATGTCGGAAAACCATCAGAAAGGAATTTCAGAGAAACTCGTCTTATCATTCAAAACCCCTTGTATCAATCACACCTCAGTCCCTATGGTACATTTACAAGCCTGACTCCACTGCCACAAATAATTAATTCAGACTTCTTATGATTTGTGAGGCCTCACTTTCGCTGGACTTCAAAGAAGCGACTTGTCGTCTACAACTCAGCTTCTGAACCCTTTAGGAGAGCGCCGCTCCGATATCCACGGCTCATTAGACAGGACGCACAGCTCCAAATGCCAAGCGGATAACAGCGGTACATCCCAGTGCCACCAGATAGCAGATAAAGATGGAGATAGGCCCTTGTGTAAATTTGTTGGCTTCATGTTGTGATGACATAATTCATTATCCCCCATCCTTTTTATGAGGCTGTTATCTGTTTCGTTCAGATATCTATCCTAACGCATAAAATGTGATTACACTGAGCTTTGAACTTGGCGTGTTGTCTCCCCACTAAATCCTCTTGTGCACCACACATTACATTTTACCACTGAAGGAGGAACGTCCCAAATGCGTCCAGGGACTGTGTTTATTGTGTGGTCTGGGTCATTAGATAACACCTATATAGGGCTGTGTCTCCTCTATATTTCTGCCTACTTGACTGTCAATCATCTCTTTTTACACCAGAAACTCTCTTTTATACGTTTAGAATATTCAGTTAACGTGAGGATGGAAATGGTGGATGAGAAACTGTTATTTTTCTGCCCCGGTAGCAACTGCAGAAGCCGAGAGCTAAATCACTTTCAAAGTTAATCTGCTATAAATCCTGGCAGGCAGTCCAAATCTAGGCAGAGAAACTTCTGAAATCAAACGGGGAATTTCAATGATCCTCGACGCTCAGAAAGTTAGTGCTTCACCAGAATTCAACGGCAGTCTCAGGAACAAAAAAAGGCAGGTATTTCCCTCTTTGAGTCCTGCATAACTGGGGTACTGTAGATGGGATATGAAAGGACTTCTGTCGGAATCACAGTGGTGGCGACAGTGTCGGACCGCTGCACACGATGAGAGGAGGTGAGGGGATTTACAGCAGCGAAAACATTAAGAAAGTCGTGAGGGTAACGGGAGTTCAGCTGGTCAATCACTGGAACGCTAATGAGCCTCTGATGTGTTTCTAACTCAGCAGCTTGCTTTGTTCTCAGCAGGACTATAGATGTTTTGTGTTACGGACTGTGAGATTTCAGTGAGCACTAAGACCGGATGAGCGATCCTGCAGGGACTCAAGCGTTATTTTCTGAAATCACAAACAGAATGTGCCATTGTCTGTTTCACCTTTTTCTTTCTGTCACAACATAAACGAGAGAAAATGTGTTGTTTTGTAAGAATTTGTCAAGAATGTGAAGAATGAACCTTGAATCTCCAAAGCCATAGCCTTTGGTATGTTGACTGCATGTCGCTGTCCAAACTAAGGCAGGGAAATCTGCCTCAGGCCAGCTGTTTCCCCCTTTTTTCCACTCTTTGTGCAAACGACTGCTAGTGGTGGCATCATATTTACTGCAGCGACATGAGAGTTGTACCAATCAACACATAAAACTATTCCTTTAAAGTGCTTGACAGCTGAGGAGGATCATATCATACAATTGAAAGCCTAAGAACAGCTGCAAAATGGACATTTTTTGTCAATAACATTGTTACTTTCCCTCTGCTTCAGTTTCTGTTATTACAATTTTGAATCAAAATGTCTTTAAAAAGTAGTCAGCAACACATTGTGGCAGTGCATGTTTTGAAAGTAGATTGAATCTAATTAAAGTGAATAAAAGTAACTTTTCCTAACACTAGAATCTACTTAAACTTAGAAGCCATAAACATAGTCCCACAATTTCCCTTCTAAAGCCCCGGCCCTTTTAAAAGAGGCTCTCGATTCTAACAGACTATATAATTCATCTTTGATCCAGCCAGGCAGTCCTTAAGAAATGCCAGATAGCCCACTGTGACCAGCCCCGGCTGCCAGTTTGTACTGTATGAAAATTTAAACTAATTCATCCTCAGAGAGTGTGCACATTATTCAACATAGCTTTGAAAAGTGATTCTAATATATCTTTTGTCATGCACAGGATTTCCGTCGTGCTTGGCACGACATCTGAAAATTATCAACAGCCTACTGTGTGCCATCAGCTCCGATTGTAGCCCTGGGATTCATCCAAAAAGCCAAAATTATTAACAATTAAGATGAGCGAGCACCACAGCAACCACAAGATATTTAACACTCAGTTTTACACATCCGGAGTTTTTGAACAGGGACTCCTATAAGTTCTGTATGACACAGATTTAACAGTGAGGACTTGGACGTTATATGGCCCACATTACAGTCATTTACGACCGCAGGAGTCTGGACATACGAAGCAGCAGCAGGAAAGACCTTGACTTTTCTTTTATAGCCGTTTAATTTATAGATCATTTCAAATGTCTTGAGGTTGTCGCCACAACTCTGCGGGAAAAGGCCTGGCAGAGGCACATTGGCTCTCCCATTGTGAACAATCATTACATCATCGGACTGATCTGATACTGTACTGTGCTAGGAACACTGAACAGCGACCTGAGACGCCATTAAAATGCAACGCATGGCCGGACCACCAACACTCGACTCCCCAAGTGTCGTACCGCTTCCAACGAACAGCAAACAACAGCATTGTTATCTCGGAGACCAGCACCAGCACCAACCCCACCTGCTGAGACGTGTTTCACAAGGCCTTAAGCCACACTTGCTATTAGAACGCTTGCAGCACACTGATAGGGTTAGTGCAGAAACCTAGAGCCTGTTGACCCTCACCCCTTAAGGTTTCTGCAACTACTATTATGGTCTGACCGTCTGCCACAGAGCACCGAGACAGGGTGCTCCCGGCCTCGGCTTTAAAAGTAGCCCGGAAAGCCCTGTTTTACTGTGCTGCCCGAAATGGGTTATGACAATAACAATTTAACAATCCACTTGGAGTTCAATCAAGACATGGAGTGGAGTGGAGGTCATGCTTCAGAGGTCTAGAGCTGTTTGAAAAGTCAGGAGACGCAGCCTCATGCTGTTGCCTTAGATCGATCTTCCAAGCAAAATGGAAAAAGGAAAAAAAAGAAAGAAATATGATCCAGTGGAAATGTTTGACTTCACTGCACAGGGTAGACTTTTTCATACATCATTACAGAAAGTTAAGCACGTGCCGATAATCTAAATTACATTGTTAAGCATCCTCATCTGTAACTGCTACATGAGATCAAACAAGGTTCCCCCGTTTGTTTTATTTGTTTGCTCGCTTTCAGCCACGGTTGACTCACACATAAAAAGAGAAGAATTAAGGGAAAACAGATTTCCACTTCATCAAATGAACCCCCTGCTTACCAGGAGACATTACGAGTGTCAGGAGGTAGTGTCTCCTAAACATGGCAGCGGGGTAACATGTCTCAATGTGTGTGGGCCCACTGCACAATAAAGATTCCACATATTGGAGAGGGGAACAACAAAGACAGACACAGAGACGCAGACGGGAGTTGGCGGCGGTTGCAGCTTAGCTCTGAGTGGGAAGAGGGGAGATGGGAAAGGGGAGAGCAATGTTAGAAGTGTTATTGTTGAGGTTGGTTGAGGTTTGAGCTATTGAGAGATGAAACGTGTTTACTGTTGGTGTATCAAAACCTATTGTGAACACATTTGAAATTTAGATTCCCATAGCAAGCACAAGAGTTAAATGTGTTTTTGTATGTGTGACCTTAAGAAATGTGACCCCTGAATTGCAAAGAGTGAACGTCTGATGATTACAGGGAGAAAACAGTCACCAGCCATGAATAAATATCGCAACAAAAAGCACCGACGTGCCCATTACAAAAGGTGTGATGGTGAAAATGTTTAGAAAATATACTCAATCAATACAGGTGAGCTCTTTCAACGAAGACATAATTCAAACTGTGAATCTTTTTGAAGCATTGAAAGGAATAGTTTGATATTTTGGTTAATACGCTTATTCTCTTTCTTGCAGAGAGTCAGATTAAAGGATTGATACGACTCCGTTTCCATACTTTGCTGCATGTACGGTAAAAGTGAACATGTATTTTTTATTTTACTTTTTGTCTTCGCGCTTTGACAGTTTTTTGGTGAAAAGCTGTGTGCACTTGTCCTCACCTTGAGCTTGACAGGCAAATAGTGACGACCCAGAAGTGCCGGGAGTCGCTTGTTATGTTTCATAACTTCCTCTGAAAGCACAAAGTCTCATTCTGTGTGCGTATGGATTGCACAAGTGAGATACAACATATTAACTAGTGAGCTTTAGAGGAGCTGGGAGGCGTATTTTTGGACTTTGAATTGAGCCAGATTATCTGTCTCAAGCTAGACTAATCGCCATCCAGCTCTGGGCACAAACATGAGAGTAGTATTGATCTTCTCAACTGACTCTCAGAAAGAAAAAATAATAATAATAAGTGTATTTTCCAGAAGGATACCATGGATACCTATCCATGCAGATAGCTTTTGGTTTTATTTGGCCAACTTTTGAGATATCAGTCTCCAAATATATTTGTTTAAGGTTATTTTTGGGAATTTCTTCTTTATTTGATAGAGAGTGAAAGACAGAGGGAATGATATGAACCAGCCGAACACGGGCCGCTGTGGTAAGTACTCAGCCTTTATGCTATGACCTCTACCCAATTCCTCCCCACCCCAATCTCTGAAATTTCTACCACTGCTCCAGTGGAGATTAAATAAGTCTAATTTGTGATGCTGAAAACATTCAAAAGTTACCAAAAAAGTCAACAGAAAAGTCTCTTTTCAGGAATAATATCCCTATTTCTCTGGATAATTTGAAGAACTCAACAGACAACTATTTTCTTTGTAACTACTTTCTACAGAAGAAATAGTCCCTATAAAAAAAAGTGTATTTACTTCAATTGTATGGAGTGGAGGCAGACATTTAAAAAAATGTATGTCTTGAAATATGCAAACAAAACCAAAACCATCTGCATGAGACCAAGTTTGACTCTTTAAATATCAAACGTGGCTTTGGAAATATGTTTTCTGATGTGAAAAGTGTGTAAATCTCAATCTGCAAGGAACTCTGGTATCTTGCACTGAATAAATGCAATGATACTGCCATATAAAACATGCTGTATTCCTGCACAGCATGGCACCTTATTCCATTATGTTTTCTTCACATTTCACTTCTGTGGCCGTATGATGGTTCTTTACATGTTGACACAATGGATTTCATAGATCCCAAAGAAGCCCAGAGGAAGCTGGCACAGTTGCAGTATAGTTGTTTCATCTCCCGTGTTTGTTCAGCGTCCCAGTAGAAACCACTGGGAGCTTAAAATAGATAGTGCAGTGGCCATAAAAGGAGTAGTGTATGATCATAAAGGTGTGGAATGGAAAAATCCTTTGGGACCTGACTTGGCATTGAAAAGTGAGCTGCTGAATTTGTGGATGTACCCAACAGCTGTGCAGAAAGCCATAAAAGTAACGTCAGTAAAAAACATGCTTCTCCAAACCAGTTTGCTCTCTAAAACAGCCCCGTAAAAACGTCTCAGAGTGTTATGGGTAAAGATTTTTGAATCTGCCGCGATGCTGGGACATCTGAGATTATCATGGAGATTGTAAAACGGTGCCATTTTCAGCAGTTGTGCTCCCTAACATACAGCTTCATTGTCATATCACCCCCATCCACCCCCTCCACCCTCTCCATCCTCTCTAATACCAACTGCCATTACCGAGTGCCCACACCTTCACACACAGTGCTTTTCCTCTCAAATCTGAAATGGTTTGATCAGTTTCCGAGCATTATTTTCCTTTTTTCCAGTGAAAAGAAATATCGACTCAAAAGCCCTTGCCTCCCCGCGGTGCTCTAAGAAAGTCATTGTAATGAAATGAAAAAGCAGAGCAGCTCCATTAACACCATTACCTGCTCAGCTGGCACCATCTCCTACCTGTTGTTAAATGGTCTAATTGGATCTGAGCTGTGGGGGGTGGAGGGGGGGGGGGGGCTTTTTCTGGTCTTGGTGAGGGGGGGTGGGGGGATTGTTTTCCCTTTGAGAATATTGCAAACACTTTTATTTGGCTTTGTTGGTGTCCTTGTGGGTTTGAAGATAACTGTAAACCGAGTGAATCAGTATCATATTGGTGAAGAAAGCTCATTCTTAAAAAAATTTAAAATAGCATTGTCTTTTCTTTCTTTCCATATCCTCTTCAACGGTCAAGTATACTCACTTTATTCTGCACTATATATATATATATATATATATATATACATATATATATATATATATATAAATGATACTTGGTTGCTGGTTCGTATTCAAGTGGAGATTCAATTAGTCAGTGCAGCCTTGAAGAATAGACCCGCTCATTCATCCAATGTGCCACTGGAAATAGATTTTATCTTCTGGTTTCAAAGAGCTTTTACAGATAAAGTGAATGCATTGTGGGAATAAAAGGATTGAAGTTGGATTGTAAAGGCCCACAGATGGCTGAACATTCAATGTGCATGGTTTATGTAGCATTCGCACTTCCTCTGCAGGAATTTCAATTACTGTTGCAATTAGTAGAGAAACGTGTTGGCATCATTACTGTCATTGTGCCCGGTAAATCACACAGAATGTCAAATTGAGGGAGGAAATACAACATGCACACTGTTCGGAATTTGTCTTGTGTCTTTTGCCGGTTACTGTAAATGACTAACGCTGTAACCAGACTAATCACGCAAACTCACAAAAGTAGGCGCTTATTTTAAGCAAGCCCTAAATAAAGGTCTAAATCAAAAATATTATATATTTCTGAGTAAAGGTCTCGTATTGAAAATATTACTGAAGTAAAATAACTTAATGCAGAATAATGAACCCCGTGAGTTTCACACGATCATATTACTATATTATTCTGCTATATTTATCAATCATTAATGTGTAATTGTCATTGTTCTGGAGGTGAAGCTCATTCTGAACATTGTACTGTTGGGAGGTTTTATCTAAAACTACGCATCATATTTTTTATAAACCACAAAGTATGACTTGTTTTGTAAAGTGTCAAATGGCATTGTCTTCAAAATGTAATGGAGTAAAAGTACACATGAAACAGTGAGTAACTCAACCTACTTTTAGTAAATGTAGGCTGTGTAGTTACATTCTCCCATTGTTTACAAATTATATGATATAATGTTTTTGGTATTCATTTTGGGGGTTTAATGAGTCCTACACAGTATTTAAATATCTTTATAGTAATGCTGTTGTATCTTTTGTCCTGAGGCTATAGACCTCCTCAAAGGATTTCAGCCAGTAAATCGGAGTCGTATCGATGGCAGAACTTAATCTGGCTTTAGGTTAGCTCTTACTCCATCTGCTGCACCAACAGCGACACAAAAAACAACACAAAAAAAACACCCCAGATTTAATTTCGCAAACCATCAATAAACACAATTAATGGACCATCCCCGGCGCGCGCAGGAACCTGTAATATAGTGCCAAATGAGTCAGGCGCAAAGCTGAGGATGAAAAACAAAAGTATAATCCCTCTGCTGCTAACGGTGTCACTCAAGGATTATCGTGCCAAGGGGAGGAAAAATAACGCACTAAGTAGTGCGCGGATAAATTAAAAGCTCTGGGCATTGTGGCGTGTCTCCAAGCGTTTATAAAAAAAAAAACACATTGATTGTGTTACAGGACGTGTCTCAGCTTCAGCGCTTCTGAAAAGCAAATGTAAGCTCAACTTCAGATATCCTGATATCGGTTGATTTGAGCCTCCGGGTCCTGGCGACAAGTAAATTGAAATGGTAAAAGCTTGAGGCGACAGATTGGGAGATTTTTTTTCTTCCTCTCTGAGTCGAGGAGAGTGACCTGCTGGATTATTAGAAAAGAGTTGTGGCGCCTCACCGATGATGTGGGTTAAGCTTGCTGCCTGATAGCGCGTCAGACAGAGATAGGGACTTTCCGTGGATGGAGCTGTGGTCGGATATAGGTTTCAACCAAAAATATTCCACATACAAACAAATCAAATTTTTTCTTTTTACCTGTGAGTCCAGACGTACACCATCCAGGGGGATAATCCAAGCGAGATTAGTGGCAAACGGAAGGAAGCAGCACTTCTCAACAAACTATTATTAGTGATAATCTCGAGCTCCGGTCAAATCCACGGTTGGTGTAATTCCCGCTGTGTGTGTGTGTAGAGCGAGAGAGAGGGAGAGAAAGAGAGAGAGAGAGAGAGAGAGAGAGAGAGAGAGAGAGAGAGAGATGTCCTCGGAAGAAGTTTGCACCTATAAGCAGCCAAAGGGGAGGTTGTTAATCCTTTCCCAAAATACCACCAATGTGCGGCAGAGCCGACAGAGGAGGACGGAGGCAGACGAGCAGAGGGACTGTGGAGTTCAGCACCACGGCGCAGTGGACAGCTCCGACGGCGCAGCGATCTCACCTCGGCCGCTCTCGGGTCTCGTGTGCGCCACCGAGGCAGGAGCCGCCAGCCCCAACCTCACCTACTGGCTGAGTCCCGACCGGATTTACATACAGTCACGCGGGAGGGAGGGAGGAGAGGGACGGGATGAACCAATCACGAGTATCCCGTAGTAGGCAGTATAAGCAACAAAACGAGAGGAGACTGACAGGCGGAATGCGAAGCGAAACTGTCCTTGACTAAGAGGGGTGGAAAAGGAAAGAGATCGGGGGAGAGAGAGAGAGAGAGAGAGAGAGAGAGAGAGAGAGAGACTGCCCCACTCACTCACTCACTCACTCTGCACGTGCACGCGCATGCATGGTGCGGGTGCACGGGTGAACAAAAAGGTGCTTTTTATTCAGTACTACACCACCACACTCTGTTGTGTGACCTCCAGGTGATCAACAGCAGGGAAGGATGACCGCTAAAAATCAACAATATTCTCATTTGATTTATTTCATTCGAAGATCGTTTTGGTCACCATGTAAAGGAATATCAGTCATTTTTTAAGTATTATTATTTATAAGTAGTAGTCAGTGAAAGTAACCAAGTTCATTTACCTGACTATTGAGTTGTCCCATTGTATGTTACGTTATACTTCCACAACATTTCATAAAGGAAATTGTTGTTATTTATCTGACATCTAATAATATTGACAGTTTCAGACAGCATCATCAAATAAAATATGACGTGTTGTTATGGACCAGCTCCAACATTAAAATGCTGCTTAACATCAATGCGTCAATAATGATAATGAACACTCATATAATATATAATAATTTCTCACTCTGAAAATGTCCATTCTTCATAAAGAGAACTTTTGATATATGAAGTACATTTTGCTTATGATATTTCTGTACTTTTATTAAAGTAAGATTTTGAGTGCAGGACTTTTACTTGAAACAGAGTAGTTTTGCATAGTGGTCTTAATACAGGGTCTGAGTACTTGTTTCTACCAATGTAGTAGTAGTAGTAGTAGTAGTAGTAGTTATTGTTTATCATGTAATGCCTGCACTAGCCAGCATGGACTTATAGGACACCAAAAATCTCTGGTGGGAGAAATATTCAGCTCCTAAAGTGCAAGTAATAAGAAAGTACTCTACATGTAAATCCTACAAACCAATTTTACCAAAGAAAAGTATTATAAGCAAAGCATAACCCATTGGAGTATCAAAAGTAAAAGTACCCATTATGAATAATGACTCCTTTCAGAGTTATATTTGATTATTACTCACTTTGATGTATTACCAAGTAAGCGTCATTTCAGTGTTTTATCACTGTAATGCTGCGTGCTACTACATTTCCCTGTGGAATGTAGTTCTTCAAAATAGTAATAATACTTAAGTATGCCACACAAATGCACGAACATCTTCTTTTTGTACATCCCATTGCCAAAATAATTACTTTTTTTTAAGAAAAAGACACTCTACATATGACATTGCAAAAAAAAGACAATTTCCTCCTCTCCCAAAGCGCTACAAACAAGATCTGAGAAAAAAGCTTTTCTCCCTAAAACACAACTCAAGTCTTTTACAAATACCAGTAGAGATGAAGGACATTTCCCTTGAATCATATGAAGAGCTATACAAATGTACTTTGTCTGCAGACTAACCTGAATAACTTAACAGTCTTTCCTTAATAGGGAGACCATTTCTAGCTGCTGCATACTTAAACATAAAGTCATTGTGCACACAGTGATCTTTCATTTTGACAAGTACTTGTAGCCCCTTAAGACTGCTTTTAAAATAACTTCCATCAGGTCGATACTATTTATGATGCATGAATGTGTCCTACATCTACAGTGCATCCCAAGTTGTGTTTGTCTCGTTTGCAAATGCAGCTATTTATGCATTTTATCATTATTAATTCATGTATTTATTTCTGTTTAGCCTTTTGTTTTGCCTAGTTTCTATTCACATCAATTTTCTTGTCTCCAATTAAAACTTCAAAACTCTTAATTTATGCGCTGTACTGCGGGCTGCCCTTGGTGTATTATAATTCTGTTAAGAATGTGTGCCACAAAACTATTAAAAAAATGTTTTTACAATCGTACACAGCACAAGTGAATGAAATTCCAACTCTGCATTTAACCCATCCTGATATTTAAGAGAGGTGAGCTGCTCTAAAGCACCCGGGGAGCAACTTGGTGGTTCAGAGTATCTCTCACTTCAACACGCGGACAGGAGGACCCGGGGATCGAACCACCAAACTTGGGGTTAAAGGTCGACCCGCTCCACTGCCTGAGCCACAGCTGCCATATTTACTGTGTATTTCAATTGTTTATGAATTAAATACAGCTTTTTTTTCAGTGCATAAAAATATGTACGGTATATATGTTGTACCGCAAGTATTGGTGATGATTAGATGTTTTACACACCTGACAGCATTTCTTCAGGCCGGCAACCATGTCTGATTTATTCATGTCATTATTAGAGCTGTGTGAGTTATTGACTCATCAGTGTATAAATAAACAGGGTCTGAAACAATGGATGTATTAGTTTAAAAAATAGATGAGGTGTCTAGCCTTAGTCGTACATTCATTCACACTAAATGGTTTCTCGCACCACTACTTTTAAAAAATTAACTCTATCAAGAGACAACAACGCCAATATTAGACGATTCTCCAAAACCCCAGATTACGCTCACATACATATTGATGCCTCTGTAGGACCGTCAGATGAAATCCTGCAGGTTCAGCAGAAACTCCTTCTGCTCAGACTCCAGCAGGGCCTCCAGCAGCAACCAGTCCATCACAGACAGACCCAGATCCGGCTTTGCTGCCACCTTCAACCTGCAGTCAGAAGCTCCGGTGGCAGGAGGAGAGCTCAGCGTCCGGCAGCAGCATCACCTCCTCCGGCCAGGAGCAGAGCTTCAACACCAGCACCATGCTGCTGGAGACCCAGGCCGCATTGCTGGGCCCGCTGGAAGGGAAGGGAGGCACGAGAGAACCAGAACCAGGACTTAGTTGAGCAGACTGTCAGGCCCTGCTGCAGTAAAGTGCAAAGTTTTCAAAAAGGACTCTGGTGCACAGAAACACTACCACTTTCGTCCACATGGACCACTAAATCAAGACAAAATGAAATTCCTTATAGTAACTTTAAATTAGTTTAAATTATAAATTGAATTGAATTGATTTAAGGCCGGGGTTAGGTAACTAAAACAGTTGGTTAGGGCATCACTACTTCCTGCACTGCTAATGAACACCAGACGTATGAATCGTGTGGAATCGTCCAATCCTGCATACCTCTTCCATCTCTCCCTTATTTAAGAGCCACCAGGAAGTGGTATGCTTGTATGCGAAAAGTCTTCATATCTAAACAACACAATGCATTGCATGTCAGAGCCTTCAGAAACCAGAAAATCCTCAAAATCTTGCACAACCGGTTTAGGTCAAGTTTTGGCAACTAAAGCTACTTGGTACAGGTTTTAAAAACCTTCTCATGGTTAAAATGAACAAACATTACGTTGTTTCCACCTAGATAACTTTCCCAAGGGACCAAAAACCTTTGAAGAATTTAACCTGCATTTTGACAGAAGGAACCGAGGACTAAATTCAGTAAAAAAGTCCTCAAGTCACAGGTAGTATTGAGGAGACAAGATGCAAACCATGTTCTGCATTGATAAAATCAGCCACTTCGTATGCTCAATCCCTCCTTCCTCTCTTGCTCGTGGAAGAGGAAAGACACTATTTACCATAAGAGGTCACTTGTCAGTAAAACACAGGTTATTTTAAGCATTTGAACAAACAAACAACTGTTGTTTTCTGGTGATACAACCTGAGTCTGAAATGACCCGAGACGAGACAGAATGCTGTCACGTCATTATTTAATTGAAGGAAATTTAATTGCATCCAGCAATCGACTTGTTCTAAGCTCCTTCACCAAGGGAACACAGTCAGTTGGTGAAGGAGCTAAGTCAAACTGAATGTCGTCTGCGTAGCTGTGATATTCAACGTTATTGTCTTATGTAGGATTTAACCTGGAGACAAATGTCTTCCGTCCCGGCATCATCTGTCCCCGACCCCTCAAGCCGATGACTTCCTCTTCCTACACCCGCCTTTATATCATTACCGTCACTTCACCTTGTAATTTTTGTCTCCAAATGTTCTCGTGTAGGTTCTACTTATTGCTTTTCATTTCTCAATTCATTTGGACCCATTTCTGTCCAAAAACAGAATTCCATGCTGGTAATCAATACAGGTTTATCTCATCTTACAGTTAGCATTACTACATATTGTTGTGTTCCTGAACCCTTTCTACACCATACAAGATGTCAAAGAAAACCCTTTCTCACTCCCATTGCGTGAAATACCGCAGCTTGGTCAGCGTTTCTTGGCGTCTGACGCAGACGCACTGTTAGCCATGTGTTTATGACACACCATGTCTGCAGCTAACTTTGATGTAATCACACCAGCGTTCTTCTTACACGCTCAGAGCAACTGTATAAAGTGCAAGATAGTTCACGCTGACAAACACAAGCGTCCAGGGCAAACTGGACATAAATCTTAAAATTTGGTCACGTGAGTCAAGGGACTAAGGACATCCCGAGTCGTTATCCCGGTTGAGTTAAGTTATTTTAACGGTTCGTATGATATCTCACAAAACGTTATTACTCATTTTTCATGTGTTTTTCTACAAAAGCCAGCAACACAAGTTGCAAGTTCCGCTCATTATGCACAGGATCTTTTCAAAATACATTTCCGTCTTCACAGGAAACAATTATGTTTTGGCAGCAAAACTACTTGGTTAAGTTTAGGAATAGATCGCGAAATACTTAGTTCGGTTCAGGCAACAAAACGACTTGGTTAGGTTTAGAAATAGAATGTCGTTTGGGTTAAAATAACTATGGAAGTGCCGTTGCTGAAGTACGCAAGTTACGTGATGAAAGCATGAATGTGACTTCTCGTTTCATGTGACGAATGAACTGCGGTCTCCATGCTGGCTGAAACATCGTTGTTTTGTTGGACCCATCCACCTTCCCTGGTGTGCGCTTTTCTGGTCTTTATACTTCCTTGTTCATGATTACGTGGATAAAATACGAAATTATTTTGTGGGATGTCTACGAATTACGGCACATTGTCTTTCTTAGCTTTTGCTACAAATGCTGGATGAGACAAGCCTGAACCAAGAGGTTTGGGTGCCGAAAAGTAAGTTCTTGTGAAGACGAAAGTTTATTTTGAAAAAACACTATGCATGTAACGAGCGCACGTTGACACAACGTCCCTGACACGTCCAAAAGGGACGTGAGAGGGGGACTTAGAGCGTCATAGCAGGTTAGGAGCAGTGGCCGAGCTGAGGTATATTTGGCGCATCGGGGTGACAAAGTGTTGGTCAAAGAATACAATACATTTAATAGCTGTAATAGGTAGTGCAGAGTCAATAATGACAACTTAGCACAAGAGATGTTGCTAAAAATTAACGGACCATAGAAACCCTGGATGCCCTTCAGGGCAACTGTGGCTTAGTGGTGAGCAGGGTCGTCCTTCAATCAGAGGATCAGCGGGTCGATCCCCGGCTCTGCTAGCCCATTTCGATGTGTTCTTGGGTAAGACACCTACTCCTAGGGTGTGTGAATGGTACCTACTCCTGATGGGCAGGTGGCACCTTTGCCTCCCATCAGTGTATGAATGGGTGAATGATGTCATGTAGTGTTAAAGCACTTTGAGTGGCTGTACGGGTCCATTTACCATACAGAAACCTGTTCTCATGTAAGTCCTGATGAAGCAAGTCATGAGCGTCATGCCTCATGTGTAACTATCCTGCCAGAGTTGCCTCAATGCATATAATCACACTTGATGCGCGTGCTCAGTGTTCATTCAGCACATACCCAATGTGATTTTGCTCCCTCAAAATTAAGTTATAGCATGATTCATTAAGGCGAGTAAGAGGGAGCTCTCCCTTGACATTCTCCCTGCAAATCCAGAGATTACGTTGCCACATCTATGCGTATAAACAACCCGAGTGTATATGTCACATGGGGGCCGCTGAGATGGCTGTAATTTATCATGCGGACAATTAATGGGCTGCATGTTAAATAAAGAAGAGTGGGGGAAGGAATTTGTCTCCGCAGCATGTTGTAGCGTTTTGTTCTTCGAGCTGGGAGTTCATTTTGTTTGTGTGTGGGTTTGTGTGTAATGTGTGCTGGCTGTCGTGTTTGAGAGTACAATAGTTTGGGGGGGTGTTGGTTTTGAAAGTTTGAACACAACGAAGTGGTAGAAACTTCTCTGCATGTGTGTGTGTGTTTGTGTTTGAATTTAATTATTTGCATGGATTGGTGCGGGTGAGCTGGCCTTTCTTTTTTCATGCGTTTGTCTGCATTTACACAAAAGAATGGCAGTGAGAATAATCAGCGTGTGTGTGTGTGTGTGTGTGTGTATGTGTGTGTGTGTGTGTGTGTCGGTGTCGGTGTGCGGTGTGCGGTGAAGACTGTAATAGATTGTGACAAATTGTACGGGGAGCGTCAGCAGGAGCCCGCTCACACAGATGTGATATGTGACCAGTTTCACATCCCATTATCCGTTAAACTTCGCGGCGGCGTGCACGGCTCCAGATTGCGATGTCAACTCGATGCACATTCGCTGCGACTGCTGCATTAGGACCAAGCATATGGCGCCCACTCTCCACTCGGCTTGGTTCTACTCGAACAGAGTGACATTAGTTTGGATCCATCTTCCAGAGCTGAGGCTTTCCATTTGACCTCTGTGAATTAATGCAGCAGTCGTGCTGGAGAATCAACCCTGCATGCACTCTCTGGGAGCTAACAAAAAAGACTTTAAGCGCTCCGCTGGAAGATTGAGACTTCTAATGTTTGTAAAACACTATGGCTATAGTCACAAACTTATGATAACAAGAAATGGAGAGTGGATTTCTTAAGTGAGTGGTTTATAAAATGGTACAGCAGGACATTTGCTAAGCAGGTCCTTCAGTATGCAAAGATGGAGAAGAAAAATACTGATTAAGTTCTGAAATAATTTATCACTCAAAAGCTTGGTCGTTGGCAGAAAATTAATCAACACCAATTTTGTATTTTTTTAATTCTCGTGTCATTTATCGAGCAAACATTCCAAGCTTTCACTGGTTAAAGCTTCTCTAATGAGTCAGTGATGTGAGGTGATTACGATTATAATGGGCCCCAGTCATAGAAATAGAATAGGGTACATTCAGACATTCCCATTTAATTCAGCGTAGCAGGATAGTAGCAGCAGCGATTTTAATTTTTTTTTATGTATCCTTACCATTAACTGCCGTATAAACTGCTCTGACGTTGTAGTTTGTGCAGGATTGTCATAGTTTCAAGCTGGCTGACCTAAGTCCTGATAAATATCTGTAAAACACAAAAATGTCCCAGTTTTCAACATTCACGACCAAATTGACCCAGTTTTCACCACAATTATGATATTAATAATAGTTTTCTTGTTTTCAGCATTAACACAGATGTTTATCATGTTCTGTTCCCACTTAGTATTACTCTATTCTACTCAACTATTGTCAAGACAAAAGATAAAACAACTGCTGTGATAACTTTCAAATTTTTCCTCATCGAATGAGCCCTCATTTCCTCATTTTTACTGGCAGCTGCAACATGTATTTTTCAAACAAATCTTTGTTTTCTGCCTGAATACCAATGAGGGACTTTTAGATGATTAATTGATGAATCAGAGTTATTGAACGATTACTTAATGCATCTTTTAACTGGCACATTAAATGTTTTTTTTGTTCTTCACAAAGAGCTTTCAAAAGTGTATCAATCTGATTCACCATATTGGCTGAACAACAAGCTTCAGACAGTCACATTATAATGTAGAGGAAAAAGGTGTATTTGTGTCAATTTTTTACAGAGCTGGGCGATATGAAGAAAATTAATGAACATGGTATTTTTTTTACCAAATACCTCGATATCGAATATGTAGGGTTGACCATTGGTGCTTTTACAAAATATGAACAGAGTGGATATAATGACTAAGTGTGTAAATGGAAACCAAAGAACAGCTGGAAAGTTCAGAAAAGTATATCACTTTACTTTAATGCAGCCTTCAAAACCAGTAAAAAGCAACACTTATTACAATAGCCATATTACGATATCCAAAATCTAAGACAATATCCAGTCTCATATCATGACATTGATAAAATATCAACATATTGCCCAGCCCTAATGTAATATATTAGAAATAAACTTGACACTAATACCTGGACACGTGTAATATGGAGACTCACAGCAAGAGTGGACGTCGTACATTCAGCTTTCCGTTTTGTGTGTTTGGCAGCTGACGTGTGATTCACTGCTCTTGAATGCTTTCAGCGGGCCTCGCTCACGACTGTTTTCAGCTCCTGGCATTTATGCACAGAGTGATACTTTGAAAGCGAGTGGAAGTCTTTGCTGAGTCAGTCCTGATGGAATACTCTGCGGGTGCATTCATAATGCAGCAGTCACGGCACTTTGAGTGAAAGCTTTTGTGTCTCTCTGAGGTCAGAGACCAAATTCGCTCTAATCACAAGCTAGAAACCCAAAGCAGCCCTCCGAGTGGGACATGGCACCATGCTGCTTCCAGGCCCACTCGACTTTTATTGGTGGCCAGTGTTTGCCACACTTGCCAACGGCGTCCGTCCAGAATTCAAGGAAATCTGAATCTGTGCTCAACAGATCGACTATTTATTCTAATTAGGAAGCAAGTACTATAAAGGGAAAGAAGCAGACAGTTGAGTCAGTAAGACATTAATTCTTGCATGTTTTATTATTTTTGGACATCCTCATGATTGCAGAAACATTGAAGTGTTTCCTGCACGTCTCAGCACCAATACTGGAGCCAAACGTTTTTCCCTAGGGGACGCAGACTGAAAAGAGTGGATCATCGCTGATTAAAACTTTTTCGTAGCCACTACAACTGAGTGTTGTATTCTTTTGAAGTGCTTCTTAGCTAAGCATTGTTTCCCAAAGGATGTGGAATGAAATCTGACTTAGCAGGATGAAAAACATGAAGCATTTCTTTGACATGCAGAGACACGGTCCAGATTTAAAGCAGGTCTCGGAATGAGATCGCTGGCAGGAAGAAAAACCGAGAGCTTCAAGAAAACTTTGATTCCAATATTTCAATGCTGTTTTATCATCTGGCAACATGGTTTTACTGAAATTAGATCTTCAAAATTATTTGTGGAAATGGTAAGTCTTGCATTGCAACTGGATGAGCGTTATCTATAAATGGAAAGACGAACAAGGCAGTCACAGATTTAAATATATCTACACAACCGCATGAGACACAAACAGGAAAAGACATGTTCAGGCTGTTTGAATGCAATCTCATAGATCCCTTAAACATTTGGCACAATTACGTGTTCCTACTGAGTGGAGATTTTATGAATAGAGAAAAGACTATGTATTAAGAGCATAAACCTATAGAAGATGTTATGCTACCTAAAAAATATGTAAGGCAAATTTAACTAGTCTCTAAAATTAACATAAACAGCAGATAACAAGAACTTAAATATGGATCCAAAAGGTTGCAAAACAAACAGGTGGCCCAGATTGTTGCATACTTTTCAAAAATAAAATGAAAACTTTTTATAGAACTGTTACAATGATTCAAAGAAAGCAAGCTGTTCAACTTAACGTAGGAAAGAGTCAATATATTTTTTACAGCAAGGGGCAGAAGCCAAATCATCTTCAGCAGTAAACAGACATCTGGGTCATAATTAAAGCCTTTACAGTATCGTTAAAATCTGAATTTCTGTGGAGAATTTGGGAATATCATTGAGTTTGACATCAGATTGTCCTCGTGACCTTAGAGGTGCAGATAAAGATTGGGAACATTTTAAATTGCCTCTCAACGAGCGAGCCAACGGTTCATAGCTAACGGCGCTAACAGTAATAAAAGTGCTGAGAGAGCCAACAGTGGTTACCCGAGGGGGAAACGGGGGGAACCGGGGGGGGACCGGGGGGTGGGTGCTATGCTTCCGCGACGACACCGTCGGTCGGGACGGCGTTATCAGGTGTTACCGCCATACGTTAGCAGTGCAGAGTAGCGGCCATAAGCTAGCTCTCATGCACTAACATGCATGCACTAACATGCATGCACTAAACATGCATGCACTAAACATGCATGCACTAACATGCATGCACTCAGCAAGGAGAAGCTCAGATTACAACACACACAGAGAGAGCGACGTCATTCTCTGCTCAGGTACACATTACTCCACTATATCTTTACACAGTAAATAGTTGTTTGATGCTATAATAATGATCTGAATGTTATATACAGCTCATTTGAGACCTGATTTTCAGCACATGAATTTGAATTTCATACGCGACTAATGAACAATCCAATCACGCCTTTGCTCTTACATCTGTGATTTATATGCATGTCTGCATTCTGTCCATATTGTGATCAGATCTCATTATGCAGAGCATGCGAACATGGCAGCTCTTGCTGTACAGCCCATGTACTTTTCCTTTTGTTGCGAAGGAGGTGAGGAACAAACGCAACGAGCAACAGAGGTGAGGACAAGGCTCGTCCCGTTTGGATATGCTTTTTCTTGTGGGAGAGCGGGCAGAGTTCGTGCTGATTGAGTTTCTAGTTGTACTGAAGAGTAGCTAAACACCAGGCGGATAGCAGCGTTTTAAAGCAGTCAATAGTGTGTGTGGGGAGAAGCGTGCTCGTCTGCACCTGCAACCACAGCTGTAACAGTGATGTCTACTTAAAAAAATTAAAAATTAAAAAACTGGAGGTCTGCAAGACAGGTTCTACGTTGCTTTTGATGTGTGATTGATGTGACGGCGACGTTAATATGTTTGATGACATTTTTATTCGGTACCTCAAGACATAGTGATGTTTTTAATTTTGCATTTTTTTTTTTATGTTGTGAAGACGATCATAACCACAAATGTGACAGAAATACTTCTGGAAATGTGTACCATCAGGGACTGGTATGTAACAAGAGTAATTTACTCAAGTACTGTATCAAGGTTCGAGGTACTTTGCATATTAATTTTACGTTAGACTTTTAGGGGGAAATATGGTACTTTTTACTGCACTACATTTACTCCACATCAATAGTAATTTTTCTTGCAGAACAAAAAATTTATTAAAAACATTTGAAAACCTTTTTTAAATAGATGAAATAACCAACACTTAAGTGTTAAGTAGTTAAAAGTAGCTTCATTATACATCAACAACACTAAAATGCTGCTTAAACCGTAAACCTTTACGCAGCAATATTTACAATCCAATAATATAATATACAACAACATATCAGTTACAGAAGCCATTTTACTTACATCCAAGTTATTCCTGCAAAGTGTACTCCTACTACGGTTCATTTGATAGCGAAATAAACTTTATTCCTCATTTTGTGCATTTTCCTAAATGTCCAACAACACGTGTATGTTACGTACAAACAGTCTTTACAATCAACATATAAGGTTTAGTCAACAAAAGTTACGTGACCAAAAACTCAACGTTTGGGTTAAAATAACTATGGAAGTTACGTGACAAATAAATTAACTTCTTGTGACTTCTGGTTACACACGAGACACAAACATGCTTCTTCTCCTGGACTAAAGTCCAGTGTTTTACCCATCCCATTGATTTTGTGGGATGTAAACATAATATATGCATTGCTTTTCGTAGCTACCTACAGACATTGTTGAAAAATTCTTTCACGTTTGATACTTAAAGAACATTTACCTGATAATAAATTTACACTTTTACTCAGAAAGGTTTTGAATGCAGGACTTCTTAATCAGTAATAAATATGTTTTTACATTGTTGTATTGTTCTCCTTTTATATACTAAAGTAAAGGGTCTGAGTACTTCTTCTAACATTGTCACCAGATAATTCCATTTTTACTCACCATATCTGTCCGAAATTGCAGACTTGCTCTTTGGAAGACACCTGGCTGTCTATGACTGGATTAACCTTATAGGAAGCCCATGGGGGAAAAAGTTTGCTTCTATTAACTTTCAGTTCATCGTTCTATTTGTGCAGTGTGTGCAGTTTTCTGTGCTGGAATACTACCTGGTCCCTGATTTGATTTATGCAACATTTAAACTGTAAAACAATCCTATATCTAGACTTTCCTCTTAAGATATGTAATAAAGGCCCTAATCATGTAAAAAAGAAGAAAAAAGTAAATAAAAGCATGACAACGTGGAACAAAAAAAACATCACATAGAGACAAAAGACTTAAAACTGATATAACCGTATAACAGCCATTCAGTGTCTGGATATTGTACAAGTACAAGTACATTCAGAGCGGTCCTGTTTTTAAAAATACTTTAAAATAATCTGGTTTAAAAAGTCTCTGTGCTCACACGAAGATGAGGTTGCAGCTACTGATCGTTTTTGGCCTCAGTATAGTTCTAATGTATCCCATCTATCATTACAATATAAACTCTGCAGAGGAGGAGTTGTGCCAAGTCACTAAAAAATGAAGTGAAATAAAATTGTATAGATTTAAATACTTACAAGCAACTCCTCTAATACAAAAGACATGATTGACAGGGTTACAGTCACGTCTACTTTCACTCTGACAATATTGTTTAAATGTCTAAACATGTTAAAAAATGTAAAGAATAATTATCTTCAAAACTCAAGAAATGTTCTTCTCTTTGTCCTTTAGTTTCCTCCCCGTCATTTCATGTGTGGTTCCTTCAGTCGGGTCGTCTTCACACAGAAAACATCCGATTAGGTGATGAACACACTGAGCAGTAAAACAACCTGGAGAAACTGCTACACAATGAATTTGACACGTCTTGAGTTGATTAACAGGAGTTTTTTACATAAACAGCAGCCTCGCCATAAACAAGCAGAAATGTGTCTCATAAAGTGGTGAGTGATGTGAACGAACACCGGCTCCTTTGTCACATACGGCTTTTGGGATTTGCCTCTGGCTGAGTTTCTGAGAGTAAAGTGTAATATTGATGCTATTACTGTTCTTGGTAAATTTGACACCGAAGGAGTAAAGTGGAACTTAACATCTTTAATCATTGACTTCTTGCTGGTGTCTTTACAAAAACATATTGGTGCTGCTCATCTGTATATTCGTTACTTATGTAAGTAAAGCAGAGATTGTTAATTAATGCTTGTTTTTGATACAAGTTGTTACTTGTTATGGCATTAAACATAAATTTTGGCTTTTAATAAATAAATAAAGGATAATCAGCAGTACTTTGATTTTATTGCAAATCAGCGCTGTTTAATTTGGTTGATTCAAACAGATGTTCACAGATAAATCTACTGAGATATCCTCTAAGGAAAGAGAGGGTTAGCGTGATTATACATTAATAAAGTAATAATGTTACTGCTGGAGTATCTGTGATGAATATCTCGCCCCTTTTTCATCATGAAGTACTGATCAAACATCTTCTGAATCAAATTAGCAGCACTTATCTTTGTACTTTAATGCTTTAATCAAACATTAGATTGAATACAGATTAAATTTAATTAATCCAATGCACAGCTTGCAGATTTTTATAGATTCCCTTAAAGAAATCTTCATGGCTTTCCGTGGCTGCATTGGGGCAGCTGGACAAGCTATGAAAACAAAACTGACATATTATGAATTAACAACTTCTTGCTTTGGTCGATGTGTTAGCAAACAGGTCACGCATCCAGCAGACACGGAGCAACATTAGCTTTCATTTGGCATCATGTTTCTGTTGACCTGGTGAATTTAAATTAAATATTCTCCTTTGAGCTTCATTTTTGGTCTCCACCAACTCTGGTTCTGCAGCAGCTAAATGCTCCACAATGTTTACGAGCAAGTCGCTGCAGTTCAGTGTTGAGCAGGTAGCATACAGTGTTTTTTTTAATCAGAGCTTTTTCACTGAAAGCACTTCAGAAATCAGTGAGTCGGAACGGAAACAGTAAAACCAGTGGACCGTAAAACAAAAACAATGAGCTGAAAGATAATGAAAGATAATTCCCTGTGGGTTTATTCGTAAATAGTGTCTCATTTCACTTTACATATAGTCATTTTAAAATCTACAATGTGTGAGATCTGGAACATTAAAAACATATTAGAAACGAGTGACACGGGTTGCATTGTGGGTAATGTAGGGGCCAGGTTTTACGAGGAAGAAGACAGTGAAATAAAAATAATCTCTGGTTCAGCTGATCCTTTTTAAACTGCCCACCGTGAGTCCGACAATGTTATAAGAGTGCAATTCCAAATTAGTGTGAGACTATTTTTCAGTTGTCTCAGCTGTTTTATTTTGTGTTATGCACATTGTGGTATGAACATGACACACAACTTGTATTACATGCTAGTTGTCATGTATTTTCTAACCAACACTTTTGCGGCGCCTCTGATTTTGATTCTGAAACTACACAATGCAGCACATCCGAATCAACAAAGCTGCTTTCTGGTGATATTTGGCTGTAAATGTCAAACCTCAGTCAGAATCTAGGGTGTTATCTTTATACTGTTTCTGACTGTGAACAGAACATCAAAAAAAATGTGAAATCTTGTTTTGTCAGTCAGAAAACCTTTGCAAGATAAGTTCCCTTTGTATCTTTCGCTTGGTGGAATTCATTTTATTTCCATGTTGCGGCTTGTGGCTTTTACAGCAGACAAGGTCTTTAAGGCTTTACATCTTTTCTTACGGTAAATGCTAAATGTCCCTGAAACAGCCATATAATGCGTTCTTACCAAGGGTTTGAAAAGACTGCACGCAAAAAAAAGTCATGCTTTTTCTTTCCAAATAAATCGATTCTAAGGTGTCAAAGTCAGAAGAATGTAGTAATGTGGTGACATTTCTTGCTTTCAGCCTTGCTTGATGTTGACTGAAGTATGCCTTTGAAAACTTTGCTTCTTTTGTCATGTTATTTAAAATATAGCCTTCCTCTGAACACACTCTTTTACGTCTCAGTGACTACCACTGATGTGTAAAATCACTCCACTAACACATTTTGTCTATTCTGTCCACAATCTTTAATTAAAACAAGCCACGTTTTCATCACTTAATCATTACAAATTAAATGAGCCGAGATATAGTGTCGGAAAATGTGAAAAAACAAAAACATGAGGAATGATGAATATGCTAATAAAAACTTCCCTGCTGAAACTTAAAATGTTGTGATCTTGTGTTTTAAAACGAGTTAATCAGAATATTCAGGTGGGCAGAAGAGGAGAATGTTGTGATTTTTTGGGGGGGCTTAATTAATTGTAACTACGGCGCAGACAAAAAGGAACAGCTGCTGGTGCTTCCACAGTACACGCCACTTCCCAGTCCTTCTCCATCTTTAAACCCAAAGTCCCTGGCACAGATGTATCAATCCGGCTCTTGATTCTTTCCCAACTCCATTTTGATTGTTTCCTCACACCCATGAAAGTAAGACTTCAGTGCACAGATGCCGGTGATTCCCTGGGATTTTACCTCCAATCTCTCTCTAATCACAACTTCACCCTCCTGTGAAACCTCTCTTCGCAGCTCTTCCTCCTAACAGCCACTATACACTTTTATTGCTTCTCTGCACTGATCTTAAGTCTTACTCCGGGCAAGCTATACGTTTATCCTACATCAGCCACCAGCGTCTCCTCCTCTGTCTACCAGCAGATTATTTTTTCTCCCGTCTCTCGCCCTCCAGTAAACATCTGACAACAATATCAGTTTCATAATCCACTTTGGGGCAAGCTGCTGTGAGATCTGAGACATTACACCCCTTCAAGCTTCACCATCTAATCCTCTCTGTTCAGATCACCTGACCCACAATACACCAGGTTTTTGTTTTCAGAGCTCATGCTTTCTCTACAGGCCACTGGGATGTATCTCCATGTAATGCCTGCCTTTAGCCTGAGCTCTGAGTATTTTACCTTCCGTTAGCGATATCTTCACACTTGCTTCTCTGCATTTGCATCTACATGATATGCTCTTGAAGAGGAAAAAGGCCCATGCATGAACATCTAAACGTTGCTTTTGCACGGGCAGAGTGAAACGCCAGGAGTTTGAGCTGTTTCAGTTTTATCAAATGCTCATGGGGACATCTAGTGTTGACTGACGAAAAGAAAAGGAAGTATTTTTTTTGTATTTTCTCTCCAGGATGATCATGCACTCTTCTTTCAAACCTACAGCTATAATGTGCTAAGTGCTAAACCCTCATCCAAAGGAATACAAGTTTAAGAGGAACGTATGTGCAGCTCAGGTTCATTCACATAAAAATAATCCAATTTATTGTTTATTAAAGAAAGATTATGAATGACAAGATGTGGTATGTCGCAACTATACATTGAAGATACAGGTGTGGATGAAGATGAATGAGGTGGAAAATTAAATACATTTGTATCCTCTACTCTCCTTTAAGTCACAATTTGTACTTTGTGGTGCTGTTAAACTGTATTGCATGAAACAGAGAGTTGTTTCTGTGATTCAGCCTACCCTCACTGATATAGATTGATTGGAATAAATAATAGAAATATATCTCAGTATACTGCAGTATGCACAAACACAACACAAACTGAACATTACAACCTTCATAAATTTAGGATTTACTGCAGGACTGTATTAGTTTTAGCGACGGTCCTAATAAACTGGCGACTGAGTGTGTATCTCAGTAGTGGAACCATCCAGCTCCCTCTCTATCTTCCGCCTGTTATCTGTCTTTTCCCTCCCCTGCTGCCCACTGCTTTGATAAGCTCCCATTAAGAAACCACTCCATGCCACTCAGCCACCAAACACATTTACAAGTCATAAAGCAGTGCAATCAACAAACTCGCACCAGGCCGAAACTCTCCAAGTGCCCATTTTTGGAAGCTGCCACAATGAAATGAAGAATTCAAATGGCAACAAAGTGGTGCTTGACACAGCTCGGGGATGAGCGGAAAAAGCTGCCCATGATTTATGTCTCAAAAGCATCAAAGTCCATGAGAGAGAGACCCCGGGGAAGGGCATGGAGCTACAGTGTGTCCTCTGGCAAGATTGAAGGGAATCAGTCCAAACAATTTGGCTGGATGGCGCTGGCTGTCACAGCTGGAGACCAAAACAACAACAACATTTGCCAGTGGTAAAGAAGGGGACCCAAGCTAACTGATTTTACAAGGTTTCTACATCAACTACAGGAAATGACAGGAAGCAAATGCAGTAAATTGTAGTTCAAAAAGGATCTGCTGTTGTCTGATACAAGACATAGTATTGAAACTTTCAGAGCAGAAGATGGATTTTGGCTTGTTGAATGCACTGAGTGGGAACAAACATGTGACAAACATGTTGTACCTACATTTAAACAGAGTTCAGTATGCATCTTCCAGCAGCAAGCTGCTTAATCAGGTGACTTTTAATTGTGCAAACACACTAAACGCCTCAACACTACTGTGTCTTCATCCGAATCAAAGAGGATAAAGACTAAGAGGCAAACACACAGATAGTCAACCTACAACAAGCGAGTAATTCTCATTGGGTAATTGATTGAACTGGATTTTAAATCTATTGGTATGTGGATCCAAAAGTGGGAGTCGCCAAAGTCAGAGTCCAAGTGCCACACCCCATGCACCACCATCACACCAGGAACAAAATAACTTAGACATCTCTACAAAGATACATAGTGTTCATGTTTCCTTTAATGTTACACGTGATGGATGCAGTACTTGCACTTTTTATACTTTATCTTTGTAACTTGAAGAGATGTCTGTGTTCTTTTGTTCCTGTTGTGATGGTGGTGCATGGGCCTGTGGCACTTGGACACTGACTATGGCAACTCCCACTGTTGTATGTAACGTATCCTGAGAGGAGATACAATTATTTGGATATAACAAGAAAGATAAAGAGACGGGACACAAACTGAAAACTAACATGTATTCATACTTGTGGGCTGCACTTCTAAATACATGCTTCATCAACAAACTGACTCAATGACTAATACCGGGTATGAAAATGGTATGATTCCTATACTATGACCTTTTATAGTCTCCAGATCTAAACAAGTATGGGATGTTGAACCAATGTGTTTGTTCTCCCCTCCAGCATCATCAAATATCCTCTGGAGTGATGTCATTCTTCCTTCCAGTAAAATTTCACAGACTTATACAATATATGTAAAGGAGCATTTGAAGTTGTTCTGGTGGACTTCAGACACATGTCGTTGTTTTTTTTCTTTTGATTTGTTACCAATCTAAATCTTCCAGAGAGATTTTATCTTTCCTGAAGCTCAGTTCCTCAAAAGATATAAGATCCAGTGTTTGAAACCACCACACTTACTGTCACATTTCCATAACCGTTTCGACTTGGTGCGATCACCAAGTAAGAGAGACTGGATAACATTTTTCACCAAAGCTGTTCAATCAGACTTCAGAAGATTATCAGTAAGGTAACTCTAAAGAGTGGTGATAAACTGACTCTTATTTTCTATCCATTTTGACACTGAATGACTTCGGCACATTGATGAAGTGCAGTAGTTCTGCATTTCACTCTTCTCTGCCGAACATAGAATCTATTACATTGAATAGAGAGAGCATCCTGCTGGATTTGGCTCTGCCAACTCTCCCTTTTTTCAGTTCTTTTGGGAAATCACATTTTGACAGAAAGCACCATAACTCCAGCTGGTGCATGAGCTATTCTGCTCAGAGTCTTTCTAATGTAGCTATTGAGTCTTCTTTGACCAAATGAACAGCTGGTACACAATGTCCTATATCTGAGTTAATTTGTGTTTCTACCAGCAGCATGTACACGCTCTATCTTTGCATGTATGTGCAATGCATCTATCGAACACAATTTCATTTAATATTATTATTCTATTCTATTTGTTGTATATATTGTGCATTTTTCTTATTTTCTCATTATTATTCTATTCTATTTTTTGTATATATCGTTCTTACCTGTATGTAAAAATGCTGCTGTAGCAAAAATATTTCCCCTTGCTGGATTAATAAAGTATCTATCTATCTATCTATCTATCTATCTATCTATCTATCTATCTATCTATCTATCTATCTATCTATCTATCTATCTATCTATCTATTTAACCTATATTAGCACCATGGGCAATTTATACAGCTACATTTCTATATTATGAAAAGAAAAAGGTATCTCTTAAACAAAAGATAACCTGACCTCTCTTTGCAAAACAGTTTGAGGGAGAGCAATCTGAATTTTAGAAACACCACAGTCCTTGTAGTGAATGGAGTAATCAGCGAGCAATGTATGCATTAAAATGTATGAGTAATGGATTTATTCGTATAGCTACAGAATTTATACGCGGCATAAATCCCGTCTGAAGACAACAGTGTGTTCAAACGTGTGGTGAATACCTTTCATGAAAGATAACAACACTCGATCACTTACAAACAGAACTGTGATTATTTGTGTTCATGGGTCATTTCAGAAACAAATAAAGTGCTGCACAACCAAGATGAATGCACGTAATCAGCATTACACAACAAAATAAAGAGCACGGCAGATTAATGACAGAGCGTGTGAGGGTAAAGGAACACTCATTATGGTTACGAGTAAGGTGAGGAAGGTTAAAACAACCCAGCCGAGTGGAATAATGTTAGAAAATTACATGACTTTAGGAAAGTTAATGTGTAAAATGAGTCTTGAGAAATTGTTTAAAAACCTGAGCTTCTTTGAAAATGTAGTCTAAAGGTTAAACTTCTTCTTCAGTATTCAGTCTTAAGTGCATGTTTCTTTTGACTGGATTTCTGAGGGCCAAACCTGAGATGGACACATCCTACTTACTGATTTTATTTGTATTTGCTCCGTGAGATGGCAATAATGTTATCTGGACAACTAAAATTGCAAGGCTGTGCCTGCAAGCCACAATTAAATTAGGAGTTAGAACAATCTGCAACATCAAAAAACTAAATTGACTACTCGAATGTGAAAGGTGTTGCTCGTGGTGAAGAACCCACAGGGAATAATCCCCCGACGTTGGTATTTCCCTGAGCTGTACGGAGCTTTAAAGCATTGGTTGTACAGCTAAAAACAAAATCACATGAAAAAGCAGACAGACACAGTAAGCAACTAGCTGGTGAACATCATGGAGCATTTAGCGATTAATTAGCAAGATATTTCACTCAGAAGTTGGCGGAGTTAAAGGAGAGTGGATGTGTCATCGGCCAGGTGGACACAACAAGGACTACTAATTATTGCTAATGTTGCTCCTCATCTTCTGGCTGTGTAAATAGACATGTATTTGCTATCAAGAACCCCATATAGACTTGAAAAGTGATAATATGTCAATGTTGTGTCCACACCTGGTTTCTGCTGCCCCCACGTGGCCAAAATAAAAAGGAAAATCAACACCATGTTGTTCCAAACTCTTTTTTGTGACGTTTCATTGAAAAATGAATGCTTTGCTCTCGAAACACAATTGAAAATGCAGTGTTGTTGTGTGGATGCCCAATATTTAGGAGAAAAGGTTGGGTTTTTTGCACATTGTGCCACCATATAGAGCAACTAACAGGTTTTATCTACCATAGTCTTTACAAACATGTGCGATTGCCTCCCTTGCCCTGCCCCCCGGTGGTCTGGACCAAAATTTCAAGGCAATCCATGTAGTCATTGTTGTAATATTTCAGTCTCAGTGGTCGAGCAACAGACAAACCAGAACTGCATGTCCGTCTGTAGAGCAATCTCCAGCATCTGATGAGCAGCGCAGCGTTAAGCACTTTGCGCAGTAGCACCCCAGCAGCTCCTTTTTTTTTTTTTTTTAACAAAACTCCCTTTGAAAACTTGACAAAAGAAAACGTTGAAATTCAACCATCAAGACAGAAACCAACGAGCCCCTTCAACTAGTGGGAAGAAGTTGCCATGGTAACCAACTTGGGAGGACAGGTCCCCGGGTTATCCCAGCTCCTGGTTCTGCTTTCCAACCGGCCACCTTTCAAGCATGTCACCGTATCTCTGAGTGGCCACTCCACTCAAACCAGTACTTCTACACCAGCCGCTGCCGCCGTAGTCATTATCGTGTCCGCTTTACACTGTGAGATGCTGAGCTGCTGACAGACACTCGACCTGGCAGAGATTGCTGCGCTGTACTTATAATTTTGTGTTTGTCGACTGTCAGAAACCGGCAGAATGTCTCTCCCAGGTCTGAACCAGACAGCGGGACATAATTATGGTGTGTTCCTCGGTACGTCACCCAGCTCTCCAGGAGAAGCAAGCTCGGTCAGCCTCACTGACTCCCATCTCTCGCACATCTCCTCCTCAACTCACACTCCAAAAGAAGTGTGTGTGTGTGGGGGGGGGGGAAGAGGTGTGTGTGTCTGTGTGTGTGTGTGTGTGTGTATGTGTGTGTGTCTTTCATATGGCTTGATACTTTTGTTTACAGCACTGGAAAAAGAAAAAGAATGTGTATGTGTCTCTCTCACACTGGAAATGTGTGAGTGTGTGGATGTCAAACTAGACAAACCAAGCATTTATTCCTCTTAGCAGGAGTGTGTGTCATATCCAGGTGAGTGTGACAGATCGGGGGCTTCTCTACAGTGGCAGGGGAGCCGAGGCCATCTTGCTGTATTATTCATGAGAGTCGGGTATGTCTTGTTGGCACGCTGCGTTTGGCAAACAGCACGTATGGAACAGCGGCAAAAATAATGGGAAGCTGTAGCTCAGCGCCGTGTCATCAGCAACACAGTCTTGTAGCAGCACCTGGTGCCCACTGTTTGAATACTAAATGGTTTGGGAGAGACGCGGCCACACATCCATTCATGAGGTCTCATCTGAACTGTGCGTTCCTCCTCAAAGACAAAACCGTAAAGAAGAATACGGACTTGAATTTCATACAGCGCTTTTCTTGTCACTTCACATCAACATTTCACACTCATATTCGTGCACTGGCGGAGGCTGACAGGAGAGATGCCACCCGCTCAAACCCCCCCCTGGGCCACAGCCACCCGTATGTGTTTGTGATTGTTTGTCTGTTTGTCAGCGGGAGAACAAAGAAACTACTGGCGTGATTTTCATGAAACTTCATGAAAGGATGTGGCCTGGGCGAATCACGGCGTCGGATGCACAAATAATTTTTTCCTTCATTTCATTTTTTCATTAACATTGCGAGAAAGGACACGGGCCTTGGTGGAAGTCTGCCTTCTCCGAGTGCCGTCCCAAGCTTTCATTTCCAATTCACATGACATCTGATGCTTTTACTTATTTTACCACTGTGTACGGCAACATGTGATTCACAAATCAGCAAAACGTTCTGCTTAACACAGCGAATAAGCACTAGCCTGTAACACTACAGTGTGCATACCTGTAGAGGCTCTAACTGAAGTTTCGTGTCTGTGTCTTCAGGGGTTCAAGCTCAGGCTCAATGTCGTGGACGTGGACATATCTTTTCATTAAGTTTCGTGGACATATTCAGCAACGATATTGTTTTTATTCAAATGCTGCACACAGGCCTTTGGAAAATGATTTTGTGATATATTATCCCTGCAGCTGCACGGTGGTGTAGTGGATATCACTGTCACCTCACAGCAGGAGAGGCCCGGGTTTGATCCCCTGATCCCAGACAGGTGTCCTTCTGGGTGGAGTTTGCACATTCTCCCCGTGGCAGCGTGGGTTCTCTCCGGGTTCTCCTGCATCCTCCCACAGTCAAAAGACAAGCTTAGGGCTAATTGAAGACTCTAAATTGCCCGTAGGTGTGAATGGTTGTTGTCTCTCTATGTGCCCTGTGATAACCCTGCCTTCGCCCAATATCAGCTGGGATTGGCTCCAGCCCCCCCCCTCCTCCCTGAATAGGATAAGCGGTTCTGATAATGAAATGGAATTATCCCTGCATGCTGCTTCACAACAGCATTACAAAACAACTCCCTCAGTTATTAGTTTTAGTACATTTTTTTTTACCAATCCTGAAGCTACAGAAATACTGTTTTTAAACGCTTCTGCAACCCCCGAGACTGAATACATTATACTTTATGTAATCCAAATCAAAATCCAAGGTTTCTAAGAAAGCACATTTAAAAACAACAACAATTGACCAGTGTGTAGCAATCAAAATATAACAACAAAACTAAACAACACAGTAGACAAAACATAATAATATTAATAATGTAGAATGGCAATTGGCACAGTGAGTTAAAAGCCATCGAATAAAAATGTGTTTTAACATGGGATTTAAAAACAGACAGTGTCGGGGCCAGACTAACGCTCCAGAGTTTGGGAACTACAACTGCAAATAATAACTATCTGTATTTGTGATAATACAAATACTGGAGTATCAAACTGCCAAAAAATGTCTCAATCAAAACAAGAACTGTTATTATGAAGGGTAAATAAAGACACAGAGCAACACCTTTTTTAACATTTTTGTTAAATGTTGCAAAAGAAGTTGCTGCAGACAGCTGCCACTGCTGCTTCTCCATACTGACCCACTTACCAATAGAAACAGAGAAACAATGGGAGTAGTTGACCAAGGCATATTTGTGTGATTGTAAGCAAACAAAAATATGTTTGGCCAATATTTATCATGTGAGACTATGAGTATAAACTATAGCGTTAACCAGTCATAGATTTTGCATTCTGTGAAAGATATCCCTTTAATATCCCTTTTATATATTAGGTTATTGTGAGTGATGTTGCAAATCAATGAGCAGGACTAGTTTATACCCTTATTGGATTTCACATCACTGTGAAGTGCCTTTATTTAGAACTGCACTAATCAATGGAATGTGTCACTCGTGGTGATGAAACTGTAGGGAATTATTGCCCGGCTGTAGTGGAGTGTCCCTGTAGCAGCCAGTGATGAAAGACAGATGGAAAAAGTCTTGAAAGTGACAGTCCTGGGAGGAGGGCGGGGGAGTCCAAAGCTCCAAAAGAAAAGTGCGGCTGATGGAGTCTCACGCAGAGCGGATGCAAGGACATTCAAAGAGGGTAAAGAGAAAAAGTAAAGAATTGAAGAGGTTTGACAAATATTGAAAAGTTTGAGACTTCACTTTGACTGGGAGTACTTGCTGCACAGGGGAGGAGACACGAGTCGGAGACATTCAGGGTCTCAGAACAAACATATAAGTTTCTGGGGAATTTTTTTCTCCCATTTCCACCAATTACATAGGATGCCTAAACATCTGTAAATCATTTGGAAAAAACATGATAGTTGCCAAGGAAAAAAAATCATCCTGTAGAGCCTCCATTGTATTTTGCATTTCGTACACAACAAACGGGGGATGAATAATTCTCACTCCACCTAAAAATGAGCAAAAATAAATTCTATATTTAAATTGCATTAAAGACATAAGTAGGGTAGGAGTCTCGCCGAAACAGCTTTACCAAAATTGAAACCTATTTTTGTCACACTAAGCCGGAGTAGAGTTCACGGAACGAATGTTCGGCTGACTAATCTGCTACACTTCAAAAGAAATGCCACAATCATCTGGGCTGCTCTAACTGCAAATGAAGAATCCCCAACAATGCCGAGTAAATGTGGTTATCAACACTCTAAATTCAATATTAGGCCAACAAAAGAGCATTAACTCAATTATATTAGATTTCTTTAGGAATAGCATAATAGTAGTAATATAGAATAACCCCCCATGCCAATGTTAGTGCGGACATCGATGCCAATATTCCAGAGTAATAGAACTTTTGCTCCATTCATTTGCCGGTGAAGTCAGAGAGACCGAGGAGAAACGACACAGAGTTGAAGGTATTTCAAAACCCTAAAAGATAATGTGTCACTTCAGTAAGGCATGTATGCTCCAAAACCGATACAGTGTAAGAGTTGTTGGAAGTTTGGAAGGCGGAGTCTGTTTACGTGGGGACAAATGAAGGAGCTGTGAGACGATCCAGGGAGTCTTCTCTTCAAAGGGAATCATGCAGCATGTGAGGCTGACTGTTAAGGAGACGGAAATAATTAAGGTTTGGATCTAAGAAAAGACATAAGAAAGTAGGGAAGACCATATATGGTGTGAGGCAAGAAGCTAAGGAGGACAAGACAGTCAGGAAACATGAGGAATTTTGCTTTTGCGAGGACCAGGTGAAGGTTTTGGACTTTTTGATACGGCTAATTAACTGTAGTGCTGGAGTAGAAAGTAAATCTGAAAAAAATAATTACAGATGCGTCAAAGAGATTTCTGGATGTTGTGGGAGTTTCTGGAGAAAGTGTGCAGAAGCATTTAAAAAGACCAGTGTGGAGCATCCAGGGGGATTTATTAGCAGAAATCAAATGACATATGAAGATGTTTTCAATAGTGTATAATGATTTGGAACAAAGACTTGTTGTGTTTTTTCGTTACCTTAGAATGAGCCCTTCATATCGGCACAGAGGGAGCAGGTCCTCTGAACGGAGTCCGCCATGTTGCACTGCCATGTTACTACAGTAGCCCAGAATGGACAAACCAGGCATTAGCTTTTGTGAGAGCCTTCAGCTTTTATTCGTTACCTGAAGGCCACCGTAGTTCTCTCGCTTGGAAAGGGAGCAGTGAGCGGAGAGGTAGTCAGTTATTTTGCAATCTCGCCACTAGATGTCACTAAATCCTACACACTGCTCCTTTAAGAGAAGCTTTTAGGTTCTCTCTCTCAAACACCTGGAAAATAGAGAATGTATTGCAGAGTAGGACATGAGGGGAAAGGGTTATTAATGTTTGATTTAGTAAGCTGAGATTTGATTGTAAAACCAATGCAACATTTTGTATTCCAGCTTCCTTTAAAACCCAATGAAGAGTGAAGGAAAAGTGTTTGAAACAAATCTAAACTACAAGCCAAGCTTCTCGCAAATTTTAAGTGACGAATGCCTCCGCTGCACAACTGTAGCCAGTGTTGTGTCAAATACTGTTTCCCATGTCGATGTGTGTTTACCGTAACACTTTATTATTTTAACAGACATCGACTTTGATTGTTTTTAAACCAGTTGAAAAACTATTTCGGCTCTTGGCTTCCTTGTGCAGCAATCCCTGTGCACAGCTGGTACAATGACGCCATCAACCGGTGCCAATTTATTAACAATTTAATGCCTGGTTGGCCACATGGGGCAGTAATACCAACCACATTCTAACAGTACACTTTGTCTCAATAAGAAATTTAACTTGTCCTTTTTGGCTCCTACTTTAAAAGGGTTCCTGCGGATCCATGAAATGTCTTAAATATGATTTTCTGAAATATTTCCCCACAGGATTCTCTAGTTGTGCATTTAAAAAAAAAGGTTAAATTGTCTCTACCATTTGTCTTCCCTAATTGCTCCGTGAACGCTCGTGATTTGCAAATGGCTTGCAGCAATAGCCTGCACGGTTCCCCTTGTAGTCGTGGTGTTTCCGCTCGTCTCTGAACGCAGCATTAGCTCCGCCAACTTGTTGCACAACCGGAGAAACGCCCCCTCTTCCTCCTCTTCCTCTTCCTCCTCCTCCTCCTCCCCCTGAGTTTAGCTGAAGCCGTGCCTCCGCTCTCTCCCTGTCACACGCGCTGCTGCTATCACAACTCCCCAGAGCGTCAACATGGCTGCGAACCGGGTGATCGTGTACGGAGGAAGAGGAGCTCTGGGCTCCAAGTGTGTCCAACATTTCAAGTCCAAAGGATGGGTGAGTGGTGGCGGCCCCGACGCTAGCTAGATGTTGCACCATGCTCAATGAGAATATATAACTGTCTTTTATTTATTTATTTATGTATGACGTTTTAATGACAGTGGGTCGCGTCCATCGACATGGCTGCAAACGAGGAGGCAAACGAGAACGTGATCGTGAAGTTGAGCGAGTCGTTCACCGAGCAGGCGGGACAGGTGAGCTGCAGACGAGCATCATGCATTCTACTTTATTTGTCTCCTTCATGTCAAGCTGAATCTAAAGAGACAGCAGTGGAGCCGCTGGTGCCACCAGCTGAAGGCTACATGTTGTTATGCATCCAGTAGCTAATACGTATCATGTGTTTACAGTATGTTTTGTTTTCTTCTAATTGCTCAGTTTTGCTCCTCTGTATGCTAATGCTGCGTTCAAATCACATTTAAAAAAAGCAGCTGAATCTAACAGGAAAAAAAAAAAATATATATATATTGTTTTGTTTTATGAAGTAATAAAAGTTGTAGGCTTGTGACAGTTTATTTTCTATCTGGTTTATCCAGTTATCCAACCTGGATAGGTCACACCAAGACATATACAAATCTAAAATACAATAGTTGATTTAATTTTTAGGTTATATTCTTATTATACAGGTTAGTATATTAACATTATGTTTGTTTTATTTAGCTAGTTTACATGATTCATGTAAAATTATGTACCACGCCTCATGTGTATACAGTTATCTTTGTCACCTTATCATAGGCCATCCTTGCATTTTTCTTTTATTTGCAATAAAGGTTATAAATAATCTCCCTGTAATCATCACTCGTTCATCACCTGCTGTGATGTAGATGTCCCCCCTAATTTCCTTATTTTATTTGTCGCCCTGAACGCAGCGCAGAATGTGTGTTAAACATTTCCAGCTGGTGTTTGATTTGAGAGGCAGTCGCCCCGTGGCGTCGTGAAAAGGTGTTCGTAGTTATCTCTCGTTCTGTGCAGGTGACGACAGATGTGGCCCAGTTGCTAGGGGAACAGAAAGTGGATGCCATCTTGTGCGTGGCTGGAGGATGGGCGGGAGGAAGCTGTAGTTCCAAAGGTCAGAGTTCAACTTATTTTGTTTGCCGTAAACTTAATCATCAGCCATTTGTTTCCGGCAGCCATTCATGCACAAAATTAAACAAAAATTAAGTAAATAAGAAGCAGACGGTTAGCTTAGCTTAGCATAAAGACTGGAAACAGTTGGAACAGCTAGCATGGCTCAGCCAAAAGGTAACAAAAAGCCTCCTCGCAGCTAAAGCTCACTGAACAACACATATCTTGTTTGTTCAAGCTGTTGATGTCCTTCTTTTCAGAAGGCTTTGTGCCAGACTATTTCTCCGCAACCAGATACGCGAGGACGATTCTGGTCCAAGCCGAGAAATTATCTGATATAAACCCCACTTTGATTTTTCTACGGATTAAGCAAATGAGATGTACAATGTGTTGATTTGTGAGCTTCAGAGGCGCTGATGCAGATTGTGTTACTGTTCTACACAGAGCCAGGCTGGCTGTTCCCACTCTGTGCTAAAGCTAAGCCAGTCAACTGCTAGCTGTAGCCTTATATTTATAACAGACAGATAATAAGAGGGGTATTGATCTTCTCAAGTCGCTCTCTCTGAAGCCAGAAAGCATGTTTCTTTAAAAAAAAAATTGAACTAAATAAGATGATGCGTCTTTGAAAGCACCATTTTGATAAACGAGAAAACCAGCAAGTTAAAAATGAAGCTTCCCTTCGTGATTTGTCTCTCTTAGATTTATACAAAAACACAGATCTGATGTGGAAACAGAGTGTGTGGACCTCCACTATCTCCGGCCACCTTGCCACTCTGCACCTGAAACCAGGCGGACTGTTGACTTTGGCCGGGGCCAAAGCTGCCCTGTCGGGCACCGGGGGTAAGGAACACACACACACACGCACACACACACATTTGTGTTTACTGTTCTCATCATGATGACCTGGTTCGGCCGAGTGTCACGTCAGGGTTGCCGGCAGACTTTGATATATCGGAGACTCGATTGTGCATACAGCTTTTGTTGTCCAACCTGTCAATTCAAATAAAGCAGGTAATGGAAAGCACTGCAGGGCTTTGACCGGGGAATTGACATACTGATCAGAGACACGGGGGAGGATTCTCACACAGCTCACAACAGTGAGAGGAAAAGGTGTCAATAAAATGGATCAGAGAATCAAAACAAGAGGGGAAAAAAGATACAATATCTGATGAGCTCTGTGGAAGCAGCAGTTTGTCCTCCAGCAACCCTTTACTCTGTTTGTGTCCTTGAGCATTCGACTTACCCCCGACCCGCTCTCTTATTTTACTCTATACGCGACCAGCCGAATAACAAAAATGTGACTGATTAAGGTTCATTTGAAGCAGATAAGAACGACTGAAGGAAACAAACAACTTTTTCTTTTGACATTTCCCAGACTATTGAGGAAATAACAGAGCAGGTTAAATGATAATAAAGATAATCATTAGTTGCAGCCTTATTTAAGAAAAAATAAACTTGTGCATCACTAGAAAGCACGAATTATACTTAAGATGCCTTTTATTATAGGTGTTATTGGTAATAAATATAAGTCATGCTGTGTAGCTCTGAGCATCAAACACGCTGATTTGTTGATCCAGCTTCTTGTCGGGAGGCAGTTTTGAAACGGACCGACCCAGATGCCGTGGAAGTATAAAAGAAAACATCAGACCAGCTCTGGAATATAACGAGTGCACACAGGAAACCGTATCTTTATATTTTTGGATGGTGTGCCCATACATTTTATTCCAGCTATAAGTCCCACCCCTTCCGATGTCCCCTATTGTACTTTATTTTGAAAAACAAATATGTACGGTAGTCAACGGCAATAATAATAATTTCCTGATTCCCTTTTGATTTGTGAGTTACACAGATGACGTTTGTCAGTTCAGCGAGAAACGTCACTTGCGCCACTTTTGGGATGTGTAGACTTTCTAATTACGTGCACTTTTTTCACAGTCTTATATGACAACGTGCAAAATGATCTTCTTAAATTAACAAACTCCACGTGTGGAATCAAAACATTTTGTCCCTCGACGTTGACTACTGTGCGTATTAGTTTTCGGACATTAGGTCCCATGGTGGTGCACCGAAAGAGGCGGGACTTCGCCGCTCTATAGTAAACCGTAGTTGACGTGACACCAGCCGGCCTCTGTGGCATCCAGAGAGGATCTGGTGCGGTGCCATGTGACGTCCAGTCTCCCCCTGTGTCCAAGCTAACCATGTGATGGGCAGAGAGCCAACGTGACAACGACACAAAGTCCCGGCTCAGCACAAAGCACACAAGCTCATTGGCCGCCGGCTTATGAAGAGAATGACTCAGCAGTTGTGGCTCCACACACATTGTCCATGGACAGTCTGCGTTAACTGCACTGATGCAGTTTGGGGTTCCTGATCTATTGTTTTCCTTTTGACTGAGTTTGTATTTACCGGGAAGCTGCAGTCCCCTCTGCAGAGGCAGCTTCTTTAGGTATTAGGTGTATTTTATATGCGAGAGAACTGTGAAAGTTATCTCATATAAAAAAAATTAAAAAACACATATCGGTGTGGTCTAATTAAACTTGAGTCAACATCAAGAGACACATGTTAGGATTTCTAACAAACCTTGCTGAGAGGTACTTCCTTACTTCTGTGTGCTTTGATCAAACAACGCAAGAGAGAAAAGTTAATGAGCGTTGACCGAATCCAGATAATCTGTGCAGCGGAAAAACGAGAGAAGCGGATTCGGATAACTAATGGACTTTGAAGGTTGTTGTGAATCGAAGTTTTATGAATGAACGCCCAGTTAAACGTTGCGAATATCACTCGCAGCGGGGGGGGGGATAACCAGCCGAGTATCACGTCAGCAAAGTAAAGTGGTGAAACTGCAATAATTTTGGTGATTGATCAAAATGTTCTGCCCAGTGAACAAAAACATCGTTGCTGTTCTGAATCAATCCCCAATTACATCTTAGAAATTCCAAAGCCAACTTAAAAGACCCAGACTGGTGTTGTCAGACCTCGTGCGGGGCTTTTTTAATAATCCTAACCTTTTTTGATTTGGGGTTTAAAAACGAGGTTGAGCCCCAGACGGAGAGGGGTCTTTTCTGTGCTCTCCATGTGACTTCGTTTTTTTTCCATAATCTCCAATCTGATTATCCTCTAACAATATGCAAAAGATAGGATGCACAGCAAACAATTATATGTATTCTGTTCAGGCAGCTTGTTGCCTGTTATCTTCCACCCAGAAGTCCAGTTTTTATTCCAGCATACGGTAGTTGAGGCTCAGCCTGTGAAGTGTGAGTCATGCAGGAATGAGTATAGTCTTTGATATGAAGGCGCTCGTCTTCTGACTGTAGTGTCAACCTGGGACTCTCAAGTATAATTTGTGTGAAGTCCTTTGTTTGGGCTCTCAGACTCTAACTTCTTCTGATCCAATTTCCCATTTAATCTTCTTCCCCGGAGCTCGTCGCTCCGGCTGTTTGTGAATTCAATCTCATCCGTGTTAAGTGTTTACGAAGATTTACTGACTTAAAACAGGTGGAACCACACAAACTATTTCTGACGTTGAGATTTGTTCTCACACAATATTCACACCTACTCACTTCCAGGTAAAACTGTTCCACGGCCGAGCGAATCCAATGACAGAGCTAACGTTAGCTAGCCCACATTTGACTCGTTTAAAGAGGCAATGGAATTGGGTCAACACTTTATTGAATACACTGTTTTAATAAATAGTTTATTACAGAAAAATAACACAAAATACCTCCAAATTATGAAATGTCATACTTGCAATGTTGGACTAAATGACCAAATAACAGAGTTATTAATATGCTTGAATGCTGCTAACTCTGAACATGTCTCTCTCTCTCTCTCTATCTATCTATCTATCTATCTATCTATCTATCTATCTACATACACACACATATATATCTATATATACATTTTTTTAAAAGTCATACCTACATTTGCAAATGATAGTACGGTTCAATTCACCTCCGGGCCCTAAAACTTTTATTTTGGGATATTTTGTTACAGCTTATGATTCTACAGTGACTTCCTTTTACGTAGTTGGTTGCTTTTGATTGGACCGTGCGAGAGGCTTTTTCTCACCAACCAGTTTAAATATTTCCTAAGCTTAACTATCTTAAGTTTTAATGCTGCAACCCAATTTAGTATCTGACTACTTTGAACTAACAAGTGGTTAAAGAAGAACATTTATAAATAGCTTGTGCAACCCAATCCTGACCATGGATATAAAAAAATACAGCTGTATGTCTATTTGAATCCTCAAATATTAATATCTGTGGTAATATGAGTAAAAACAAATGATGGCTTCGTGACGACAGACGAGCCTCCATCTTTTCTTTTTTTTTAACCAACTGTGGCTCAAAGTGAGAATAACTTAAATCAAAATCCTTTAAAGAGTCTGAAAACTTCTGTTCGTTACTTTTACATGTCGCTGTTGCTCCGAAAACACTTACAGTGAGAACAGATTGCGTTTCAAGGACAAATGAGATAATTAGGAGATTGTTGATGTCTAAAGCTCTTTCGACTGTTTCGACTGGCATCTCTAACTCGTGCCTCCTTTTTTTTTTTCTTCTGAAAAACAAAAGCTTGTAATAAAAGCCCTGTCACCACCCCTCGTTCTCATTGGTCATGGGATTGGTTTAGCGGGGTGGGCAGATGCTTTGCATTCTTCAAAAAGCTTGTTAGATTTGTTTTTTGGGGGGTGATGAATATGGAGGCACTTACTGTTTCCAGATGCTGAAGCTACAAAAACATTCCTCTTACTTTATTCAGTTTCAAAATCCAACTAGAGAGAAGCGAACAAGCGGTTGGCGATGTTTCATATGTAGTGAATAAATTGAAAGTGATCTTTGTTTCTCTTTCGGAGCCGTTTGCTCAAAACACACCTGGCTACTCCTTCGGGTTTATAAGTCTCAAGATGTTCCTACTGGAGCGTCTCCAATTCCCTTGCACTTGACCTCTCCTTCCTGAATCAGATCCATCCACACCCGGGCACAGAGTGTCACGCTTTTGATGTGGTCTATGTTGCCTCTGCAAACTGAATTCCCCCTCCCCCACGCCCCCCAGGACATTAAAAGAAATCTTCCATCTGCACCCTCCAGGCATGGTGGGCTACGGCATGGCCAAAGCTGCCGTCCACCAGCTGTGTCAGAGTCTCGCAGCAAAGAACAGTGGGATGCCATCAGGAGCCGCGGCCGTGGCCATACTACCGTAAGTACTGCAGGGAAGTGTTGTGTACACACTTGATGCACATTTAGTCCCGAGGTGAGTATTCAGGAATCGCAGGTGGGAGGCTATTAATATTAATAGTCCACCAAATGTGTCTCTTGAGAATCCAAATCCCCTCCACCTGCAGGCCTGAACACACATGGTCTCACTCATTTTGCTTACTGTTAAGATTTTCTACTCAATGAGGAGAATAACAAAACCAGGATTTTTCTTTAAATCTCAAAAAGGATGTTTAGCTTTGAATTCCACCCGCTTCCGAGGAGAATAGAAGGGAAATGTGAGGGAATTTGAGCTGTAAGGACTCGTCGATTAATCAGTCATCGTCACTCTTTGGCGGTTTTAAAGGAATAAAACGAGACATCTGAAGATGTCACTTTAAGCTCTGGGAAACTTATGTGCATTTTTTTAATTTATTTGTTGTGCATTTTAAATAGAAAACAATAGACTAAAGAATAAACAATAGTATTTCCCGCCTTTTGCAGTTAAGAAATGTTGGCATTGGGTTCGCACTAAAAATATGAATAACTGCGCAAAGATAAAGTGTAATGCTTCACCAGACAACCTTGTATGTTATCGGTTAAAGCAACAAAAGGAAAAAAACTGTATTAGACATTGAACCTTTAACATGATGCTAGCACACTCATGTTTACCAGTCTGGATGGTCTTTGATGGAGCGCTCACTCACTGCTTGTGACTCACTACTCGTATGTTTTCTGTCTTCACATTTTATTAACCATTGTCGCACGATGCATCTTTAAATACATCGACGCTGCAAGAAGCCGTTAAAAAAGAAGCGAAGGCGGACGCTGTTGTGCTTTTAAATTGCTTTTAATCTGTGCCTCGCAATTGTTTGTCACGTCCGATGGATACAGGAAGTGTGAGTTCGAAGATAAGCTGCAGGAGTAAAAAAAAAAAAAAAAGAAAAATGGATAAGGTTGCCAATTTCACCCAGTAGATCTGTGGTCGTGCACATGATCTGTTTCATATGAATGACGCACACAGAGGCGATTGCATCGTCGCCTCCTCTGTGCGCTTATTGAATTTAAAAGATTTATTTTTTTCGCACCGTCATCATGAGAAGCGAGAAATGGGTTTTCTCTCTCTCTCTCTGGTTGTAGTTTCTCTCCAGCGTGCTGTCACATCTGTTCAGCATTAGCCCCATGACTTGCATTTCTGTAACGGCCTGTATTCCCCAACCCCCAAACTCCTGCTGCACCAGCATATACCAACACTCTACAGCATGTGTGCATGAGGGATATTCCTGGAAAGGCCATGTGAGGGTAGAGTGTTCTTGTACTTTAATGTATATAATATATATACAGCTTTGACCCCCCCACCCCCACCCCAAAGACACTGCAGTACTCCTGGGTTGGATGTGCTGTTGTTTATAAGCTATTAAACAGAAATACTCCATGTTAATATTAGCATAGTAACACAAAAGGTGACAAGAAAAGCGTGCTGAGTTGAATTGTAAGTGATATTTGAAGTCATGAATATGATAATAAAACACAAACATCATGCAAATCGTTTTTTTTTTTTTTGAAACCCTGTGCTGTCTGTATGTGTGGAGGTGCCGCAGTCTGCCAGATCCCTCTCTCTCTCTCTCTCTGCCGCTCACCCCCTGATTGTCATCTGGCTTAATTTGACAGGGTTACCTTGGATACGCCGATGAACAGGAAGTTCATGCCTGACGCAGACTTCGGTTCCTGGACATCGCTGGAGTACATTGCAGAGTGAGTGCTGAAGCGGATAATGATTCCCGAGTGTTATTTACAGGCTGTAGGGAGCTCTGTAACATCTGTTTTACATCAATATGACTTTACCCAATGTGTATCTGCTCTCCAGTCCTATTTTTAAAAAGATTTTCATGCATCCTGAAAAAAACACCACCCCAAAGCTTTTCATAGATTTTTGCATTTAGGACATTTTTTCCCTGCAATGCACTTACATTATCAATATGCAAGGTTTGTTTTTTGTAATTACATTTTTTTTTGTTTACCTGCCACATGCAGCCATATACTGCATTTATATTGCTCTCCTCCTTTATTTCCCAAAATGTTTTCAGTACAAGGTAAGTGTATGTAAATATACAGTACCTGGCTTGAAAATGCAATTGCTCACCAGTTGTTTCAAGCTAAGTTGGTTAGCTTGCTGTTGTATGAGGTCAAACAATGTTCCAGCAGTATGCACCGTACTAAAACATCTTGTCTGTGCCCATAAACAGGAATAAGCAAAAATATATATTTATCCTCAGCTGTTACTCAGATCTCAAGAGTGTGTTTTTTTTTTTTTTCTTTCCGTTCTCCATACCCCCCCAACACTAGTTGTTCAGATGGTGTACGACTCCGTCTTCTACACGTGTGTGACGCTGACGCCTGTCTGTTTTACATGCTGTCCTGTCGAGGCTGCGCTGTGCAGATAATTCGAATTTATCTGTTCGGTGTTCAATTTGCCAAAAAGCTCTTTTGATTCTGAGGGACTGTCTGACACTCTGAGCATCACATTTAGCTGTTTGATGCTTCCGATCAGAGAAACACTTTTCAGCTATCAAACTACCTTAAAGTCACTGGCAACACCTGACGTAACGTGAAGACAGTTGTGCTCAAGAACGAACTGCGAACGAGCTCAGAATAAAAAGTAGAATAGCTATTTTAAACGGTTATCTTTTTCTTTTTTTTCATTTTATAATTTATAACATTAATCAAACCTTCCTCAAATGAAGCAGGTCTTTTTTGTGGTGTAATAGACCCAGGTTCATGTCTGGTCACGTATTCATGTTAAATTTATTATCAACAAAAAAAAAGAGAATCAAAAATATGACCGTTTACCTCAAGATGGCCAAATGGAGCTACGCTGATCTGGCAGTTCCATATGATTGATGGCACAGTGGTGCGTTTGTTTTTCTTGCTTGCTCATCACTGTAGCTCATCCATCCGTCTTATTAATGACGTTTATTCTCTAACTTATGTAACCCACATTTAATCCTACTACTGTATTTATAACAATTTACTTGACAGGACAGTTGTTTGTCATGTTGGGGATCTACAGTGATTTTAAGCTTGTACTAAACATGGTCTCAGTATGTGAAGTGGCTTCTATGGGGGACTAACATCATCACACATGAATACAAGTGGGCTCATTGGATCCACAAGAGTCTTCGCTTTCTAGTCCAATCTAATGTAGGCAATTCTGAGACGGTTAGGGACCCAAGAAATACTCAAATACAACTTTTTTTAGAATGGGTGAAAACAACACATTTATACTGCGTGTTTATTGCCTCAAACATGGGATTAGCATAAAGTGAGTTTGTCTGTCAAGGGGAGACTTGTGGGTACCCGTAGAACCCATTTTCAGGCACATATCTTGAGGTGAGAGGTCAAGGGACCCTATGAATATGACCGTTCCAGCGAGTATTATTCAGCTCCCTTACCGACTAGCACGACTTGGTTGATACCATTGGATTCATTAGTGTTGTATATTTCAAGCGACAGTGATGTTGGAGTGATGATGAAGGAATCTCCGCGGACACTGTTCTTGCTGGTATAATGAAGTTTATTACAAACAAGCAACATATGTCAAGACGGGCGTCATGAACACCCGGAGAGTCCCAAAGTCGAACAGAACTCTAACCGTCGGGATCTCCCGATCACTTATATATGGATGTTGTTTACGCCCCAGACTTGAGTATATAATGACGTCATAAAGAGGGCCCCCAATAAAAGACATGTTTCGGACATAGGCACAGCTACTCCTCCATCCTCCAGGTCAAGGAGCATTGCCCAGCGGGGGTGCCTAACGAGTATCCCATGTGCAACAAACATCAATGGATCCGACATTCCACAGTCACAGGCCCCTTCACATATGTTATCTTCATGCATTACAGAGCAAAATATACTACATTAGCAATTTTCATTTGTTTATGTGTCCATCTTTCAACATTTCTAAAACAACAATGTCAGTGGGGGAAGAGAGTTTTGATGTATGATCAATTAAAATCTTGAATTAATTCAAGTAATTAGTACAAAGGAAACTGTGTTTTGAGAGTACTAGAACTCTCCTGAATGAATGCCGGATACACTGAGACAGAGGCTTGTGTTTTATGCTCTGCATAGGCCAGGAGAGATTAGATGGGATTTGATCCCGATTGATAATCCCCGAGGAAACGAATGAGGGTCTGAGGACAGGAATAGAAACAATCTGCGTGGCGGGAAATGAAGGGATGTGGCACTCATGTCTTCATTGCCCCTATTCCTATCTACTGTCCTCATCTTTCTGGCTTTCAAATGACAAACTTCCTTCATACAACCTGTTATTTCTGGTACTCATCGTTACTTTGAAAAACACAGATCGTGAGATTCATTATTTAACGTCCAAAACATATGGAGGATCCAGGCTTTCTTTGCTATTGTTTGAAGTATCAACTTTCTTCTTTTTTTTTATTGACAAATGGAAGCCAAAGTTAGTGTTTAATTGATGGTTAAATGTGCAGCAATATGCACAATAACTTTGCCTGGTTTAATTGAGAAGAGATTGTGATTGAAATGATCAAATACAAGTAAACAATCTGACCTTTTTATATTAATGCAATCCTTAATAAATCATACAGAAGTGAACCAACATATGGTGCAAATAAATGGATACTGTGCATTTTATTTAGTTTTTTTACTTTAAAAAAAAAAAAATGTCATTGATGTTACGTTTTAAAAAAAAAAAAAGCCATTTAAATCGTATGTACACTAAAAAGACTAAAATATTGGCGGAACTAAATCGTTTTTTTTTCTCAGGGGGACTCCATTAAGCTGTTGTTGTGTCTCATCATGTGATGGATTATCCTTTTGATAGATTATTTTTCACAAGGAACACTGCGTTGCTGTCTCATATTGTGAAGTCTACATTATTCAGTTTTGAACTGCATCTGTTTCAGCGAGTGCAGTTTCTTTTCTTTATACCATCATTATACCTTCCATCAAATATTTATTTCCAGCATCGTTAAACTTTGGAAAAACAGGGTGATCCCTTATGAGTACTTTCACAGTGTGGGGCTCAATAAGGTTGTCGTCTATGTGCATTATTGTTTACTCATTATTTTTGTCCTCAACTTCTTTATTTGCTTCACATTACTCTCTTTTTTACCATTAATTTTGTTCCCGTTATAGCTTATATGAGCACATTTTTTGTTTTTGTTTTCTTTTTTGCAGTGATTTTTTTTTTTTATATGCGTGAGTCAGTTTCAGTACTAATTTGCGTTCACATGACCCATTGAGTTTTTAAAATTGAACACCTGTTCTCATCACACTTCATACCCCGATGAAGACTTGTTAAGCCGATATCCATGATTTAATAAAGGATTTTGACTTTTTCTAGACTGCCTATTAATACCAAGGACTTCTTTCTTACTTAAGCTGGACAGTCATTGGTTTTCCTTTGTTCCTGACTGCTTGCCCCGTCCCTGAAGAGCACCTGATTTTCTACTTCAACATTACCAACACAGTTTCATACATACATACATACATACATACATACATACATACATACATACATACATACATACATACATACATACAGTAAAATGATAGGACCAGTAGTAGATGACACTACATGTTTGCATGTGAAGGTGCTATAGATTAAATTAAATTTGCAGTGATGGTCTTGAATAGACTGGGGATGTTAGGTGTCATGATAATACTAGATATGCGACTAAACAAATAAACATGTTGGGTTTAGTCTGCTTCCTGAATAATGTTTGCATTTCCTTTTCGTTTTGCTCCAGAATGTTCTTCAACTGGGCCGCAGGAGTGAACCGGCCGGCTACGGGAAGCTTAATGCAGCTGCTGACCTCCGGAGGGGAAACCCAGGCTGAGGCCGCGCAGTAGAGGACAGAGAAGAGCTGTGGAGACGGTGATGGGGGTTGGGGAAGGCAGGGGGAGGGAGAGATGGAGGCCGAGAGGGGGGAGATGGAGAAGCCCAGAGAGAGAGAGACTGGTAGAGGGAGGAGGAGGATATGAGGAAGAGCGTTTAAGGGTGTGGAGGTGAAGAAGAGAGACGGTAACGGGGAGGAACTGGATAAAACGAGGAGGTGGAGAGGAGACGGATAGATGGGTTCGTTTTGGAGGGAGGAGGAGGAGGAGGAGGAGGAGGAGGAGGAGGAGGAGGAGGAGGAGGAGGAGCTTTTATTATAAATGCAGCCTCAGAGCGCCATCTAGCTGTGATGGTCTGAACTGTGTTTTGTATCCAGTATGGCCACTCTCAAATTTGAGGACTCATTTAAGGTATTCCTTCAAAGATTGGTGAAGTTAAATGTGTTGAATGAGACACGACTCACATCAAAATGTTCATGCAGCTTCTAATCAGGGACCGCTTTCACACAGTCCTGATCCAAGAGAGGAAATTGAAGAAAATTGCTGAAAATGCATTATCTTGTCTTAACTTCCACCAAAATGCACATCAGCGACTTCATACCTGCATTAGCTTCGGTCACTTTCTGAAACATCTGTGAAATCTGACATGCAACGTTGTCGGTCCATTGTGACGTGAGATCTGTAGAGTCTAGGGATACTGAAAAAGGTCTAGACCTTTTTCAGTATCGTCCCTGAACGTCCTCTTCCACTGCGGACACCTCAAGGTCTCAGAAAGCCGCTCTCTTCTTCGCTCAAACGGACAATAAGGTTGAAGGTGAAGTGGCCTTATTTTGTGTTTTGTAGCTGTCAAGTCAAAGTGTCCTTGTTGTCCGCGGTGCTCTGTTCCTGTCGTGGGTTTTCTAAGTCGTGTATTGTAACTGTGTGAAATTCACAATAAAATGAGTCAAAACCAAGGATTGATTTTTGAGGTTCAAAGTTCATTCTTGACTTTGCAGCAGTTGAAAAAAAAATATATATATATATATATCAACTCGAGGTCCATTTAGTACTCGTTCTGGAGCTTTCAATTACTACACATGCCAGATATCAGATTCACTATGCAGTTCATTGTATTCACAGTCTGCCATTTTATTAGTTTTCTGAGCACTGACTGGCTTTTCCTTCATGTTTGCTAAAAGGAATACGTCACCTACAAAATTCCTATTTGTATATTAATTACTCATCCCACGTTACCTTCGCTTTAACCCGTATACTTTGCACACGTAGGTCGCACCTACGTGTAGCAATCCTGCAAGCGTGATACTGTTGACGCAGAAGTGTTTTAAATAGTACGGCTTTTAGTGAAGCTGCATGTGTTCGGGAAGCGGAGAGCGTGTGACTGGATACATGAGACTTGGATTATTCAGCACCAGTCAAAGTTTTCCTTCAAGGTTACAGAGGGTGAGTAATGGGTACACAGTGGGTTGATCTATCCATTCAAGGTTCATTCTTGACTTTGGAAAGTTCAGTTGACAAAAAGAAAAAAACTCACTTCGAGGTTAATTGAGTAGTTGTTATGGAACTGATGAAGATCATTGAAAGCTCCAGAACTGCTACTAAATGGACCTTGAGGTGAGATTGTTTAGTCAATCAGAGGATCAGTGAATGTGAAACCAACTCAAAGGGAATAAAGTACTGCATCACTGAACAGACACATTCTTTTTTTGGTGGGAAAGATACTAGTCAGAATCAAATGTGCTATTATGATTATTAAAAACAGACATTAGCTATTCCTTTAAGGAATAACGCTGCTGATATTCTCCACTTCGTAAATGTCAACAACAAAAAACACGAATAGAGCAAAACCAACACTGTTAGTCTCGTGTGTGTGTGTGTGTGTGTGTGTGTGTGTGTGTGTGTGTGTGTGTGTGTGTGTGTGTGTGTGTGTGTGTGTGTGTGTGTGTGTGTGTGTGTGTGTGTGTGAGAGAGAGAGAGAGAGAGTGAGTGAGAGGCTTTTTTTTTTTAAATAGCTGGGAGTTGTAGTTTTTAGCAAATGTTAATTAGTAGTGTTTGTACAACGATGACGTTTTATGGCATGAGGAATACCTCATGCTATACCTCAGGTTTTAGCTTTGTATTAACTAGAAGGATCAATTAATTATTGATAAGAAAAATATTGCAAAATTACCTGTCTTTTCCTTCAAACGCTGTAGTATATAAACCACCACTAGATGGTGCTCTCTAACAGGAGTCCCCCTGCTCTACTGCCGGTCTGTGTTTTTCATGGAGGAGGGGGGGGGGGGTCGCATTAATCAAACGGATGAATTGACACTCGCAGCTGAACGTGCACTGCCATGCTGCCACGGCATACAACTAACTTTCAGAAGGGCCCTTCAGGGTCCACTCTGAGCGGATTGCGCAGCATCCAGGCCTTCCACGTGTGACGCATGCATCTCTGCATCTGGGAAGGCATCAGTTTTAAAAGTTGGATTATGACGAGTGGATTATCTTCCAAGTCCCGTCCCGTTATTGTTGCCCAACCAACGCGTGTGTGTGTGTGTGTATATATAATCACCTCCCGCGTGGAGCAGTGCGCACATAAATAGACTCCAGGGGGCAGCTGCTGGGCCTTTTTAGTCTTAAACTCCTCGATTTCTCCCGGCCGGGGCCCCAGTTCCAGGGGACAGTATGGCTGTTGACAAGCACACTGCAATAAATCACCTTGCCGAGGATTAATAGGAAAGAGCAAAGCGCCCCCGCTCACTGTAGCTGATATGTATTTATTCTAGGTGGCGTAGTAATTCATCTCACTGTGTGTGTGTGTGTGTGTGTGTGTGTGTGTGTGTGTGTGTGTGTGTGTGTGTGTGTGTGTGTGTGTGTGTGTGTGTGTGTGTGTGGGCCCGAGGCGAATGCAACACGTCTATATGCATACATTACCTCCCATGATGCCAGCACTATAGAGTGATTGCCCATGGGGATCGAGTCAATGTTTATCACAGAAAGCGTTTCAGCTGATCAGAGATTACCGCGCGTTGTTCCCGCTGCAGCCGGGGCCAGATAAACTGTCACCCGGCGCCGCAGACGCTGTTGTTTTGTGCAACGTAAAGTCTACGAGAAGGCAAATGATGTGCGTTGTCACAGGTGCAGCAGCCGTGTGCTTAACAAAAAAAAAAAGAAAAAGAAAAGAGAATGTATCCGTGGTGGTCCTCTTTCAAAAGGGGGCAAGCAGTAGCGCGTTTTTTTTCTTTCTTTCTTTCTTTTTTTTTTTTTTTGCGCGTGCGCGCGTCTCGTCTGTGAATGGTGAGTATGTAAATGAAGGATGACTGATGTGATTTAAGGTCTGTTGTCTTCACTCTGGGGAAACAAGGAGCGCAGTTACACGAGGTCAACGGGGCTGTGTCGTGTAATGGGACAGGGCGGCTAGGTCTTTCATCACAACATGTTCAAATTATCTTGGTGACCTTTTTTCTTTTTTTTTTCTTCTTTTTTCTTTTTTTTTTTTGCATGCTGCCATTCTCTCTCCTCTCATTGCCTGTAATGTATTTACAAAAAAAACACTCATGCTTTTCATAAGACCACAGGTGTTCTGATAGGAAAAAAAAGATACTTGACCATGCATGCACATTATATCCAATATTAGCATAAAGCTCAAGGGTTTACGTTGTTATGTCATAATGCATCCAAAGATGTTAAAGGGACAGCTGCCCGGAAATGATTGGCGGTGCGCCTGTCACTTCACATCAGAGGCGTGGACTCGAGTCACGTGACTTGGACTCCGGTCACGAATTTGATGACTTGAGACTCGACTTGGACTTCAACATCAGTGACTCGTGACTTCACTTGGAGTGGATCCTTGATTATTGATGCCCTCTACACAAGCCCAAAGATTAAGAAAATACTTTATGAAAAAAAATGTGCCACAAAATCAATTCACTTCCTGAATCAACTAACACTGAGGCTGTTCATTCCCAGCGAGTCAACACTTACTTATCCAGATCTTTTTTTAAATAAGTTCAGATATGCTCTTTTTAACAAACGTGTTTTAAGAAATGAATGCATATTTTAATGATTTTTGTAAATTTAATATAGCATTACTATGTTGTTAAAATGGCCTTTAAAGTTATTTAGGGCTCAAAACTCAAAGTTTAGAACTTGGGATTTAAGTGCAAAGATTTGAGACTGACTAGTGATTTGCAAAACAATGACTTAGTCCCACCTCTGCTACAAACATATGCAATACATTCACGTCGTAATTTATGTTGTTTTATAATACATTTTACAATTGTTCTCCTTTTTTCCCTCCAAAGTGGCGACGTCATAACAATAAATGAACCTAACTGCTTAACGAAAGGCTTCAGCAGCAGATGTAACTGTTTCTAAAAACACACTCAATGTATAACTTGATCTTCATCTCGGCCAGATGATCATCATGACACCTCATGATTTATGATTGATATTCGACCGTGACACTCTTGGAAAACGAATCCATCCATCCGTTTAACCATCCTGGTTAAATAAAGGTCAGATAAATGAAAGAATGAAATTTATGATCAGCTGAAAGGAGATGAAGGATCCAAAGCTTAGAGTCCACCCCCCCCACCCACCCTCCTTTAGTTTTTCTTCTGATATGAGCTGTGTATTGTATTATAATGAGGGAAGTTGGCTTTTGTAGTCTTTCCTTTTCCCACATTTTTAAATAAGCCAGTCACAGGTGTGTCTAACGTTGTTATTTCACTACTCATCCCTTTATTATATAAAATAGAGGAAGGAGTTATGTCTCGGTTCGCTGCCTGAAACAGGTGGAGTTTGCCTCCGATGGCACAATGGCTGTACTGCTCCTCTCGCTTTATAACGTCTTCAACTACTACTGGAGCCGAGTCTTTATTACCAGTGACAGTCAGCCCAGTGCGGTTATATTCTGTACTTTTTAAAGGGGGTTAGGTGTCAGTAACCCAGTCAGTATGAAATAAGGGGGAACTGGTGCTAATTTGAGGTCAAACCAGCTCGTGACCTTCTTGCACGTCATCCTCTCCCCTCAGCACTCTATCGCTCCGTGCATTTTTAATTACATCTAGATTCAATAAAAAAGGCAGCTTCAAAATAATTATATAAAGGGGAGACCCTACAGATTAATGGGTAAAATAAAATTATCACCATGAAACTTCTCCAGTTGATTACTCACATTAAAAACACTTATTTATTTTAACACAAGTTTTCTGAAATGCTGTGTGTAAATATGCAGATGAGGCATTGTCTTATTGAATATGTGCTAATGGGCAGACATTTCCACCCCAAAAATCTGAACATTTGATAAAGCCGTGTTTCATTTTGTTTGTCAAAAGTGTTGTAAGAGGGATATTTTTATATGTTTTTAAGAATAAAATGTGATATGAATCAGGCTATGAATGATATCTGAACAATGTTTGTTCCAACTCTTCTATTCTGTAAAAGTAGGTGTTTTTTTTTTTGTTTTTTTTTCTCACATGCTGCATATAAAGCCATATAATAGATTACATCACACACAGAGCCCACTGTGATAGCATTAGCTTTATTGACAGTGGACTGAGGCTTTCAAGCACCGGCTGTCTCCGTGATTCATTGTGTGAAGCAGGGGAGAAGAGCGGCGTCCAGTCCTGCTTACATGAAACCCCTGGAGGTGAATTTCCTGATTAAAGCCCCTCAAACCACGCCCACCCCCCAACCCCCAACCCCCAGCCCCCCCCCACACACACACACACACCCCCCACCTCCCACCGACTCAAAACCCCTGCAGTTGTGTGTGCGTGCACGCGGCCGCGTGCATGTGTCTTTGTGGGCTGTGTGTGCAATGCTGCTTTTGTGAGTTTTGAGTGCATATATATATTGAGTTTGCGCATGTGCATCTGCTGTGGGTTCATTCTTGCTTGTGTGCAAGAAGCATGTATGTTTTAATGTATTTTATGTATCTATGAAGCCAAATTAGTGCATATTTAAAAAAAAGGATTCGCATTTTTACGGCTTTTTCTTGATCTTACAACTTTAGATTTTGTACTTTGAACTCATTTTTATGAATTGTCTGATCTATTTTTCTGTAAAGTTGTAACTATATTTTTAATAATTGCGATATATAAATAAAATACTTTCCCATGTCTTGCGTCTTCATGTGTGCATATAGGCGTGTATCTTATCTGTGCATGTGTATCCGTGTGTACCTGGTGTGTGCGTCACCTTGGTGAACGTGCGTCTCTGTGTGCTTGTGTGTTGCAGAGTTTATGTCTGAGATGGCGGGCCGCCATGTGGAAGCCATTGGGACCTGGAGCGGGAGTGAACATGGAAGGTGAGGCCAGATGGTAGTGGTTAGCCCTTGGCTGCTCTGGGTAACCTGACCTGCGGGGAGGACCCCTCTGCCTCCCGAGGACCAGCCGCCACATGTGTTGCGTGAGAGTAAGTCACCCAAAACCCATGGAACCGCCTCTCGGCTTCCTGGCTGCCCTGTTCTCATAGCCCAGGCTGTTTTTGTAGCCGAGGATCTAAAACAACAAAGTAGGAACGGGGATCAGACAGCATCAGTTCAGAGACAGGGTCACGGAGGATCCTGAGGTCTGATCAAGGTGTTCTTAGGAGTCTCGTCCATGTGTTGCTGCTGCAGCAGATACTTCGACCTTTAACTTATTGCTGCGAAGACCAGTGGTGGAATGTAGATTTACTCAAGAACTGTTCTGTACAATTTTGAGGTACTTGTACTTTATAAGTGCTTCCATTCTGTGTTGTCTGAGGGAAATATTATTTCCTGACAGTTAATATTGTTTTAATCAAAGCGTGTGTTCAGCTACTAAAATAGTATTTACTGCGATACTATGCTGTACACCTAGTAGTACATAAAGTAGTTCAACTTGGTTTCATATTGAGCAAACACACAATTAAAAGGCTGCTTACAGGTTAATACATCAGTAATAATTCCCCAATGTAACTGTATATAAATAGGACATTCTTTAAAGGGCATTCTTTACATAATTTTGATACTTGATACATGTATTTTGCTGACATTACTTCTTATTTTACAAATAAAACATGTCATCAAACTAGACATTATTCCCTCCAAGTGACACTTCCACATTAATGCGTCAGTAACAATAATCCAACAAATACAATCACAATACAATCACAGTTGTCGTTCGCCTGCCTACTTATACTTTTTATTTACTTATTGTATTGCAAAAATAAACTATGACAAAAGATATGATGTATATAAAAACACATCCACTAATGTATACAGACACACTTACTGTATACTTAACCTACATAAACGCACATATACATGAATTCAAACTAAACAAACGCCTGTACAGGAGAGGTAGGAAGCTAAAGACATTGACAAAGGCAAGAAGAGCAGGATTACATTAAATGAAAATAAGGAAAGAAAACTTCAATACTTTTTGCTGAAACTAAATCAGTTCTTTACTTGATTGAGTCTTTGAGCGCAGGACTTTTACTTGTAATGGAGTATTTTTACACTGTTGTATTGCTCCTTTTACTTGGAGATACCCTCCTAGCATGTTTTAAGTCATAAAAAAAATACTTTTTTTAATGTATGTGATAAGATTTTCTTTCCAAAAAGTTTAATTCCCTCTTTAAAAAATACACTTAAAGCCTCCACCTCACTGAAAAATCCAGAATCGGTGAATATGCGATTTCTTTCCACCAAAAATGTTTGTCTTGGACAGGAAATATTCCACTTTCTCCCTTCGTCTGGTGTCAATCACATGCATCACTCTGCACAATGAAGATAAGATAAGATGATCCTTTATTAGTCCCACGGCAGGGACATTTGCAGTATTACAGCAGCAAAGTGGACAGTGCAACAACAAGAGAAATCAGTAAAAAACCAAGTATAATAAATAAGTAATCAAACAGTAAAAGTATAATAAATAAAGTAAACTGTACGAAACAACAAAAACGTATACTCAATACAATCTGCCTGAATAGTTGGATTCACGTTACTGCACATATAAAGTGGGAAATATGAAGTGTTGATATTGCAGTATTTATATTGTCCAGTGGTATACATTGATATTGATATTGCACATAAATGAATGAATGAGTCATGTGCCAATTGTTGTTGTTTTTTTTAGAAAGAAAACATCCAAATGAAGTAACAATAAGCAGAACACATGAGTGGAGGAGGACTTTCAAATTGTTTCCTCAGCAGTAGCTACACTCATAAAAAATAGCATAACATGTATTGAAGTGTTTCGATAGAAATGTGTAAATGTACGTTTTATTGTTATTTATGATATTGATATACTGTATTTGCCCTTTTAACCATCAATCTCTCCCCGTTAAAGCACAAAGAAATGTAAGGTCACACAGTGTACTCAAACAGCCATAATTAGCCGCACTGCACATAATGAAGAGTAATGTTGCTTTCTCCTGTGAGATCAGTGTGGTACCCACCTTGGTCTCTAGATGGCACTAAGTCATAAGTCAACCTGAGGTGTATGGAAGCATAATTAAAATTTGAGTGATAAGTTTTTGATTTAATTAAACGCCCCGTCGTGCCAGTAACTCACAGCGCGGCGTCGACGTGGATGGAGAATTTATTTTTCCGGAGCAGACAGCACCAGGTCCAGTGTCTCTTCACATCAAGGCATCCTGGAGACGGTACTCAGCATCTGCTCAGTGAGAGGTGAGCCACTGTTTGAAAAAAAATCCATGTCAATGAATAAATGATGGCCTGATGAAGGCCTGCTCTCCCGATATATTCTTTCAATGCACATTATAAATGAAATCCCCGAAATTACTCGACGAAGAAAAACTGCAACAACAACAACAAACATAAAAAAAAAGAGGGAAAAAATACCCCCCCCCCCCAAAAAAAAAAAGAGTGAGGAGTTCGACAAACCTTGTTGCTGAAACATGGAATTTAATCTCTCTCTCACACACACAGGCAGGAACAACAGAGGCTTCGACGCCTTTGGAGTGTTTCGAGTTGTGATTACACTGAAGTTACGTGGGAACGTGGAGTTCTTTTTTCTTTTTCTTCTGGCCTGTCAGGAACGTCACTGTGACAGTAACGACAGGCTGACAGCAACACGCAGCAACGCACGCCCGTTCTGTCAAACCTCTACTACATATATTACTGTTTCCTGTCGGAGCTGGTACACAGCATATGCACTACTGTAAGTCACATTTTGACATGATTTACTGTCCACTCAGGGACACGGCGGGATAGAAACCGCTTTTAATAGAAGCACGATGCTGTCTCACTGCAGTTTTTGAGCCTTTGAGCACAAGAGCCAAAATCGTGTCTGCTGTGCACAAAGAGAAGATGATATTGTAAATCTGTGCATGAGCACCTGTTGTGTAAGTTTAAGCGGGGCAGTATCTTTACACGAGCTTATTGTTTTTTTTTGTTTTTTTTTGCTTTCATTCAGCATCATTGCAAAGTGATCTCAAATACATCCATCCAACAAAAAAAAGAAAATCTTAAAAGCTGTAATTCTAAATCATAAGTAAATGACAGCATTTATAATTACTTATCTTATTTACCCAGAGTGCTTTACATTGATTCGGCCATGCACACACACATACACACATACACACACACACACACACACAAACACACTGATGAGGCACAGAGTTGTCATGCAAAGGCGCCGGCCCGGCCATCAGAAGTAATTCAGGGCTCGGTGTCTTGCTCAAGGACTCTTTGACAGGTGGACGAGAGACGGCAGGGATCAAACCACCGACCCTACAATTAATGAACACAACGCTCTTCCTCAGGAGCCACAGCCGCCACATCACATCACATAATATTGCATCTTAAATGATTTCATGTCAAAGTAACACTGGTTTATACCTTGAGCATGTTGTATAAGATGCGATGAAGTCTGTAATTTTCTGGATCCAGCTGCTTAAATATGAGGATTTGCTGCTCGTCTCCGTTTTATATCATTATAACTGTAATATATCTGGGTATTTTGGACCGTTGCTTGGTCAAAACCAACAATTCACAATTGTCCCTTTGTACTCTAGAAACTTGGGATATAGATTTCTGACTATTTTTTCGTACTATTTTCTTTTTTACCTAAACCGGTACGATACATCAGTGACCAAATACTTTTAGATCCTCCACTCGTTATATTCCAAATGTGTTTATCCAAGTTATTTATTAAACTGTATTCTATTAGATTATGTTTTTAAGACAAATCATACTATAATTTATTTTTTTCCCATTAGCTGAGCTGTACTGTGGAAGTACTGGGGACACGTAAACAACTAATCAATTAAGTGAAAAAGTAATGGAGTGATATTTGGCAAACTCAGTGCTACATCTGTCTCCTTCCTCACCCTGGCGGTGACTGAGGCATAGAGCAAGTCTGGAGTCTGGGGCCTCGGGGTTTAGGGGCCAACACTGACTCCACTTCTCTGTTTTCTCACTCAGCTCTTGTTTCCGAAACAAGCGTTCCTTTCTCTCGCGTTTTAGCGGCTCCTGTGTGTCTGATACGAGTGATGTTGCCCGTTCAGTTGTCCGTTGCTTGGGACGTTGGCAATCTGGGAATCGAAATGCACTGTTGCTCTTAGTTAAAAATGTAAATTCGTTGTAAATGCCTCTGGTCAAACTGGACTTAGTAATGACAACCTGCAGCATCAGAGAGGATGAATGCAGGCTGCCATTAAAGGTAATCGGCTCGTCATTAGGCCTGAGGGTGGGTGAGGGGGGTTGAGGAGGGTCGCCATCACATGTGACCCATCTAATCACATCTGTCACTTCTGGGAGCAGAAATATACAACGAGGGTCTTGTTCCTGGTTGTCGGAGATCGTTTGGAGGCGGAGAGGCAGGAGATAATGCGGCGCTACATGATACACGTCCGTAATGTTTATGGACATCCTCCCTGCATGTCGAGGAGGGGAAACGGCGTTTTGATGTCTGCAACATTTCCCCTGAGATGCTGGTGTCAACATGCACTGCTACATCCCTCCTCACACACACACACACACACACACACACACACGCACACCCTGAATAACCTGAAATAAACTGTACATGTCGTTACTACACAGCGAAAAGTCACCCAGTTGTAGATTTGGGGTTTTATAAAAAAAAAGAGTTTAAAAGGTTATTTATGCGTCATGTGAGAGTAGGCATGTTTTATAACTTGTAATAAAAAAAATACATGCATGGCAACTGGAAAATAAGCATTTTTCTCCCAAACAGTGATTCTGAAAACAGTGTAAAATACATAATATGCAAAAAATGATGGATATGTTCAATATGCCGGTATGAACATTCTGCATTTGCATTTAAAATATTTAAATTTACATACTGCGATGGATGGATGGATTAGAACTACCGTCACTTATAAGAAAAAATACACCCCTACCATTATTATGACTATTACTACCACTGCTTCTAACTCCTGTGTTTCTAGGCTGATTAATACTAACAGTCCTACGACTACAGCTACTGCTGAGACTTAATGGTGGAAAGTAAACTAAAGCAAAGTTCTTCTTCTCAATTAAATATTAAATATTGTACTTTTTACTCCATTACATCTATCTGACAGCTGTAGAAACGAGTTACTTTTTTAAAGATTTTACATAGAAACATTTGATCATCCTACAAATGTTGATGCATCTTTATCGATTACGTTATCGGTAAATTAATATATCAGGTAGTTAAAATTAGATCAATCCTGACCAGCTGACACAATGAAATTCTGCTTACGCATTAAAACAAAAATATAACATTAAGAAGGGAGAATGCTGCATTATGGGTACTTTTGATGCTTGATAATAGTATTTTTACTTTTACCAGGTAAAGAATGGAAGTACTCATACCCCCACTCTGCTACTACTACTAGTACTACTACTACTACTACTACTACAACCGTGTGCCACTCTACTACTAACTGAACTCATGGTGAGTATTTATTTGGTGATTTGTCGGTCATAAGACACAGACTGTAGATGTCTGGGTTAAAGCTTAAAGTTTTTCCAGAAATAGTTCACACCAGGCTACTCTCAGCAGCATTTAAATGACGCTGCCATATGAAGCAGATCCAAACTACATATTGCGATATAGTCATTAAAATCCAGTTGAAACAGCTGCCGCTATCACTCCTACTCCCATCACTGCTGTTACTTCTAATGTGATTTCCAACGCTGCCACTGGTGTTACTGCTTCTGCTACTGGCTGGTGATTTTAGTGGCTCATCATCCATTAAAACAACATTTATAAAAGTATATTAACAAAAACAAAACTGTTGTTTTCCTCTCAGCCAAAACAGCCAGCAGGCCCGGCAAAGTCGATGTGGGCGGATACCGCAGGCTGCAGCCAGTCAAATCCAGGTCACTGGGGGGGGGGGTGTACATGTGTGTGTGTGTGTGTGTGTGTTTGTGTGTTTGTGTGTCGGGGATTGTATTATACACTGGACGAATGATGTGACCGAATTGAGAGTTTCCATGCAAGCAACGGCATCTGACCAAGATAAGCCTCTTGGGAGTCGTGCGGTCGTCTCTCTTAGGGCAGATTAAGCACACACACACACACACACACACACTCACACACACACACACACACACACACACACATCTGTCCACGTGTCCGTCCGTCTGTCCGTTTCTCTGTCCATGCCTCTGTGGACTTCCAAAGGATGGCGCCTCGTGCAAAGAAGCAAGACCAAAAGATCTAAGTTTGGGGATTTTCTGGTTTTTCTAAGCCTAAGGTTTTTGTGGAAAGACCCCCCCACCCCCCAACCTCTAAAACATCTGTTTCTCATTTACATACTGGGTCTAAGTTCAGTAAAAGACAGGGGGAGGGTGGGTGGGAGCTGGAAAGTGAGGAGGGGGGGGGGGGGGGGCTCCAAAACATATTAAGTCCTCCTCATGTTTCTCTTTCACTATAAATACTCTTTCCAATATGTGAGATCCAACATTTAAAAAACATGAATACCCACTCTATTCTAAATTATTAAAGAGCATAGATTTACAACAAATGAGCGTGGCTTTTAAAAGATGATGCTAGACCTTTGTTGACAAAATAAACCTTGATATTGTTGAGTGATATAATAAATATCACTAGTTGAAACTCAAACGTAAGGTGTCTCCTCTGTAGTTCTGACTGGTCATGATTTCAGTCAAAGGTATGGAAATCATCTTTTAGAAAATGAAGGGTAAAGATTTACTACCAAATGGGATTGATCATTCACTAATAGTTGCTGTCCCTATGTCAGTTTGGTCATTCTCATACAGCCATAAGCAGTTTGCTTTGATGACGGCAGTGGTGGAAGAAGTGCTCAGGACTTTTACCCAAGTAAAGATAACAATACAACAGTGTAGAAATACTTTGTTATAATTATCATCCTACTTAAGTAAAAATGCATCAAAATATAGTCAAAGTACCGACCGTTAAAGGACTCATAATGCAGAATTTCAGAAAAATACATAGCATATCCCTATAAATGATTAGTTGATTTATATTTTGTATTAAAAATCTGAATCTGCAAAGTAACTAGTAACTGATGTTGCTAAATAAATGTAGTGGATTAGAAGGTATTAAGTATCATTAACATTAAATGCAAATACCTCAAAATTGTGCTTAAGTACTCCAGTAACTGTACTTAACTACTTATATAACAATTTCTAGTTTGTTCGCTCCATGACCCGGTTGAAAACTCTGCACGACTTTTTAATATGTCAAACGGACTCCTTTTAAAATTAGAAACATAAAAAGGGTTATTACTTATGCACCTGATCGCTACATAAATGTTATCATGTTAACAGACTGACGGCTAAAGCTAAAAGTCAGCATTCTCAAATATTGGGGAACACATGTTCATGGTCACAAATGCATTTATTTGATTCATGATTATAACAAATGTGCAATTATAATCTGACGAGTAAAAACCTAGATTTTTTTTATATTACCAAAAAAGGAAGAAAAGCAATCAACTGACAAAATCAAAATCAAGTGACATCAGAAATATCTTCATTCAACGGTTCGTATGAGATCTGTCGACAAAGTTGCTCCTGGTTTTTCGTTACATGCATACGGCCTTTTTTAAAGGTCTGACTCATGGTTACGTGGATTACATACAACTTGATTTCATGGGATATCTGCGAATTACAGCGCATTGTCTTTCATAGCTATGAATACTGCATGAGAACTGTCTGCCTTGTTTATATATTCACAAATAAGGAGAGGAGATATGTTCATCCTGCAGCTGTGTGACCTGATGCAAGCCTTTGCTATGGACCTTTTTCACAGCAGACATTTTGACATGACCGAGGAACAAAAGGCTCAGTTGGCTCGGTTCCATTAAGTGCTGAGCCAGCATGCACCACACCAGGACCTCCCCGAAGTGGAATGCAGCCATCATTAGAAAGGTGTAGCATCTAATGTTATTAAATACACCGGGTGCTTTTCCCACGACGACAAGTCAACGTGTCTGCTGTGAAAAAGCTCTGTTGTTGGTTTTGACTGCAGCTATAAAGAAAATCTGATAGTAATTGAAAGACTGAATGCACGTCATAGATGATTATCCAAGACATCTTGTAGGAATTTATGATCTCCAGATTCAGGTGAGGAACTTAATGTTTGAAGATTTTAGGTTGAGCTGACGGCCACACGGACCACCAAGTCAGGTCGTTCTGAATAAAGTGGAAACAGCAGCAGGTCTCCATGTGACGCGAATGTTGGGTGGATGATTTTTTATGTCTTTAAATACATGTAGATTAGTCGGAATGATCATTTGACTGACAGTGTGAATGCATTCCAACTATACAAGAGACAAATGGAGTTTTCCCCAAAATAACATCATGAAAAACACTTCAAATAAAAATGTTTATAGACGTTGTAAACGTGACTTAAAATATTTCTCTACTTTACCTTTAAACACTCATAAGTCCAGTCCAAGATGCAGTGTTTACAATTTCAAATCGGCAATCTAACTTTTAGATATCAAAAGTGTTATTTCAAATCATGTCGAAACTTAAGATCAGATGTCTTGGACTAGTTTGTACTTAAATATAACCTGAAATTTATATCTGGAATCAAAGTTTTACTTGTGAGAATGTAATTAGAGATCTCTTAAATAAAAGAAATGCAGATCATGTTGAACTCATTCATTGCACTGCAATACATTCACTGCAGTATATTTTAGTCGTTGCTACAGTAGCTACTTGCAAATAATTCAGTTGTTAAGGACTCTGTGGCCTATTTGACCGCACAAAGACATTTTTCTCTTGTGTTCCTAAATGAGGGATTTCTTTGAATCGCAGCTTTAAAGGCGCTCTCGTCCTTCATTATTCATGTTAATTAATGCAACAGAATACCCAACTAATACAATTTTGGAATATATAAGTGTGTCTTGGTCCGGAGTAATGAGATATGCCAATAATAATATGCAAATTTGGTGAATTATTGAATAGGCATGACTGAGGATTTCTTATTAGTTTGCATGTTTATCTCACAAAATCCATAAATTTTTCAGAGAGCTTCTTGTGCCTCATCCAATAGGTAAATCTAATCAAACACTGAAATCAATAATTCAGGTGTTTATCTGCGGTTGTGTGTGTGTGTGTGTGTGTGTGTGTGTGTGTGTGTGTGTGTGTGTGTGTGTGTGTGGTACAGTAGATTTAGTTTTGCCTGGTCTTCATTTACAGTACACAGTCTCCAAACTTTGCGAGCGGCAGCCTTTTTGTTGACTTGGCACCGTTTCCACTGTAATAAACTCATGACTGATGTGAAATCAATACGGTTTATCAACCACTCACGGCCGATTATTGCTAAGTGCTTTATTTGAATCACTCGTCATCAGCTGTTGCAAGAATTCTGCAAAACACTTAAAGCAGATCATAGTGGCAGTAAATGTATATTGTATGTGATATATTACAGCCTGTGGCGATTTGGTAACAAAAATATTTTAAAAAATCTGTGCCAAATGTATTTTTTTTCTTCTTCTTCTTCTTCTTCTTCTTCCTCTTCTTCTTCTTCTTCTTCTTCTTCTTCCTCTTCTTCTTTTTCTTCTTCTTCTCCTCCTCCATTCCCCTGCCTCATTTGCAATGATTGTGTTATCAGGGCAGCCAGGCAAAAGGGTGGAGCAACCATAATTTCAGCGCGGGATTAGGCAGAAATAACGAGGTCACCAAGTTACAGTTGCCATGGCAACGACACATCCAAGAACACAGGATGCCATTGCTTAAAAAAAAGAAGAAAAAAAAAGAAAGAAAATACAGAAGAAACAGGGCCCAGGGTTTTTTTCCCCTCTCCCTCCCTCTCTCTCTGCCTCTTTTTTTTTTCATACCCCTCCCTCTCCATCTTCCTCTCTCTCCCTCATCCTCTCCTTCTCCCTGTCTCCGTTTTTTTTTTTTTTTTTTTTGGAGAAGCAGAGGGGAGCAGTTCACTTTCACTCCCTCTGTTTTCCAGAGCCTTTTGTTTCTGAACATATTCAGAATTACAAATTCAATGTTGAGTACATTTGCATCTTTCTGGTATTCATATTTGGTGGGAGGTCTGTTTCCTCTCATTTTAACGTGGCTGTACCCCTTCTTTAAAGCTCATTAGAGGACACCTCTCCTCACCCTCCTCACCCCTTCCTACCATCCCCCCTCTTACCTCCCATACTCTTTAAAAGGAAAACCTCTGAGTTCTCCACATTTTTTTATTTATTTTTTGGCAGATTTTTGTTTTAGGGGGAAAACTATGTGAGGTGATCGAAGTCTGGAAAATAAGAAGGCTCCTTTTTTGAGGGGAATCAATGCATGTGGTGCCCTGGTCTGAGCATTGATTTGGATTGAAGTTGCCAGAAGCTTTGGGCTTCTATTCAAACAGATATCCATTCCCATGTTACACCTGGCTGCTGGTAAGACCAGAGCACAGCAAACCGACTCAACACTATGCAAAGTCCAATAATCAGCAGGCATGGAGATAGCACCCAGTCCAGCCCAGTAATTTTGAAGCACTATTGATTTTCTTTGGGATGATGCCAATTACACAAAGCCAAAAAAAAAGAGAAAAAAGCATTGTAGTTGATGCAAGGACACTGGCTGAACCTGTAAAGGTAAACACTGGTGATAAATTAAGCTGTGGACTGTGATGTGTGTGCCCAGTTAAACAGTCTGAAACGTGGTGATAGCGAACCACAGCGGACTTCAGGTACAATTTATTTTTACAGGACCATATTACATCATATACATATAAAGACTTCAAACAGACATTATTTATGTGCACACAGTAGTGGAAGAAGTATTCAGATCATTAACTAGAGTAAAAGTAGCAAGAATGTATGGACAAATACTTAATTACAAGTACTATCCTGCGAGAAAACCTTAAAAGATACAAAAAAAAGGTATTTCCTGCAAAATATCAAGCAAAGTTTTAAAAGTAAAATCACTTTTTAGGCCCTTTCAGAAAATGTCATTATTATATACATATAATTTTGGATTACTACTGATACTTGTAGGCAGCATTTTAATGTTATTTTGTAAATGTGAACCAATTTGAATCTACAGTCTACAAATGAACCAACCTGATTATACTGCATGCTTTGTATGAAAAGCAAAGTAGCTTTAGTATAAAGAGAATAACGTACAATATTTCCCATCAAAATAAAGTGAGCAGTATAAAAAGCATAAAGTGGAATACTCAAATAAAGTGGCTCAAAACTTTCCATCACTACACACAACATGACTGTCATATTATACACGTCATATATTTTATCACATTATCTCACTATAAAGCAAGTAATCTTCCTGTCTGTGTCCTTCGTATATATCTCGAGAACAGTTCATTCGATCACACTTGTTGTGTGTATTGCTGGGGACACTTTTTGGATACGCAACACGTTCATATTATAGGTGCTATATACAAGATTTCGAGCATATCTATTGCCTCTCAACGGCTCTCAACATGACGATGGCTGAGCCAGCAGCTTGCAGCTAACGGTGCTAACGGTGCTAACGGCGCTAACCGTGCTAACACAGCTTACAGCTTTTACCTGAGAGGTGGGCGCTACACTTCCGCCATATGAGAGCAGTGCAGAGCAGCGTCCGTTAGCTACCCATACATCCTTACATAGATGATAGTTGTTTGCTGCTATATTAATGCTCTATTGTATTTAGCACCTTTGATAAACTTTGAATAATCAAGTGACCAGCGCTCTGTGCAGTATGGGGGAACTTCCAGTCTAGTCGTGCAGTGGGCCTTTACAATCCTCCGTTAAGTTTATTTCAGTGATGTTTCTGAATGTGAGTAACTGTGACTTGGGGGCACCAGACAAACACCATCTTGCTTTACTTTTCACTATTTCTCCAATTGAGAATGTTGGTATATTGGCAGTGGTAGAAAATAATATGTTTGTTTTTTCTGAAGTAAATCTATTAACTATAGTTGTTTGGGGCCTTTTTAGTTATGGCCCCAGGCCCAGGTTACCTACCTTGTCTAATGGTAAAGTCGGCCCCTGGTGTTTTTTCCTCATCCAGAATGTATTTCATTAGTGTTTCTGCCCGTGAGTTGTCCTGACTTGGGTGTTTGAGTGACGCAACTATGTCATTAGAAGGTGTATTGCTGAGGACCCAATGAAGCGAAGCACTGAGTGTGAAGTTGTTTGTCTTTGCGGTTCTCCAGAAAGCTGCAAGCAGCGACACCACAGGCCGAACGTTCTGAACAGGCATGTTTTCAGAGTGCACTGCTGTAGTATTTCAAATGAGCGGAATTAAACGTTGCCCTTCTTCATTATTATACATAAATACATCGATATGCAGGAGCCTGTGGCCCATTTAGAGGCTTTTACATATTGGAGTTCACCTGACCTGCATGTTTTTGGACTGTGGGAGGAATCTAAAGCACCTGGAGAAAACCCACACAGACTCATGTAGAGAACATAAAAACTGTACACAGAAAATATATTTATACACAGAAGTCAGCAGAAGAAAGTTTTAATCATTTATAAAGTGTTTCCAAAGTACATCACGAGTGCAAACTGTTTTGGTAGCAATAGAAGTGGAAGCAGAACTACAATTAGCTGTTCTAGTATTTGGTAAAGTAATAGTTACAGTATCTTCATGGTCTGGCAATAATATCAAAATATTGTGGCTATGAGTGATATTGAAGTAGCAGTAGAACTACTAATGTCTGTGGTAGCTATCAGTACTACAAGGAGTAGCCGGAGCAGGAACTGTCACTTCTTGGCCGTACAAACTTGAAATACATTCATGTAAACGACTGAATGAAGAGTTTTAATCTCAAATGTAAAATGTATTTGTTTCTCATAACTCAACTCTTCAGCATAAATGCCTCTTACTATCCAAAAACTACTGATATTTAATCATGAGAAAGCATCGATAACTTAATTTTGCAGCATCATGACAAACTACACTTATAGGTGAACAATATTAAACTGCAAAATAATGTTAATTGCAAAGTCGGAATGGGACGATATACAAATTTCATTTCACGATTATCCTGGCCAAAATAATACACATTCTTGATATCATCCCGATTATCATAATAAATTGCGTAAAAATCTAAACTCTAAAAAAATCTAATTATCTTAAACAAAGTAATCATAAATCAGGAATACAAAGTAAAAGAATAGATACTAAAAAATAGTAAGTGAAAAATGTGCATCTGTTCTTTCATGATAATTCCTGTATTTTTTTAAATCAGGCTCTATTTTTCTCATCATCTCGATGATGGAGATTCACCACGATCAACTTATTGCGAGTGTTTTTTTGTTTTTTTAATCGAGATCCGAGATAAAAAGAAATCCCATATAGTCCCATCCCTTGTGCAAAGTTAATGCAGTTATAATCCCTTAGGAGTCCGTCCGGTGCTCCTGTAGACCTAAACACACTGGCTGAACAAAGCGCAGACTGATCTTCATGCTGAATCTGCCTCACAGCACCAATATAGCTGCACCATCCCATCGAAAGGAAATATCTGAATGACTTCAAAAGCTTAAAACATCTTTGAAATTAAAAAATCTCATCAAATTTCAAAGAAATAACCTTGTGCAACGATTCAGCCCTGAGCTGCCGTGTGAGCTGTATTATGAGGGGTGCAGGGAGGTTGAGCAGGACCACTGCAGACCACCACAGCTGCTCTCTGCCTTCGAACACCGCTCCAGTCTGCCTCTTAAAAACACTTTATTTATTCAGCACTGAAGCTATACCATAAACTTTTCTCTCCCCTCTGACTCTTTGTTTTTCCTTCTTTCTCCAGCGGTTTAAAATTGATCCTTGAGGCTTAATAGCAGCGGCTTTAAATACATGCGTGGATTTGATTTGAATTAGGACTATTGCGGCGTGGTTTTCTGTTTTATATGAATAGCAGAGGAAGATTCATTGTGTTTGGTTTCTGGAAAATTCTCTCTGCCTCACATCAGGTAGCAGAGCGAGATGGGCTCTGTGTGTGTGTGTGTGTGTGTGTGTGTGTGTGTGTGTGTGTGTGTGTGTGTGTGTGTGTGTGTGTGTGTGTGTGTGTGTGTGTTTGTGTGTTTGTGAGTGTGTTTATGTATGTGTGCTTTGTATGCATGTGTATTTGTGTGTAGGTGTGTCCATGAGCAAGCCTGTGTGTGTGTGTGTGTGTGTGTGTGTGCAGGCGCTTGTGTGCGAGGCTGCTGCCATGCCTACGAGATGGGGGATGGTAGCAGCACAGCCAGCTATTTTTCTTTCTTTCTCTGCTGAACATCAAGTTTGGTCTCCCATCAGCCTCGTCCTCCACAGAAAACGGTTGTTGGTTAAAGACGCGGCGCAAACGTCTATCGATAAAACCGGCGCGTTAGACACGTGATTATTGATCAACTCTGTGTGGTGCAGATGTGTATCGATCCATGAGAATATAATATATGTTGATTAAGAAAATCATGTTGGATGAAATCATCTGTTGAGCCGAGAAGGATACAGATGTTTCTAAGTAACTAAAACATGTACGAATCAAAAGGTATGAAGGGTGCAGATGTTTCCCGATACAGATTTTTAATTGATGTGTTGATTGGTGCACATATGATGGACACAAGGTGTCCCATTCTTAAAAAGCAGGATGTGTCACGACCGGGTAAAATATTGGATACTCCAGTTTTTTACTGGCCAAGATGATTGACACTAATTGCCTGTTTCACCTCTTCCACATCTTGACCAGTTCCCATCCTTCCTATCGCTGCACTTGTTATGTGTTCTTAGTATGTTGAAATGCAACACGGCCATTTTCTCAAACTACCTGCTTGTAAAATTAAGTTAAACAGGTGAATTCACCTCTCACATTAAACTTTATAGGTTTGATTTTGCTCAAAATGTGTTTGTTTTTTAATTTGTTGGTGTGTTGCTCGACTGATACCAGATGGCGGTTGGTTTTGATGACAGAACAAGCTTTGGGTGAATGAGCACTGATGAAATAGTGAAGATAACAAACCCGTGAACGCTATTATGGTGCCAATACCAGACAAAACGTATTGTATTGTGACTTGATTCTAACCAGCTGCTGAAATGAAAACATCAAAACAACAATATTGTCACTGTTACCGACCACCTGCAGCAGTATTTGTGTAATTCCATCCACATCACAGTTAATTCAACACTTTCAGATAGTTTTGAACAGCCTCTATGAGTGCATAATCAACAGAATAATTGTCACTGAACAATCAACACTTGGAGATGTGTTGTGTGGAAGGGGAACACTGGGAGGTGTCCTATTTTCTCATGTTGCTGTCTGGGCGAGAAAAGAAAAAGTTTTGCACCTGAAGTGTTGTGATGCCATGCCACAGAGCGGGCGAGCTAATGAGCCGGCTGGTCCGGTCAAAACCCAAACTGAACCTGAAATCCCTTCAGCAAATGTTTGCCACGTTGTGGTGCAAAACCCACAAAAACCTTGGAGCGCCGTGTGTCCAAACACGGCACCTGGACACGGAGACGGGCCCATTTATTTAGATTTTTCGCTGCTCTTTCGAATCACTTAAATCCTAAAATGATTCTCTTGACTTCAATGCATGCAGTTTGGGTAGATGGTAAATCCTGCTTTGTGCACATCGGGGCTAACCTCTGCACGACCTCTCTCTCCGTCTGAGGAATGTTCACCAACCGTTGGCCGGCACCACAGCCAGCGACCGAGGGGCATTTTTGTTCGGCACTTGGCAGTTGGTTGCAGCTTCCTCGCTAAGAAAACATATCCAAAACATCTGCAGCAGAGTGAGCAGAGAGAGAGGAGAGGGGAAGGAGGTTGATGGTGGGGGGTGGGGGGGGGGAGGGGGAGGAGGTGGTGGTGGTGGTTAGAGGGATGGGGAGATGTGGTGGAGTTAGGGAGCGGGGGGGAGGTGTGGGTGGTGGGGGGCGGGCGGGCGGAGATGTGGGGGCGGCAGGCAGCAGAAGTACGTCTGCGCTGCAAATCTGACGAGGACTTTTGAAAGGCTAAATCCCAAAGAGAGTGCTGCTGCCTCGGCTTGCTGCACTACAAACAGCCAGAGCTGAGACAGGCTGGGCTTCTTTTTTTTCTTTTTTTTTTTTTCTTTTTTTTTCACTGGAGGTGCTCCACGAGAGAGAAGAAAAAATAATTATATTGATAACCTCCGTGTGCTATACCTGACAAATGTTGCAGATGGAAAATATTTACAATGCAAAAAGTGCAGAAATATTTTTATATGTGGAGTGTCAGTGTTATTATTTGAAACGTTTTCATGGTGTAAATGCTGCATTTCATGGAGAGGCGCTCATTGAAGGTTGCGGTTGCGTGTGTGCGTGTGTGTGTGTGTGTGTGTGTGTCTGTGTGTGTGTGTGTGTGTGTGTGTGTGTGTGTGTGTGCGTGTGTGTGTGGGTGTGTCTGTACATGGCTTTCCTTTTTTTTGCTCCACCATTTCCACATTTTTTTTTTTTCCACCACTGTCATGGTGTATTTGGGGGTGGAGAATAACATTTAGTTTGAAAAAAAGAAAAAATCTCATTTACAATTAGGGTGTGTGTTTACACATTACACCTCACATCACCTCCTGTGTGAGTGTTAGTTTTTCTGCATTATGCTTCCGTGTTGAGTCAAGCGGCGGGGGGAGAAAAGTAAGAATTGTCATGTTTATGATTAGGTCCAAATCACACTGAACACAGCCTGTAATTGCCTCTTATTCAAAAGATGCCTGAAAGCCAAGCTCTCCCACGTTCAGCGAAGAAAGCAGGACGGAGTCTTGTCTGTGAACATTTCAATCCTGCAGCGACACCGGTTTACAATCTGTGTGATTGTTAATCCCATTGGAACAGCGGTAATCTACGCATGAAGGTGGCGGGATCTCTCCGACTGGAGATCTCGCCCAGACTCGGCACACATGCCGCGACCACAGAAAACGGGATTGGGTGTTATCCCTTGCTTTGCTCAGCTAAATCTCATCAAGAGGAAAAAAAAAAAAAAAAAAACATAATCCCAAACACTGAGCTCTCACTCCACCTTCCATAACTGTGATTAATGTATATGTAGAAATTTGAAAAATCACATCAGCAAAAACAAACAATATTTCCCCGCTGTGACTGCATGTCGTGTACATGTGCAGGCTCGATGCAGTGGGCATTGTTTTTCTCTGCGTAAATACAACCCTGTTGGAGGCATGAATCATACTCAGCCTCGCTGGACAACATGATTCATCAGACCTCTGTCATTTTGTCCCAAAACTACACAGTCTCTAAAACCAAATGGGTCACATTTAGAGACATTTTGAATTGCAGAAAAACATGTAATTTACAAAAAAAGCTAATTAAGGGTTAAAGGTCACAGCGAGAAGACATTTATTTATTTTTCGCTGCTGTGCCACTATACCTGCTTACTCTTTTTAACATTACAAACGTGTTTCTAACCGTTTTCCTCATCCACAGCAAAACTTGTTCCCAGCCACTCTCTTTAATTTACGAGACACATGAAATATTAGAATGGTGATTTCAGTGTCCTTTTCTCTGTGTTTACTCTCCACCGCCTACAGACTTTAACAATGTGGCACAGGGACGCCGATAGATGGAGCTGTGGGTTTTAGGAGGAATGAAAGAGGAGGAGGAGGAGGGGAGGAGGAAGGGGGATATGAGGGGGGGGGTGGGGGGGGACTTTCTCAAGACTTGAAGTTGAGACAGAAGTGTAGAAAAGCCACTGTTTCCAAATCTACGGGGCGACTCATTAGTGGCTCTGTACCCACTGATGTCCCTGCGTTTCGTAACCGTGTGTGTTTACATCTGAGTGCAACGCCGGCGTCTGTGCAACCGTGTGTCCTCGAAGACTGTGTCGCCATTAAGTTAATGAAGGCTTCCTGATGATTCAGGGGGAAAATAAGTGTTTTTTTTAAGAAGGTAGTGGTCACTTTAGTTAAAGAGACGGGGAGATGTCTCAAGAAACACACTCTAGGGGCCACTATGTTTATATATGTGTGTGTGTGTGTGTGTGTGTGTGTGTGTGTGTGTGTGTGTGTGTGTGTGAGGGTGTTTGTGTGCTGATTTGCAGCACGTGCGTGCATGTGTGCGTGTCTGTCAGGTTTCCTGCTGCGCGGTGCGGCTGGGAGCCCTAGCGAGGGTAAAATTCCATTCTCTCGGCGGAGCAGCATTCTGCATGAGCCAATTCCCAGGAGACACTGCTCTGCATGTCCTCCAGACAGCCAAGCTGAGGCACAGGCTCAGGCTCGCTTATTAACTGACCTGAGGGGGGGCGGTGGTGGTGGAGGAGGGAGGGTAAGGAGGGAAGAGGAGGGGGGGGGGGGGGGGGGGGGGGGGGGGGGGGGGGGGGGGGGGGGGGGGGGGGGGGGGGTGAGCCCAGGGAGGCAGGAGGAGGCGGTGGGTAAGGAGGGAGAGGGGGAGGTGGTGTTGGGAATTATGGGTTTGTGTGTGCATGTGTGTGTGCGTGGGAGTGTGCGCGAGACTGAGTGTGATCAGGGGTGATGGGTTGTGGGGATATGTGTGTGTGTGTGTGTGTGTGTGTGTGTGTGTGTGTGTGTGTGTGCGTGTGCGTGTGCGTGTGTGTGCGTATGTACGCTTGCGTGCATGAATGTGTGTGTGTGTGTGTGTCAGAGGCAGAACTGGTTGAAAATATTAACCCTTTGCTCGCTGAGCTGCAAAAATTCAGCTTAAGAAAAGCAGAGTGTGGATGCCTAACAAGCTGCGCCGTGTGTTTGTATCCTCGTGTGCAACACAAGGACGCGTTGCCACCTTGTCGAAAAGGGCCGCAGGTTCCACAAAAGCCTGGCTAATCACTTTAAATATGTAGTTTGCCTTTTTTCCTGAACTTAGCAGGATGTCATTTTACGAGCTTTGTGGAGTCTCCGACATTTCCCTCAGCATCTTTGTCTGTATTTGGCGGCACGCTTCACCCCCCAGAGTTCAGGATATTGGCTCAAATATGATTTTTAAACTCCACCTTTGCACACACAGGCTCTTTCTGAAATAGAACTAAAAGCCTCTACTTGCTGTATTAATCTATTTACACTAATTCGTCATCCCTGTGTGCAAATATTAGTTTGTAGTTTTGTGTGTCTTCCCATAATTGCTTGACACGACTGTAAGACTCATTTGTCACCGGTATGAGGAAATAGCATAATTGAAAAGTGCTTTTCAATTACAATTTGTTTAACTTAAATAATGAAATAAAATGTGGTGCTTCAAAGTTTTACTTCTTTTTTTTTTTTTAAATTATTATTCCATCCAGCAGTGAAGAGGAAAGAGAGAGAGAGAGAGTGCGAGAGAGAGAGAGAGAGAGAAAAAAAATCACTCACGGCAAAATGCAAATGAGCCTGGAAGCTATTACGATGCTAATGAGATTCCACCATAGAAGTTGCTGCTCCGGCATCCGGGGTATATTTCATCCATATTTGGAAAACAATTGTGTGCTCAAAATAGGGGACACACGTCCCAGTGTTCAGAGTCCAGTTAGTTTGTACTTCGTCCACAACAAGCTGGAATCTGGTCAGTTAGATAGCAGAAGTCTTCACGTCCTGAGTTTCTCTGAGCTGCAGTTGAACCAGCAGACTACAGTGGTTTATTTGCAGTCTTACCACTGTTCTGCTCTATTTTTAGCTCTTCATCTGTCTCATGATTGCTTGTCAATCGCCTGCAAGCTCCTTTTTTTTTTATTAAAATCCCAATCAAACTCTTCGTCCTGCCTTTCCAAATATCACAGACATTCAGCACGTTGGCGCATGTTTTCACTCCAAAAACAGAACAAAAAACAACAACAACAGCAACAACAACAACAAATGAGTGTGATTGTTAAAGCAGCGGCATCAAACGCAGCTACAACTTTGTGTTTTCACGCTCTGCTGTGAAACAGGATAAGGAAACGTGTTCAGGGTTCCTCCGAACACGAGCAGCATCGGTGCGTTCAGGTGCAAAACCTGTAGCACGGCTGCCATGGGTGTGTAGTTTGTGCGCAAAAGGCAGGCAGGTAGGTAGGTAGGGAGATAGGGTACGTTACCATAGTAACAGCGAGAGGGAACCCAGCAGAAGCAGAGTGTCTATATGTGTCCTGACCCATTTCCATTCTCATCCACAAGTGTTTTGTCTCCCTCACCTTGCAGTTTCACAACTAAAAGCCCTTCACCTTCATCCTTGATGCACTTTCTGTGTTTAACAAATGAGACATTCAGCAAACACGTGCAGGATACAACACCTCAAACTCTCAAGGTACATTTGGTTTCCTATTCAGTTCAGTTCAATTGAATTCAATTCCTTTCAACTTTGTTGTCCCTTAGGGTAAAAAAGCCCGGCATTAACAGGAGTAAAACATAAATACAAAAGTATGAAAAACAAAGTCGGGGGTTCTGATGTCATAAATTAAGAACATGTTCATCTATTGAAGTGCACTGGAATAAGCACACCTCCACAAAGACACCACAGGCGAGAGATAATTAATAGTTGCAAAATAAAAGAGTTCCTCACAATCATTTTTCCATTTAGTGGACTAAAACCCCTGCTGAAAAAAAGAAATTAACAAAAAAAAGCACGCACACAAATGTGGCGCTGATGGTCAGAACAGGAAACAGTAGAAATGATCATCCCGGTCAGTTTGGTGAAACATTGTTGGTGATTAACATGGAAAACAGCATGGACTGTTCAAGCAGCACTCTTAAGATATTGTACATGATGTGCTGTGATCGGTTCAATCATTTAAAATATAATAACAGAAATAGCTGTCTCGCACAGTTGACAGCAAGATTGATCAGGTTCAAAGTGATCGTTGTTGTCGAAGTTGGGACGAGATTCAAACATGAATGTGGTGAGTGACATTTGTTTTTCAGTTATTATCTTTGTTTGTGACTTTGCCTCCTAAAGCAAAGATTGTTTCATGTGGTTGATCCTAAAGATATTTATAGGTTTCATTGTTATTCTGTATTTTTAATAATATGTCAACAGATCCCATGAACAAAACAAGTCCATCTCTTAATAGATTACTACTTCATGGATTCCTACTGATCCCATACAGTAAATCTTTAAATTCAGGTCACAAATATACATATTCATGTTTCAGTTTTTTTTTTAAAGGCTAAATAATGTCCTAGTTTTATATATAAGTTATTGAAACGGGAGTGAAATGTGCATTTGTTTGGAACTATTTTCAACAGTGGATTAATCCACATTTGGTGCTCTAGTGAGTATTTGGGGCAGCAGGACGTTGTATGTGGGATTGAGTCAGAATAAACTACAGTGTGTGTGTGTGTGTGTGTGTGTGTGTGTGTGTGTGTGTGTGTGTGTTCATTTCCCCCAGTGCAACCATGTGGATCGCTGATGTGTTTTTAATCGACAACATTGGAGCTCTATGGCACAGAGGAGCGAGACCTATCAAGCAACACTTGTTAGTAGGACCAGTACGTTTTTGTTTTTGGTCTTTAATGGGATTTGATCACAATAACAAACAGAAAAATTATCAACGGCTTATTATTATCCAGCCTTATTCTTATCCAGCCTTATTCTTTCATAAATATGCCAAGTGAACCGCGAGTCACTGATTTTGCACGACATTGATTCCGCCTTTGATATTTGTGGTGAAACAGTCTATTGTATACATTTGTGTTTTGAATGTAGCTGGTTTGTGTTTCTGTGTGTTTTCACCCTAACCCTAACCCTAACCCCTTAACCCTAACCCTGACCCCTAGCCCTAACCCCCTAACCCTAACCCCCTAACCCTAACCCCCTAACCCTAACCCCTGTATTGAGAAGGGGAGATCTTCTTGTCAGTCTGGTCAGTGCGCTCACAGAGAGACACTCCGCTGCCTCACCTCACATCTGGGTCCTGTTTACCATCATCTGCACAAAACAACCGAGTCCATATTGAAATCTGTTAAATGAGCTGTTCACTTCAATGTACTGTATTGCAGCCACACTCGACTGGTAAGCGCTTCAGGCGAGCAACCAAATCCTGTTAGAAATGTCAATTGAAAAGGTCTTGAGATATTAAAAATGTAGTTTTTAATTAAAGGTTTATTAATAGATTTTTCAAACTTTTTTTTAATTACCCGACCGGATGCCTGAGGCATTTGGATTACAACTTTTATCTCACTCAATTCAGACTGCCTCTCCCCATTCAGCCATTTTGGATTAAAAGTCAGACTTCATAAATGCTGTTCATTAATTCCCAGTGCGGGCAGTTAATGTGAGATTCGGTTGCAACGTTACGGCTGGTCTGAGTGTCTGTTTATTTTTAGATTCTTGTGGCTACTTTGCAGCCTCGGCCTAATCTGTCACGGAGGAGAACATGGAGGAAATCTTAATCGCTGTGCCAAAAAAAATATTTCCAATGCACTCTGGTGTGTCTGGTTCAGAAATTCAACATGTTAGTGACACATACTGTCACAGTAAATGATGTTATTGACACGTGCTGCATGGCGTATAGTGTAAAATTGGTGAAATAAATTAGAGACAGCCTGTCTGCACACAGTGTCCATGTGTCATATTATGCAAACTGGAATTTTAGGCAAATAGTATGCAAACTAAGCAGAAAAATGTTTTCAGAAATAGATATTTTCTAATCTTAGATTGAATTACTGCATTCAAAATGTGTTCATGTTCATTCAATGACGGGATCGTTCCAATCAAATCAAAATGAATTATGGGCAATTTGTGAGATTTGATGATGCGTAATCTGATCATTACTGGATTACCTTGTTTCAACCTAATTAAAAACACACATACAACAAGCTCAGGTGTGTTCTCATCTGAGGGGCCACCAAGTCATTCTGGGAAATGTAGGAAGTCACAAACTGAAGCAGAAGAAGAAAGTAGTTTAATGGTTATTCAGATTATAGCGACGTTACCTCCTCTGATGGTGATTAATGTGAAACAGTTTGAACTATACAAGGTGTATTTTCATGTAAATGATTAATTGTGAGCTTTGATTCCCTTTCCAGAGATCACCTGTCAATCAAACTGTGTGGGAGGTATTTTTACATCTTTGATGTTCTGAGTTTCTGTAGGTGGCGCTCTTTACTTTGCGTGATCAGACGTAGCGGCTTCCTGATCTTGCTGGTGGAAATGTAAAACACTTCCCTTAATGGTGAAAAAGTACTTTATTTTCTGGAAAGACCTACTAAACAGCAGGTCACAAGAAACACAACCAATTCACTGCATGCACTCATTTGGGTTTGATCGTTTGAATAACTGCAAGTTTGTTTGGAAATGTATACCAGAACGCTGGCTGGTTCTGCATCATCAGCTAAGATTCTGTACCCAATTGTGCAGAGTTGAAACAAATAGATCCGCATACAAGTTGTTTCCATTAGAAGGACTTTAATACTGCGTAACATTTCGAGCACCAGGCTCTTCCTCCGACTTTTGATGGATACAGAGTCGCCATCTTAAATACCCATAATGCATATACAAACACACCTGACATACCACACCTGTTGCAAATAGTCCCCATCAAATAGTGGTAAGACAAATATATTATAATGATGGATCAAGGCTAAATATGCTAATATAGGGTAAAACGTTATAAAGAGGTATAAAAAGGAAGATACCAGTGTATACATTGAAAACATTTACACCCTTAGTTAGTATTCCATAAAGGACTCAGGGTAAAAATAACCTTCATATATAATAAAGGAGCCCAGAGAAATAAAAAAGGAATACAACGGACATTCCCATTTGAATCAACATGGCTGGATGCTCAGAGCGGCGACCAGTTTTATGTGTACCGTTGCTATTGCGACCGATGGAGGCGAGGTTTTGCAGTAACGGCTATAACGAGCAGTGGAGGAGCGAAAGTAAATGAGTACAAATTTAACAACTGAACGCTTCAACCACACACTGTTGTCACAGCGTAGGAAAGCACATCGCTATCTCCAAATGAGTGACAACTATGTTTGACGCATTTTCTGTAACCAGTGTAGCATTAAAGCATGGTGGAATTCCCAAGCTAGCTAGCGGACAGCTGGCTAGTTAGCAAGCTAGCTAATTCCACAATGCTACATGTAAGCATTAAAGCATAAAAAAAACTTTAAAAAATAATATACAGTATATCAAGGACATCGTGAACACCTGCATAGTTCTAATGAAGTTGTGTTTAATCAGCCACAAACTAAAACAAGTAAAGTATTGCTATTCTAACATATGGATACTGGTTGTACTGGATTTATTTGGGAACTTGGAAGTGATTATATATACAAAATGCACATAGTGTGGCATGTGGGAGTTATAAGGACCCAATTGCAAACGTTTGCCTCAGGGCCCCATAACTGCTTAAACAGGCCATGATCAACGATTGTTTTAAAAATGCATCTAAATTTGCATGCAGAAAGTTTATTCCTCATATTTTAGTTTGCATAGTGTCGCTGTGCCACAATGTCTTTTTCGATACTACTGTACCACTGAATGTAAAATCTGGAATTTGCTAATCTTACACACAGTGGCTTCACAGTAATAACGATCTATTATCAACCTACCAGTATGCACATGTTACTGAATTAAATGGAAAATCTGACGTGTTTCACATGTTTTGACTTGTTAACATTCAGAGTGACACTGTGGATTGCAGACACTTCACTGCAGCAGCCAAAGCAGCGGGTTTCCCCCCCCTCTACCTTCCCTTAATCAAAAATTATGCCACTTGCTGCATAACTAGCCAGGTATTAAGAGTCTGTCATTAGCAGCATCGACTGCAGGAAACACAATCAATACACTATTATGAAATCATGCTACACATAAAATGGGCGTTTTTTTTTCACGAGTGCAGACTCGTCAGCTGTGTTGCTCAGCATGCTCTCATCGCTCACTGGGTCTTTAACTCCCAGAGTTTAGATTTTGGCTCAGGAGGAAGAATATTCAACTTTTTACAGGCGAGATCTTCTTTCATTTAGTTTTTTTCATTTTGGACACAAAACAGAAAGATTTTACATTTTTACTTTAAAGACAGAAAACATGTTTTCAAAAGTCATAAAGTCACCTAATCAAGTTATTTTCATAATAATAATAACAATAGTATGATATTGATAACACTGAAGATACACGTCTTCATTCAGGATTTATTTTTCTTTATTCAGGGTTTAACTGTCAAAGAGTTAAAATATAACCAAGAGCAGTATTTGCAACGTGTTTTCCTTAAAACCAAATATATTTCTGACATGCCGCAGACAGTGTTGTCATACTAGTTGATATGTTTCTCCCATAAATTCATATCAGGCATCGTAACAGAGCAGTTTGAATTGTTCCATTTGAACCCATCTGAACATTGTACTTTACAGTGACCAATTAGTTTTGGCAAGTTCGTGTTTCATATCATTAAAACCTCCAATGTGCTGAGTGTGATGTTGATTCTTCCAGGAATTTAAGAAAACACAGATTCTTGTTTTTCATTCTGAACCTTAATGTGACTTTCTTTATGTTTACGCGCATGTGTGCAAACTGAAAACAATGCATTGATGTAGAACAGAAAACACACAAAGAACTCATGCACATGCACACAGAGATCTTACTTGAACTTTGCAAGAGTGCAAAACTGAGTGTAGGTCTTGAGGGAACAGGAAACGACTTCCCTCCTCCCCCTTCAATTCTGCCCCCCCTCTCCTGTTCCTCCCCCTCCTCTTCCTCCTCCTCCTCATCCCCCCCTCCTCCTCCTCCTCCTCCTCCTCCAGCACCACGCTATAGCAGCGAACTAGGCAGGCCAACTTGCAGAGTGCAGCTCAGACTCGACAGCGGCTGCTTCCTACTGGGGGTCTTCGGAGAGCATCGCGCTCCAATGTGCGCTGCTGTGCCCGCTGGATGTTGAAATCGCGCCGTGCGCCTCGCCAGGAGCCACCATGTCCAACCCAACCCACGACCCGTTCTACTCGTCTCCGTTCGGACCCTTCTACAGGAGGCACGCGCCCTATATGGTCCAGCCCGAGTATCGGATCTACGAGATGAACAAGCGGCTGCAGACGCGCACAGAGGTGAGCCGACCGGGGGATAGCTGCTGCGGTACCGGTGGGAGGGTAGCGGGGCTGTGGAGGTCCGGTGCGGGCAGGAGGGACGGGATGTTGGGGCTGGAGAGAGAGTGAAGAGAGGGAGAGAGGGAGAAGGAGAGGGAGAGGGAGAGGGAGAGAGAGAGAGACTCGGGTCGGTATTACGGTCTGTCAATCAGGAGGTGTGGATGCGGTGCAAAAGTGCCAAACATTCCTGAGGTGAAAGTAAACAGGCTCCGGTGTGAAGACAATACGCTGCAAGAAACACAATCATCTGAAGTAAAAGAGAAAAGAAAAAAGAAAAAGATGATATGTGGAGGAGACGCGTTCACGTGGCAATTTTAAGTTGTTTAAAATGTAAAATTCCCGACTTGTGTCCCCGAGTCTGATATGAGTTGAGGGATGCACCTGAAGTAATACATCAGGTGAAACTGCACCGCAAATATATGGAATTTAAAGATTTGAATGAAGATTTGAAAACTCATCAGATTAAGATTCACTGTGTTTGGGCAGTGAGACATATCAATACAGAAAGTTATTTACAAATATAAGACACCGACGAGGTGTGAAGGACTATTCAACTCTCACCAGGCTGCATAACGCAAAGTAGCTGTTTCACGTGCATTTAAATAATTTGCATATATTTACATAGCGACTGGTTTCCCCACATATTTGCATAATGTGTTTGGTTAAAAACTGCAACAGCTCAAGACCGACATGAATGCAGAGTTTGCCCACTGTGGGCTCTGGTGTATGCCTGATGTATGCCATGATTCATGATTCATGATTCATGATTCATCACTGTGTCTGCGGATGAAGTTTTCTCAATGAAAGTGACCCTGATTGCAAAGTGAGATGATTGTGTTGTAATTGCGTTGAGTGTGACTTAATTTCAGTTTCCTGATGTTTCAACTAGTTGGGCGCTCAGCGAGCTTGGTGTGCAGTGTCATTCAGACTAAACCTTTGGTGATCCCACTGTGAATTGCATAGCAAGCATCTGTCTTCAGCATCTGTTCTGTGATCTCAAATGTGTAAATCTGCGGATAAGAAGTTCATCCAACATGTGAAGTTGTCCTCGAGACGCGCGTTTAGGGGAATAGAGAGCAGCTAAATGCAATGAAAAGCACCTTTTAGCAGCCTAATTGTTCACTTTTTAAACTATAAATGGGCTGCAACAAGGGATTATTTTCATTATTAGTCTACCAATTGGTTCTGAATTAATAATGAATAATTTTGTCAATAGAATATCAGTCAATAGCAAAAAAAGATATCACCATCACAGGTTCTCGGGGTGGGTGACCTCGAACAATGGCTTGCTTTGTCCGACCTGCAGCCCAGAACCAAAACATATTCACTCAACTATCACAGAAGAATAAGAAAACCAGTGAATGTTGCCATTTTTACCCCCCGCCCCAAAAAAAAAAAATCACTTTTAAATAAAATTCATTATTTATGAATTGTCAAATTAATACTAGTTTATCTGTAATTCTTTAAATAATGTGAGTTATGGTCGCTGCTGGACGCTTGAAGGCTGGAATTTTATTCCCACTGAGACATTAAAAACTGAGTTCATGGTGAATATACCATAATTATTGATTATGATTCCATATGAAATCTTTCATATGCAGTCATTGAAAGGAAATCTGGTTTTAGAGCCCGACTCCAGCTGAGCTGCTGCAGCAATGATGGCGACTTTCCTAAAGAGGAACTTGCAACTTTAAGCAGACCAAGACGATGTTGCTGAGATGCAACGGCCCGGTGTGATGCATTATTCATACGGAGTGGTCCGAGCCCCAGTGGACCTCGACACCCGCACCACACATACCCAGACACCAAGTGCAATCACCATGCACACACACACACACACACACACACACACACACACACACGTGCGCACACACACACATGGACATGCATGAACTCACACGCATGCATGCACATGTTTGCACGTGCACAAACACACGCACATGACAGGACGTGCATACAGCACAAACAACACATGCATGAGTTCCATGATGTGAAAACACACACACACACACACACACACACACACACACACACACACACACACACACACACACACACACACACACACACACGAACGTTAAGTAGACACACATCAGTTTAAACCATTACCTCCATCTCCTCAGACTAAATTATATAATTGCATAATAATATAATTAGTTTTTTGTTCCTGTTGGTGTTCATAGCATCTCCATTCTCCTCCTCATCTTCTGCCTTCAATGGAAGGAGTGTATAATGCGTCTTCTCTTTAGCGACGTGCTCATTGTTTGTTTGAAATGCAGGTGGTGAAAATAATGAGGGAGAAATAGTGTCTTATAGCTTGGAAATAAATGCATCCAGCTTTTGAAATTTGTTTGCATCCAGATGTGCCATACGGCTCAGTTCAGGCTTTTAACGAAATTATATAGCAATTATCCTCATGAATGCAAAACTGTAGCCATCAATTTACACAAACCTTCTGCATGTGAAAAAACATATTTGAGGAAAAGGTGAAGAGATTGTAAATCTGCATTTACGTAGAAAATAAAATTGTCTCTTTCCAACTCTACTGAGAGTTTTTCTTTCTTGACTCATAACTAAAACTGAGATTAAAAAAGAAAATGTGTAAAAATACATATGCTTCGTGAAGCAGATGGTTTACTTCCTGTAAAGCGAGGTTAGCTGCTGGTCCCTTAATGATGATGCGTGCCTGAAGGGGTCATTCTGCTGCTTCTTGCTGCTCAGTCCAACTCTCACAAGACGACTTTAACATTCAGCTCACATTCAGCGTGTCAGTAACAGCGCAGGGTCACAATGATTTTTGATACAAAAACAGGAAGTTTGGAATGTTTCTTGCCCAAAATCTGGATTCCATTAGAGGAAAATAGCTGAATTGTCCTGGTGGATTGTTGTCTTGAATATTTCATCAAGGTTTCGCTGCGAGCAGCTGTTGTAGATCCATATCTTTTTGTGTTTGGTATAAACTGCTGCCAGTGAACTGGTCTTTTATTGAAGTATTAGTTTGATTAACTCAGTTCTGAAATTATACGACGATCTTTTACCCTTGTGTCTTGTTGACATTGGCTTTACTGCCTTAGATCCCACTGCTGCATATGTGGAAATAATGAATCATTCCATTTTTTTTCCTTCTCTTTTCTTCTGATTTCATTAAAACTCAGAACGTTGAAAAGTACTTCAATTCACCTTCACTTTGCCACTCACTGGGCTTGGAAGTTTGATTAATATGAGCATAAAGCGTTGGTATTACACCCAAAACATTTCATGTTTCATATGTTTATCATATTGACGAAGCAAGAACAAATACAGTAAACATAATCATTTTGTAAAAATGTTGCAAAAAGGTAATTCAGAGACAAAGAAATGTGTCCTACATAGTGATGTTACTCATGTATGCAGAGTAACACCTCTACTGATATGAGACAAGTGCAAATAGATGTATTTAGGATTTGGGATCATAGTGCTGCAAGTAAAGGACTGTCTACACCAACAACAATGAAAACCCATCATATTCTGCAATATTTTACAGCTGACGCATTAAATAATGCATCATTTTCTGGAGCAGACTTCAATTCAAGCAATTCTCACAAAATCAGGAAAATTCATGAGCTATCAAGGTGATAAAACCACGTCAACTGTGTTTTTTGAGCCGTTAAAAATCCCTTTTAGATCTGTCGTTATGAGCACGGATACTTTAAAACGTACACGAGAAGACAGAAAGTATATGAAACAAATCCAAAGAACATATAACAGTGTTAATTTCTCTGTTGGATTTTAGTGTGAAGAGACATATTAGAGCCTTTCTTTGACTGGGTTTGTTTGCTATATTTTGTTGATCCCAGTCAGAAATGATTTCAAGCGTTGCGAAAAGCCGTCTTGTCAGAATTATCACCCAAGTAAAGATGCTTAACATCGTGAAAGGACTTCCATTGTTGAGGATGAGAATGGCTCCGAGCGTACTTAACATCGTGCTCGCTGGCAGGCCGTCGAAGCGAAATGACTCACTATAGTTTGCATTCCCTCTCGCTCCGAGTACTTTTTAAACGGGGGAGCTGACTAAGCCCCAGTATGACACCACCTTTTAGAAAAGTGTTGAAGGAGTCGACTGGAGTCACTCTTCTGGTAGAATTTCTTCCATTTGTCTTATTCATGAGTGTGCTTTTGAATTTGCTTGGCTGGTGGTGCAACTGCTGCTCATACTGGCAGGCGCAGGACTCAAGGACTTGACACTTGGAGGAGACTTTCTTACCCCCTGAGGACACCATAGTCTGCACGAGTAGAAGTGACATCTATAGCGGAGCAGGCAGTGAATCCTGCGGGGGTGAAATAACAACTTGTTAGAATTAGACGGAGACATGCTACTCTGGTTTTACTCTTTTGATTTGATGTCTTACACGCAGTATTGTTGCACGGACTGGAACTTTTAGTGGGAAATGTTTGCAGCTTCTGTTAAATCACTTTTAAAGCCAGGGAGATGAACTTTACCGTGGAAAAAAACTCCACCCTCGCATGCTCTTGTGCCGTTATAGACAGGTAAGAGTCAATGTGGGTGGTGTTCAGTGCATTAGGGAGGTTGTTTTATGGTGTTTGGTAGTTAACTTTTAGGTGTACACATGTCCAACATGAAGTGTTTGCTTTGAGCTATGAGGTGGAGGTGGAGAGACCTGCAGTTTATTATGGGGCTTCAATACATGATTATTTTCAGTACCCAATAATCTGTGGATTAATCTACTTTCTCAAACTAATCCCTCGATTAATCAATCCGTCAGTTAGTCAATAAAATCTCAGGAAAAAGTGAAAAATGTCCGTTCCAGTTTCTTTGCATCCAAGGTGATCAGGTCCTCAAATGTCTTGTTTTGTCAGACCAAATCTCAAAGATGATCAGTTTACAATCATATAAAACAGAGATAAATCCTCACACAAGAGGAGCTGCAACCAGAGGATGTGTGGCGTTTTATTACTTAAAGGCACTGTAAGTAGGACTTTCCCAAAAAACAATGTATAGACTCATACAAAAATGATCCCTCTCAATCATCACTTATGACCCACTAAAAGTGTGTGGTGGTGTCTGTATCAGCGGAGATCCTACACTCGATCTGTAGTTTATTATTTTTGCTGTTTTCAGGGACGTTTCTGGGTGTTAATCTCTGTAAAAACGACCAGGTGGAAGATCGTACACCTACAAAAATGGCGGACACAACGCTGAGAGAAACGTAAACCTATAGCGTGGCAAAATAAAGAGTCTGGAGTCGGTTTTCACCCGCTGCCGAGCATCGTGACCCTCGTTAAGCCGGGGAGGAGGAGCCAACTTAGAATTTTATGTTTACAAACCCCAACCGACAAATCCTACTAATTGTGCCTTTTTAAAAGACACAAATGATTAATTGATCAACAAAGTAGTTGACTAATCAAATAATCAACTGCTCCTTTCAGCTTTACTATAGTGATGATGAACTAATGAGTATTTTCATTGATTAATCTGCAGTTTATTCTCTCCATGAATCATTTCAATTGTACAATGTCAAAAAATACAGAAATTGTTCACAATCACAGTTTCCTAAAACATACGGCGTCTTTTAATTGTCTGTTTTCAGTTTGGTGGCACGTTGTGGGAAGAAATGTAGCAAATCTTATCTCGAAAAGTGACTTAAATGAGTCATCGATTATCAAAATAGTTGTCTAGTTCTTTAATCAGTGAGTTGACTAATTGTTCCAGCTGATTACAGTGATGATGATGATGATACAATGTCCCCCTTTGAGAGTTGTGGTTTGGAACTCTAACGCCAATGACGTTTTATCTGATTCAAATTCCACAAATAGACATATCTAATATCATCCCACGTTGTCTGCCTTCGGCTCGTTAACAAAGCTTTTTTTATTTTTAGGTGGAACTCTTCCTTCAAAAAACACGCTGAAGGGCCTGTATTCTGTTCCTTCTCAGTAGCAACCTCCTCACCTGCCGTGCACTCAGAAATAAGGAGGAATAAAAAAAAAAACAACAACGACACAACAAGTACTGCTCGCTTGCCTGGGATCAGCTTTCACCTTTGAACTGATCACTGTGCTGCAGCTTAAACAGTCTTGCTCCTGTGATGACTCGGGGTCTGTTTCTATCCCAACCTTATTACCCGCTCCATTCATACTTATTACCTGCCTGGCTGTATTTCTGCAGCGGGGCTGACTGCTATCCCATTACCTTCATTTTACACAATGTGAACCCGCTGTGACCTGGCAATCTAAACAGGCTTTGATGTGGATTTGATGCCATGCATACGGCGTGACCACATTGTTTCTGTGCTGTCGCTCTGGGGCCATTGGCCCTCGCCGCACGGAGGCAGCTGCGATGATTTGTGGGGGAATTTTGACACTTAAGCGTATGCAAATGAGCCGGCGGATTAACATTCAGAGGAGGAGCCTGGTCGACCTCAGCCGGTGTAAGGCCATTAGCATAGACGACATTAATATTCAGCAGAGGAGAGCGGCGACACAGAATAACACTGTAAGTAAAACTACAACACAGAGGGCGAAACAGAAGCAAAACAAAAGCATTTTAATGGAGGCGCCGTAATAACACCCACAGGCCTACCGCTGCTGCTGACGGTGGGTCTAATGGTCACACTCTTCCTCAGTGGACACACATGCAATCAGTAACAGTGATTGGCAGGCCATTCACTGGATTCTTGTGTCTATTGCGCATAGTTAGTCTCATTCTCATTATTCAAAATGGGACCACAGACCTGACTCATTGGCTCGACTGTGGAACCGGAGGAACTGGAGTGTTCATTATGGCGAAATCCCTTGTTCCTGTCAGGGGCAAAGTGGATCTGTTCCCATCAGCATGACGTGTCAGATTGACATGAATAGGCTTATGATGTGCAGGTCAAGTTGGCGCTGAGCTGGATGGTTCACAGAGAGGGATTAAAGATGAGCCACCGAGAACACACAAAGGAAGTTTTTAGGTTTCAAGACGTTAGAAGAGCAAACAATGATTTTGATCGATGATTAGTCGGAAGATTATTGGTGTTCGGTTTACAAAGTGTCAGAATATTGTGAAAAAATATGTTGTCTTCAAATTGTTTGTTTAGTGTGACCAACGGATATTTAGTTTACTGTCATATAAGACGAAGAAAAGCAGCAATCTTAAAGGGACAGTTCACCACAGAATCAAAAATACATATTTCTTCCTGCTATTTATCAATGTAGATTGTTTTGGTGTGAGTGTTGGAGATATTGGCGGTAGAGATGTCTGTCCTCTCCAATATGCCGAGACTAAATGGCACTCGGCTTGTGGTGCTTAAAGTGCCAAAAATATATATTTGGAAAAACTCAAACAGCAATGTCTATCTTTCCAGAAATCATGACCTGGTTACTCAAGATAATACACAAACCTTGCTGTGAACTGTTTTATGAAGAAACTAAGTTCCTAAGTTCCTTCCAAGATGGGCTTTTTTTTGGCGCTTTGAGCACCACAAGACGGGTGCCAGCTAGTCCCATTTCATCCGAAAGAAAGCAGACATCTCTGTGGCCGATATCTCCAGAATGAGGCAACTCACAACAAAACAATCACGATGGATAAATAGCACTACAGGTAAGAGGGGAGCTGTATTTTGGATTTTAGGGTGAACTGCCCCTTTAACAATTGAGAGGCAGGAAAGGTGATTTCAACTTTGTACTGTCAACAATGTTGTGGATTAATTGATGATTGACTCATCCAACAATTGACATCTTGTTTGACCTCTACAAGACATAATTCTAGCAAGTATTTTCAATCCATATTCAAAACAACGAAACCCAGGATTTCATGATCAAACAGATCTATTTGATCAGGTCAAATTCCAAACATAGGATGAAAAAGAGACAGCCATGTTTGTTGTTTATTTTAGTGGATCCCCATTAGCCTCGACATAGCAACAACAACTAATATTTTGCTGGTCACACATTAAAAGATGTCCAAACAAAACATGAATACAGTCATGAGAGCAGGGTAGTCATAAGGCAACACAACTACTTCAGTAGCAAGACAAAACTATTCAAATTCCCCCATAAATGACATAAACAACGTAAAGGCAAAGGGTGTGCCAAACAAGTACAAGCAATAACGCTTCATTTAAGTACACAACCATTCATAAAAGTGGATGATTAATAAATCTAAGATGCTGTAGTTTTCCTTTTGAGAGTTGAAAACGATTAGTTGAATAATCAATTAGTCAATTGACATAAAATGATAGCTGTCATCAAAGCGTTGCATGATTCTTTTTTCATTAAACTTTTACCAGACTGAGAAACATTTCAACATTCTTTAAAAGACGTTTAAACTCTTGGTAACGGAAACATTTTTTACAGTGTGCGTGTGTGAAACTGGCTGAGAGTAATTACCAGAAAGGTGTATCACGCTGCCCTTATCTGAACCATTACTGTTGGATTTATCTACCATCAGGGAAAACAAGCCACTGCAGGTATCACTGGAAAGGCTCCTCATGTGTCACAACTGAGTTTTTAATGACGTACAACTGAACAAAAGGCTTTAAAATCAATTAAACAATTATTAAAATGCATGTTAATTGTGTAGGAGAGGGCACTGGGTCTTCATCTGTTGTAGATGTTCAGATGTTAATCCTTGTTTTCTGTTCAAAACAGCCTCAGTGACACAGCAAATCTTCACAGCTAATTTATTAATTAATGGATTAAAATTGATGTATTGATTGGACGTTGTTGATGTTATAGAGTTCATTAAATTATCAAATGCATTTAAATGAAAGATCATCATTTAAGCTTCTTTCCAGTCACCCAAATAACAAAACAATGGAGTCCTAAATAAGTATATATATATATATATATATATTTGTTATTGACTGACTAAACAGCATTATTATATATGTATCTGTCTCTGATATGTGTTGTTGTTATTATGATTCACAGTCAACAGACTTCTGCTTCTGCGGACCCGTAAAACGATACTCAGAGCTTTTACATTAAAAACAAAAACATTTTATATTTTTTCATAATGCTGCCAGTCACTGAAAGGACTGAATGACATTAGCCTCTGCTTCCCTTATTTAACTCCCCCCCCCCAAACACACCTCCAAATGAAAGAATAATGCAGCTAGAAGGTGAGCGGACAGACTGATAGTTTTCAAAAGAAGGAATAAAGTCACCTTATCCTTAGATAACCATAATTACTGTTAAATTAGCTGAATGCCGTTTGCCTGTTTATTATTTAATTCATTATAAAGCTACTCTTTGGTGTAAAATCACTGAGTAGAGAGAGAAAGGGCAAAAATCATATATGAAATGCAGTTTCTCTTGTTTTGAGGCAAATTCAGTCCAGAAAACTGAATATTCTGCACATTTTAACATTCAATTTAACAGCACAGTTAAACAATTTTCCGTCTTATTCCAAGTTATCGGGCACAGTAATTAATATCTGCTTCTACAGACCACAGTGATGGATATTTGGACAGCTTTATTAATCGCCAAAAGGGGAAACGAGTCCGGTCGCCCATACAGAAGTTACAAATAACAAAAGAGACTCAGGCCAGACATATCGAAGACATACCGTCACAACAATAGCGTGCTACGAATGTAACACGCTGCAACTCGTATTCCAGGAGGACATGAGTGCAGCCCTGAAGCCCGCCATCCACTCAATTAAAAAAACAATGTCTTTAAAGCAGCTATAATATATATTTCCGTAACAATAACGTGTCAAAGAACAATGCGAAAGGGGTCGCTGCTCGTAGGGATGAACCAGCGTTAGCCTCGCTTCCTAGCCAACTACTTCCTTGCTCGGATCACACCCATCTTCGAACTGGGCCTTCATTTGGATCTCAACTACACACCTGTCACATTTTGTGACTGCGTCTTGCACGGCTGTGATGCAAGATGTGACAAAATCTGTCCACAGACAGAAAGGCAGAAATATGAACATCTGGCAGAGTGCTCAAAACCACCTCTGTTGTAGCTCCCGCTACAGTGAATGTCTCCAGGACAACATTTTTGCAACGACGACTCACACAGACACTCACAAGGGGAAGGCAGTACCAGAGCCTCTGTAAAGCGTAAAAAAAGAGTGAATTTTGGACACAAACACGACTCCAAACGAATCATAATGCTACTCAGTAACTGTTAATATGCACCTGTTAAATATAAACTAAAAAAAGACATACCATAAAAGATAAAGATGATGATATGTCAGTGTTGTGTTCACAGCTTGTGTCTGCTGCCACCACACACAAAAAGAGGCAGTTATTGCAGGTTAAATTCGACGTAAAAGGTTCAACGCCTTGGCTCTGACCACATCCATCTTCCAACTCAGCCTTCATTTTGATGTCAACTACACACCTGTAAAGTTTGACTGCCTCTTACACGGTTGCGCTGCTACCGCGGTGATAAAATCTGTCCACGGACAGAAATATAAACACTCACAGGCTCACGAGGTGAAAACAATACCGGCGTGGCTGTCACAGCTGGTCATAAAAGTATTAATAATAATTAAAGGATTGGCAAATAAACACATCTACTTGACAGTTGGGATATTAAAAATAAACATAAACCAGGTTTGGATATGATCTCCTCCAACGTGTATATTTAATGTGACACATTCACACAACAGGCTCATTTGTTGGTCCAGTCATGTCATACTGTTCATGTGATGAGGATGTTCCCAGAAAATCATGCAAAGAAAAAAAAACAAAAAAAAACACACAAGGCCTCTGGTGAAACAATGAGCGTCAGTCAGATCCAGCAGGATGCTCGGACAATAGACCCACCTTTTTCCTGGCCCTTTCCCCTGGTTCCTTCCAGGCTGCACTGACGCTCAGATAACACGGGAGACAGACGGGCCTGTAGTCCGTGTATGTCCTGTTGTTGTCTCTCGCCCCCGATGTGGTCAGAGGGTCCGTCCTGAAACAAAGAGGTCACGGGTTGGATCTCTGCTGCAGCCGGTGTGTTGAAGCGTCTTTGAATAAGACGCTGAGGCCGGCCTTTGTTGAGTGTTTGCACTTTTTTGAAACCAGCTTTATATCTCAAGATATAAAACATATTGGATGAAATGTTTACTGCAGCTTTCTCTCTCTCTCTCTCTCTTTCTCTCTCTTTCTTTCTTTCTTTCTTTCTTTCTTTCCTTCTTTCTTTCTATCTTTCTTTCTCTCTTGCTCTCTTGCTCTCTTGCTCTCTCTCTCTCTGCTCTCTCTCTCTCTCTCTCTCTCTCTCTCTCTCTCTTCTGGATGAGTCTTCAAAATTACACATTTGTTTTGGTCAAGTTTAGGCACAAAACTACTTGGTAAGATTTAAGAAAATACTGTGGTCACGACCGCGGTCGTTATTAAAAGAAACCGACGTTGACTGCGGGAGGAAATAGGAAATGAATAGGGGTCTCCCAACGCTTTATTGACCCATCCATCGTCCACCTGAATGCCAACACACTAATGCCGCCATGTTTCTTGGGAGAACAGCCTAGTTTTGCAGTACTTTATTGTTTTTATTTTTAAAAAACATTTCCAAGATGTCTCTGCTTCCGAGCCATAGGCCAGTTGTTTGTTTTATTTGTTTTGTCAACAATATTATATATTATATTAGTTGAATTGTCATGTTCTTTAGCCCTTGTCCTAATTGTACGTCATCCTAGAACTTTCCTTTGCAGTCGTATTCGAATGCTGCGAAGAAAAACTCAGATGAAGTAGATTTACTTTAGTCTTTTAAAATTGATTGGCTTTTTGGAGGCCACTTAGCTCGTAGAAAGCAGAGTAACTTGTGCTGTGTAAACACATCACACTATTTCATCAGTTCAGCACTCGATTCAGTGAACCCGGGGGAGACGCACTGCTCTTCAGGTTTAGTTACACCAGGAGCCAGCCGCTGCTCTGTGCTGGTTTCTGGCTGTTTCATCATTTTGCTGATCAGCTGTTTGACTCTGATGTAGTTTACTGTTTCTTTTTTTTTTTCCTGTGAAGTGAACTATTCTGAATGAATCGGGAATGGGCTATAGAATACTACTAGATACGAGACTGTATTAATTTAATCATTCAGGTTTTTCATGCCGTGCAGGCCTGCTTCGCTCTCCTTCAGCAGCCATGAATATGAACCAACAATTAGCCAAACGTAGCCAAACTCCTGCTCTGCTGAAGTGCCATTGAGCAAGACACTCAAAGCCTCTGGGGCATTGCATTGTAGTGGAGCCAGACCTCTGGTCTCAGCAAACATCAGACTAAAATCTAATCCATTATATATGACATGATGAGCTCAGCCGCATACGCAGATTCTGCTCTTCAGTCAGTACGTCTTTGCAGTGCCCGGCCTTTAACACAATAGTGAACAATGCAATTCATTTCAGTTTAAGGCAGCACTGCAGCAAAGTAGACACATCAAATGTAAATGTGTTCAATAGAGTTAAAATGACACCCTTATTGCTTAAGGTTTGTAGTTATTATTATGTAGCTATAGTTATTGAAACAATGGAGAGAAAAACATCATAGGATTATCAGTTGAGTCAAAAATAAACAGCTTCATCATTAAATAATACAGTTATATATATATAATATATATTTTTTATTTTATTTATTTATTTATTTATTTTTTGGGTACTTTTTTATTTTATTTGACATTTTTACCAAAGCAGAACATTCCTTGACATAAGACCTCACAATACAAATACTTATAATAATTACTTGTGTGTATTTATATATATATATATGTATGTATCACACACACACACACACACACACACACACACATATACATATAGATTAAAAGGAATAATATTACATTTTTTTATAGTATTTTTTCTTTTAGCACAATCAGTTTATGAATAGATTAAAAATAATCTAATTCACCCTTCATGTTTAGCATTCTCATTTCACAGTTTAAAATTCTTCAAAACTAATTAATTAATTTCATGCGAGTATTTGTGCAGCACTGAGGAAGTCACATACAGAAGCTCAGAGTAATGAGCAACAGGTGAATATGTGTTTAAAGTAGGAGCTAACTGACATCACAACTGAGCACATTCACTTAAACTGAGCAATATCTGAGGATGTGATGAATCCGGTATTGATTGAGTTTCTTGTTATGCGGTGGGAGGCGGTGTGTTGATTGTTTACTGGTCTAAATAGCTTAGCAGTGGGGAATACGGGCTGGATGGGCAGACCAGTGTTATTGTGTCCAAGTCGCAGCTTGAATCCTCGCCTTCCTTTTGGTTTTAATTTCTCATGGGTGCTGTAAATAATTTGACTTCCCCGCTTCATCATTCATGCATTTTGTTGTTGTTTTATTATTTTCATCCTTATTGATGTTTGTTGTCACTTAACATGGTGCCCTAATCTTGTTTGTCAGCTGGTGCATATTGACTTATTTTTGTTTGTCTTCATTGAGGTGAGCTACTTGGGTTTTCGTTGAACCTGTAAACATTTTAGTTTTTTTTTTATGTAGAGCTGGAACTAATGATTGTGTGATTTTAATTTAGATTATTTCTTTAAAGGAGACACTTACATGCTCAATTTCTAGGTCCATGCTTGTGAATTTGGTTTCGACTAGAACATGTTTGCACATGCTTTAATGTTCAAAAAAGTTACAATTTTTCATCCTGTCTGTCTGAATACATCCCCATATTCTACTATATACTCTGTCTGAAACCCTCTGTTTTAGCGCATTTCAACGGAATTGCGTTGCTATGCAACAGCTTGGGTCCATGTTTACTTCCTGTCAGCTGATGTTATTTGCTGCGTCGCATCGTGTACTTTGCACTTCATGGTCAAAATGTGTACTCTCGTTCAACATACTTTTGTTTGAATAAATGCTAGGCGCACTGAACTATAAATACCTCGTCACTTCCCAAGAGCCTCCTTGCCGGTCGGAGACGTGTAACCATGGTAACCCGTGCCAAAATCCTGTGACCAAACGATGATTTGTGAGAATCATAAAGTCTGTTAAGTTTTTAAAAGTATATAACGCGGAGAAAAGTGAAATCTTATACTTACACTTATATTGAATTGTTATTGACAGTACATAGCTGCCCGCTATCGTCACTTATTAATGTTGTCATCACCTACGCATTGCATTCTGGGATATTTATGCCAACATAGTGTCCAGTGTTTACATACTGTAATATTTCACCAAAAAATAATATGCAATTTGCGTAGTACTGGTTTCACACTAAGGTTTTCAGAGATGCTAAAAAATCTCACATGCTAGTTCAATGTACTAAATATCATATTAGTATGGAATTTAGAAGGCAACCATTCACATTGCAAGAGGAAATAAACTAGACCTGAAACTGTTCAATGGTCTCTATATATAGTTTTATCACAAATGTAAGGAAGACACAGCTTCTGAATAAAGGCTTTGTGTATTTCTCTATGGATTGAACGTTTTAATAGTTTCACAGTATTTATATAACACTTAGACCTGCTTTGTAATAAAAAAAAGACATGGAAATCTCACATTTTACAAAATGGGACCTTTAATCGTTTTACACATTAAACGGTTAAAGGTCCCATATTGTGAAAGAGATTTCCAAAGTGATATCTTCAAATAGGCCGTTCAGTCCAAAGCCCAAAGAAATAAGAATCCACAATTGTATGAAACAGTGTAAAGCCGCAAATCCTCTAATCCAGTGTTTCCCAAGCTGGAGGTCAGGAACCCTCGATGGGGTCACAAGACAAATCTGAGGGGGTCGCCAGATGATTCTGCTCCATAAAAGGATGTTTATCTCTACAAAGAATATTCAAACTAAACAATCTGAAAAGGTTAGAAAAAAATCACTTTGTGCGTGCTTGAAGTGCTCACACCTCATTGCTTTATGTAACCCTTGATGAGGTCGTGAGCTAGTTTTCTATCTTTCTAACAGGTCACAAAAGTGCTGAAATTCATATTTTTTAGGAATTTCGCCGAGGCCTTCAGCAAGTCCCACTTGTCAGTCAGTGTGTGTGTTGATCAAGGGCACTTCAGCAGAACAATGATATTACTGCTGTTGTGGGGATAAATCCTGCGACCTTCTGGGTAAAAGCCAGTGGTGCTGGATGCATCCTTTCACCAGCTCCTCTTGTGCATGTTTCCTGCATTAAGAACAGCAGAAAAACAACTTGGGTGTATTAAACTTGACCTCAAATCTATATTGAAACACAAACGGTTTGTAGCTTCTGAAAAGAGGGGGAATGGTGACGATGCCTAAGCAAATTGGCAGGCATGCAATTAAATGTGGGAACTTCCTCTCTGACTCAATTTATATGAGAAAGTTCATTCCCGGTGAATGTGCTGTAGCTGTTCAAGGTCAATGACTTACCCCCCCCCCTTGCTGTGCTGCATTCATTTCTCCTCATTTGCATAATGCTTGGCTGGTGGCTGTAAGGTGGCCAAATGCAGCAACATGTTAAGTTTGCATTATATAAAAACACTTAAGACCCAAGAGGGTAAACCTGTGCTGAGAAATTAGTGTGCACTGAGTCCGACAAGATTAAAGTGGTGTTGTCTATGTAGTCTAAAGGAGTGGTTCTTGTACTTTGTCATCCTAAGGACCCCTAAATAGAAACAGCACCTGCATGTGTGGTTGAGTCTTAGTCCAGGCCACCACGTCTGGGGATTTCATACTGCAGCGAGGGACAATAAGAAAAACAAGCATTTTTAAGGAACTTATTATTTGTTTGGTCTGTTAATATCCATAAAGAATACAAAATAAAAATAAAAAAAGTCTCAGAACACAAGTTGGCATCATCAAATAGCTTTTTTGGGTTCGACCAACAGTCCAAAGATCAAAGATATTCAGTCTACAAAGATGTAAAACAGCAGCCAAAGTAGCAAGACACTACAGGCAAAAACACTGTTTTTCATTCACTTGTCAATTTTGAGATTTTGAGCTATTTTACTTTACTTTTTACCATTACATGTCTTCTTTCAGACTAGTGGGAAGAAAACCTCCAGAATTCACATTGAGGTGTTTATTTTACTACCATGTCTATTTGCGTCTGTAGATTTCTCTTAAATTCACCAAAAGTTAGCTATAGTTAGATACTGCCTCACTTGCATATTTAAACATAACATTTCGGAAAACTTGTAATGTAAAAAATTATTGTCTTACTGTAACTAATCACCTGAGGGAGTTTCATGGTGATATCTGTTCGTTAAATTTGTTACCCTATTCACGCTGGGAGTCTCCTCTTAAATACAATAACAATGATCAAAATCGTTGTCTGCTTAAAAATCCATCGGTCGAGTAATCTATCAATGCAGTTATTATTTTAGCAAGTCAATTGAATACAAAAACATGTTTTTTAATATTCTTTCATTTAAATTTGAATTATCTTTTTAAATTGACTCTTACAATGTCAAGGGGCTGCCACAAAAATCAGATTAACCAAGGTCATACACAAGAGCTGTGACTTTCTCTAAAATATATATAAATATATATATATAAATACAGCTTTATTTGACTTCGATTTAAAGTGTTGCATCTTTCAATGGCCTTCACCAAACAGTCAAACAAAAGCTACCTTAGCTAAGGATCCTTTCGAAACATCTAGAGAATCTATGGTTCTGTTAAGATGTTATGCTACCCAATAACCTGAAGCTGTTTGAATCTCTGACAACAGTAAAAGTTCCTTGGCCCACCAGTCAGCCGGGCTACATGCTATTCAGGAGCTGAATGGGGTTTCAGACATTGGTAATTCTCCAAGGTCAGGCCCCAGACACGCCTACACTCTTGGAGGCTTTTCTGCCACAAGAGGCTGGAAGCAACAGCGGGGGAAAAAAAAAACAGACTAACAAAAGCTTGCTGGGAAAAAATGCTTAATGTAAAACATAGAGTTAGTGCTTTATGGACTGTTAGAGAAGATAGAGGGAGGGAAGAAAACTGTGGTCTTCTTTCATGTGGCTGTGTGAAGTGTGAATGCATGCAATATTTTATGCAGTAAATAAAGATGTGTGCGCACAGCATGGGTTTATTTGTGCATAGGTGCATGTGTACAGTACAAAGGGTGTTGTATTGATGGATATACACAGTACAACGGAGCGTTGTGTGTTTTTACAGTAAAACGTCTCTCACTATTGCCTCATTGTGTCATCTGCCTCTCCATCCTGTATGAACATTTATATATGCGACGACTTAACCCTCAGCTCTGTTGCTATTTATTGAGGATCCTCCCTATGCTGTCCCTCCAATCCTCTGGATTTCCTGTAAATCCTCAGGGCCTGGCGAGCACTGGTGATTTGTGGTTGGCTAGTGGGCAATTGACACATTGATAAATCCCCCTCAGATGGGGTGCGATCCGTTTGAATCAATAGAGCCTTATCGGCTGACGGCCGTCACGGCTGCGACCGTGTCCGTTCACCTCGGGTCCCTCGGAGGCGGCCTGATTTGTAGCATTTGACAACAAACATCGTCACGCCACGTGGTTCGTCAGAGAGTCCGCGGGCGTAAATGACGGCAGGACGTTGTCTGTCAGCGAGCAGCTGCAGAGAGGATGGGAGACAGACAGAGAGAGAAGGGGGGGGGGGGATTGGGGGAGGGGGGGGAGACACAAAGAGAGACAGGCAGAGATCAAAAAAAAAAAAATAAAAAGGCTCATAGGATATTGAAGGATTTCTTTTATAGTAAATATGTCTCATTTATAGTTTTATAACCTGCTACCAATGGCAGAATAAAAGCAGAGCTCCTAACATATCCTGCGGTAGTCGAGGGATTGAAATCGAAGAACACATCCGCAGCACCACGAGGCTTCAGTGTGGCTTGTTCAGCTTCAGCCAGAGGATTCACATGGCTCGCGTCCACTGGCCAGGCTTTAGCTGTTCTCCGGCCCGTCTGGCTCGGCTCCAGCTTCTCCTCTGTCTTTAGATCCGAGCCAAACCTAGCCGGTCCACGGCTCAGCCAGCCTCGCTTTTACAACTTGGCGAGACTCTGGCCAAAAAGCTGCCCAAAGCTCCAGTTTGAAGGATTAATGGTTACTGATTCTACACAGAGCATCTCCTGTGTATAATGGAAAAGTTCTGAGGAACATTTAGCTTTATTAGCCAGCTCTACTAAATGCATATTTAATTTACAAAATAAGTGATATGGAGCAAAGCAATGAAACTGTCAAGTGCCATTTGTTTTATTGTCGTAGAACTAAGTGCTGTTCATGTTGCATGAAATGTGCTTGTTATTTTTAGATGTCTCTGTTGTCTGGGTGGGTTTAACTAAAGCATATCTTACGGCTGGACCCTGCCCGAGCCCAATATCAGTAGACTGAAAAAAAAAAATGAACTCGATTGGTACAGAGCAGAAAATATTATTTTGTAAAAAGGTTCAGTTTCAGGAAAATGTTTGATAACAGTGTGGTAAGGGCACAGAGAGAAAACTATTTGGAATAATAGTAACATTAAGTCTGATTAAGGAACCATATTTTTAAAGTCTATGTCGGTGAAACACTGCTTAAATTTGAATGAGGGGCAGGTTAACTAACCCTCTTCTGTAAAACTGAATAAGGGATTTTAAGGAAGCCAGAATTCTGTAAAAGAAGAGAAGTGGGAGCTTAAGTAAAATACTTTTCATTAAAACAGTAAGAGGAAGCTTAATGAAGAGTCTTTAAAACAGAGCGATGGGGGCCCTCAGGATGACAGCAGCACTCGGAAAATTTATCTCCAACACTAAATCCAGGCAGTTTATGTCAAAATGAGGATCACACTTCTTCATGAAATCCCCTAACCTATTTTAGCAGCAGGGGAAGTTCAGTTGGAAGGTTTTGTGCTCGGCACCAGAAAAGAAATGTAACGGTGAACTTCAAGGGTGAAACTTGTGATAATCTGTGTGTTTGAATTTGCACAGTACATCGAAAAATGTAGTGGAGTAAAAACTAAAATATTTCCTTCTAAAATGTAGAGGAGTGGAATTATAAAGCAGCGTAAGATGGAAATACTTAAGTGAAAAACAAGAACTTCAAAATTGTATACTTAAGAATAGGATACTGGATTTCTGTTCTTAGTTACTTTCAATTGCCATAGTCCTAAAACTAATTAAAGTGAAAACACATGTAAATAACATATATTTTTGACAAGCATACTTAAGGACGTTGATGTTTTTATTTTTATTAAATTCCATACTTATTGTAATGTAAACAATTGTCCTTTATTCATGGTATGTACGTTGGAGCTTTTATTTTGAAGGCGTAATGTCGGTAACAGGCGTAATCACGCAGCTCAATAATAAGGGTGCTAGGTCTCTCAGTATTTCGTTTCATATTGTGTTTGATGTTGAGTGATATTATAAAGTTTTTTATAGTTATAGTAAGTTTGACCGCGATTTCTGTATCTTTGGTTAGCTTTGATAGCTGAGAGAAAATGTACGTTAGCTAACGTTATGTCAGTAGCTACAGTAGGTAGCGGTTAAAATACTCCCGTTGATTAGCTACGTTTGTTAAAGGTGCATTGTATTTATGATTTATTTGACGTTTTTGTTGTCGCTACTTAATTTTAGGTTAAATTATGTTAACGTTATATAAGTAGTAATTCATAGTCAGTCTGAGGTTTACGATATAAATCGTAGAGATTGTGGTTGAATGTTATTGAAAGATTTTGAGGCTGTTGTGCTTTAACGCTATAAAACTAAGATATAAAATGATGGTAATGTTTTTTCTTTTTTGTTGTCTTCCTTGTTGTTGTCGGCGTGTACAGCATTTTGTTAATCGGTTAGTTCGACCATCAATCCGTTAGGATTGTTATAGAATAAATAAATCATACGGAACGTGCCACTGTAGATTATTGTGAGTAAATCCCATGTTAATTAACATTACACATTTAATACTCGCTAGGGCACCAAATTCATTCATGGTGGAAAAATATTTTGAAACAAACAAACCATTTGTTGATGGATTTATTTGTTGTTTAATCTGTAGATAATCAGAAAAATATACAACAACGCCAGCTTTATCATTTTATGATAAATACAGAGTTATTTAGATATCTGTGTTATGTTTTTTCTTGTGTCATTAAAACTAATCCAAGGAGCAGAGTTAAAGATCGGCTGTGCGCGTGTGCGCGTGTGCATGTGCGCACGTGTGTGTGCATGTGTGTGTGTGTGTGCGTATATGTATACATATATATAGAGTGTCTGGTTGACCCTTCATTTGACTGACAATCCCAGGGGTTCCCGCCCCCTCCTGGTGCTGGATTATGGGTTAAACTCTACCTGAATGCGGAGTAGCACCAAAGTCAGTCTGTTTTGTCCTTCTGCAGCAGTCTCTTCTGACATAGATGTATTCATATGAAACAGACACCACACACATGCTGGTTGTTCACACCAGCTGATTCTCACAGTATGACACAGTTAGTCAAACACACACACACACACACACACACACACACACACACACACACACACACACACACACACGGCAGCAGCTCGTGCAGTCCGTTCCCAGTGGACAGCTGGCCAGTGATACATTCACATACACAGAGAAAACCTGGCACGTTTTCACATAGTACACTGATTGACCTAATGGGGGTGCTATCATTACTGGTCAACATTTTCATAACAATATATGATGTTTTTGACACAGTCGGACAAGTCTTTTTGATTTAAAGTTCCACTATTGGCACATTTGGGTAAAGGCTATAATGCTGAAGTTGCAGAAGGGAAAATGATAGTAAACTTTTCAAATATTAAAGGCCATAACGGTTACCATGGCTTCATTATTGTTGTTTTGATCATTTTCTTACTAAACCTTTCTTAAAATAGTCTTCAGTTTCAGTTTGATTAAATCAACAACAGTTTTGAGAATTAATTAATGGAGAGAAAATCCTCCAGTTTCTAAAATGTGAGGATTTTCTACTCTTTATGTTTTTCATGTTTTATTGTACATTTACATACATTTGGTGTTTTAGAGAGTTTTGTTGAACAAAACAAGCAATTTGACATCTTGGGTTTATAAAAATTGTGATTGGTATTTTTTAACTTTTTTTTTTTTTTACAATTTATAGACCAAACGATTAAACGATTAATCAAAAAGACAGTTGTGAGATTAATTGATTATGGTCATTGGTTGCAGCCTGTCTTCGAAGAAGGATGTCTCTTGTTACAGTTTCCGCATCATCTGCGGGGGATGATGTTTATTTTTGGCAAAATGGATTGTTCTCTATATAATAAATACTTTTTTTTTTTAATAATAACAGTAAAAAAAAAATAGAGTTTGACAAATCTTCTATGAGTCTCATAATTGTTAAAACTCCTTTGAGTCTCAGTTCAGTCTCAGTTCACAGTTCAGCTGATGGGTTTGCCATCCCAGAGACCTCCAGACTTACTCATGATCACCTATTGATTGAGCAGCTGGATGAAGGTCCAGGTTTACGTCCTCCTGACCACATCTCTTGCCCTTTGCGTCAGACTCGCCGCGTTTGAGGCTCGCTGACCTGCGAGGCGCCCCCGGTTGCTGCTTATCGGGCTTGACGCTGCTCGATGGTGACAACGCTAATTGTCCACATCTGGAAAGTGCTTTCCATCCCTCAGACCAGAAGGAAACGCAGCGATGTGTCATAACGTGTCAGAGGAAATTAGCATCAGTCGAACGTCGGTGGGTGGATGGGTCGAGGGCAGAGGAGGAGAGGGGGTCGTCCCGCCAACATGATCTGAGGTTTTTTGGGAGGGTGGGGGGATAAACGGCTGTTAGAGGGATAATTTCAGGGCAAAGAGATTTACATGCGTTTCCTCACAGAGTGTACTCTGACTACTGCTTCTGTAGATCTGTATAACTACTAGCACCAGTACTTCAACTATGTCTGCCATTATTACCACTTATAGCGCTACAATTACTACTAAAACTAGTGTTAATAATCTATTTCTACTACTATTTCTTTGCCACTAAAGCTTTTAATAGCTGCTGGTGTTACAACCACTACTACTACTATAACAACCAATATTACTACTACTACAACAGATAACAAAATAACAATTCATAGTTATTATACAACTACTTATTGATATTGTTACTCTTGTGTTGTTAGTACCACATCTACTAATACTGTTACTACTACTACAACAGCATTAACTAACACTTTTCTTACTATTACCACTTCTGCTTTTACAACCAAAACTGCTACTACTAATATTAATACTAATACCTGTACTTATCCTACTTCATAGGTTACTACAATCTCATCTACTATACTACAAGACTACAGCTACAACTGACACTAATGATTCTGTTACTTTAATACAACTAGTACTACAACAGTTACTAATATTGTCCATAGTGTTGGTATTATTGCTACTACTACTGTAACTGTTACTACATCTCCTAATCATGTGACTATTAATACTGCTTCACATGATGAAAACCACTACAACTATAGTACCGCTACTGATAATACCTCTCACTTCTCTTGCCCCTACCAAAATAGTGTGCGTATTATTTGTCACTTTATGTAAATCACTTGCGTTTGTTTATTGATTCATGAAAGAAAATAACTACATAAACATACAAATCCACCATCCCCACCCCTAGTACTGCAAATGGTGACAGTAATAATCATGATATATCATATATAATAATGATGTGAATAGCACTTTTGAAGGTACAAGTTAAAGGTATCGTCACCTGCTGTGAAAAGTAGAAGCAGCAGTGAATAATAAAGCTGTTGGACCTCAGCTTGTAATTCAGACTTGTAGGAGCCTGAGGCAGGGCTCTCCCAAAGTCCAGGCTTAAGAAAAGCAAAGGTTGCCAGGCTTTGGCTTTACATCGACCCGTATAGGTTTAGGCCAGCAGCCAGCATTGAGACCACGTTTTTGACCCTGATTCATAGACTAATTTTGTATGCGTTTTATTAATTTTTGTAGCTGTTAGCCTTTTGTTCTTATCCTTCCATATTGTCTTTTTAATGGCCCCGTCATAATTTCTTTTACGCATTTAATGTATAATGTATTTGACTCTTTTACAGTTCATACTTGAACCCTTTTGTAAACTCAAATGTAAGAACAGTGATTTTAATAAAGCTCATAAAATTCATTTTAATGAAAATCTAAAAAGAACGAGCCAATCTACAATAACGGCAATACTTGCCCTGCTGCACTGCTGGCTTCATATATCAAAAAAATAATGTTCTTATTTATCTTGTCTCATAGAAAAGCATGCATGGTCACAAAATATTTGTCTTATCTGAATGAATCAATATTGAATTTATGTAAAAATGCAGCAGCCAAGAGCAACAACCTGGATGAAGGAAATTCACTGGGTTATTAAATAATAGAAGAAAATGAAGATTATCATACCAAACTGAAACAACCCGTGGCCCTTTTAGAGGACAGATGGGTACCTGAAGTGTCACGCTTTTACATAGTGCATATTCTGTATTTTTTAAGATTTTGATGAACTCAAGATAATTATTCTTTAGAAAAACCCGGTGTTGATCTACCCCGAGGAAGTCCTGCCTCTGTCTAATTCTAGTATTCTTTTTGTCCTTTTAACAGGAAAGTGACAGTTTGTGGTGGGACGCCTTCGCTACAGAGTTTTTTGAGGAGGATGCCACTCTCACACTTTCCTTCTGCCTCGAAGATGGACCAAAGAGATACAGTAAGTGCCATGTCATTCAATTATTTTCAAAGAAAAGTCCATTAGTTCAGAGTTTGTTTTCTGTTGCGTTTTATGTGCAAGTGAAAAAAAACGTGGTCATGTGCATTTATGATGTTTCGATCTACACAACCTTCACCAGGCAGTTTTTTTTTTCAATTATTTTCAAGTCGCACTGCCTCAACACGCACCTGTCTTACAGTAATTTGTTGTATTATGTTCATATGTTGTACATTCTGGTATCCCATTTTCTTTAACCAGCAGTTACCGCCTGGTAATATGCCCACGTCTGTCAGAATTAGGTTGCTGGTGTCCCAATAAGACTCCGTCAGAGATTTACTGGCTGAGAATGTAGCACTGTTGAATTTTAGATCAAAATCCCTCAAACTCAGATAACTCAGTGTGTGGTGTTCAATCATTCCTAGGTATGAATGTGTGATGAAATTGGGGAAAAAAAGATTTATTTGGTATTTCCACTTTGCTTCAACTTGCTTTGTCTACTTCCACTTAAGTTATTGATATCCTACATTTCCCAAAATGCCTTTTAACGGCTCTAAGAATAAAATGTGTGAGCCTGAAAAGAAAAAAATGTGTACCACTGAATATTTCTGCATGGTGCTCCACGGAGTGTCCTCCCAGTGAGAAAATTGGTATCTCTCCCTCCTCTAACAATAGTTTTCTCTCCGCATGTGATTGCTGAACATTGGTGCAACATCACACGCAACTACTGGTAACCTCTTTCTGACAATTTCATCACAGGCCTCTATTGTGGCCTCTGCTTTTTAAATAGAGATGTAAATGTAAACCACGGTCTTGAAAATAGGCAAATTATTGTGTATATCTGTATTGAAGCGCTTCACAAAACATCTGCTTTTGTGCGAGATCATAATATCTGTGCTTTAAGAAAGTGTGAAGCTATATTGGCACTTTTTTACCGAGATGAGTGCAGTACAACCTGATACCGTATCTGTATTGTAAATGTGTTACTTCCAATAGAGTTGAGAAGTTGTAGAAGTCTTGTTGGTTCTTCAAGAGTTCCAGATGTAAAAACTATGTTCATTTTCTGCATCGAAAGTGTGAAAGACTGGCAGTTTGGGCACTTAAAGGCTTGGAGCTCTCCTTGTTGAATCATCAGAACAAAAGAAGAGCAGGCGCGTTGTAAATTGTACAGCGCTGTTGACATAAAAACCTGAGAGAAGTCAACTACGACTCCCAAGGAGCATTTTGGTCACAAACATCCAATTTTAGACTTTATAATTCAGTGTGACTCCAACACTGACCTGAAGATAAAGATTTGCACTTCATAGAAACACGATAAAAGATTTTGCAGTTAAAATAAGTTCAGTTTTGAACTCTGGGTCATTTTGGATTCAATTGGCGTTTTGTTACCAACTGCAAGAACAAAGAATTTGCTACGGCTCTGATTTTGCACCTCTCCATAGCAACGGTGTCTGAGACTCATTGTTACTGTAGTGTTTAGAGCCAATAATACAATATGATTCCTTAGAATTCCTTAGAAACAAATTGTAATTACAACTGATTGCCACAACACAAACTTGTAGTATCTTCACGGTATCTAGCATGCTACCTTGTTTTTATGCTCAAGAACATTAAGGATATCATTAAAAGAAAACTTACAAATGGGAGTTGCTGAGAGTTAGCTGGGAATATGCAATTAAAACCACTCTCATGTCTGTGAGTTAAGTATAAAGCTGGAGCCATGAGGCAATTGGCAAAGCTTAGTATACAGATTGGAAGCCAGGTGAAACAGTTGGTGCAAAGTAAAAGAAAATACCTCACGTCGTATCTTGTTTGTGTATTCTGAACAGTTAAAACGGTTCGTCGAGAAATAATTACACCGTGTAACTCTCACACAATCCACAGATGGTTAACTAAGCTAAGCTTTAGAGTTGTTGGTAGGAATTAGGACAGTACCGAATAGTTCATTCATGGCTATTTATTCTGTTAAAACCCAGTATTTCTGCGCATTTGCAGATAAAGATTTGGCTACACTAATCATTGTTTTACCCTATAATCAATATGAGCGCCACTGCTAAAATTTCCTCCAATCATTGATATCCTCTGCTCTTGTGTTTCACCGAGTGCGAGGCTTATCCTCTCTACACACACAGGGCGGAGCAGAGGAGAGACAGGTGAAGTGAAGATACCGACAGATTCTGTAGTGAATAGTATTATACTATTTGTAGTATTAGATTCTAGTGGTGGCTGCGTAGTATTGTTTCCGACTTGTGTGATGCAAACATTTCCAGTAACTCCAGAGCGTTGTAAAGTCCAAAAATCGTTGTAATTATTTCCAAAACTGACAACGTGTTTTTATCTAACGAAATATTCTGCTTCAATCCACATTTGTTGACGTTTAGCCTTTCAAAAACAACATTTTCACTGCAGTCCAAAAACTGTCTGCTCTTCCACTTGACGCACACAAAGGGAGGCACGCACTGATGAGTTGCGTTCTTTAAAGAAAGTTTATTAAACAAAAGTCATTTGATCAAATGAAATTGAGGATTTTGATCAAGGATTTTTGAATTTCTTAACGGAGATGATGTCATAAATGATGACGACTGATATTCGAAGCGTCGTTAAATACATAAAGACTGTTGTTACAGCCCTAGTAGGAATATTTTCTCGAGCCCGGCAGCTGTTTCCAGTCTGTTTCTATTTTCAAGTCAGTTTTAACTGCCCAGAACTTCAGTGCAAAGTCACCACTGGTTGCCTGGCAACCTCCTTGTGATGCCAAGTTTCCAGGAAGTTTCTGTTGTTCACCAAGAAATAGCTACAGCCAATAACTCTGCCTAAAACAACATATTGTCTGTTTTTGCTTTTCTGTTTGTGTTCTGATTAAACAAACAAGATACATACAGTGTGGTAATTATTGTGCTTTAGAGGAGTTTGGAGACATATTTTTTTAAGTTTGGATTGAGCCTAAGCTAGCTGTTTCCCCCTGTTTCCAGCCTTTATGCTAAGCTAAGCTAAGCAAACTGCCTTTTGGCTCTAGCTCCATACAGTAAGTTTCAGGAAACATTCTCAACAATTTATTCTGTGTACTAAGAAGTCCAGTTAGAAACGCCACGACTGCAGCCACAGTATGTGGTCGTCAGCGGCAAATGACAGAGCAGAGGATGTTATTGAGTTTGAGATATTGTCCCCTTCATCTCATCTGCATAGGTTCGTGTTTTGATATCTGAAACATATTGGATATCACACAGACATAGATAAGGACGTGGTGCTCTGAAATGAGCAGATGTGTGCGGTGTGTGTGTGTGTGTGTGTGTGTGTGTGTGTGTGTGTGTGTGTGTGTGTATGTGTGTGTGTGTGTGTGTGTGTGTGTGTGTGTGATTCAGCTCAGTCATGGAGGAGGACGAGAGAGGGAGGGAGTGGAGGATTGTTGTGAGCCGGGCCCCGGTTTGCTTTTCAAATGTAAAAATAAAAATCCCCAGTGGTGTAGAGACGGTAACCCTGTTCCCCCGGGAACGGGAGGCTTAACACCATGGCAATGATGACTCACCGTCAGTCGCAAGCCTTTCTCGATTCAGATTCAGGTGCGCTAAGTTACACACATGCACACGGACACAAACACATCCTCCAGGAAAACATCCACCAGCCTCATATGTACCCAGCTGCAGAGCTGACTCAAAAGAAAAAACAAGAATGATCCCCTCTGATGGTATGATGTATGTATGTATGTATGTATTTATATATTGTGCTAATCTGATTGTCATATTGCTTATTACTAATTTAACACAAGTTGGGTCTAGCGCTTGACTTTTTAATTTGCCAAACGTGTCATAATGACTAATGCCGGTTCAGCCTGTTTGCATAAAACCGGAAATCGACCCAACTCTCGATCGTGTAGACAGAAAATGATCGAGACGCAACTGCTGGTTTCATATCAGGAGAGAAAACTATGAATTTTGTACATCATTATATGTTTCTTTTCATATCAAATGCTGATTAAAAAAACCTTTTGTTTACTTTGATATGTAGTATATTTTAAGTTACCGACTGCTTGGCGAAGTGTGAAGTCGATCGGATGAACAGTTGTCGAGAAAAATCAAAGGACAGACCGAGAGACTCCTTCCATTTTAGTCAAATGTCAACACACTTTGATAATTTGTGTTGCAGCTAACTCTACTCTTACCTAAAAGAAAATGTAAAAAAAAAGAAAAGTAAATAGGACCGCAACCAATGAGTTTTTGCCAATTATTTTCTCAATTATTCAGTTAATCATTTGGTCCAAAAATAGTGAAAGATTCCCATCACAGCTTCCCTAATACCAAGCTGACGTCTCAATATTGTTTTTGGTTTTGTTTGGTTTAAATTGTGACTTTAGAATGGGAACATGTTTGTGACATAATGCACACAGAAGAATAATGTATGCAAATGTAAATATACAAATACGTGGCTCAGCATTTCTAGTAGAATTTTAGACAGTTGCAGTATTTGAATATGTTTTTTTTTTTTTATGTAGAACTCTACCTTTTTTCCCTGAGGCTTTTTTCTTTCTACCTTTCCCATTACACAGAATCATTCTTGTGGCACGGACATTTCTGTCCTGTGCGTTATCAGGGGGCTTTGTACTCCTGCATCCTTTGTTTTATTTTACTTTTGGCAGTCTGGAAAATTTCACTCTGCTCATTGTTAGTCACTCTGAACAAGAGCATCAGCTAAAAGCCCAGCATATAAAATGTAAATGTGACCAACAGTGGCCTTACTCTGAAATAATCTTTGCTTGCCGCCCTGTGAAAGTGTGTATCTACATGTAGTTATCACCACGCAGGTCAGAAGAACACTGACCAGTGGAGGTGTGAGGGTGCGGGGAGGAGGACGGTTAGTTACATGTTAGAGGAGTTACAACACAACAAAAGATTTGAAAAAATGTCAGTAGCACAACGACTCTTCAGACAGTCGTACCAAGTAGAACAACATGTTTAAAAACTTGATGACGTAAAAAGATTTGAGCTTAATGAAGGTTGACCCGAGTGCTCCAATCGACGTCCAATGCGTTGGGTTCTTTTTTTTGTTATATGCTTTAACCCAAAAATCCCCAAAGTAGCTCGTGACATAAGGAATAGTAATCCCACATTATTCATTATGCATCAACATTAATCGATGATTATGATTTTTTTTTTTCGGACAGTTTGTTGTAGGTGCAAGAGTTTGGCGCTGTCCAGGGACTGAAGCGCAGGGGAGGAGGTCGATAGATAGACAGCCTAAAAAAAAACTACTGCTACTACTATTATTTGACACGTTGCCTATTTATTTATTAATTTCTTTATAGGCCTACTTATGAGCAAATACATTTTTTTTTATGGACTATGTCTGTAAATTATTTGATTTGATTATTGCACATTTCAATAAAATGTCGATTTTTGTCCTCATCGCTCCTCAGACATAATATCAAAGTAAAGTACAATATAATGACCACTAGTTCGAAGAAAGTATTACAGCTTGTGTTGTTGTCCTCGTCGTGCCCCCTCCCACCCCCCCCCGCCAACCTCCCCCCCCCTCCCACCGCATGTTTTGCTATAGCAGCTGTATATCAGACTGAGATCTTACCGACCGACTGACTGATAGAAGTGTGAGAAGCTTCTGACGCTCGTAAAGAGGAGGTTCTCCTTTGACTCTCTCTCCTTCTTTCTCTCTCTCTTCCTCTGTGTGTGTGTGTGTGTGTGTGTGTGTGTGTGTGTGTGTGTGTGTGTGTGTGTGTGATATAGATGGATAGGGTGGGTAGTTATGTTCTTCCGATATCCTCGAATATTTCTCACCGACGCGTCGAAGACCCGGACAGCCTTATGCTTAATATTATGGAGCTTATTTTTGCTCTGCAGTATCACACATTTGTCATGGTATTTCTTAACTAAAAAGAGAATATTTCTATATTTTAAAGATCAACATACTAAGAAAATGAAAAGGGCAATGTTTTACATTTGTGTTTTATTATACAGCTAGAGCATATTAAAACATTTTTTTTTTGTATATTTGCTTTTCCATTAAAACAATCACTTGAAGTATAATGTATGGAGGTATAAATGTAAGAACTCCAATCCTTGTTGAAACTGAATTATTAGTTTTTTGAGTCATACAGTAGCTTATATGATAATTACAAGGAAGTAATCATTTCACTCCAGTCTGAGGTGCTCTAATTTCATACCGCTCAGCGGAGGAAAAATAAGAAAAGCCAATTTACCTAATCTGTTTTTAGTATTGCATGGACCTGTGTGAGGTGTTTGTAATTCTCTCCAGCTGGTGTTCATTGTGGCCTCTAGGAAGAAATAGATCATATTGGAAATGCCTGCGTGTTAATTGTTGGGGGACGATCCCTTTATGCATCTATGTCCTCCATGAGGCTCCAATTCTTTGTGCTGAAATCAGTTTTGACCCTTAACGAGGGTTTATATCGATAAATCGACAGCTCATTATCAACTTTGTCAGTTTTGATGAAAATGTATGTATTATTTAAGTCATTCATCAAGCAAAAACTGCCAAAACATTCACTCTGTCCTGTTTCTCTAAATGTGAGGATGTGCTGCTTTTCTGTGTTGTATGTTTGTATATCGAATATAATGGGTTAGGGACTGGACTGTAGGACAAAATAAGTTATTTAAAACTTCACGTCATGCTCTGGAGAATTTTAATGAGCATTTTTTTTTTACTATTTCCTGACAATTTATCCAGACAGAAAACTTAACACAACTAAACGCATCATAAACACTAGAGACCATCTGGTGATGGAATCACACCAGCTGCGACGCTGAATCGGGCCAGGGGCGTATAGTGTGTGTGTGTGTGTGTGTGGTGGGGGTGGGGAGGGCACGCATTGCCACTTCCTACCCCCCTAACTTCCAAAGCCCTTTCTCAGAGAACACCCACCTTCAAACTCTGCCTTTTTTTTGATCTCCACACCTGTAAAGTTTAGTGATGCAGCCCCACGCTGTCTCGGCTGGTAATAAAGTTTTAGTTAATCCGAAGTCCAGCATTGAATCTGACACTACTCATAGAAATGTTGCACTTAAGGGTGGCTGTTGAAAGCCTTTAGAGAGCATCTTCCCCCGCTTCAGTATGCTTTCCTCGTGATTGTGTGATTCAAACCAGTAACCTTATGTACACAAGCCTCTTTCTCTAACTCCTATGAAACCTACTCTTGCTTTAAACATGATAAATCAATCTCTCTGTGGCTTTAAACTGTATCTCATGTCGTGCTGAAACAATTAATAGATTCAACACTCAGTTTTCCACAGAATTAGTCAATGAACTGAGAACTGCTTAATTGTTTAACTCAATTATCAAGCAAAAATGCCAATCAATCCCTGATTGTGCCTCCTAAAACTGCTTTTCTCTTTTTGAAATCATTGGAATATCTTTGCAAGTTGAAGACAGTATTCATTGAGCTTTCTGACATTTACCTAACTATTTGATTACTCAAAAATAATCGGATGAATTGATAATGAAATTGATAACTATTTGCTCTCTTAATTTCAAGGACAGGGTATATTTCTTTGGCTGTTTCCGTGGCTGGTTTATCCCCCCAAACTTAGCAATACATTTATTGTTCTACCAACTAGAGACTTCAAAACCTTCAAATGACAGTTTGGTGAACTGACAGATATTCGAGAGCCAGAGCATGTTGCTGCTGCCTGAGTAATTCCCAACCCCGTGTCACCAATAAAAAGCAAACTTCACCAGATCGTCTGTTGTGTCTAATTGTAATCTACATGTATCAGTAACAATAACCATGTCAGAGGACGACATAAGCAGCTTACCCAGGCAGATTACATTTTTTTTTCTTGCCTCGCCTTGTTCTTGCGAAGATTTGAAGAGCGCTAAATGTGAGCAGTGAGAATTTTAAGTCTCCAGCATGTCATAATATTTTATGGCGTCTTCGGAAATAAAAACGTATTAAAGCCTCATATTGCTATGACATTATATTGCTTTGATAAAAGTTAATACTTTTAATGTGTGCATCGAGTTTCATCTTTGGAGGGAGAGTGTTTTGGTGCATTTTTGTGTACCCCCGTACGAGTGTAAAACAATTCTCCATCTGTGCAGGCCAATTATTGTTTTCTACAACGAATATTCAGCAACTCTATCTAATTATCCCCCCAATTGCCATGGCCTTAACATTCGCCCCAGTACCTTGTCTGGCTCTGCAATCTATGAAGCATCTGATGAAAGCTGCACTCCATGATGCAATCAAAGAGCAAGGCTCATTTTAGAAGTAGCTAGTTCAAACAAGAGAGGGAAAACTCGGCATGTTTAGTGGGCTGATTCAGGGCAAACTGCAAAAGTGATTCACAACACATTTACAATTCATCTAGTTATTCTTGCATTGCAGCTCGCAATAATTGCAGCGATAAAGTGACCACAGCTAATAATCTTTAAGCAAGCGTGAGGGCATAATGAGGAGGAAGGAAACACGGGGAAACGGCTTTAACACGTGTGAAGGGATGAACCAAACGGCCTCCGTTCGTGAGGTAAGCTTAACAAAGGACTGAGTTTGTTATATGAATTCAAACCAGGAAGGTTTTAATCAATGCGTTATATGTTTTCTCATGCAGGTGTTGCACAAACCAACAACATGAAAACTTTCAGTTTTAGAAACTTTAGTCTTGTATTTGTATCTGAAAATATACTTTGAGTAGAATATGACTTCTTTACAGATTTTAGTCCAATGAAACACTTGTAACATCATAAAGCTGCAGGGTTTCATAAAAAGTCTTTGTGGTTGCATCACTGCAAATTAATTAATTCACATTTAGTAATTGGACTTCATATTAATGAAGACATTATTAATTTGATTAAGTCCCCAGTTCTGAAATAGGATACACCACATGGCTCCTCATATAATAGTGTCTTCAACACTTTGGCTCATTCCTACAGGCATCATAATGTTATTGATGTCCGGTGTGTCCTTTGAATATTATTTTATAATGATGTTCATCTGAGTCAGGACCTCTACATATCTTAATGTATGCCAGTCACAGCCCAGCATTAAACCGAGGATGCTTTGGCCCTGAACATTAACGAAATGATGTTTACAGACAAGAGTTAATACAGTATTTGTGTGAAAGAACCTGAATGGAGGTCTGAGATGGAAGGATAAGTCCAGCGCTGTGATCTGACTCCCTCGCTGTTGAATAAAAGATTGACAGCGGACGACTGGGAAGGGCTTGTTTGAGGGAGGCAGTGTTATTGAATTGGTTGGTGGAATGAAGAGAAGGAGAGGTGGAGTCCCAAATGAAGGTATGGAAGTGGTGCAGTGTCGGGCCTGCCTGTCTGTATGTGTGTGTGCTGGTGTATCTATGCCTTCATATCTGTATCTTATTGTGAGCGCTCTCTCTCTATTCGAGCGATGGCGAATGTGTGTGTGTGTGTGTGTGTGTGTGTGAATGTGCGTCTGCAAGTGAATGTGTCGGTGTGAGAGTTAAAGGGGGGGGGGATGCTTCTGTGGTAGGGGTTGTTTTGAAAAGAGGAAGGTGGAGAGGGGGGAGGGGGGAGGGTGGGGGGTTGTGTTGGTGTGCGAGGCTGCTTTACAGAGAGATGGATAGGATGGATTGAAGGTGTAGAGCGGTGATTGGCAGGCGGGATGATGCGGCCCTGGCTCAGCTGCAGCGCCGAGATGTAGGCTGCTGCTGATTGACAGTCGGGCCAAGCCTGGGAACCACAGCGCTGGATCGGCCGCAAAGAGAGACTGAGAGAAGAGAGAGAAGAAATTATAGATTTCAACCCAAAAATATGTAGTCATTTTGCTTTCTGGTCCTGGATAGGTCGACACTGCCATCTATTGTAAACCACACTTGTGGTGGGTTTTCACAGTATTTCTGACGGTTGGCGATGTGCTAATCAAGCTTCTATGTGTTTGAGTGTAAAAGGAGAACGATGAAGAGAGAGTAGGAAAGACGACTGAATGAGAGTAAACCCTTCAGAGGAACGAACAATTGAGTCATAAGGAAAGCCCGGGGAGGGTGTTGAAATCTATTAAATGTTTGTGAGCAGGCAAAATAAAGTAACCGGTCTGCAGTGCATCTCTGAATAACAAACGTCTACTTTCATCCTTCACTATAGCTTTAGCTGAAGGCTGCACATAATGTTTTTTTTTTTCATTATTGATCGTTTTTTATATATTTTTTCTTTAATTTATTCTTTTTTTTTTTTTTAATAAAATACGAAAAAAGCTTTGAAAAATACCCATCACAACTCCACAGGGCCAAAAGTGATGACAAATAGTTTGTTATGTCTACAAAAATTGCGAAACCCAACAATATTCTATATGTTAGAAAGAAGAAGAATCCTGAAATTAAAGAGGCCAGAATCAATTTTCCATTGGTAGGTTTTGGCATTTTTCTTGATAAATGAATTACAAGCAATTAGCGAAGTTATTACTATTAAAATTGAAATGATCAAAACTTCAACACCACTATTTCATTCAGTGCTGTGACTCTATTCAAAATGTTATGGATGATGATTATTGAGCGCATATTTAAAAATGATCACAATAATATTCACATAACTTACATAATCTGATTTTTAGATCTTCAAATTAAAGTGAAGAATAATAAACCAGACAACTATAAGACATCAAACATGGCTCAACGATAAGGAATGCCCGATTCCCTGAGGCCACGTTGAGCGAGTTAAATATAGCAAAAAAGAAGTGAGCTGATGATGCAAGAAAGAAAGGAGTGAGCCATTTTACTTCCATCTCATCTCTGTTGAGTGATGCGCGTGCACAGTACCCATCGGGCGCTCGAGAAAAAAAATGGCGGCGGAGAAGACAAAGTTTAAGAACTGTGCATTTTTAATTATTCCGGGAACCGGAGTTTAGTTTGGTGGCGTTATATAGGATGTGGGTGAAAATCCAACTATGTATAGCGCAATTTGCCTTAAGTTTGAGAGCAAGGCGAGTAAAAAAAAAAAAAACGGGGTCGTTTTTCAAAGGCATGTCAAGTTTCCAAAAAATAACGATGCCGAAGTGCCATAACAAGATCCGACAGCGTCTCACTTGCGTGGCAGCTAAGATGGCTGCCGGCAACCCCTCCTCGGGGGCCCCGACGGTGCTTTTTACGAAACATGAACGCTGAGGCAAGTCAGCTATTCTCGAAACTGATTACCACCGCGTATCATGTTTGAGAAAACGTGCAGTCGTTCACTGCGGTGCCATTGCTCTTCATACTAGAAGAACATAATTGTCCTCATCATGATTCATTTACTTAAACTATGATCAAACATGATAATTACCTGAAGTCTTTAGGACTTGAAAAGTTAGTCTTCTAATAAAGTTTGTTGCTTTTAATCCATGTGCTCTGGTATACTTTGGACCTATTCTTTGAGCACTGGACAGGTCTTCAATTCCTTTTGAGGTGGTTGAAGTGCGTTTAACCTCCAACTTAACTTAAGTCTTTGTCGCTGTTTGATAAATGCTAATGAATTGACCAATTATTATAGGGGCGAGTAAAAATTGACTTTGGATCAGTGAATTTCTGACCCGCTTGCCCAGCTGGACATTGACTGGGATTGCTGTAAGACCAATACAAATACAGTCTTATTTGCATTGATCTTGCTTCCAAATGGTAGTAGTTAAAATATCCTCCACCCACCACATTGGTGTTGGATCCAGTAAGACATTCCAATCCCATCGCAGGAACTTTGCCTAAATTGGCCATTAAAAGTTAAAAAAAAGTTCACATTTAATATTATTAAATAATTATTTGGGGAATCAATTCTAATTGCTGGTTATGTTTTTGTTATTTATACACTTTCTGACTGCAACGTCTGTCTGATGCCAATTAAGACATTGAGTTTGGCTAGTTGATTGTTTAGTCAGTGCCAGAACGTAAAAGGTTTTTCTATTTCTGTCTATTTTTCACCCAGCGATAAGCCCGTTATCGTTTCCTCTCTGCAACTACCCTCCCCTCCTCTCTGTGTGTGGTTTGTGCAACCAATCAGATCGGGCACCAACCGGTCTGAGTTAAGAGTTGAGCAAGGTGAACATGGTGGTGGCTACCTCGCATTACCAAGCAAATAGTAGAACAGGATGCTTATTTCATCACAGACGCTAGATAACCGGGGTTGAAAATTATGAATCAATCTTATCCCGTTTCCTGGCAATTTGTGAGCGAGGCAGATCAACAATTATCAGGGGCAACCGCTCGAATGCTATGACAAGAGGCAGTAGCACCTTGTATGCACCTCCGTATGTAGCTGATAACCCACTATCAGGTCTTATTAACGTATTGGCAAGACAAAAGAAAGGAGACGTGTTCCTGCCATATGATTTCCCCCGTTTGTTTCTGGGTTTTCTTCCTCTCTTTTTCCTTGTTATTTGGAAAAACTATTAGAATAGCCATGACAATTTTAGGAACATACTACACTTTGGACTTATAGAATCATCTCAATCATATTTCTGAAGTGCATTCATCATCAATGATTAAATGTATTTTGGTATCCAATTTGTTCGAGGATATTAAACATTTTATGATAATGAATATTTTAAATGAGTCACTTTGCTTTAAGCATTCCCGGCTCCGACTCTCTGTGTTAAGTGGAAAACCATTTTTGAACATTACGCCATGATATACTGTAACGTTCGGCCTCAAATTAGCCGTGTAACTGAAAAGAAACGATGCAATTAAAAGTATTAGGAACCACCATCAAAGGCAAGAGACGAAGAAGGAATGATACAGGAGGGAAACTCTCTGCCCTTATTATTCTCTTGTTTAAATCCACCTTTCACAGTCATACCAATCAATAACAGAGGCTAAAATTGATGTGAATCCAGTTTTGATTTCTGTTATTCTCCTGGCGATCTTTTAATGCCGTACGTGTGAATCTGTGGGTGTAAGCACAGTGTGCATTTTATCTGAGAGTCTGATGAAAATATACAGCAGCAGGCGCAAGCTGTGGCTTTGTTGCACTGTCTGACCAGAGAAGAAAGAGATAGGCCTTTTAAAGACATAATGTGGTTCTTCTGAGGCTGCCGGGAATCGTAGCCTTTTCGTTTTAAAACAATATCCTATGTCTAAAATAATTGACGCCTACTCTTGCTCAAAAAGCCCGCCGGCATGAAAGCAAAGCACATTAGGAGGTACCTGCAATTCATTTTTGACAAAACAAAACCGAGGACTCTCTACTTAATAAATATATTTGTGTGCTAATACTATTTTCATGTGTGCCATTACTTTCTCTTGCACCAAGTACATTTGATTTATTGAGTGCTGTCAACAAACTACTGACAACAGAGGACGTGAAAGACAAATAGTACGTTTAAAAGAACAGACTTTCCAGTTTTTAAGCAATAGCACCTGAGTTGGTTTCAATATGTGTGTAAGTGGTGGAGTAAGAAGAATAGTTAAATTTGGAAAAACAGTATATTAAGTTTCTCAAGTTCTACATTTATCTAAAAGGGACTTGAACCCGACCTAGTTTCCGAGAGGTCCTTTCCTTATTGGGATTATGTGCATGACAGCAAAGCAGTGAGCTATGACGTTTAGCCGCTGGCAGGAGGGCCCATAATTTACCATAAAAAATGTCTTCTGGACTTTCTTCTAACAATACATGACTAATGGCTAAAAACTTTTCTTCACAGTAAGTTTAGAATTTGAAGCAAATTAGCTTCTCAATTACCAAAAGAGTAAGCATGGCACTTAGACGAAAAATCTGGAAATACTACTCGGTGACCTTTTTTTTTTTTTTTTTTACACGGTCATCATCAGGCCTGTGCTCATATGTCTGTCTGAAAACTGAAGCCGGGTGTCTGAGGCCAGCCTTTAAGTTGATCACATCATCTACTGTATGTGGGCGTATCGGAGGTTAGGAGGCAATGCAAGCATGTTGACTTGGCTTGGTTTGATTGTAGTGGTGTGGTGTTGTTGCACTACATTGTGAATAGGATATTAATATACATCCTATATTTTCTATGTTTCTTACACTCTCTAAAGTGTAGTTTTTCTATGCGATTAACTATGTTGAAATGTAGAATTCATAAATATTTCCTACAAAGAGGAGTGTTGTGTGTTAAACAGGAAGTGTATTATTAAGTGTTTATTTTATTTTAGGAAATGTTTGTATTTCTTTGTGTTTTACTTTGTTATAGAGTTATCCTTGGAAAGTTATTGGAAATCCAAAATAAAAACAAAAGGTTGTCAAGGCATGTGCTAACCCGCCCGATACTGGATTGGTTGAGGTTGATACAGATATTGATATTTAGTTGTTTAAGATCAGAACAAAATAAGATATAACATAAACAAACATTGTTGATATGGTTACCTTAGATATTTTAGATTTTTTCTTTTTGGTTTGCTTATATCATTATTTTCTTATTGTGAGAGAGATATACTGAGCTTAATATTTTGCAGTTGAAATATCAACTTCTCAGTTATTTATTTGTTTGGCTGTGATACATGTGACACACCGACACCGATGCATTTGCAGGAAGCCAATAAAGCACTGAAAGAGTGGTCCTTGTTTGACCAACTACAGGAACAGTGCAAAACAGAGAAAAACATATCAGTTTATCTAATCACTGATAAATCTGTTATTTAGTCATAGATATGGTGAGGCTATACTACACAAACCCACGGCTCCTACTAAATGGTATCATCTGTAGTAGTGGAGTCAGACATTGTGAGTGGTCAGTCGGTTTGGTTTCCAGGTGGCCTGGATCAGGGCGGGAACCATCGTATGTAGCTAACAGGAAGTGGGGAACAGCTATCGGAGGGCACCAGCTGTTCGTGAGGATGGGCAGGTCTTCTGGCTTCCTGTTTCTCAAAGCTCCGCGCGCCCCGGAGCAAAACACAACCAGCTTCCCTTTCCAGTTGGAGAAACAATAGATGTTGCGAACAGCCATCCTCTTCTCCCTCTAGTCCTCCTTCCTCACCTCTTCTTCATCTTTTTCTCCACCACATTCTGCTCTTCTCCTGTTCTTCTCGCTCTCCATTCTCAACTCCTTTTCTCCTCCAAGTCATGCTTCCTTTTGTATCCTCATCAATCCTTCTTTCCTTGCTTCTTCTGCCACATTGACCTCCCTCATCTCCTCTTTACTCTCCTCTCCCTGTTCTCTTCCTCTGTCTCTCCCCTCAGCCTCCTTCTTTCCTTTATCATGTTCCTCCATCTATTGGTTGTATATGTAGAGTATGTATGTGTATCTAAACGTGTGTGTGTGTGTGTGTGTGTGTGTGTGTGTGTGTTGCATGGCGGTTAGATGATGAATGCAGTCGGTAGGATGGTTTGTAGAAGGCGGGAATTTTGTTGACGGACAAAAAAAATGCCATTTATAGCTTGTACATACAAAACATACAACTTGAGAGAAATAATCCAAATTCTGTGGAACACAAAGAGAAAAAATACTGCAACACCTTCAGAATTTGTAATATGCGGTGTAACTACTTGCATTTTGTCTCCAAATCGTTGTGAACCTAAGTTTTGTAATACGTGAAATTACATGAAACGTATCCTGGGAAAGTCGTCCCACGAGGTCTCTTACGGGACACGTCTGCGATTTGTTTGGCTCAAAATGGAATTTGTAAATGTTTGCTAGAAGTCATGATGACAAACATGCAGTTCATGAAAAAATGAAGAGTGAAGTGCAACACAAGCTTTTAACAGCAGAACGTTACAGAAAGGTCAACAAGATGAGCTCAGAGAGAGAGAGAGAGAGAGAGAGAGAGAGAGAGCTTTTATTAATAATGAATCGCATTTTCATCCGCACACTGGAGAGTAGAAGAAGAACTCCACCTGGAAAACATGCAGTGTATGCATACCCCTCCCCCCCTCCCCCCTCCACACACACACACACACACACACACACACACACACACACATACACACACACTGGCACGTGCACACATATGCATACACACAGTGAAAGCGAGAGTAAGCTCCTGCCGATAAACAACACAAACACAGTGAGGCAGGGAAAGAGCTTGTGAGCATACACGTATGCATCTGCAAACACACACAAAATCACAGGGAGAGGACACACCTGGTCTCAAATACAAATAAGAAAAAGTGTTCGGCATCTGTAGAAAAACCTGCATACACACACACACGGCAGAAGAGCACATTCACAGTGCAAAGTTATTGGCACATGGAGAAATCCATATTTATATATTATACAGTGGTGGAGAACCATCAGTCTCCATAGTCTATGAAAGGGCCCGCACCGCTTTACTTAAGGTATTAAATGTTTATGTGACGCTTTTTTCATCCCTCAATAACCCTTCTTTCCACACACACACACACACACACACACACACACACACACACACACTCATGCACACCCAAGTTCATAATGGCAGTAACAGCTTCCCAAATTGGATGAGAAATTCAAGTTATAACGATGTGAAAAATGACTTTCTCAGTCTTTTTTTTTACAAAAAATGGCCCAAAAATGACAATTTGTTTTCTTGTAACACCAATTCTGAGCAACTAAAATCTGTCCTGGCTCGGCAGGTAAATGGAGTTGTTGTTTACTAATGTCAGGGTTGGTGGTTTGATCCCCAGCGCCTCCTGTGAACACGTCGAAGTGTCCTTCGACAAGACGTTGAACACCAAATTGCTCCTGATGATGAATGAGCAAATTATATGAAATTAATATGAACATGTTATGTTTTAAAAGAGGAAGAAGAAGTCAGCCATGTTGCAATGTGGTACAATGTTTATATATTTTAGACTGTAGCTGCATCCTGGTGTGTTGAATTGATTAACACACACACACACCCCTGAACTTGCCCCTCTCTCAGGTGAGCTGCTGAGAGCCTAGCAGGTATCGCAGCCTCTTTTAGATCCGAGCTCGATTATCAGAGGGCAAACAGCGCAAAGCGACGCTCATTACCATTGATTCTGTCTCACCAGGAGTCTGAGTCACACTCAGACTGTATATATATATATATATATGTTTGTGTGTGTGTGTGTGTGCGCGTGGTTTGGTTTGTGTGAGCTGTTAATTCAGTCTATGAGGATCCCGTGATCAAGTGTTTGCCGTGTGACGATGCTCCACCTCCATGCTTCGATGTGTGCGACTAGAGTTTAGACTTAACTCGTGGGGGGAAACGATGCATCTCACCACTGAGTTCTGGCATTCGCTTCGGCGTTTCACTATTTGGCCCACTATTTGTGGTGGTGGTGTCTTTGTCTCTTCCTCCTCTGCGTGTTGTGTCCTCCCTGCGGAGCTGCGCCCTGGGGGTTGGTGAGGCTGGGGGGTGTGTGTGGGGGGGGTTGGCCCCTGTTGAATTATGGATGGAGGTGAAGAGGGGATGAGGGCTGGCCTCGAGGGGACATACCCCCACCTCCCTCCATCCCCAACACTTCCGACTCTCTCCCCACCCCTCCCCCATCCTCTCCTCTCCCTCCTGCTTCCCTCTCTGCCCAAACAGTCACCATCCACGCGTGGCGTGAGGTTTGATGAGGGTGACCGGAGATGTGTCTCTCTCTCTCTCTCTCTCTCTCTCTCTCTCTCTCTCTCTCTCTCTCTCTCTCTCTCTCTCTCTCTCTCTCTCTCGCTCTCTCTCTCTCTGTGTCTTTCTGCTCTGCTGTTCTCTCTTGTTACACTCTCGTCCTTATCGCTCTCTTTCTCCCCCTCCCAGATTTCTGCTGGGAAAGTCAAAATGATAGAGGTCCGTTCAGCCGAAACTGGTCTGCAGATGTTGAGAAAACAAGACAAAGACATACAGTATCTTGATTTTTATTCCTCTGTGAATTGCCAGCAGTATTCGGCTGGTGTTGAACGTGCTTCTCTTGGCTTTGTTTGATTATTTCTTCTACAAAAACCTGGAAAATGTACTGTGAGGAATAATTAATCGATATTCAGTATAGTTTATTTGTATTTATTATGTGACTTTTGTTTCATTTTTAAACTCAAATACAAAACAATATTCATTTTCTATGGTTATTTTTGGGTATTTTATACCTTTTTATTTGAAAGTGATCCTGAACAGAGAGAGAGACAGGAAATGTTGGGTGAGAGAGAAGCAAACAGTCCAGCCAACCGGGGGCTCGCTGATCAAGGCCTTTGTGCCCATGTGGTATGCGCCCTAACCACTCAGCCATCAGCGAGCCCAATTTGAGTCTCTTTCGTGCTATCGTTTAATCATATTTTGCAGCCACGTTTTGTCAAACGAACTAAACAACACAACCAGTTTTGAAGGGCTGTGAGAGACATGAGGTCCATCTTTGAAGTGGTGACTGTGGTGCTGAAGTCACAAAATAATGTGTGTGACATTTTGCAGCATTGTCGTCTGCACAGAGAAGACTCTCAGCCCTCCGCTTGTTAGCTCTTTTAAGACCAGGGAGAGATCTGTCCAGCAGCATATGAACATCTACATGATCAGTATTGAAGCAGCTGCATATGAGTCTTATTACTGAATAACACAAAGCTGCTATTTTCTTTGAGGATCTTTGAATCAGACGTCGTGTCTGTCTGATCCATATGTAATGCTGCCAGGCTGAGGTCTCTCATCAACATAATAAAGACACATTTTTAATGACTAGTTATGCAACGTTGTAAACTGTCCATCAGCAACATATATCAGTTGTTTCACCTACGATATCCACAACTAAATATGATTTAGATTACCGTGTAAGGAACTCAAAGCACTCGGTTAAGGTAACAGAAAGCTTATGGTCTTGGTTAAAAATTCATGAGGCCACTTCCAAACTGTGACCTGAAGCTCATGCCAGGACGTGTTTGCTCGTCCAATAATAAACCACAACCATGTTTCTTTCCTAACCTTTAACCATGGCGTTGCCAAAAATATAAATGGATAAAAATCTACGCTAGTCTTTTTAAAAGTCAAAGTTAATTCAACAATCTGCGTGCTTTCTGAATAAGAGCATGCCAGCTCTGTGAATGAAGAAAACAAATCTCAAACTCATTGAAAAATCAACTCTCATCACGTCTGGAAAATCCATTTATCTATCAAAATAATTTAAAGATTTCTTTTAAGAAGAGCCTTGATCTTAATTGGGCCTCTGCATTAATAAATACCATGCTGAAGCAAAAGAAATGACACAGAAGCGTTATGTAAGCATGTGTAACTGACACCAGAATATGCTCAGAAAACATGCTGTATGACTGAGAAGCATAAGGAATTAAATGCTGGGGTTTTGTTTGTTCTACAAAATCGTTTCTCCCTCATTACGGCTTACGACAGAAACCACTTCTGCCTGTCTTTGGTCAAGCTTTCATCCACTGGGGGTCACGCCTTTTAGTTTAAATGTTTATTATCTTGAAATTGAGTGATAACACAACATAAAAGTATACATACAAAAGATTCTCTTTTCTTTTTATAAACTATAGAGAGGCGTTGGCATCATTTCTTCCTCGGTGTTTGAGTGACAATAACTTTGATAGCAGGGGACCTCTAAAACGCAGCATCACAGTATTAAAGTGGACCGCTCCTCTCTTTGCCACCCGGCAGCCTTGCTTTTTCAAATGTAATGTGGAACTATACGCGAACAGTGGTTTTCTTCCAAATGTAGTGGCGTTTTAATGATGTGCGTTTGGACAATTGTGCAAAAGGCTTTTTTAATGAAATCTATTATTGTTTTTCTTTGCAGGGGCAGTGGGCGAAGTGTTTACCTCACAAAATAGAATACAGCAGCCCCCAAAATGACAGGAAATACAGAGAGAGAGAAAGAGAGAGAGAGAAAGAAAGAGAGAGAGAGATTGAATTAAAGTTTTATGACTGATGAATATTTCATGTTCTGGGCAGTGATTCCCACATTCTGGTGTGTGTTTGTACGAGTGTGCGCATGCCTGTGTGTGCCCCGGTATGTGTGAGTCTGTCTCTGGAATACATGCTGGGTGTTTTTAACCCTTTCTCCACTGCTTTGGGACACTGCTGTGCAGTCAGTGCCAGTATGTAAGCTGGCTTTGGTCTGATATCGTAAAAAGGACAGGTTTAGATTTCATACTAATTAAAATACTCACATGTCATATGTACATTCAAAGAGTTTGTTTGTTGTAGAAATCCCAGTTTCTTCGTGCTGTCCATGAAGAGATCTCATTTTAGAGCGACTACGGATTAAAATATGGGGGTCAAAATATGGGGGTCAAAATCTCCTGGTTTTGTCCCGGCAAACGAGCCTACATGCAACTACCAGGACGTATCTCTCTGCCACGGCTCAGTAAAGAGGGAATTTCATATTAAAACTGCAACTTTGGAAGATTTCCACCTGATTTGGCTACAGCCGGTTTTATGCTTGAGGTTAACGGTAGACCCTCTGTAGATACCTGCCTTGATGTATAGTTCAAAGTCAATAGTTAATAGTACGACACAACACTAGATGGACGCATAATCTGGCAAAGCTGCAATGATCAGTTGATTAATCGATTAATCGATTAGCAAATGGACAGAAAATGAATCTGCAACTATTTTGAAAAACGATTAACCGCGTCTTTTTTTCCATCTACTGTGTGAATATTTTCTATTTTATTTAGACTTTTATTACAGTAAACAAACTACTTTGCTGTTTTGGACTTTCGTTGGGACAACACACATAAAGATGTCACCTCGAGCTGTGAAATTAGACATTTCTGATATTTTGTGAGCCAAATTAATTGAGATAGTAGTCAATAATAATGAAAACGAATGATGATAACGAAATAATAATAATCAGGCCATGTTGTTCTGTAATTATATTGCCTCAGGGATTGTGTTTACATTCTTTCCTTGGCTTCGTGATGAAGAGCAGTGGTTCCTAACCTTTTTGGCTAGTAACCACGTAAACAAAGCAAATGTGTATTTCAGACCACTCCTCACACGTTGCATGTGCATATTGCAGCCAGAAAGTGGATCATACTCCTCTAAAAATACGCAGTTATTCACAAATAAAGCAAAAGTAGAAAGCCGAAGAAGTATACATTTTATGTTTTCTTTTCTTGGCTTTTCGTTTCTGTTAATCATCCTATGATCCCTACCTACGATTTATTTTATAATCCCTTGCCGGTCCGACCACTAGTTTGGGTTTCGACTGACGTAGAGCAAAAATGACTGAATGTGAGACGGTTACCGTGCGAGCGTTGTTCTTAAGTTTGTTCTTCGAGGAAGGTAAGCAGAGGATTTACAATGGAGATGTCTTTGCTGGATGCGTGTGTCTGAAAAGAAGAGGATTACCGAGCCTTTGAGTCTTTGCATGTGAGTATTGTGATAAAGTAGAGTTTATAGAATCTGGACCGATCTGTTAAAAGTCTTGTTGTCACTCGCGTCTCTGCTCTTTGCGACAATCCTGTCTGGCAGAGGCTTGACAAACAGTTAACTTGAGTCGACTTAATCAGTTTGCCGATGATCTAATGCCCGTCCCCGTTGACCCAGTAATGGTAGCTCATGATGGGTATTTAGATAGAGATATGAGTCGATGAAGACAGACATTTGTTTGCCAAGTAGTGTAGGCTCCCCCCCGACCATCGATTAAGCCCACAGATCAATAAGTCTTGGATTCCATGCGAGCATCTCTCCTCTCACCGATCATCAACAGTAGCTTACACCGAGGGGTAATAATCGATTTTAATAGTATTTTTAGCTTAGCTTATTGATTACAGCACATACTGTAGGTCCAAGCGAGCGCTGGTTTGTACACTCGTCACAGACCGAAAGAAAATCAATATTACCTATCTGAGTTGGTTGATCTCGGTTTTTCAGGTCCCATAATCTGTTTGCTTGACTCTAACCTTTCTGCATGTATACGCCATGAGGTTACAGACACCACTCAGTAACTGGAAAGTCAGAGATTATCCTCGAGAGAAAGACGGAGAGAGAGAGAGACCAAATCCCTGCTCAGTCATTTTAACCACTTGAGACTGGAATCACTTGGAGAAGAGCTGAAAGCCTTAAAATGTAAAAAATGTAGAGCAGAAGTGTTACGAATCAAGATATCGTCTCCTGGGAAAACATATGCTTCCAACAATTACAGTGCTGTCAACACATTAGCTTCTGCCAGTGATCCCAAATGTCTGTTTGTATTTGCTCTTCATTTAGCATGACGCGATGCGACATGACATAATACATACACACAGTACATCATAATAATGTAGGGAAAAAAGAGAACATAACACAAAGAGGGGGTTATTATGAAAACATTGCTTACAGCATGACACAAGATTTATTTTTCATACGTGGAGGCAGGTGTATAAACAGATAATGAATGACAATAAAGTAAAACACAGTTGTGATAATATAAAACGTGTTTTTATTGGAGAAGTTACAATTGCTGACAGATGCTGCACATTAATAGACACTTGAAAATGTCCTTGTAGCTGCGTATAACTTCATTAATGTGTGATGTAAAGAATTCATTAAATATATCTCCAAAAGATTCATCAGATATATCAATACACATAGTCTATATCCTGTGATTTTATCCATATGACCCACTCCTAGAATTAAAAAGAACTGATAGTATAAAACGAGGACTAATCTAAAGCATTAACTTGGAAACTGAGCCTCTCACCCTGTAAATGTTAGTAGAAAGGGGTAGCAACAAAACCTCAAAGAGAATTGAACCGCTTACCTATTGGCGCCTTCCTCTATCTATTGACCTGCACTAAGAAAACAGCCAATGATTGTCTGATGATTATTTGCAGGATGCAGACATTATGGATCATACACAATTTCTACTTGCTCTGCCCCTTCTCATTTCCATCCTTTTCTCTTCTGCACTGCGGAGAGCTGCGTTTGCTGCATAATCGCCCACTGAGTATCTCCCGACTTTCTTGCCTGTTTCTTTTTTTTTCCCTTCCCCGCTTTTTAATTTGTCTGTACTCCACCAGCATGCGGATTTAATCATCAACCAGCTGGACAGGTTGGACGAACAGCGCTGACAAGTCTTGAGTGGCCTGGGTTTGACTCGTCTCATTCTAAATTGAGATAATGCCATTTAGAAAAATAAAAAAATAAAATATCTTTCCTTGCAAAAATGATTGATGGTTCAAAATTGGACACAAATGATGGTACTTTTCAAAGGATAGAAGTATCTTTAATCTGTGGCTGACAAAATAATCAACCCATCAAGGCAATGGGTTGTCTATACTTTGTAGATATTGGATGATGAACCTTAACCTCTTCCACTCCTTGCTTCCTTGACTGTCTTTCAGAGGCTGTAGCAGGCTCAGTTTTAGAGCTACAGTGGAAATATCTAGTATTATATGAAACTAGAAAAGCCAAAAGAATCCATTGGTACCAGCTATGCTGGTATCATGCTAGCTTGTCGTGAAGGAGGCTAATTAATGCGCCGAATATAGGCAACATTTGCGTGAGGGAAAAACTAGCATCGCCTTGACCTCTCACCTCGAGATATCAATGAAAATGGGTTCTGTGGTACCCACAAGTCTTCCCTTTACAGACATGCCCACTTTATACTAATCCTATGCAATTTGGTGCAAAAATCAATGTATGTCTTTCCTTGGTATATTGATATTAAGGGGTTTTCAAATGGGTTATCAAATGCCTTAGATACCAAATCACAGCATGGAATTTTACTCTGGCTTTTTCTTATTCAATTAGTTGACGAACCGGTCGTTTTTGTCTTCGTCAACTAAGATTTCTTTCGACGCTTTGTCAATTGTTGTGCTTGTTCGTGTTGAATGACTTCCAAGAAACTTGTGAGCTTGAATCCATAAATGAAGTTATCGATAAGTCCAAAGATCTGATGTTTAAGTGTTTCTGTGGTGTTCCTCGAGGTCTTGGTGGCTTAATGTGGTATTTTGGAGGCATTTGTGAAAACTTTCGATTGGAAATTGTTGAATACAGCACCAAATCTGTGTAATAAATCATCAACCCAGAAATTGCTGAAACAACTTATGAGAGATAAGTGAGCATGGGGATGACCATCATATACTTTCATCATAATATACTTAGCCCTTTTACACTTTCACCATTTATTTTCATGACATTTGTTTTTATCTCTGATCTATGAATAGAACAACTTGACACACAGTACTGAGCTGCATCTCAATTTAATCTTCCGGTTTGCAGCGTTCAGGTGATGCACCCCACTTCAATGTGGCATCTACTGTTGACCTGCTATCTCCCCCTAAAGATCCTCTGCCCCACCTTCCCTAAAAAAGGGTCTATAGTAAAGAGGGGTGAAGTGAAAGAGGTTACGCAATGACTTCCTTTTAGAGTAGAACTCTTCTCCTGTTTGCTGCAACGTTATTACTATTTAAACCAGCCGTGGTTCCGGCTTCTTACTCTCAACTTCAACTTCAAAAGTGGGATTGATATTTGGTGATTGATTCGGCATGAAATTCTTGAGCTGCTTTGCCTCAAGAACTAAACAGTATTCGCTCTTTCCTGTTTCATACAGAAACCTCTAACTGCTGAGTAGAAGCGATTTTACTTTGAATATTTAAGGCATTTAGCATTAAACTCATGCCTGCCCTCAGTGACTTACAGCTGCACAGCTGGTGGAAATAAAGTGCCTTGCTTAAGGGATTTTGGACAAGTCACATGGCTGTAATAATAACGATGAGATATTAAATATATATTCATCTTTTAGTCAGTTATATAGATATACAAACTAATCAAAAAACAATAAAACCATTCTCTGTAATTTATTCAGTAATTCCAACGGTCTTTAAATACAAAATCTTGCATTCAAATCTCTAAAAATATTAATGGCTGGTCTGTTTACTCACGGGGGATGGTAGAGGTGATGGCAGTTCACTTTCCTGGCGAGTCTCTGCGTGTTTACATGTGTCTATTTTTCTTTACGCATGTGGGTGTGCATATTGTTTACGTAGCTGCCTCTGTACTCCCCAGGTACATCATTACTGTACATGTGCGTGTGTGTGTGTGTGTGTGTGTGTGTGTGTGTGTGTGTGTGTGTGTGTGTGTGTGTGTGAGAGAGATAGTGTTGGAATGGGCAGCACAGATTCAGCCAGATCACAACATATAGCTCCTCTGCTCTCCTGTGCACCACGGATGTCAACTTGTACACCGATACGAAGCAGTAACAAGCACAGACAGATTCACACACACACACACACACACACACACACACACACACACACACACACACACTGAGAATCACAGATGAATGCACAAGTACATATACAGTATTCACATACCGAAGCCCTCCATACATAAACACAGGGTGCAAATAAAATCATTCGCACACATGCACATGCATATAATGCAAGATACATACGATACAAATACATACGAAAAAGCATGTTCCTACTCAAGCTGCACATGCTTTTGTATGTATTTACACACACAAAGAAAAGAAAGTACCAAACGTCTGCATGGTCGGATTTGTTGTCTCGTTTTCTCCTTATTTGATGAAATAATTCCTGATTTCAATCAATATTTAGTCTATTTTAGATTTTAGATTATTTTAACACTTGTTGTATTTCGGCAAAGTTATTGTGCTATGGCAACATTTAATATTTGAGAATTGTGACTTATATTGTTGTATTGAAAATGTAATATATATATTTTTCTTTTCTCTCTCTCTCTTTAACATCAAAGTCTTTTGCAGTTTGTGGCATTAGATATTGTTCTTACTGTCAACAAATCCTGGGAAAAGACCAAAACCAACAATAAATGAATCAAGTAACAAGTGTTGTCTGTGCACTCACAGCCTACTGTATCTTGATCTGATCTTATTATACACCGTGGCACTGAGTGCTATGTCCCTTCATAACAATCACCGTGGAGTCAGTGCCACGTTCACTGACCTGCTGCCGTGAATACTCATTAATGTGTGTTAATGCACAGCTGAAAATAGTCCGCTGTGTGGTCCTCTTGGATAACGTTCACTTAAAAACTACGGCGCCCAGCTGTTTAAGAAGATTATTAAGCCTTTTTGAAAGAAGGAAACTAAACATTTGCGAACAGGATTTGTTTTAAAGATTTACTGTATGCCATCGGTAGGAAGTATTGAGACACGGACAAACGTCCAAAAAGTCTTTTTGATGGGATTTGTTGTGAATTACTACAATATGGCATAACGTTTTTGCATTTTCTGCACTTATCTCAAACATGAACACACACACACACACACACACACACACACACACACACACACACACACACACACACACACACACATGCTGGACATGAATATTAACCCTATATGCCTACAACTCTGGTTGAATGTGTTTTTGAGTGTGTGTGCAGTTGATTGTGTGTGTGTGTGTGTGTGAGTGTGTGTGTGTGCGTGTGTGTCTGTCTGCCACTGTGTGTACACCAGCCAGCGGCCCTTCTTTCTTCTGACGCCCTGCTCTCGCTTCGGAGCAGAAGAACTGCTCTCTCGCCGTCTCGCTGGCTGACGTTGCTGGCAGGAGTCCTGGGGACCGACGGGGGGAAACAATCCCAACAAAGTGGCATGAATTAATGTGACTAATTAACACCACGTTAATTATTTGTAAATTGCATGTTTGGGTACACGTTACTTGAGAGGCATATGCTGCTTGTCGTGTTCGCCCAAACAAGTGCCAGCTAATCTGTATCTCTGGAGTGCCCCGCGTCTGAAGACGGGCCAATCAGCGCGGTGCAGGAAAAAAACAAAACAAGAAGAAGAAGAAGAAGAAGAAGAAGAGATGGAAAGAGAGCGGGAGAGAGAAGTGGGGTGAGGTGAAGGGAAAGGGAAAGGAAAAACAAGTAGGATCGCCAGCAAATATATTTTATCTCGTTTGGACTCCATGCTAGTTTTTTTTGTTTTTTGTCGTTTTGCCGTTCTTTGTCTGAAGTTTGTTTGGCTTGTTGGTGAGTGTGTCGTCTGACTGCAAATTAAAAGATAAATGATAGTGTCGTCAACATGGGGCTACAACATGGGGCTGATGAGGCGCCTGTTCTTTTTTGTTGGCAGTGTTGAACGATTGTGTTGATGATTTTGTCCTTGGTGTCACTGTGGAGTTCTCCTTTTGTCCACACGTTGTGCATCTTCTGTGGTGATGTAATGTGTGCCTCTTTTTGTTTTTTGGTGATGATTTTATGTAAATTCTACTTTTAGTTGCAGTGTACTTTTAGTTTCTTTTTTGGGATGCAATCTTGCCTGGAACTGGCGTTGCAATGATAAGTTGATTGGTCAACAGAAAAATCATTCAACAGCAATTCATCTTTTAAGTAATTTATCAAGATCCAAACATTCAGCATCTCTGTCTCGGCTTTTCTCTGTTTTATACAAATCTAAAGTGACTGTTTGAATGCGCTTTGCCTGTGAATCTGATGACGTTGCCTTGGACTCTTGTCGGGCTGCGACTAACGGTTACAGTCATTATAGATTAATCTGCCGATTCGTGAAGAGGACACGATGAAGACGATGTCTTCAAATTATACAGTTTTTGTCCAATCGACGGTCCAAAACCCAAAAGATAAACAACGTTGTATTAATAAAAGCAGGAAGCCCAATTTTCAAAAGATGTTCACGCTTTCACTCCTGTTCATCTCCGAACATTGTAGATGGGGAGTTAAAGAAAAGTACATTGAAATGCAGCAGACTAAAACATATCGGGGATCACGGCTACAGTCAAATATCCTTTTCAAAGGGCTCCAGAGCAAGACAATGAGGCCTGCTGAACTGCAGCAACTCGGCCAATGTAAATACGGAGTGAGGGAGCCTGGAAAGTATTTGAAGAGAAACACACGACTACTGTGCTTGAAATGATCCAAAACTTGCCAGCATGGCTGCCATTACATGCTTATCTATCACTCTGTCACTCTGGGCTACGCACGCTGGGTTTTATTAGGACAGTTTTGGTTGAGAAGACGCAACCAAAACTCCTGCATGGCTTGGCGAGGCGGGCAAGAGGCAGATCTGCGTATCACCTGAGCAAACCCCCTCCTTCCCCCTGTCTCCCTCTCTACCTCTCCCTCTGTCTCGTTCTGTCTCTCTCTCTCTCTCTCTCTCTCTCTCTCTCTCTCTCTCTCTTGCTGTCTCTCTCTCTCCCATTACCCCTCAGTGAGTCCTCTCTCCCTCATTGACAAGCCCTTATTTTTTTCATCTTCCCTCCTAGTCTCTTCTCCCTCTCTCTCTCTCTTTCATCCCTCACTCTTTTTTTTCCCCCATCCCAATCCCTCTACACCCCCCTTACCCCCCCTACCACCACCACCACCACCACCACCACCACCACACACACACACCACCTCCTCTCCCCTCTCTACCCTCCCTTCCTCCCCCTCGTCTCCTCAGAGCTCCTCCGCATTAGCAGTCAACTCCACTCCTAGACGTACTTTGTTTTTCAACCGTGGTGGAGACTGAGCGAGCGAGCGAGGGAGCGAGATACAGAAGAGAGAGAGAGAGAGCGAGAGAGAGAGAGCGAGAGAGAAAGAGAGAGAGGAAGAAAGAGAGAGAGAGAGAGAGGAGGAAAGAGAGAGAGAGAGAGAGAGAGGAGGAAAGAGAGAGAGAGAGCGAGAGAGAGGAGGAAAGAGAGAGAGAGAGAGAGAGGAGGAGGAGGGATAGAGCATCATTTACACAGTCATCCACGCCGAGCGGACCCTGCAGCTCACCCATCCCTTCCTCCCTCCCTCCCTCAGCCACTGCTCACGATGCCAAACATTTTATGTGTTATTTAGTCATGCCTGACTTTATCGAATTTGAAAAACATGCCAGTCACGGGTACACTCCACCCCCCCCCCATCGTTGTCTCCCCCCTCCACGTCCCCCACACCCTCACCCAACCGCCAACATCATCCTCATCTCTCTCTCTCTCTCTCTCTCTCTCTCTCTCTCTCTCTCTCTCTCTCTCTCTCTCAATTGAGACTCTACCATCCAGGTTTGACCTCAAGAGCCTCTCGAGCCACTGTCTTTGGGGACATTTCACTTCTAAATGAAGTTTTATTCCCAGGCTTCACTTCCCCCCTCCTCCCCTGCACACACACACACACACACACACACACACACACACACACACACACACACACACACCCGTACACTCCTCCTGACCACCCACCCTGGGGGAAGGGGAGGGAGAGAGAGAGAGAGAGCATAATTCTCGCCAACAGAGTGTTGACTCTAAGATGGATTATTTCTGCTTGAAATCAGAGGCCATGTGCTGCTGGATAATATGGCTGTCCCGATTCTTTTTTTTTTTTTTTTTTTTTTTTTTTCTCTCCCAGCAGTGTTCTAATGATGGAGATTTGACGGGCAGCAGAATGTAGAGAAATAGACAGACTTGTTCCACCAGGCGTTGTAACAGGAGGCTAAAGGAAATCCCAACGTGCTCGCCTTCATAATCCCAAAGTCAGGGTTTATGGTTGTTTTGTTTTTGCTGTTATTTAATATGTTGGCGTATCCCGGTGGGTAGACCGGGTCACTGACACTTAGTGGGATTAGAGGGTTGATTTCAAGTTGAGCCAACGATGACAAAAAAAAAAAAAAAAAAATGATTGACATGGTGTTTTGAGGAGGGCTTGCAGAAGTGTTTTCCCCCTGATGTTCCCATACAGCCTTATCAGATGAGTTCAAGTAGCTTTTCATTGACTCCTGATTCAATTGTGTTCATTTGAACTGATTTCATTACATAGCGATGGATATTGTTACAATAAGGTCATTTTAATACAAGACATAGTGACCCTGGAATATCCGATGTTTCGGTGTGGTCTCTTCTCCTTCTTCCTCTAGGTTTGGTCATATTTGCATTTCTTGTTCCCCCACTTGGTTTGGCAGAATTTGGTCAGTCATTACTTTAAGCTGTAGTTTGAACATCTTTGCTCACATGGTAACGAGTTATCACAGCACATGGTGTAAATGTGTTTGTCGCTGCTGGTAGTTTATTGATTATTATTAAAATACATTTACATTTATTGGCTCAATAAATCTCCTGAAAACAAATACGAGGATGTGTTTTTTTTTTAACCAGAGACATTTGTTCAAACTAGCCAAGCCACTCCATAATCCTTCCATATACAAATACAATCTGGTTGGTCTTCAGACCGACATCAACCCTGGTCAAAAAAATATGTCCTCCTCATTAATTTCAATGGGGCCATTCTGATGATGCCAGTGCAGAAGCAAGCAAAAAAAAAAAAACAACGCAGGGTTTGTCCAGCAAAAAAGTTAAACGAGGCTTAAATTTGCTGGAATTAAATGTAACAGCACACATTTTGTAATGTGAACGCTTTAGTTCTTCTGTTTACCTCGCCATCGTTTTGACAAAAAAATAAAACAATCATAACTTCCCAGGGTTGTAAACTCATGTCCCATTGTTTTATAAACAGCGTTTTTTTTTTTGGCATCTGATAAACCTTCAAACTCGTGGATCGCTTATTCAAACTGGACCTGCTGAATCGTATTTCATTGCCACCTGTTTTACGAACCTCCACTCAAACAACTGCGTGATCGGTTTAGCTCTTTATATACATGGGGCGTTGACGCACCGTCAACTTTATCTGTGTTTTGCTGATGTGTCCTGTTAATCCCATTAGAGATGGGCAACAAGATGCCGCAACATTTCAGTAAAAATCAAAGACATTCAAAAGAGGGGAATATTAATTTGGGTGCAAATGTCAGTTTTCAGACCAAACAGTTGCTGGTTGGGTTCCCCCTATGCATTTTGAGTGAGAATGAGAAGCACTTTGCCCTTCAGTAAGTGCAGGGCCTGCCCTTGAGCAAGTCGAGTTGCTCAAGTGGAACTGCCCAGCGATGTTTGGATGAAGCCTGCGGTTGGACTGCAGCTCTCATGCGTGCAGCAGGGCTGTGCTGAAAAGTAGTATCTGTGTTCAGCAGAAACCCTATAGCATGGAAAATAAAGGCCAGGGAAAAAAAATAGGAGGAGTGTGCTGCTTGGATGTGGGGTTGGAGATGCTACTGGCCGACCTGCAGCTTCACCGTGCACAGCTGCTCAACAAGTAACGGAGACGGCAATATTGAGCTCTGCAGTTCGCAATTTTTTTGTCTAAAGTGAGAGATGTTTGACACAGCTGCTCTCTGTTGGTGCTGTGCAGAATCCCTGATCTACATATTAAGCTGTGCATTGAAGACTCTCTTGCTTTATATTCAGAGTAAACCTCGTGCATTAACATCTCATTTTTCACTTTCGCCTCTCATTATTGTTTCCAAGCACTGAAATAAAGCTCTGCCCACGCTGCAAAATATCCATCTTAACTAGTCATGTAATGAAGTATTGACTATAATCTGAGTTGTTTTTCTGAGAGCTGAAACAATTAGTTGATAATCAGTCTATTAATAGAAGAAAAAATGTTGTTTTCAGCAAAAATGCCATAAATGAATATTTGCTTGTTTTAATCTAGAGATTAATTGAAAAATAATCGTCAGTTGCAGCTTTATTTTTCTTTAGAAAGTTGACAATATCCTTTGAGGTTTATAACATGGAGAATTTCTGATCATATAGATTGGTTTCATTGTCGATAATGTAAGTATAAAGTTGAAATTTGTCAATTTCATACAACTCAGATGATAGAAGGAGCTCTAATATACAAAGAATTGGACTTCCTGCCCTTTGGTCTGGTGGATAGAAGACGTGTAGCAGGATTTCAGGTTCTTATGGGATTCTTATTGACTTTGCCTGGAGAAGCTCTGAGACAAAAGAATCCCTGAGCTTAAGTTTAGGTGTGATGGTGTTGGTTTCAAAAACCCTTGCTGAGGAAGCTGCTGTGTGAAAACAGTAGGCTATTAACAAGACAGCGTTAATATTTTCATAATCGAAGGTTAAAAGCTTACAAGAAAAGGCATTTTAGGGCATGATTTCATACTATAAAAGACATTCAAGTATTCAAGGATATGTATCTTGCATGCCATCGCAGTGCATCCATAATGTAATGGAAATGTAAGCCTCTCTCTGTGTATCATCCATTCTTCTCCTTGAAGCCAGCTAAGGAGATAGAAACCAGACGAAGCCTGAGGGCTATAAAACACTGAAGACACTTTCTCCCTCCCTGACTCCTCCTCTAGTTTTCATCATGCAGCCCGTTCATTGTCTCTTTAGGCTTCTGCAAAAAAAAAAAAAAAAAGTTTGCACCGCACAAGTCGTCCATCTTAATAATTCAGTTTAATACTAAACTTCGTCACGGAATCCTATCATTCTGATAAATATTCTGAAAATACTTTCCTGTGCAGTCTCACTCTTATGAGGAATATAGTGAGGGTTATGTTATATGAAGAGTCACGTCTTGGAAGACGCGGTTCGAGATGCCCAGTGGTTTCAAGAAAAGCTTTAATCTACAGATGTGTTGGATAGAGTTGCATTTACCTCACTGCACCGAGGTTTATTTGACTTGTTTCAGGGGAAAATCAGACTCAGACTAAAGGATTTTGGCATTTTTTTTTACTGAGGGTGAACAGGTTTGCTGAAGGCTGCGTTCGAGAGGTTTCAGGCAATCCAGTAGTTTCTGTAAATCTATAGCTTGCCTGTTGCATTGGGACTCTCGATTCATAAATTGACCACAATCAGCGGGGCGGCTGCTGCTCGATAGCATATATTTAGCAGTGAGTTCATTCAGATTTCTAATGATTACTACAGCCCCACTCAAAATGATTTGTGCCTATTGTTATCTACTTATTGTTTAGTCCCATTAGAAGGCTTCTCAGCTGTTAATGAGACTGGATATGGGAAGAATATAAATGCGCTGAAAAACTGACATTGGCAGTATTACGAGCAACCAGCTGTAATGAGTAGAGAGGTTAAAGTCAAATCAATAGACAGCGGACTCAACAGTCCTCCCTGTGTTCCTTGAATTATTTTGTACGATAGAAAAAGGGTCTAATAGGAAGAGCAGAACATATTCGTTCTCAAATATTGAATAAATTTCATCCATTTGAACATCTGATCAGTTTCTGTCTCCAAAGAGCTTTTGACAGCCAATAAAATATTTATCTTGATTAATGAGTCTAAAGCAGATGTCCTTATCAAGCAGTTTATGATTTTCTTTGCACATAAACAAACATCCCTTTTTAGTATTTTGGATGTTGTTCTCTTTAAACATGAGTTTTAATGACCTTGAATTTAATTGTAAATTTGTATTTATATGTTTGATGAATGTCCAGTGTGATATCTAGTGCCGTATTATTGTTTCAGAAATACTGTAACTGCATTAGCATTTATTGTAGGCCAACACGGAAGTTAGAATCGCACTGGTTTACTCGACAAAAAGCTGTTGCGATTCTTTTTTTATTATTGCTGAAAATACTTAAATACTTAGATATTTTATGATTTTTGAAGCGCAAATGCAATCAGCAGAAGTAAAAAAGCCAACTCCGTCACATGAGCGTCGGTACAAACATTCATTTAGCCACTTGGTAGCAGCCGCCTTTTTTTTAAGACACATTTTTTAACAACATTTTTTAAACAAAATCTTTTAAACTTCTGAAGCTTGTGTCAACCACATCATTTATTTGAGGCAGCTCCTCAAAAACCCTTTCTAAAACCCTACTTACTTTGAGACAAGGGAACCCAGAAGTGCAAAAATACCAGTACCAGTACCAGTAGTAGCCCTAAAAATGCATCGTAACTACTGCAGTAGTAGTAGTGGTAGTAGTTATAGGCCCAATACTACTAGTGGCGTCATTACAGTCTATTGGTACTGAGTCAGTGGCCCACTGTCGTCTCCCCAGATCACTGCGCGTTTGCTCTCCTTCATGCATTCAGCGTCTCTGTGCTCTCTTTTGTCTCCTCGCAGCGATCGGCCGGACGTTGATCCCCCGTTACTTCAGCACGGTGTTCGAGGGGGGGGTCACCGAGCTCCACTACATCCTCAAACACTCCAAGGAGTCCTTCCACAACTCCTGCATCACCCTGGACTGTGATCAGTGCACCATGGTCACCCAGCACGGGAAGCCAATGTTTACAAAGGTAACACCTGACCCCCGAGCTTCTCCCACCATGAATAATTGATCGCAAGCTATGATAATGGTTCAGGCGAGGTGTTTAACTGGTTAGAGATCAAATCCATTTGCACCCTTTGATTCTTTTTTCCTTCCAGGTTTCATTTTGTCCGAGTGTTTTCGAGTCATACCCGGTGGCCTCACTGTCAAATATGGGGAGGTCTTTCTTTTATTTGTTGCATGAATTATATAATAAAATATTAGCTGCTAAGTCTAGAACGTTTTATCCCTGATTTCTAGAGGGGAATTTAACTTTCAAGAGCATTGGTGAAAAATCTGTAACTTGAGTAAAAGTAGCAATACGACACTGTAAAAATACTCTGATACAGTCAAAATCTTACTCAAGTAAAAGTACAAAAGTAACAGCATCAAAATATAATCAAAGTACCAAAAGTAAAAGTACTCATTATGTCGAATGATCCATTAAGAATAATGTTTACTATAATATTGGATTATAATTAAGTGATTTTCCGTTTCCCAAATTAAGGGAAACGAGTAATTATATCCCAAAAGTATGATGGTTTGAGTTGAGGTTTCAATGCATTTTTTCAAATTCGTGAAGAGAGTGCGTCAAGTTTCTCTTTGGAGGAGTAAACAACAACAACAACAACAACAACAAACTATCTACTAATTAGGACTTCATGTAGTATATTATGTCTCAAAGAACAGGGTCACATATTGTGTGAACGTTGAAACAGTTATTGGTCGTGATGTCCGTTAAGAGCTCCCTTCCTAAGTGATGGGGGACAAACCCTACAGTCCGAAGGTCTTTTTAAATTGGAAGCGCCGTATGAACAGGAGGGGGAGTGTGGGGGGGGAGTGTGGGGGGGAGTGTGGGGGGGGGTAGTGGGGTGATTACAGCAACCTGACCATTGTTCCAGGACAGACTTGAGAGAATGTGAGCCAATCCTTCAAGATAAACTGCATTCACATTGACTGCTACTGCATGTTGAATTGTGGCATTAAAATATCTCTGCTGAAAAATGCACCCTACTTCTATTTTCCTATGACCAAATATGTGGACCAATCAGGGCTTAGATTTAATGCAGAGAAAATGTCACGCGTCGTCATATTTACCCTCTCTACTTATCAGCATTTCGGCCTTTCCACCAGACGCCCGGAAAATCCACTGGCACTCCTCAAGTTAAAGATGTCGGCAGATTCTTAAGCCCTCAGGAACTCCAAAAGGCAAAGCTAAGGCGACTTGAATAAGATCTTTGAAGAGTGCGGTTTAGTTCGCAGTATAAGTGAAGCACAGATTGAAGCTGGGGAAACACAAATTGCACAGGTGAGATAATCCAAACCTGACACCGAGGTCTTGTGAAAAGCACTAAAGCTGAGCTCATCTGCTTTTGTCTTTGGGGGGAGAATCCCCTCGTGAGCCGGAGTGAATATCTGCTTCACCACAGTCTGATCCAGATGGCGAGCTGACTCTCGCTGTTCTTCTGCTGACTGTCGAAATGAATCTGAGGCCAGATACCTTGTCAGCTCCGAGCAGCAGAGCCAAAGGGATTCCACGTTCCCCGTACCATGAACCCTGAGCTGCAGCGGCAGACCGGATGGTTCTGACATTAAACAGCTATACGCGCTGTTGTTTTCAGGACTTGACAGTATGCACTCACTCGTGTGTGTGTGTGTGTGTGTGTGTGTGTGTGTGTGTGTGTATGTGTGTGTGTGTGTGTGTGTGTGTGTGTATGTGTGTGTGTGCTGAGTCTGAAATTAACTTTTTGGCTGACCTGCAAACGGCTGTGAGACTGAGAAGTGAATTTAATCAAATGTAGCGGCAAAAAAAAAAAAATAACCTCCAAATAAGTAGCATGTGATTTAGTCTTTTATTGAGATCTAAAATCTTATTTTCTGAGCAATTTTTTTTTTTACTAGTTTTCAATACAAATGAACCTGATGCAAGAATTTCTTTGTATCGGCTGCCATCTTTACTGACACTGAGGCAGCGATTTGTCTTTTCCAGTATTGTTTTTTCATGTTGGATCTCTTTTTAGTCGGGAATCAGAATCAAGAGGAAACTGTGCTGTTTTCTCCATCTACTGGATTTCTTTTTCTTTTTTTTAAATAGTTTTAAGGCTGGGTTTATATTTAATTTTGGCAATAAGGGGTTCAAACTAGATTCTGAACAATATTATATCTTTGAGGCTGATGTCAATATTCATATATGAGAGCTTAAAAAAGTCTGATAATGACGTATTGACTGACATTCTTTTCATTTGAGCATGAACACATACTGTAACCTAAACAGAAGCATTCTGTATATTTGGTTATTGTATTAATTCATATGATTATCTGTAGACTACTATTACAATACACTGATATTATACATTTGTAAGGAGCTAATAAGGGTGTACATATTAATCGTTGGTTCTACTTGACACTTACTCTTGTGCAGCGCCATTTATAAAAAAAAATACACAATAGATACATGTGAAGGGGAGAAAGAGGCTTTTTATACCAAAGTATATAATCATTTTTAATTCATGGTCAATTTGATCACATAAGTGTTTTAATGATTAAATATTCCCTGCGATATGATTTTGACTTGACATTTGTGTGGATGACCAAAGTCTGCACAAAGAGTTTTGGAGACTTCTAAACATGCACCCTATATGTATCTATCTACCTGTTCATGAAACATGTTGTCACACTTCACCTTTTGATATTGATTCTGAGGAAAAAATGGTTTACGTGGGAAAACGTTTTTGATTAGTGTTGTGGAGGACCTCTATTTAACATACTAAAGTCAAAGTTTGCCATCATTTTGGATGAGACAGGTGTTTACCTCAGTACCAGTGTATGTTGCTGTATATATTTACACGCATGACTGCATAGATGTGGGTTTGTGTCAAATGGGTTAATCATATCAGTTTTTCTGTAAATCTACAGGGGGAATGATTTTGTATTCATGTGGTGGTTGTGTGTGTGTGTGTGTGTGTGTGTGTGTGTGTATGTGTGTGTGTGTGTGTGTGTGTGTGTGTCTATCTGTCGGCGGAGCTTTTCTTTGTCTTATCATATCAGTAAATGGTTATGAAACATCCCCAATAACATGCACAGGAAATGTCTTTTTATGTTGCCGTTGTTTGGTTTTTGTAAACAAGGCTCCCCAAAAGAGAAAAAAAAAAAAGAAAAAGAAAAAGAAAGCATAATATATTACAAGTGTCCGTTATTAACCGCACAGAACAGAAACAGAGCTGCCCAGGCCCGGTCAACAAAAAGCTAAATTTGATGCTCGCAGCGCTGCTCTCTTTTCATCTTCACCTAAATTGGATGAGAAGAATTAATTCATTAGAAAAAAAAAAAAAAAAAAGAAAAGAAGAATTCCAATAACTGAGCGTGTTCTCCCTGAGCTCCCAGCAGCAGCAGCGAGCAGCGAGCCTGCAGCTCTGGAGGCCCGAATCTCAATCAGCTCTGCCTCGCCTCGCTTTCCTCAACCACCACCACCACTCCTCCTCCCCCCCTTCCTCCCACCATCCTCCTCCTCCTCCTCCTCCACCACATCTCCCCCGCACTCCTCCTCCTCCTCCCCCTCCTCCTCCTCCTCCTCCTCTCTCTCATCCCCCTGCCTGACTCGCTCGCTCGCTCATTCTCTCCTCGCTCTCTCTCCTCCACCGCTCTCTCTCATCCCCCCCCTCCCCCCTCCCGCTTCTCTCCACACCCCCACCCCCCCCACCCCCTCACACACTCAACACACACACACATGCACACACACTCACATCCTTCATCCCTAGAGAAATCATCCCCAGCTCCCAACTCGCTCTCTTGCTCTCCCACACTCTCTCTCTCTCTCTCTCTCTGCCTGTATCTGTCTCTTTCTTTGCTCTTCTCTCTCTCTCTCTCTCTCTCTCTCTTTCTCTCCCTCTATCTCTCCTTCTCTCTCAAAATTTCAAATTCTGATTTGGTTTTAATGGCATGGCCATATTTGAGAAATAACCCTGGTTTATCACAATTTTCGTCTTTATTTTTTGGTAATTTGAACCGTCATTCCTGTCAGTGGTAACAACACTGTGTAGTCACAAAGTTAATTGCTGAGATCTGGGAAGCTAAAAAGACTTCATACACCAGTAGAGACACGATCGTACTTTAGTTTATGTGACATTCAGAGAAGAAGAACATCAAATCACACACAGCGACATAAAGGTCAAGAGTAAAACAATACAGTCTGAATAAAGACTAATTGCCATTGTGATCTTTTGAGTAAACATACAGTAGCAAAGATGCAGGATTTCAGGTGGCAGGCCAACGTCGTACTAACAACATATATATATATATATATATATATATATATATATATATATATATACTTACAACATATATATAGATATATATATCTATATATATATATAGATATATATATCTATATATATCTATATGATATATAGATATATATATATATCTATATGATATATATGACCTTTATGTGTATATGCACAGTACAAAATGCACAGTACAAAATGTAAGTAAGGTGATAACTTCCAAGCTTCCCATATTGTGAGCCATACAGTAATTTGACCTATTTTTCTCAGCATTTTTTTATTTAGTGTTCGTCTTAGCCCCGTGTTAAAGGCCCTTGTTAGTTTTTATCTTAATTGGTTAACCTAGTGCTTTTTTTATCGACAAATCCAGGCTTTTAAGTCATATCTTAGTCAAAGGAAAGCGTAACAATTTTAGCATAGTTTCGTCTCACTCATCTTTAACATTATTGCACATGTTTAATCGCGTTGACGTTGTCTCCTCGTTGTCTTGTCTCCTCGTTGTCTTGTCTCCTCGTTGTCTTGTCTTGGTCAAGGGTGGAAAAAAGGTCGTTGACGAATACTTTTGGTCATAGTTTTCCTTCACGAAATTAACACTGTTTTTAGCAAATATTTGTTAAAATGATCAACATTATCAACATCATCGTTTTTGCCGTAGTTGTGCATGCACACTTTTCCTGTGCAGTGAGACTTTATTACCAGCATTTTGGGTGTGCAAACTTTTGGTTTTACCACCAAATAAGGTGGTTTACCCACATGGTTAGTTTCAGTTGAGGGGACTCCCTCATATAGATCTTTCCTGCGTTTGCTCCGTGCATCTGGAAAATTCATGTTCCAGAAAGCATTTAGCGTTGGCAATCATTGAGCTGTCATGTCACCAATCTGAGCTGCAGCATAACTGCATATTTAACTGGGTTTTTGATCTGGTGTTTGTTTCTGAGGATCTCTGTTTTGAGGAATTTTGAAAAATAAATATAGAATTGCGGTTACTGTAAATGTTTTCCAAAACATAAAAATGCACAGCAGGAAAAAGATAGAATAAACAAATCTTGGCTCATCCTCAAGGAACCCACTTAGGGAACCACTGGCTAAATAATTTAGCTAAACTGTGATCTTGTTTACAGTTTGTCTGATTGTTGTGGTTCTCGTCCTGACTGACTTTATGTCACCATGTTCCCATATCATCACCACTATAAATAATTGCCACACCTATAAAAAAAAAAAGGTATGATAAACCAGAAGTACCCTTAAAGCACAAAGCATTTTGTACAGGTTTGTTTCCCTGTAAAAATTTAACAAAAGGTGTAAAAAAAAAAACAAAATAGTTGAAAACAACTCATTAAAAACAACATACATGTGAGATATAAATGGTACATATAATAAATAATTCACGAGTCAATGCTGCGGCTGAAAAGCGATGAAGTACAGGAGCTCAGCATAGTCTCATGTGCGCTCTCTGGCTCACCTGGCGGGATGCTGCACACTAACGACTGGGCGGAGTTAGCAGGGCGCGAGGAGTGGGTGGTGCTGGTGGACAATGTGTGCGGGGTTTTCGCAGGGCGGTCGAGGTGTTGACAAGTTGACACAGGGTGCCAATTTGACCAAAAGCCCCCCCCAACCTCCAGCGGCCCCCGGCATCCCAGCACCTCTGTTCACTACCCAGCAGGCTCTGCTTTCCCTGGCCAGTGTGTGTGTTAACTCGGAGGGCACGGCCCTTGTTACCGGTGCCCAGTTGGGGGTTTCTTCACGCTGGGAGGCGAGCAAAGAGCAAAAGGCGAGTTCGTGACACGGTGATCTCAGCTCAAGTGAATTTAATTCCCTGAGTGGAGAAATTGACAAGTGGATGTGTTATCAGCTGTGTGTGTGTGTGTGTGTGTGTGTGTGTGCGTGTGTGTGTGTGTGTGTGCGCGTGTTTTTCTGAGCTTGTAGCTTGTAGTACTTCAGGAAGGTTTGAATTGTCACTCTGCCATACTTTTGCTTTGAATGTAGATGCTAAATTATATTAATGCTAACTTTGCAGTATTCTACCTTTTTAGCAGTTATGGTACTTTATAAAATACTAGTCAATCTTAATCGCAAGGTACGTAAATATTATAGAAGCAGTGGACTCAACACTGCACCTCAACATGACAGTAAAGGTTATTTATTTGATTGTTATGAGATGTACAGCATTTATGATTTTCTGTGGTGAATATAAATAGGATCAGAGTTAAGAGTTAACATGACCACCTTTAAGTACAGTAGCGCTTCATATTCGTCATACTTTTATCACCAGTGTTATGATAGAAGATCTAGACGTTAACCGACCAACACTCTCCACTCTGCTTTCTTTATCATTCATAAATATTTTCATTCATATTGATCATAATCATTCATTTAAGTTCATTTGTGTTGCCTATTTTATCATCTCAGGTTTTTAATATAACATGAATTAATCTTTATGTATGTATTGTGTTTGCATCAGGATTAATATCTGAGTGAGTCTTTTTGTTTGTTTGTTTTATTCCTGATGAACATCTATGATCATTAATCAGCTGCTTCTTCAGCACAGTTCATAAAGACTGTGTGCAGGAGTCCAGCACTTTTTTTGTTTGATTTATTTTGCCTGACAGTGGGCTTTAAATTACATACTATTATTTTAAAGATTAGTTTTAGATTTTTTGACATTTTACCCTCTTTTGACGAGAGAGAGAGAGAGAGAGAGAGAGAGAGAGAGAGAGAGAGAGAGAGAGAGAGAGAGAGAGAGAGAGAGAGAGAGAGAGAGAGGAAGACATTCAAACCATCGATGCAATTACTGTATGTAGCATGCGTCTTGTTAGCACCACTGGGAAAGTCCAATTATATACCATTCATTAGTTTCAAATATATTCTGCTGTACACGATCACACCATATTTATCCTGACAAACATTTGTATTGATTTTAAAAGTTAATTTGAGCTGTTAAATTAAGTCTGCAGTTTTATGTTAATTATCATGTTGAATCAATGTGTTTTAAGTCAACAAAGGCGGCAACTAATGATCATTTTCATCATCTAAAAACACAGGTTGCCGGAGCCCAAGTTGACATAATCACGTTGTTGTTTTATCCGACCAACAGTCCGAAACCCAACGATGTTCAGTTAACTCTCATAGAAATCTAAGACAACCTTCAAATATTCATCCGTGAGAAGCTGAAACCAGGGAATTTTCCTTAAATAGCAAATTAGATGTCAAGCAAAATTGTTTCTGATTGAAACTCTGGTGATACTCTGGTGACTAATCGGTTAATCGACTAATCTCATGAGCTGCGAACTCGACGCATTCACAGCAACACACTTTGATTAAATGTGCATTAACAATAAATATAATTTTAATGCCATAATCTTTAACTCTGTACTCCTACCGTTGTAGAAGGTGGTGTTGAGGAGCAGGATAATAAAGCCTGTCAGCAGCCAGTTGTTATAATTGAGCATATTTAGTCAACTTTGATCCTATTTATATTCATCAGGAGCAGTCATGAGTGCTCATAATAATCAATTTAATGACCTTCAGCTCCTCTGTTGTTAATTGATTGTCATGTTTGGGTACAGTATTGAATAGTTCCTCAGCAGCAGGACGTCGCTGTTATTCTTTCCTCGCTCTTTTGAGCCGGAGAAACCCCGAACCCGTTGTGTGGAAGATTTATGACCCTGCTCTTAAATCAATGGGGACTCTCTTGTGAGGGGCTATACCATTTAATGGACCACTTTTTAATTCAGGAAGATTTTCCTCCTTTTAGTTTTCATAAGGGGAAAACTAAGTAGCTAAAAAAAGAAAGAAGAAAGACCATGGTAAGAACGATTTTAACCAATTCTCTCTCGGTGTGGAGAAATAAATAGCTTTGTGTGATTGACTCCCCACTGGAGTCTGTGGATTCCTAGTTAATGCGTCTCTGCACCAGTGCCACTAAGACAACTTCCTGCACATTTATTGGACTTTGCAATTAAGGTGATTCTTATTTTGGTTTTGGTATAGCTGGTTTGCCAATTTATTTATCGGTTGCAGAGAAGCCGAGAGCTTGTGGGGGGAAATAAGAGGCAATGCTAAAGACCCAGTTGGCACTATGGAAAAACAAATCAATAGTGCAGCTTTGTTTCACTGTAGGCTACAGCACCTGAAAGCATCAGAAGACAGTGGCTCACTACAAAACATAATTGAAGTTATTCCACTGCTGTTGGCTAAATACCATGAATCTACAAAAAGTACACTTGCAGGAATGATGTAAAGAAGTACTTATTTCCTCATACACGCCTAAGTATTTGGTCTTTTAATAGGTTTCCCAAAGGGCATGAAAACTCATCCACACACATAATGACCATGATGCATTTCATTTCAAAGAAGGAAAAGGAAAAACACCAAAGTCACTTTTTTTTTCACCTCTCAACAGCAATTTGAGTACTAGTGGATTAATTATAAGGTTCCTTCTTATAATTCAACACGGGCTGAGAACCCGGGGGGTTAAGTGTAGATCATTTTGGAGTCAGAACTTCAATACTATGCGTATAGATATGTTTAGAATACACAAATACGATTTCTTGTTTTTAACCCTCAGTCTACTTTCTTTTTTTTTTTTTCAGTCAAATTTGGAGATGCATGTATTTCACTTGACAGCAATGGTTTACACTTCTTTGGATGGTATTGTTTTATATTTTGGGGACGTTACAAGTCATGTTGCTTTCTTTCTTTCACTCTGAACTATGAGGTCAGCTGTTGGACAAACTGCTGTTAGAATAACAGCTAAACAAAAAATAAAAAAAAATAAATAAAAAAACAGAAACAGAAAATAAAGACCATTTTCAGTGTCCATTAAACACCAAGGATTATTTTAAAACATTGCTTTAGTCTAATCCACACTTATCTAGCTCAGACAAGCACATTATCTGCACAGATCCCAGATGTGTTTGCACGAAAACACCAGCATTGAATTGTGTCAGTGAACAGAAGAGTTGATTTCCAAAAGGCTGTATATCTGTTTTAAGAAGAAATGCAATCATAACCCAAAGTTCCTCACTCGGTATTTAAAAAAGGCAAGACTTTCTTCACCCCTGGGGGAAATGTCACATGTTCCAGATAAAGAACAATTAAATAAGGAATCAAAGAAATTGGAGTGATGCTGTTAAACATCTATACAAATTACAGTTTTTTTAAATGACAAACCATTGACAATATGCCTTATCTATAAACCGTCTAAATGTAAGTTCCTGGCTATTTTTACTGCCATTTCCACACCTTATATTATCTTGAATTGGTTAACCTGTCTTTCTTGAAGAGATATACATGTTTGATAAATGACCTACATTTAGAAGGAGTTAACAAACTTGTTTTTTTCCTCTCATCAGTAAAACAAACAGAAGGTATGCCAGCCTTTCATATTACATCGAAATTATCAGTTATCAGAACGATACGAACATTCAGGCTCCCTCGTGTGGCACAAAGGTGTACTGCAGATATAAATGTTAAATAAAACATTATGGACTTTGGCAACTCAAATAAAGTCTCTTCTAGCTGTCTTTGGGAATGACTGCCTCACACTATAGAAGTACATAGTGTAAATACAGTTGTGCATATATATATATATATATATATATATATACATATATATATATATATATATATATATATATAATGATGTATTAAAGTATATAATGTTATATATGTGCAGTATAGATGTACTATACAGTAATAGTAATAGAATGCTCGAAGAAAAATATAATATAATGATATATATTATATATAGTGTTTTCCCATAGTGATGACAGTATTAGAGATATTTAATAGAGGTTCAGGTGTTTGTGTGAAAATGAAAGTGCAGTTGCTGTCTTTCAAAAGTTTCTGTCAGTCTTCATTTGTTCTAATCAGCCATTTCTAACAGCTTGTGTCACATTAAGGGGCAAAACTCTCTCTATATGGACTTTACCGTAATCTGTCAGTTCAATAACTCTGGAGCACCGTGGCACAAAGAGTGTGAACATTATACAGTTTCTACATTTTACAGTCAAGAGAAGCAGCTCTGCATTTTATTTTTAGTTTCGTTTTGGGGCAGTCAAGCTTCTATTTATACTTTTGTGTGTGTGTGTGTGTGTGTGTGTGTGTGTGTGTGTGTGTGTGTGTGTGTGTGTTGGATTTAGCGGTGTAGCACGTGACCTGCAAGGTAGTAAGGTGGGTGGGGTGGGGGGATGTGGTGGTGGGGATGTGGAGGGGGGCCGGGGGGTGGGAGGGGGGGGCAATATGGCCGCTAGCCTCTTTCTTGCTGATCCTCAGGAGACCATCTGCGCTGGGGGCATTGATTAGAGTGTGTCTGGTGGGATTACATCTTTGCCGTTGCCATGCCAACTAATCAGCTGATTTTTTTTTTCCCCCTTCTCTCTGTCTGTCTCTCTCCTCTCTCTCCCTCGTTGTCACAGCAACGAAATATGGGAGAAGCGCAAGGGCCCCGGCAAGCGCTGAATTCAGCTAAAGGGGCGAAAAAAATATATTTTTCCCATATCTCTCTCTCTCTCTCTCTCTCTCTCTCTCTCTCTCTCTCTCTCTCTCTCACTCTCTCTCTCTTTCTCTCTCCACCCCCACTCTCTCTCCCTCTCTCTCTCTCTCTCTCTCTCTCCTCCTAATTGGCGACTCTCTCTGACCTGAAGTTCTTTTGTCTCTGGTGTAAACACACCCCTCTCCAGATTACATTTATTTTCACATTTTAGAAATAGCTGGATGGTCGAGAGGCCCAAGGACAGACGCTCTGAATGAGGGAAGCGAGCACAGTAAATATTGGGAGCATAATAGCTCGCTCCATTCTACAAAGTCCTTGAACAAATTCCAAAACGGCGACTATCAGCGTTCTTTGTTGTTTTTTTTCAAAATCAAAAATCACGCCTGGCCAATAATTACTGATTTTTTTTTTTCGGCGTTTTGCTTTTAAATCAGCTGACGGCCTCCTGCCAGCCAGTTAAAGATTACTGGAAGAGATATCCGGCTGAGGAGAAATGCAAAGTAGCCCTAACTATCTGATCTTTTGTCCAGGTTTGTACGGAGGGTCGTTTGATACTGGAGTTTGCCTTTGATGATCTGATGAGGATCAAGACGTGGCACTTTACCATCCGGCAGTACAGAGAGCTCATCCCCCGCAGCATCCTGGCCATGCACGTGAGTGTGACATCATTTACATGTGACCCCCCCCCCCACCCCCCTACTCCTTATTTATTTATTTATTTTTAATCCTAAAGAGGGGCTCTGCACTCTGCCAAGACACTTTTTAGCACCTACTGATGAGCGTAGGAAATTTAAACGCCAACAAAGCAGTTTGGAAGGATTTTTGCAAACCAATTTATTTGCAGACATCAAAGGCCACCGAGGATAAAAAAAAAAAAAAAAAAGAAAAAAAAAAGGGCCCTTGTCTGAAAAGGGAGGGAGAAAAAAAAATAACAAGGTCGAATGAATAATCTGCTTAATTCCACTAAGTGTAACACACATTTAGTCACTGGAGCCGTGGAGTGAAGCTGGCGCTCGCAGAAGGTCTTCTGTCTTCAAATGATTCAGAACAGAAGTTGTACAAAACAGCACGGCTGCTACGGAAAAAATCATGGAATTCTTCTATAAATAGATCCAAAGGAAGCCAAATTAAACATAGTGACCAATGTGTCTATTATTTTGTCCACTCCATTCCTATCAATACGGCTAAATGACAGAAACGCCTCTCTGTATAACACAACACAATCCAACAGCACCACAAAATTGAACATTATAATCTTCATGCGGGGAGGGTTTATTGCAGGACTGTTGTAGGTGTGCCTAATAAACTGGCACCTGTATGTTCCTATTGGCCCAAGTGCTTAAAAGTGGGGCTTCTGTATGTTACAAAACTCCCTTTCAGGCATGCACCTCTTTACGATAACGTGGGGGCGACTCCACATGTTGGTCTCATGTCATAATGAGTAATATAGTCATAATAAAGTCATGACAATAATATTTCCAGGTCTTTCTGCAATATCTGTCAGCACATAGTTAAATACACAAAGAGAAATTAAATGTGTGTCTTACACGCTCGATTATGATCTTTGCAATATTTTTCCATTGTATCATCTCCAATCTCTCAAAGAAGATAAAGTCACTTTACTAAACTATAAACTAATTTGAATGAGCCGACTTTACTTTGTTTGGGGGGGGGATTATTCTCATGTCATAAAACTGACTATTTCTTTTTTTTCTCGCAGTGAAAACGGCACAAAAAAAAATCTTGTACAACCACAATAATTGGACCAGCTGTCTCCTTCCTGATATTTCCAGCTTTCAACTTAAAAGAATATCCAGCAAACCGCTCTATATTCAGCTCGTGAACAAAGAGAAATTCCCAACTTAAAGTCGGACTTCATAAAACAGGCAGCAGAGTTCGCCACCTAATAAACGAGGAAATTGATGAGAACATTTATTAGGAGATTCACTAGAAGATTGTCATAGGCTGTGAGAGAACACAAAACACCTTTCTTCCTTCACGTCATTAAACTTCTCAACTCACAGCTGTTTTACAGCAGCGATGACGCCTCCTCTCTGTCTGCAAATGTCCTGTCATGTCTGGGAAAAAAAAGCCGTAGGGAGCATTTACATAAAAGTCTTCATCGTCTGAATGACAAAAGCCAGGACTTTAACAGACAGATGCAGCCAGAAATGTTACGTATTCCCTGTTGAAAAGGGCTTTGGTAACAAAATGCACCCTCCCCCTACCCCCACTCCCCAAAAAAAATAAAATAAATAAAAACATTAGTAGCTCATAGTCCACTTACATGGGTTTTCCCTTTTCAGCAGATGTGCAATATACATTCTATACTTGCAGTTCCTCCCATTTTGATTGATGAATAAAACGAGATTCATTCCAAGTATTTTCCACTTACCCCCGTGGACCTAAAGGTGTGTATAAGAGGCAGCTTCGTCTTTATAGGCGGCGTCTTTTCTTTTGGGCCAAATCTTCATATGAATTTTCCCTCGCCAATAAATTGGCCCCTCTGGGTATTCACACTAATTCCCGGAGAGTGGGGATATTGTGTGGGCTTTTTTTTTTTTTTTTTTTTTTTTTTTTTTCTCCGTGGGTCCCGGCCAGCTCTTCGCTGATTTGTGCGCGAGTGTGAGCTCAGCCTTTTGATCGTTGCCTGGACTAATGAAAGCAGATACGGACACATGGGAGCCGGAGCAGGCGAGTTGAAACTGCAGATACCAGGACAGATGTAGACACTGTGGAAGGCCCCCGCTTTCTTGATGAGATCTCAAGTACAGTCGCTCGAGAGGGAACTATTCGGAAAAGGAATAAAAGTTTGTTTCTTATTTTAGTCTTTAGAAGTTTATAAAGAAACAGCCTGTGTTTGATGTTAGTATGATAGAAGCTGTAGGTGTGTGCTCAGCGATGGAAATAGTATCAAACACTACATCTAACTGAAGTGGAATCACACAAGTTTTAGAATAAGTTCAACGACATACCTGCGTACTGAATGTAGAATATTTTAACTCAATTAAAAATGTACCCAAAGTGAATATTACTGAGAAACATGGGATAAACGGGAAGTACTTCATACTTCATATGATGAGAGGACAGAGTTGAGTTGATGTTTGTTCCTGCACTTCCTGTCACGCCCACTAGATGCTGACTTCAGAAACTCATCGAAGTCAGGAACAAAATTGTCAATCGATTTTTGTTCAATAATTTTTTTTCTTCTTCTGATTCTTCCATTTGTCTTGACGACTTTATTATGCATCAAAAGTAATGAGTGGTGCAAGTATTCAGATTCGTTATTGAAGTAAAAGTAATACCCACACCTTAGAAATACTCAATTACGAGTAAAAGTCATACATTTACAATCTTATTTAAGTGCAGAAAAATCCAAAGTCTACTTAAGTACAATGCTAGAGTAAATGTACTTACTTAACACCACTGCGAAAGGGTTAATTTCTTTGTTTTGTTTGTTAGGGGTGTGTAAATACACGATGACAATAAAGAAGTACACTCGGATAAAACACTGTGGAAGAGTCCCCTCGCAAACATCTGCTACACCCACCTCCATCCCACACTTAGTCTGCTTACCCTCGAACACATAAGGTGGAGCAGTAGAGAGGACTGCAAACAGCTACGTATCGATACGTTCTAATTCATGACGATAAAACATTTGCAAATAAAACATTTGCATGGCGAAGACGTCACGAGCAGCAGTAATACAGCCGGCAATCTAAAAAGAGACATTGAAACATAGACATTAATGCACAGCATTGTTTTTTTTTTACAATATATCTTTATGGTTAATAAATACTAAGCCTGTTTGGAAGAAACAGCAATGTAACGGTATTATATATATTTAGTAGTATTATCAGGAAAATGTACTCGAAGTATCAAAAGTCAATGTTCGTTTGCTGATAATCATCTCCTGTGATTGTTATGTATATTATTTGATTATTAATAATGATGCATTAATGTGGTAGCAGCATTTTATTGGATGAAGCTAGAGCAAAGTTTAACTACACAATATAAAGTTGTGTACTTTAATCCTTAACAACGGGTCACGTTTTTTAGGATGGTCATATATTTTTTTATGTATATAAATGTAGACTAAAAGAGAGCAATATTTCCTTTCGAGAAGTAGTGGAGTAGAAGTGCATCAAGAGTCATAAAACCCAACCTCAAAAATGTACTTAAATGTATTCGTTCAGCTGAGCCGACTCCTCTAGCATTAGGTTTAATGTACTGCAGAGCTCCTCCACTGTTTAAACATCTTATTTGGACCATCGCCACGCCTCTTGAATCCTGAAAGGGTTTTTCTTAAGAGTGTGTTCTCCGTTGTTTGTCTGTCTTTGGCCTCTTGAACCTGAGTGTGTGTCGTCCCCGGCCTGCACCGTATGTGCCGGCAGTGTTACTCCGCCAAGACGGATTTCTGTACAAGCGCGTTTAGACTAATTCTACTTGATGAGTGAAGTAATTCAGATTCCGATCCGCCAAATAGTGCACGCTAATTCAATCCTCCCGTCACTCACGTCGGTCTGCTGACGGTACAGAGGAACTCTTTTCGCTTCCCTCTTGACTTTCACCACACTGAGATGCGACTGGAGATAGAATTATGCATTTTTCATGAGGCGGTGCATGCGAGTGTGCTCACTGCTTCTCCTCAGTCTGGGCTCTGTTTTGCTCTGTCAATACCTACAGATATTTTTTTTTAGGATTTGACTGCTTATTGTTGGAGCGGCAGACGAGCTTGGTGAAAAGTCTTCTTCTTTTTTTTCAATCAGATGTCATCCTGTAATTGCTATCTTGGCTTTGTTCTTATTTTAAGATGGGCTCTTTATTCCTACACATACTGTATATTCACAGGGTTTCCATGTTGTTGTTTCTACTTTACAATCAATTTATGTATTCAGTGCTGATTTCCTGAATATATTTAAAGATGGTGGTCAGTTCTTAAAGAAAAAACCAAAATGTATTAGTGTTGATTTTTGGTCAGTTCAACAACCTAACATCATCAAACACATTTTCCCTGCTGCCCCAGACCCTTCATACATACATACATACATACATACACACACACACATACACACATGCATACATAGATATATACAGTACCAGTCAAAAGTTTGGACACACCTTCTCATTCACATTGAATGAGAAGGTGTGTCCTTACATACATACATACATACATACATACATACATACATACATACATACACACATACATACATACATACCTACATACATATACACGCATACATACAGACACACATGCATACATACATACATACATACATACATACATACATACACACATACATACATACATACATACCTACATACATATACACGCATACATACAGACACACATGCATACATACATACATACATACATACATACATACATACATACATACATACACACATACAGACAGACATACATACATACACACATACATACACATACACGCATACATACAGACACACATACATACATACACACATACATATACACGCATACATACAGACACACATACGCACACACCTATATATATATATATATATATATATATATATATATACATACATACATACATACATACATACATACATACATACATACATACATACATACATACATACAGACACATATACATACATACGCACACACCTACATACATACATACATAGATAAATACATGCATACATACATACATACATACATACATACATACATACATACATACATACATACATACATACATACACACATGCAACATCATCAAATCCAGAAAAGATACAGAATTGAAAATGTGTGTACATTTAAATAGAATGACAAAATAATATTGATTAATTAGCCTCACAGTTTGACAACAGTGTGAAATGAAGGCCTGAAATACTTCCAGTCGGCTTCACGGCACAACTGCGATAACAATGTTAGGAGTTGCATTTATGACTCGAGGGTGTGAATGTGTTGAATGTGCATTATCTGATGAATGCCAATTAGCCTAATTGCCTGTAGATAATTAGTTTATTCGTTGTCAGTTGAACGCCAACACAACAAAAATAACAGATGTACAAATATTTGGCTTATATTTCTATTCGTTTTGATTTCCCCGTTGCGGACTTCAGGCACAAGACCCTCAGGTGCTGGAACAACTGTCCAAAAACATCACTCGCATGGGTTTGACCAACTTCACCCTCAACTACCTCAGGGTAAGGACTCTCTGTGTTTGTTTGTGTGTGTGTGTGTGTGTGTGTGTGTGTGTGTGTCTGTCTGACAATGTCAATGATTGTCATTCTGCTTTTGCTTTTGTTTTTGTTCTCATCTCCTCACACTTTAATGCACACAGAGGAACAATTCATGTCCATTTTTAAATTGAGTTATTCATGGTGCTCATACTTTCTAAACTAACTCTCATGCACTGATGTGTCTAGACAGCATAAAGATGTTTTTATAATGTAGAATATTCATGTTTTGTCATCTCTAATATGGCATGATTACATTACCTGCACTGCAGTAAATCTGTAATGAGATATTTCAAATGTGGCTTTAAATTATAGGTATATTCAGTGTTTGAATAAGATATGCTTTTTTACATTCCCTTATTATTTCTTTAGTTTATTTAAGGTCATATCGTGACTGTAAATGTAAATATTTTTTCTCTGTTTTACTGGAATTGAAAGCTTATGTTGTTATTTATGTGCTGAACACGTTTTATGACTCTCAGGCGTTTGAAACCAGTGTATAATTTCAAAAGTGCGTGGCATCAAAACAAAAAAAATATAAGCACTTATTTCTTCTTTACTCCCTGCATATACATGCTTTTCCACCTGACCGCAGCAATGTAATTTACGGAAATAGGAAGTATAAGCCGGCTGAATACATTAGTGATTATTTCACAGGGTCTTGTTTGTGTTTCTCGACGCCACAGTTGACTGACAGCTACGATTTCCAAATGGGAGAACAAGAGCGAGCAGGATAGAGATGGGGAGAGAGAAGAATTAATTGGATACAGAAAATTAGCATAACATTAATGAACGCTCCCTGTTGAGACTCATAATTGTGAAATGGCGCGCGAATCAGGGAACGGCACCTCCGCTGCTTATATTAACTGAGTGAAGAAAGACACAGAGAGGGAGAGGAAGCAGGGTGGCTGTTTTTGTTTTCCTATAACAATGATTTTCTATACAGAAAGCAACTGTAATGCGGCTGAAGGGGAAAAAACACATAATTCAAGTATCTGTAATTACACACTGAAAGATTTGGCTTCTGTTCATTCTTTATTTGGGTGATTCAGATGGTCAGTGCAAAACGAAACAATGAAACAAGGATCATGCCTTGTTTTCTGCTTGCTCGCAACGTGCGTTTTATGGAAGTTGTTTGTGTCTAAATAGACCCAGCTTTGTTTTTGAAGAATGGTTAGTTTGTCAAAAGTTGGCCTGAACCTGAGATATTTCACATAAATCCTTGCTTGTTTGCTAAATTAGAACTTTCCCAGAGCACAGTGTTGCTTTATTTTAAATGCTATGGAAAACATTCATCTTAATGAGGGATTTAACCTTCATTTGAGGTTTTCTTTCATTTCAGTAATATTGAAAACACCATAAACAAATATTATCTCTCTCGTAGTTTAAAAGCAATGCTGTTTAGTTAATTGGATTCACATTTTAAGCATGTGAGTTTTAGAGAGCATCGAGAGAATTGAAGGCTCAGTTACAGATTCAGTGTTTCATAGAGACGTCATTGTATAATAAAGCAGTGGTTCACAACCTTTTGGGCTTTTTGTGACCCTTCAAACAAATCAATATCCACTTGCAACCTCTCACTTATTAATAGACTGTTTCACTGGGGTACTAGTTTGAAGCCTGAGGAGATAAAACTTTTCAAAAGAACAAGGACAAGATCACAGAAAAGTCTGCCAAACTTCTTTTCCCCACAAAAAATATTCCCCCAATTACACTATTCCTAGTTCACACCACACGACTTTAGCCCAAATGTTCCGCTCGCAGATGGTTTGTACAGCTCCCGGACAAAAGCCCCAGATCGGAGGCAAATCCACGTTTGGCTTGGCGCTCGACCTCCACTGACGCATTTCCCGATATCTAGCATGCTCAACGTCCGGATCTGTCGGGGAGTCTCTTGGCGAACTACGGCCAATGAGAGCACATGACATTGGTTGAGTGGGAACCTGGCGGCGGGGTCGCCTCGCCTGTAGTCTACCTGTATGTGCTATGTGTTGTAGCTGCCCCTACAGGGGGTTGGATGTTCGCATGAATAAACGTAACACAGGCACTGACCTACAGAGGGGAAGTAGTGAAGACGTGTGGGAGCTGCGTGTGTTTTCGTGACAAAACGCAGTTCGGAGACCTCATCAGGGATTCTCAGATGAAGGATCTTGTCCCTCTGTCGCCGCAAAACCACGACGGCTTCAAGACTCCCGATCAAAAGACGGCCAGTTGTGCAGCGTGCACAGCGATCTGTGGACCATGAATGTCGTGCAGCGTGACCTCAGCTTTGGATTCATCTTGCAACCCCTTGGAACCCACTGTTGTTCATCATATCACACACTTTGCAAAACATATTTCCCCCTACTGTTGTCCAAGGATGTCAAAATAAAATACACCCTTTCCTCACATTAATCTGGCAATAATGTGTGCCTGGCCTTTCCCAGCGTTTATCAGTCCTTCCGAAAGAGACTGACTGTTTCCTGGCTAAGGGGTTACAACCGGCCTTTCTCTCACTCTCTCTCACACACACACACACACACACACACACACACACACACACACACACACACACTATCTGTCTTTCTTTTTTTTTTTCATTTGGAGTATTTAAGCCTTTCTATGTATCGGAGCTGCCGGCTTCCTACTATTCAGCCTGAAAATAGCCCTTGTTTTCAGGCTGAGAGCCAGGGCTTGTTGGCTGAGCTGTGGAGGGATATTACTGTGTCAGGAGGGAACTATCAGAGGAGAACATGGGATTAGTCTGCTACAGGGATGTTCACTTTACCTCGAGCTGCATGGCAACAAAACACTGCCGTCCTAACACAGGGAGCTGACATTACTTTGTTTATGTCGGGTAATTTGGAGTAAGCAGCCACGGTTGTTAGAATGCCTAGTTTAAAACCCGGGACTGGTGAACATCCCTGGTTTGAATATCCATCATGATAAAACATGTCTGCTAGGATTCCTGGTGTTGTCAGGTGATTTGTGTAAAAGCCTCCAAACACATAGTAGTAGGTAATATATACAGTACATGATACCTGCCCTTGTTTTCCCTTTTCACCTCCAAGTCGCTGTACAGTACGGCTGAAGACGGGACGAGCATGTTGATTAGATTTGACTTCAGAAACGTCGGGGTGGTGGGATGCTGAAGGTCAGATGAGATCATGTGAGCATGCAGCGAATGATTAACAGTCCCCTTTCTCTCAGTAACGACTGCCAAGTGCCCTTGAGCAAGTTAGTAAACCCACGCCTCCTTTCACTCCAGTCATTTTTGACCTTACATCGCACTCTGGATGTGGAATACTAACAGCGACCACATCGACTGCTTGTCCCGGTCAGCAAGAACCTCTGTTGCATCGGATAAATTACCTTTATTATCTGAGTTTCTAACATGTTCTTCTTGGCCTTCTCTTCAGCGTTGGTTTCTTTTTACCCATGACCGCGATCGTTTCCTGACCTTAACCGCGTTATAAAACAAAAGATGTTGCGGAGGAGGGGAGTGGGGGGGGGGGTTTAGGTGTCAAATTGTCAAAGATGGAGAAAAGTCATGAAGAGAAACAAAACAGTTTTATCCAGTTAGAGGGAAAAGGCGGCCAGGTTGCCTGGAGTTTGATCCCAGTGCTGCCCTGCGATTGGTCCAGCAATAAGACAGCGTTATAACTGTCCAATCACTGTCCTGTGGCTGCACCAACAACCATTTGGATTAAAGAAGGGATGGCTGACTGGTAACGTTATCCAGATGTTAACTGGATAAACTAGGCCTGATGTATTTAAGATGACAGGCTGACCCCTGGTTCCTCTCACTGCTGATCATCAGAGATTTACAGTTTTCTCCAGACTGAATATTGTACTTTCATTGTTGGCGTTCAGTGTGGAAACAAGCGACTGTTCTGTGTTTTCCAAGTGGGTTTGCATTGACGCATGAATCCGTCACACACATGTTGCTGTGAGTTGTAAACAGCTCAGCAAACGATGCTCATATTAAAATGTATCGTCCGGCCCGTGTTTCTCTCTCTATCTGTCTTCTCTCTTAAGCACTTGACAATAAACCTGTTTATTAAAGGTATTTTATTAATAGTGTCTATAAAAAGTAGATTTACGGCACAATTAATCACTCAAAGTTAGTCTGCAGGTGATTAATTGAGCAACAATCTCAGTGTTTATCTGCGTTGTTTTGCTTTACCTTGATAAGAGGCTGTGTCAGTGGACAGCAAACTGTTCTCTCAACCAATGTTAAATAAATCTGCTTTAATTGAGCTCCCTGTTTCTTTCCGTTGTGTCAGCAGTTGTGTGTCATCCTGGAGCCAATGCAGGAGCTCATGTCAAGGCACAAGACCTACAACCTCAGCCCCCGGGACTGTCTCAAGACATGCCTGTTCCAAAAATGGCAGAGAATGGTCGCCCCACCAGGTAATTACCTACTACCTACTGTTGAAACACATGTCTTTACATCTATTTAAAGAAACAGATCCGGAAAAAAATAATTCAGTCAAACCCAAAAATCTGTACGAGAATGAAAAGAGCTTTTCTGGTTTTCTCTCACCAAACTTTTTCAGAAATAAGGAACTCTTATCTAAAACGGCATCAAATGACGACAGAGATCATTTGTGTCTTCTAAAATGTTGCAGATCTATTTTTAAGTGTTAATCGTTTCCTCTGCTGAGGTTCAACTGACTTCCTTTACTTAAAAAAAAAAAAAAAAAAAAAAACATTTTTTAATTCTGTACCATCACTCACTTTCTAGGAATAGGAATATATTTTCTCAGACTGTGTTTTTATTGCATCATTTATTTTTCCAAATTTGTCATTATATGTCTTAATCCTTTAAATATGTTTTGCCTGTCAGGTATGTGAAATTAATCGGAATTCAGGGCTGCCCCTTGAATCTCAACCTTGCCAATCTAAACGGGCCTCTCAGCTCTCTATGATTGATGTTTTAAGGGCGGTCCCTGAAAAGTACCAGACTTAAATTGGCTGTGCGGTCTTAAGCTGGAGAGAAAGAGTAAGCCGAGTTTTTTTGGACACATCGGAGTGGCTGCAAATTACAGCAATGCTTAGCGAGGCGTGACGAGATGTCTTTAAAAACCAACACCAGTCAAAAAGCCTTTGACTCAGACCTGTGTAACTTTAATTAAGAGTGCCGGGTGTAATCAGACTTGTAGATCCAGCTCCCCGGCCAGCGGCTCCCCAGTGTCGACTTCGTCTTCAAAGAAAGAAGAAGAAAAAAAAAACAGAGAGGGGGAAAAAAAAAAACATGGAAAGCATTTTATGAATATAAAGTCTGAGGAGAAGAAAAAAAGCTCTTGTATTGATGATTAATTGTGCCCATGGAAGGAGAGCTTGATATGAAATCCTATATAGGTGGTGCAGTTTTATATCATATATGTGTGATTAATGAGAAACAGCTTAAAGTGATAGTTTGTATTTTTTGAAGTGGGGTTTTATGATTTTATGATCCATAGTCGGTGTATTAACTACAGTTGGAAACAGACAGGAATATCAGCACGGGAGAAAAGCAATACACGGCTGTTGACCTATTTTTGACACCTAAAAAAAACAATACCAGTTCAAGTGTACACTATATTTAGAATATCTTTACCTTGCATTCATACAGTCCTTTCTGTCGGAGAACTAAAGTCCGACTTGTCCGTGTCATTGTGTGACTTTGGTGAATCCGAACTAACCCTTTCAAACCGAAACGTCACACAGTAACACAAAGTAACCGATCGAGGCAGCGGTAGACCAGCAACTCCAGTGTTCTGCCACATAAAACTACTGTTTGTCTCAATGGAGTCTGGTGGTTTTGAAGAGAGCGTCGATAACGGCTTCAGTTCTTGGTCAGAAAGGGCTGTCTGGTGGCAAGGTAGAGCAGTGAAAACATTTAGATATTGATTTTTATGGCTGTCTGAAATACGTTTACTATAGGTAATACACTGACAATGGGTAAGTACCTCATACAACCCCACTTTTAAAAAATTCGAACTATCCCTTTACAACTTAATGTGTAATTTAGTTTGATATAATATGCAGCTTTATCGTTCTAGGTGGTTGGTTTGTTTGCTGTTTTTTGATCCACAAGTTGCTTCATGGTACCTTTTTAAATATTAGTTGTTGTAAGAGTATCTGGGAGTCGTCTCAGAAGTCCGGCCTCCTCGGTGTGTTTTTCAGGACCAGTTCAGCCCATCTGTCTGTATTTTCACATGAAGTTTGCCTGAACTTTGCATTTAGCTGGAATTGCGGTTTTCCCTCATTGGCGGCTTGTTGTTCCCCCTTTCCTGTAATTCTTCTCCAGCTTGGAAACTGGTTGGGATTTTGCCAGGAAGGAAGCCACAAGCGCATTTATGCTCTGATAAGTCCTTTTGGTGGAAATGGAAGTGATTTTAGTGCGTCACCAGTTCAGCATCGAAAGGAAACCAGTCGGATAACAGAAATGATTGTCTCTGACAATAGGGACGCGTTTTCACACACACGTCTGTCAAAATCAGGAATCAAAAGAGAAAAGATACTGATAAAATTCCCCTTATTGTTTTGCCTCTGATACAGCGTTTCAGTTTGTTTGTATCATGAGTCAGTGGTTATTGTAACTGAATACGAAAGCATCTCCGTTGGTGTGATTAGTAAGAACCTCGAAAAAATGGATTTCATTTTCAGTCATCTGTTTGAAGATCACAGCAGTGTTTTCTTGTTCCCCTCGAGATTAAAAGGAATGATTTTCTAACAAATGTTGGTAGAATTTGCTAAATCTTGTATTCATAAATTATGCACTACATAGATTATTTTGTAAATATTAGAAACCCCAAGATCTCTATTTAACCTGTGTACTGTATCTTTTTGATAATAATGATTTCACTTGTGATTTAATTGCACCTTCAGGAATTATGTATAACTCATAATTGGAAAAAAAACAACATCTTTCATCTAAGCACAAGTGTCCCAGTGGTATAAAGTAGCATCTGCATGGCATTGAAAGTTCAATTATTTCTCTTCCTTTTCTCTGTTGTCATCTCTGGTCTCATTCTGTCTTAAAATGTTTAAGAGATTATCCAACCTGGATCAAATAAAACTGAGTTTGGCTCTGGTTACAGCTGGACACCCACAGAACTTCAAAACGGAAATATTTCCCACAAATCCCAAAAAAGGTATCTTCTCTGTTACGCTGTCTGTAGTCTTTTAGGAAAGCGGCATTTTAATTGCTCACTGGAATGCCATGAAATACATTTTCAGTGTGCAACTTTATCTGCATGTTTCAAAATAGCACTAATACCTGTAATATAACCAATACAGGTTTGCACATGACGCCAGATTAATGCATGTAAGAACATAATTACCTGGCTTAAACGTAATGATGAGAACATAAAAAGCACTCATGCTAAGCAAATGAAATCTATAGTATATATGCACGTTCGTTCGGTAAAACATACAGGAGTGCGCTTTCTGGCGGAGCAGTTTTAATCTGGCTCGTGCTTCTGCGGAACGTCGCAATCATTAACAAATTTACATTACGTTGAGCATCAGGGTCCATTGTGGAGCATTTATGCAAATTAAACGGTTTCTTTCTTACTAGTGCATGTCTTGGGAGATGTCAACGCTCGTGCGGTTTCACCTCTGAAGAAAACAAAGCATGGATCAGTGTAGACGAGTCGCTCCCGTGTCTGTAACGTGTCTTTGTGTGTGTGTCTGTGTGCATGCATGTATATGAGCATTGTGCAGCAGTGTTTTCCCTGCACGCTCTTGTGTCCCCACATACGATGCTGTCCGTCCGAGCCGCTCTTCTGTGTGACCTAAAACACACACTCCACACAGCGCACACACACACACACACACACACACACACACACACACACAACCCTACACCTTGTCTCCGTCTGTATGCATTATGTTCTTGGCATTGCCTCTGTTTCATTGCTGGTCGCGCCAAAGCTGAGCCTGCCCGACAGACGACCACGAAGAGGAGGAAACGGAAGAACTCGGCCAGCAGCGCCAACAGCGCCGGCACCACCGCCAGCAAGAAACGCAGCCCCGCCACCAACTTCAGCCTCTCCAGTCAGGTACCTGTAAGCATCAGCTCCACTCGGTTTGCCTTTTTCTCTACGACTCTACATGCATGTTTGCAGGTTTACACACACACACACACACACACACACACACACACACACGGGCACGTAGTATTCCTAATGGTATTTCAGCTATTAGGTTTAATTTATTTTCACAAAAGAGAAGCACAAAAAAAAAAAAAAGAAACACCAGGGAGGAGAGGCTGGAAATGAAACTCAAATATGTGCAGTGAGACAAAGAAAGCTCAAGGGATTTGTGTGAAAACATGTCGCCAGAAAGACAAAGAGAAAATACATGAAACATCATAAAGGGTGACACAAACGACATTAAGAATCATCAAAGTGGAAAGTAGTACAAGAACAGCTAAATTCATAAACAGCATGTAAAGAAGGTGAATGAAAGTGTCCCTTTGCTGCAGGTAGTGTCACATCACTAACTCCGGCTCTCTATTAAGTTTTCTAACTCTTTCTTTCCAAGTACTCGACATGTACTTCTGAATTATGTGTGTTTAAAAAGACCCAGCTGACCCCGGTGCTCATTCAAGTGGCTGTTGCCTAGAGGTTGCTGTTGTTGTTGTTGTTGTTGCTTTTTAAGTTTCTTTGAATTAGGACCAAATGGGAAAATGTGGGTGGGGAAAGTGATCCTCTCTCAGCCACCTCTGTTGAAAATGCCCTTGACCAAGACACTGAACTCACAACTGCCCAGAGGACTGTTACTGCAGCGCAGTTTTTTGTCTATTTGTATTTCATATACAGCTTTGATAAAAAACAAAACGGGACATTCGCAGTACTGAAAGAGCTTCGTTTGGAGTTCAACTGCAGTTACTGTACTTCCTTCCATGGTCGTTTTAGCAGCCGCACCTGGGGGAAAGGTTTCTGATGCGTGTGCGGCGGTCAAAGTGAAACATCTGTAAACCTCAGCTGCTCTAGTGGCACTGTTTAGTGGCCTGCAGTGAAGACGTGGCCGAAATGAAGTCGTAAGAACTCAAGCTCGATCTTAGGGATTTTTAAAGCTGAATATTTGAGAGTACCAACCAATACATATGCTATATATCAGCTCCATGAGGTCTGATATTTTATTTTTGAGCGATGAACTGTACTATTATTGTAACGGCATCAGTAAATGTGAGATGAAGATTGAAGATATTTAATCCTTGAAATGTACTGGATAGAAATGCAACACAATAACCCAGTATTGGAGGATGAACTCAGTTGTGCAGCTTTTCAGAAGTGAACAAGTGCATGTTGAAAAATGTTTTAAACTGATGTCAGATTTTGATGACTAATTAACCCAGACAATTTAGGTTATGATTTGTGCACAACTGCACGTCTGTAAATTTTAGTGAAAAAGTACTGAATGGTGTTGCGATAGAAACGTTTCTAAAACGTTCTGCAGACATGGGAGAGTTTAACCAGGCGAGTTACATTATTTCAGAATCATCTTATTAGCTTCTTCTCACCATCAGATTTCTCTCTGTTTTAGGGTAATTCTGAAATAACTTTAAATTAGGAAATCCTTCCCACAAATGACTTCAGTGAACTATTTAACAGCAGTGTGTGCTATGTGCCGCCCCGATATCCAGTAACACATCATTTTTTTTATTCAGAAAAAGTCACCTGGATAAAGATAAGAAGCTTCAGAACATATTTTTCGGGGCTTCTGCATGCTGTGTTTCAGCGTCTGATTTTGCTACGTGTTTCCGTAACAGCCCACTTGACACAGTTAGAGGTTAAATAGCCTCTTAAACAGCTGAGTGTTGCACCACATGTCTGGCTCTCCCCTGGAGGATTTGATGCTGCTGCGAGTGTGTCGTCTGTTGAGACTCTAGTTTTCTTACCTATGCCATACACTGCTCATTATACACTGTATTGTATTTACACCACTGCATCCAATTTACTATTCTGTAGCAACGCTGGTGCAGCAAACAGTTTTCTTCTTTTTTTTTAATACAGGTCATTGCAGTTCAGCTAAAACTGTGCTGATACCAAACAGCGTTAAAGGGCTGCAGGTTGGCATACATGTGTGTTCCATCTTGTACACTGGATTCATTCTGCTTGCTTTTCTATACTCACAAGCGTGTTCAGTGTTGCAGCCCGCCAGAAGAGACGTTTACATACTACTAGTTTGTTTCCGCTGTTACATTTTTAAAGAAAGACATAGTTCCTGCCTTGGTAATGTCCCTCCTTTTAACGTCAGAGACCTCAGTGCTGTATGTTGTTAGGTTGAGGCTAATAAGTTCTTTAAAGATCTGGGTTTTCGGTTAAATATTAATACAGGTGAACACGTCTGTGGTGCTGCAGGTCTTTCCCTTACTCAGGCCAAGTGCCTAAACTTAACCCTAAAAAATGTCATGCTTTAGTTGCGATAAGCAAATACAATATTGCAAACAAATTGCAAATAAATTACATACTTTCTCGTGGACAGGATTGAATATAGGGACATTGTAGAAGTTGAAGAAGCTGTATGTGTCCTCTTTGGGTGAATCACTTTAATACTGGGTGGACTTGGTTGATACTTTAAAACTTTATTTTTCTTGGCTTTTTTTATACGTTATTTTTTGTCTCTATACTACACACAAACATGCTGTACTGTCCCTCTATGTGTATAGTATACATGGTTAGCGGTCTCGTCATCTTTCCAGATTTGTTGCCCTCACCCTCCTCTCGTACCGCCTTCTCTCCGTCTCACACATTCATAACGTACATAACACACACACACACACACACACACACACACACACACACACACAGAGACACACACACACAGCGTGTGCAATTGTTTTCTCTCTAGAAGGCAGTTTGGCTCTGTGCCAGCTCTCATTATCACCAATATCTGTATACAACCCTCTCCACCCCCAAGCCCCTTCCTCCATCACATGCACACAGTCTACTCCATCACTGACCCCCCTCTGTCCCCACCACCACCTTACACGCACACGCACACGCACACGCACACACACACACACACACACACACGCCACCCGTACCACTCATGCCCCGCATTCACACGCCTCTTAAAGACTGGCAGCGTGGCTGGTAACATGCTGGTTACATATGTTGCGCGGGCTGCTGTCTTTGTCTGAGAAGTTGTTCGTTTGTGGCTGAGCACAAGCCTACGTGAGCCCAATGACAATAAGGAGTGGACCCTCACACGGGGGGGTGTGGGGGGGTGGGGTTACCAGCGGCTGGAGAAAAGAAGGTGTGGGGGGGGGGGGAAGGTGGGGAGGATGTATGTGTGTTTGTGTATATATGAGTAGGGGGGGGGGACTCATAGAACGAGCAACATTGACCTCTAGTGGCCTGAATTTAGTGTAAAAAGAATGTTTCTTTAACCAAGCAGGCCTCCAGCAGCAGGTTTGTCATGCTGTCAGTCAGTCAGTGTATTTGAACCACATATTATAGACTAAACCCAGTAATTAACTGTCCAAACGCTGTATGCTATTATAAATTGGTAGATTGGAGATCATTTGAGGATTATATTTACAAGGATCTACATTGAGCTAAGATGGAGTTGCCTGTGCTCGTGTGGCACTGGGGGGAAAAACTAAATCCCAATCTATAGGCACAGACAAAGTCTTATTTATGTTGCATACTTGCCCTAAAACTTAGGAGCCTATTCTTAGTAATTGTATTCAAATGGTGACAACATTTGAATACAATTCATATATCACCAGTCTTAAATTACAAGTAATTTAAGACTGGTGATATTCTATGTTTTTGTTATTGTCAACAAATCCTATAAAAAGACCAAAACCATTGATCTTAGTAACAAGCATTTGTCTGTTGTTGTCCACAAACTGGTAAAAACACAAAAACAAACCTCACTGTTGCGCTGGGTAATATGTTCCTTCATTAACATGAACACACACGCTGTAGTTTATTTTGACTCAATGCCACACACGCCGATCTGCACTCAAATACTCACGGGGGAACCAAATGTGTTTTAATCCGCCCCTGAAAATAGACCACAACAAATTTACTACATGTACTGTATCGTGTGAGTAACATTAGCGAAACACTTTATGCTAAATCATTGATATTTACTACTTAGTTATATATATATATTTTAAAAAAAAGTGAATCCATGTAATTGTGAGCATTTTTTTTAGATTTACATCTTCAGTAGGAACTAATGCGCTTAGAGCTGAGAGCCACAGTCTCTTAGAGACGGACAACACATTGTTGGTTTTGTTGACAACAAGAAAAATATAGAATATCACTAGTTTTATCCTGCGATGAACTGGCGACCTGTCCAGAGTGTACCCTGCCTTCGCCCGATGTCAGCTGGGATCGGCTCCAGCGTCCCGCGACCCGAAAAAGGATAAGCGGTTCGGATAATGGATGGATGGATGGATGGATAGTTTTATCCTTAAAAGTTGTATTTTGATGATAGCTTGAAGTAAAACAATAAATAAATAAAGAACAAAAAAACTAACAAAGAAAACAACAGTTTAACTGAAGATTATGTCTGCCTTAATACATGAGGTATTAGCTTTATTAAAAACGTTTTATTTATTTCTTTACTGCTTTAAGGGACAGTTTTGTTCTCCGGCCCCTTTTTGCCGTCACCACATTCCCGCCACATCTTCTTTGAACTCACACTTTTTGCGTTGGAGGCACGAGGAGCAAATATGTCCTCCGAGCTTCTCACTGTTGATCCCTGTAAAAAATACAAAAAATGTAAAATGCTAATGACACAGTTCAGTGAATGGAGGGAGCAGGGAGGCGTTCATAACTGCGACGGCCCATTCAAAGTGTCGGCGCTTAGCTCGCGCTAAAGCTAACGAGATGAGTAGACGAGTTGACAGTATTAATTAGCTCACAATTAGCACTCCCCAGTCTCACACTAGCCACCAGCTGTTATCGTCTGAGGGATTTCTTTCTCTCTTTCTTTTTTTTTTGGGGGGAAGCGGGGCCCAAAATTGGCCAGAGGTAGGTTGACAGGCCTCCTCACAGGAACAGATGGTGAGTGCATGGCTTGTTAGCAATCAGCACGTTTTTAGCTAATGACTTAATTAGCTATGCAAATTGACAAATCAGTGTGGATATTGTCATTTAGTTGAAAAGCTCACCTAAATTAATTAGCCTGATTACGGCATAGTGGGGTGTAGAAGTGGTCGCTAGGGGGGTTTGGGGATGGCTTCGATAAACATACAGCCTCTTGTACTCTTCATCTAAGTGTGTGTGTTTTGAGTTTTGGAGAGGAGGTGAGGTGGGGGGGGGGGGGTGAAGTGTGCTAAGTTGTCTAGTTTTGTTTGTCTGTTTACATCAGTGCTTGCTGGAAGTCACCGTGTGTGTTTATGTCTCCCTGTGCAACCCCTTGGCTTCGACTGTGCACAACACACGGGGTTAATCTGCATTCAAGTGCTTTTTGTGTGTGTGTGTGTGTGTGTGTGATTGTACAGTAATCTGGGTTTGTGTGCCAGCGCATGTGCACGTCACACTGTGTGTGTTTTTTTTGCGCGCGTTGCAGAGGAGACGGCCGAGGATAGAGAGCGAGATCTCCCCGAGCCGGGCCGCGTTGACACACTTGGCCAGTGAAGCGTGCGCTCCATTTAACTGTACAGCTTCTTCCCGGGTTACGGTGGGTGGCGCTGGGGCGCGCCAGCAGGGAGATGCTTAGTCAGTCAAAGATGAGATGAGATGAGATGCACAGACTCAGCACACACACACACACAGGAAGAAATACAGCCATGATTCAGAGCTTATTGATCAATGGTTGAATCCACACATCACACTCCAGTGATTATTTGTCAACAGAAATTCACTTTGTTCATGCAGTGCGGAAGAGTTTGCTCCTGAAACATGGATAAAAACAAGCAAAGCTCTCCAACCAAACACTCATATCACGCTGGATATATTGGCTATATCTCCTTCCCTCCCATGACCCGCTGAGAGAGAGCCATCTCTGTGAAATATGTCTTACATGATGAGTATTGATTGGTGGGCGGGTACAGAGCGCTGGGGGAATCCGCCTTCTGCGCGGGAAGCTTTCCTTTGCACAGAGTGCTCGGGAGAGGGGTCGACCGTTAGGGATGGGTTCACTGGGCACGCCGACGTCTAAACACACACACACACACACACACACACACACACACACACACACACAGAAACACACACAGTCTTTGGAAGCAGGGGGTCTGTGTTTTAAGCGGGGAGGTACACACCTCCCATCAGGAGGGGGGGTTTGGCCGTCCCTCGCTCAGTTGGGAAACATGAATATGTTGTAAACAAACAGAAATAGATCAGCAACTGTAGACACATTCTGGTACAGTAGATGTTTGTCTTCGTGACCTTGTTGTAGTTTTATCCCTCAGTTTTAAAAGGCGGTTGAATGCATTTTTTTTTTTTTTTTTTTTTTTTGCAAAAAACTAAATGAGACAGAGGACATGCATATTCATTTATTTGAAGTCATGCAAATGTTGTAAGTTTTTTTTTTTTGGATGTGCGTTCACTTGATATTCAGATGGTGATTTGGTCTCAGAATTAGATGAAACAGATATGCATTAATTTCTTCTCTGGTAATTTCTCTCTCACTTAAGCATATTAATTTTGAGTCTCCCCAAGGCTAAATGTGGTCGGGCCTGCACAAAACTGAAAACACGTCACGGGTGCCCGTGTAAAAATGGATTATATTTGTGAAACCAGCTCTAAAGTTGAGTTAAAAAATGCAAAACTGGGAAGATAAACTGAAAGTGTCTTCAGTAATGAAAGATACAAGCAAATTCATTAAGAAGACAAAGGGGTAAATGTTTGTTTTTTTGTTTTGAGAGTGTAACTAATAAGATAAATGACATTTAAAATGATGATTGAGAGGATTGTTAGAGCAAAATGTTCGAATGTACTGTGGTTAAGTATTACACGTTTATTCACACACTCACAAAAGGATATTGTTTATATACTCTTTTCTAAGATCGACATATGTTTGTGTCAAAACCCCAGTGGATAAACTAAAATGTGATGGTGGACTTTGAAAGAGCAAGGTTTCTTGGCTCTTGAGATGCACAACATTGACCTGATTGTACGTTAATGAAAACATTCAGAAGTATGGGAATAAAAAGTTTTAAAATAACTCAACTGTAAGTGTAACAACAACAAAAACAAGGACGCGGTTTCGAACACAACGTGACCTTTTTTTTTAAAAAAAAAAAAAGGTGAAGAACATCTGTAATCTCCTTCCCTTTCTCTTCACTCCGTAAACCTCTCTCTCTCTCTCTCTCTCTCTCTCTCTCTCTCCGTGTCTCTGCCTTCCTCCAGGACGTGATGGTGGTCGGCGAGCCGACCCTGATGGGCGGCGAGTTCGGGGACGAGGATGAGCGTCTGATCACCCGCCTGGAGAACACGCAGTACGACGCCACCAACGGCCTCGACGACGAGGACGACTTCAACAGCTCCCCGGCTCTGGGCAACAGCGCTCCCTGGAGCAGCAAACCCCCCGCCGCCCAGGACAGCAAGCCCGAGAGCACGGCGCCCCAGCCCTCGCAGTAAAAACAAAAAAAAATAGAAGAAGAACAAAAACAACAGATCCTTGACTCCACGTGGACTGGACTTTTTAACCTCTCCCCCTTCCTCCCCCCCCCCCTCCCTCCCTTTCCCCTCCTCCCCCCCCCACCCCCCCGAGGGCAGCACTTCTACGCCTCGTAACGTTGTACTGAATCGGAATCTGCAAACTCACCACTGGCGTGTCCAGTCGAAGATATTCTGGGTATTTTCTTCTTCTCTGCATCATTGTAACATCTCGGAGAACACTGGCGACATTGCACAGCAATATCCACATGTCAAAGACAACTAATGCATATACGTTGTATGCAACTGTAATTTAAAAATACCACGGCGGAGGGGTTTTTTTTGTGTGTGGGGGGGTTCAAGAACGCAGTGGAAAATTGCGGATCAAATTCTCCCTCAGATACTAACCTCTCGTCTAGTGGAATACTCCAGCTGACTGTAGACAGATGGGGAGGAAAGAAGAAGAATGAAAACAACTAAATAAAATGGCGAGCTCAACGGCAAGGTGGTTTTTTTTTTTCTTCTTGTTTTTGTTTTTTTAACAGAGCCAATGGAAGAATCTAGCCACATTGGAGGCAAATGAAACATTGTTTGAGACAATTGCATTTTTATTGGAAAATTCAGTCGGCTGTTGGTTTGTTTCCGCTGTTGCTGTTTTATTTCCATTTCCAATTAAGAGGAAAATAAAAAAAGTTCTCTACCGATATGGACTCCTATTCAAACGAGGGGAAATCGCGTCCTAGGATTGTTTTTGTTTTTTTCCCACATTACTTCGGTCGTCACAGATTGTGATTTCATGCAAACCAGTTTGATTGTGTTCGTAGTCTATTGGTATTTTTGCTTCTCTCAGAATCCTTTGCAGTCACGTTGTAATTTTGCGCCGATCAGTATGTGAACTTTGCCGACACGCATTGATGCATTAATGTTGATTTTTATTTGATTTTTTTTTTCCCCCCTCCTCAGAAATTGGACTTCTCTCCCTTTAACGACCTACTCCCAAACTGATACTAAAGCCTTTTCCTGCATGATTTTATAGGATTTTTATTTTGTTTGATATATGTACTTTTTAAGAAAAAAATGAAAAAAAAATCAGTCTGATTTTCCTTTTGGGTTCATCAGTTTGGGAACACTGTTACAAGGTTTGTAGCTCTGTAAATAGAGGTGGAATCTATTGTGTCCACTGTAAATCAGCCACTGAAACCAGTTTGAATATGGCAGCTGTTTTGTTTCGTGCAGGAGGTTCAGATTTCTGTTGGGTGGTTTGGATGGACGCTGGTTTGCTTCGGTCGAGAACCAAAGTGTTTCCTGACCTCTTTTAGCTAGTGCAGAACCAAAGCCCCCAAGTTAACGCTCACAAAACCATATTTCTTGACTATTGTGTGACATAAGAAAAAGACAATTTTTACATATTCAAAACACCGCGCAGATTAAATCCCATCCACCCCACAGAAACAGTTGGACATCCCTGTATTTGTGCTATTCTTTAATCTTTAATTGAATTGATAATATATCCCTGATCTCTTTTGTTGGACTTTTGTTTGAAAATGGGCAAGAAGACAGCAACATGTGTCTTTATACAATTGGATCTTATGGGTATTTATTTGTGCATTTGTAAGGAAGCTAACACATTTCTAAATATGTTTGAGCCTAGTATTATTAGACACCATTTGTACATTATATAGCAGAGGTGTTCAGTGTCATATCTGATGTCTGGTATGTATGCTTTACCATTATGTGTGCCAATAAACCGTGCTTACAAAGGAGTTGAATTTGATTTGGTTACATGCATTGTGTGTGCAGGTAGCATCTGTTGTATTTATTCACTCTACTTAATATTGATTAGTCTCATAAACTATTGGAAAGTTCACTCTTGACCGTGAAAACAGCAACTGGAAGTCCATTTAGTCACATGACCTTCCTCGTCAGATTGGAAAATGTAATTATGTCTTAGTTTGAACGGGACAAATGGACATCGCCATATCTGTTGAGGAAGAAAGTGTCGTGCAATCGAAAGCTCCCGAACAGCTGCTAAGTGGACGTTTTCGATCGATTAGACAGTTTGAATTTTTGATTGGCTGTTTGGTGAAAAATGATGGATTTGACTGATCTTTTTTGGGACAGGGAACTGTTTCATTCCCATCTACATCTGAAAAGACAAACGTCACTTTAGGAAACTACGTTTCTATACGGAAATTGTTGTTTTGTGCTCTATTGTTCTTTGTTCCTGGTCATAAACGGATTCAGTGATCCAACCTGAACATCATGTGTTGGTGTTAGTGTCTAAAAAATACAAGAGCAAAAGCTTCGTTCCACAGCTGCCATTTTCTGCTGATATTTATTCATCACATTGGGAGAAATCAATTGCAAAAGAAACAAAAAAGAAGAGACAAAATAGAAATGTTTACAGCCAAAGATTTCTCAGAAGACTAGAATGCAGTCCATCATGCTCCAGTGTTCAAACTTCACTAACTGATTTCCTTTCATTTCCATATGCTCATAAATTCGCTTTTGATTAAAAATCTTCCCTACAGGTTCATGCACCTTCTTACCTGCTCATTGGAGGTTATTAAAAAGCATTCTGGGAAATGTAGGCAATCACTAACTATTAAAATAAGTCCTGGAATGTGATGAAGATGTCAAAATGATATCTAGAAATGAATCTGGGCATATATTTTTTTATTTTCTTTGATGTGAGCAGCCTTCAGTATATAAATATATGAATATATAACAGTTATTGTCCTTAAGTTTCCTGTAGTGGGACAGTGGATCTGTTTAAACAACAGCATTGGATAACAAGGTGGTATAAGCCCAAAATGAATAGGTTGGTTGTATTGGAGTTTATTTTTGTCTACAAGGATATTAAACAATAAAACATTCAAGATAAAGGTATATTCTGTAAGATTTAACCTGGTAATGATATATCATCCCTGTATTCATCCCTCATCTGCTAACCTGAGTTAGCTGAATAATTCTGCTCAGGGAAACATGAAATATGAACAAATGTATGAACTACTCTGCAAAGATAACTAGGAGCAGGCCTCGGTGCTGTTGTTGGGTAGACTTTAAATCCAGAACAATTTGATGGAACTTTGGCGACACCAAGTGGATTATAGGAAGTACTGCAACATCATTTAATCATTCTATAATTCTCGTGTCATTATTTTCTCACTATTTCTGTGACATCATGCTGCCAAAGAAATTGCAGATTTTAATCTGACAGTTAAAAACGAATAATGTTGTGTATTACATTACATTACATTTCATTTAGCTGACACTTTTATCTAAAGTGACTTACAATAAGTGCATTCAATATAATTCAGTTTCACTGCAAAGCCAGTTTCATTATTTATTTAGTTTAAATAATGGCCTATTTTGCATGACTTGGGGTTGGTCCATTTCTTTATGCATGTAGAACATTTCAATAATGTTACTATTATTATTATTAGCATTATTAGCATTATTATTAGCATTGGTATTAGTATCAGTTTGTATTTAAACAAAACAAAAATCTTTGAAATACAAATGTGTCCACCCCTGTGTTATTTAAACTAATACATTTTTTCTGTTGTTTTTTAAATAAATAAATAAGCACACGTTTCTTGTCCTGCATCCTGGGTTGTACAGATATATTGCTAATACTTTTAGGCTGAAGGAGAATTACCTGTCAAAAGGATCTACGTATTTAAATGAAGTATTTATAAAATATACTGTATGTCTTTGTCATTTTCACAGCCCTTGGATTGATAGTGAAATCAATCTACTCAATGTAGATTTCCTTTGTGAATACCATGACTGTTTACCTGTAAATTTGGCTAAATTAAAATTTATTTTAACCAAAAAAAAGAGAAGTCAACTTTGTATTTTCTGCAGTTAATGGTTCCAAGTAGCACACATTTTCAAAATAAGATAAAATGTTCATCAATACTTATTATCAGGACGTTGCAATTCATGTTTATATATTTTATTGTTTTAAAAAATGAATAATAATAATAACTGATTAAAATCTACACGTTATAATAATAAACTGTTGAATCTCCCTCGTGACGTCCACCGTCGTGACGTCATTTGTTTTTAGATCCTTTTTTTTTTTTTTTTTTTTTACCCACAATGCCGTGACGTTGCACAGCGCGACGCCGCGGCCAAAGTAAAGATGGCGGACTTGTCGGGGACCGAGCTGTCAGAGGAGAAAGAGGCTGAAATTGAGCTAAAGAAAAGACAGAAACGACCGTGGGACGATTTGCACAAGTCCGGTAGAATCGGTCTGACCCCGGAACTACCGGAAACGTTGGGATTTTACGATATCAGCGCTGTCAGGAGGGAGCAACGGGAGCAGCCAGCAGGTAACCGTCGGACCCGACGTGACTGACGTGCAGCTCGTGCACCTTAGTTGTTTCAGCTCTCCTACTACTGTGGCTTCATTCATGTAATATTACACCGACAACAGTCTTCTTTTAATAAGTCATGCTGTCAGAACTGTCGAGAGCTGTCAACGCTTGTTTGTTTTTGTTTTTTTTCTGTCTCCTGCTCACAACAACAATAACAACAACAAAAACAACAACCGTGCAACCGACTCGATGAAGTAATTCTTTAAAACTAACGTTACTTCTGGAGCTCTAACACTGTTCAGCTGCTGTGCTAATAGCTAAAGTTAGTTTGCATGTCTGCGTTAAGTTCAGTGGGCAGTAAATAGTACGTTAGTTTGGTAAAATACTCTTATTTAACCACAGTTTTCACTGTAAGGTTTCAACGAATTATGCTTCACAGGTGTTGCGCCAAACTCTGTCACCCTTCAGATTATGTGACCTGATGAATGTCCTGCTCAGAGGTCAGATATTTGATAGTTAAATGTAGTGCTGAAACAGTTATTTGTTTATAGACATAACTTAAACGACACCTTATTTTTTTCTATAATAATTTTATAATTGTTGCAGTTATTTTTTCAAGCAAACATGCGCTGGTTTCTCCAAAGGGAGGATTATTAGTGACTCTTTGATGCATATGATGGTGAACTAAATATATTCTGTTTTGGACTGCACGTCCGATTAAACGAGACATTTAAGCCCCCTGTATTAGAGCAGGAATGCTTCACTATTTTCTATCAATCAATCAATTCATCCAGAAACCGAATGGCAGATAGTGAAAATAATCATTAGTTGCAGACCTACTGCAGTGACACCCCACCTGTCATTTCATGCTCCACCCATCAGCGTCACAGACACTGATGGGTCAAAGATTCAAGTTCACCAAAACCTGTCCCATGACCTCACATATACCTCTTGCTTACTGTTCGTATAATGTGAATACAACTTGTTCATAAAAATAAAGTATGATAATAGAGTTTGCAGTGGTGATCGAGACCTGAAAGTCCTCATTGAGTCACAGCGTTTGGTTTAACTAACACCCGTTGACATGGCTCGTCATTTGACCCGGCACATTTTGAATTTATCTAATCAAGTACAGGGCACGTCTGATGTTCGGTAAACACAACTGAATAAATAGTGGACAGTATAAAGTACACATACTGTACACTGTAGCTGCGATAAGATGCAAATTTGTACTAGAAGGATCATTTCTAATTTAATAAAAACATACTGCAATGTTCTTTGGCCCTAGTTTATGTAACTGTTAACTGTATTTGTATTTGCTTTAAAATATGGGATATTTTTTGCTTGACCTCCATTAAAGTCCGGCATGTTTCAGCTCCGTGTGCCACTTAGACTTTAACAGCTAAACTATTGCTTGTTGAGACAACAATACACTGTTTGGTCATGTTGAGTTCATCTTTGTCTTCAGTTTAGGAAGCTTGACATGTTTGACAGGATTTCACAGGTTCAAGTCAAGTGGAAATTATTTCAACACAGTGTGTGTGTGTGTGTGTGTGTGTGTGTGTGTGTACGTGTGTGCGTGTGTGCGTGTGTGTGGGGGGGGGCATTTAGGATAAGGCCAGATTGAGACAATACAACAGCCTGTTTGCTATGAAAAAAAGTTTATTTTTTACTGTATTCTATTTATTCTTTTGCATTTATGAAACTAGTTTATAACAAGATATATCAAATTTGAAGAGTTTCTAATCTTTCTTTTAAGAGTTTCTAATACATTAATTCAGTCATTCCAGTTTGAATTGTTCTTCTGAATATGTAAAATGACACTGTTTGTGTAAATATGCAATCTTTTACAAGACAAGTAAGTTTTAAAGTCACTGTCACTGCACTCACTTCCTCTCCGTGCCACGTTGGCCGTGACAGAACCTACTGTATATCACAGGGAAGTTTTCTTTGCATGTTCAGCCATTATGAAGGTGTATTCATGGTGCATTGAATCAAAACAGTGAGCTGAGAATATTGTTAAACCTCCAGTTTTTCCCACCGTCCAGAGAAGTTTCCTTCTCTTTCATTTTGTGAAAGTGTGACACTGGAAACGTTGCCGCTCTCATTGTGCTGATGGCTCTGGTTGTGATTGTTGCAGACAATGGCCTTGTGGTAACACTGGCGCTCTAATGTTGTTCCAGATCCGTCGTTGACTCGCTTCATTAGCGCAGAGCTCACCAGAGGCTACTTCCTGGAACACAATGAGGCAAAGTACACCGAGCGCAGAGAGAGAGTTTACACATGCATGCGTATTCCCAAGGAGCTGGAGAAGGTACTTCATAATACGAGTATATTTCTAATGCAAGTCCTGAACTCGGCTGCCCTCTTTCTCCACGTTCATCTCCATCTGTCTGCCACCATTTCATTCAGTTTACAGCTCACAGTCGGCCCACAGCTGTGCCACACCGTGTCAGCTTCACACATGAAGATTTCTCTTTCTCTGTTAATCATCAATCTTAAAACTTACTGTTTTTATCAGCAGTGGTTAAAAATTAAGTTTGCAATTTTAAAGCATCACTTTAGACTCTGTTAAAGGATCTAATGGTCATTATTTTTGACATATAGACAAAGTGATTTTTATTTTATTTTTTTTTACAAATAATGAAGAGTCTCATCAGTGGTGACAATTTACATTAGTTTCAATCTCAAGAACACACACAAACACCCTGTTTTTCTATTCTTTTTCTTACAATTTTGTACAAATGATTGATTTATGTCACACAATATGATATAATAAAACATTTTATTTTGCCATGTGGCTCACTGACGCTGATTTTTTTGTTTTGTGTTGCTCTTCTCATGAGCCACCAGGTAGCAGTATTGAAACATAACATGTTGATTAATCTGAACTGTGTGGTACCTCTCTCTAATGTGTGACATATGTAATGATGATACATGCTAATGACCAATTTTAAAAACAAAAGAAGAAAAACACAGGTTAACATGTAACCTGTTAAGAAGACTGACCCAAGTTATCAATTACAAATGTGCTTTGAAACCACACAATTTACAGTCTACGTCTTTGTTTCTTGTCTAGAGTAGAACCTCTCTTTGCAGAAATGCATCCGAACAAGTGAGCCCAGACCAACCGAGCTCTCGCCGGCTTGGTTTCCCCTTTTGGGGGGTGAGTGAGGAATGTGTGTAAACATTATGGACCTCTGTGACGTTACTAAGTTGAGCAGACTAGCCTGACAAGTCTCAGAATCCACCAATGAGAGTCAAACACTCCCCCACGCTTTTTCACCAAAACGTACACCAGAGCCTTCATGTTTTTCTCCAGTCAGAGGACGGAGTAAGAAGACCTGGTTTAAAGTCACTCCTTTTTAAAATGACAAGGCGATGACTGTTTGTATGTGGGGAGCCGTGAAGGTATGTGTCTGCTGCATCTTTGCTTTAGGCCAAATTTTTTTACTTTCAGTGTCACATGTGGTGGTTGTTAGTTTTCTTTCACCTGGCTTTTCCTTTTGATGGAAAGTGACATCCTCAAAAAAATATATATATATAAGAGAAGTGATCATTTTTGGATGTGAAGAAACTCTTCTCCACAGAATGCTCTTGCATTTCCCCGTTGTCCTGTTTTATTTTGTTGTTTTCTTCCTTTGACACAGAGAAACACTTAAAGATGATGAGTGCGGTGTCGTTCCCGCTGACAGTCGTTGTTTGACTCGGGAGTTGTTTGTGTGTGATTCCTCCAGCTGATGACCTTTGGCTTCTTCCTGTGTGTGGACGCCTTCCTGTACGTCTTCACCCTGCTGCCCCTCAGGGTGCTGCTGGCAGTGCTCCGCCTCGTCACCCTGCCATGCTGTGGCTTCAGGTCAGAGCCTGAACACACACTCTTCTCCCCGTAATCATTACCAAAGGAAGACAAGCAATTATACATGCATAGCAAAAGAACCAGCTTTTTTTTTTCGTTTTGATGAAAAATGCTTTCAACTTTCTGAATACTTGAACTTGAAACAGAATTTTAAAACCAATACAACTTTAAAATGCAATCACATTTCACAAAGGTGTCCCAGTTGCAGCTGCATCTCTGTTTGGGAAGTAGGGAAAGGCTTTTATAATTATTATTAATTCCATGCAGATTTTCAACCAGCTTTGTGACAGCGTGGAGCTCCGGGCGCTGGCAACCCGGACGGAAGCCCGAAACCGTAAAGACACAGAGCTGGTTGAAGAGCTTCTAAATTAGGTGGAATTAATAATAATGCAATCACATTTCACAAAGGTGTCCCAGTTGCAGCTGCATCTCGGTTTGGGAAGTAGGGAAAGGCTTTTATAATTATTATTAATTCCGCCTAATTTAGAAGCTCTTCAACCAGCTCTGTGTCTTTACGGTTTCGGGCTTCCGTCCGCGTTGCCGGCGCCTGGAGCTCCACGCTGTCACAAAGCTGGTTGAAGATCTGCAAAGTTTCCCTTTTTAACTGATGAGTCTCACCTTGTTTGACTCGAACAGAGTTCAGAGCGGCTCAACTCTGACCCGCAATCGGCGAGAATCACGAATGCCATGTCGGTTTGAGAGAGGAAGTCGAAGTATTAATTGTTGCCATTCAATGGAAGTGTTTAATAAAATATATTTATCATTCATGATGATTAATTGTGCAGTCCTACTATACATATAAACGGAGCTGAATCATAGATCCACATATAGATTTTAAAGGTAGATAGAGATATTTAAGGAGGGACACACATAATTGCCAATGTGTCTAAAACGTATTGTGTTCTGTTTGGTGTATTAGCATGATTTGTCTCAAAGTAACGAAACATTTACAGTCTTCCTTTTTGATTTCTTTATTTTAAACAGACGTATTAGCCAAATCGTAAAAAAAAAAAAAAAAAAAAAGGCTTTGTGAGAAATGTTTGTGTTGTTTCTCTCGTACCACGTGGTCATGTTTAACCCTTTGGTTGCTACTTTTACCAGCAAACATCCACATTCTGTGCTGTGGTCAAATATGCTAAAATGGGAGGAAAAAAGCATAATACTGCTGATCCAATGCAGTAATATGTCACCAGTTCATGACTTTTGTTTGAAGTATTTCCCTCTAAACAGGCAACATGTACTCTAGTTTTGATAAAGCAGCTGTTTACTCTTCAACATGAAGCAAAAATGGCCTCACTCACGTATTTCATATCAGCTGTCTAGATTTGTCTAATTACTGGTGAATGTCTTTCTGTCGACATGGACGAATTCTTAGGACTGTAGACTTATATATATATATATATATATGTATATACTCCATACGTTTGGAAGGTCAGGAAAACATATTTGATAGTGTTTCCAGGTCTTGATAAGTTTGGGGTTTGTACAAAAGATCTGGAAAACGAGTCAACAGTCGTCCTCTGCCGACTAGATATGTTAATGTAAAGTATGTAATATGGAAATTGAAAAGCAGCAGCAGTGGTGGAATGTAACTAAGTACATTTACTAAAGTACTGTACTTAAGTACAAGTATGAGGTTATACGTAATCGTTCTTCTTCTTCTTCACATTAGTTTGACAGCTTTAGTTACTAGTTACTTTGGATATCTAGATTATTAATCAACTTATAAATGATGATGTATTATTAGAGGTAAAGACACCCAGCAGTATGTAAAGTCATTCAAATGAGCTCCACCTTTACCAGCTGCATCATTAAGGTGATGATCACGTTAATGCATCACTGATTATAATCCAGTCATTTAATTTAATTTGGTTCTGAAATAAGCCATTCTGCATAAGGACTACTTTTCCTTTTGGTGCTTTAAGTAAATTTCTTTCGGTATATTTTGATGCTGAAACTTTTGCGCTTTTACTGGAATGCAGAATATATTTAAACTGTAGTATAAGATCTGAATACTTCTTCTCCCACTGAAAAGCAGTGCAGTAAACATACTCAGACCCCCCCTGATGGACACTACCTGTCCCCCCCCCGCTCACCTCACCCTCTGTCTGATTTCCCCCCCCCCCCACCCTGCAGGGCACGCACATGCCCGTACTGCAGAAGAAGCAGGTACGCTCCCTAAAGCCGGTCCGGGCTTCATAAATGTTCTCGCTGTCCTGAACTGGCCTCCGCATCCATTCACCCGTCTCTCTCTTCATCTCCATCGTGTCTGTCGATACAACAGCTTGGCACCTCGCATCACGTTCCCATTCCCCCGAGCCAGAGCGGCCATGTTGGTTCCACATAAGTCCCGGGTTGTTGTTCTTGTTGTTCTTGTTCTTGTTGTTGCTGTTGTTGTTTTTTCGAGGAAGGTTTGCTGAGAGTGCATGTTCAATTCTCATCGCCACGTTGCTTGTCAGTGATGCAGCAGCTGCACATGCTTAAAGCTGGAGGGCTGCTTACTGTACAGCTCCGCTGGAGCAGTTCGGGGCTCATTTGTCTTCTAGTCAGTTGTTGTTAAGGAAGAGGAAAACATGTCCACCTTCCCCGCGTAGATTCCCCCCAGCTGCTCTGCAGGTAGCAGGTTTGCTTCCCTAACAAGGTTTTGTTTGAAAATCTTTCTGGGGCAGAGTCTTCATGCCTATTAGTCTAATGCACTACGAATGGCACGCACCGCGATGGCTACTTGGAATGCAGCATATACAGCTGACTGCACCGAAACACACACACCGCATCCGTGTGTTTTATGGAGATGACGCCGGTAGAATAGAGCTAGCGAAGGCTGCTTTGTAGGCTACACTACCAGCCGCTCTGCCCCCAGGGAGCCGAGTGCGTGTCGCACATGTTTCGGATGAGATGCATCAGCACCTGAACCAGCTGAACACAAAGCTGCTGTTTACCGGCGCATGTTTATAGAGAGAGGTGTCATGTTGGTAATTTGTTTATTCCATTAGAAGATCGACAGGAAATTAACCAGCAACCCTCCTGACGATTGAGTCACCGTTGAAATGGTTTACTGGTTCCGACTTTTAAATTGTGAGGGGTTTGCTGCTTTTCTGTTTTACGTGATTTGTAAGTTAAATACCTTTTTTGTCTTCAAACTAAATAAGAAATGTGAAGACGTGAACTTAGGCTCTTGGAATTTGGGCATGTTTTAGTCATTTTTTAAAAAAAGTTTTATAGACTAAAGAAAAAAAAAATTATAGATTAACTTATGATATAAATAATTGTAATTTGCAGCCCTACTAATGGTGCCCTAGTATCTTTTTATATCTGATTTGACTTTTTTTTCACACTGTTTCTCTGAGTATTAGTTGAGCAGCGATCCTGTTTGATCCTATATTTTATATTTCTCTTTCCTCACTCTTCTGCTACAGCACACTTTGTCTTGGTACTAAACATGTATTAATGTATTGTAAACTATTGTACATTGAGCACTGGACAAAAAAAAAAACTTAATACCAAGTATTTTTACATGAACAACTACCGATGGGGCCACTGGATGGAGCTGTAGCTTCAGAGAAACAAACCACGAGAAATCTTAAACATCACAGAGACGTCTTTCCTGATATCAGTTTGCGCGGTTTAATCTGAATCTTCTCCTTTGTCATATGTTGAAGATACGAGAGAAAACAATACGTGACCATAGCTTTTATGTAAGTTCACCTCATCAGTGTGACTGCTGGAAATAAATTCAGTGTATTTAAACTAATCCCCGACTGTTCATTGGTTATGAAGGCAATAATTGTCTTTTATTTTATGCTTTGTACAAAAAGGCCCAGATGTTTCATCTCATCCCCGTTCTCTTTTCAGAAGACACTCGGTTTAAGCTCATCTCCACATCTTTCCCAAACTCAGGCCATTCTCTCGTCTCTCTCAGCTCCGAGTCGGCTCCTAAAATAGCTCCACGCCCTCCAGCCCCTTTTGCTTCTATCCGAAACATGATTTTCTTTTCCTCTCTCTCGTGTTTTAAAAAAAAAAAAAAAAAAAAAAAGTGTAACGAGGTGAGGAGGAGTAGCCCCGTTGTTGTGATGCAAGACCAATCAACAGCCGCTGAAGTTAATTAAGGTAATGATGGCTGTTAGAGTAGCTCATCGTTGTCCCGCCATGTCTTGTGCTTTCGTGATTTAGTCTGTATTAGTATAAGTATATAAGTAATAAGTATTAGTCTGTGTGGTTTATAGTGATTTAATGGAGAATTGGTTCAACTTGTGCGATATTAAGAGAGATGGTTGTCGTTGAGAGAAGTGTTGGTGTGGTAAACTACACAGCCAACAGCAAAACGCTGTGCATTTATGCTGTATTGTGTTTGAAGATATTGAAGTTGTGCTCTATGAAGCCTGTGTGCTGAGTGGATGAAGCATCTTCTTCTTGCTGTAGTCAGTGGTGGTCGTGGACACAGAGTCCAAGTCCCACAGCTGACATGTAAAATATGCAGGATGTCTTAGAGTTAAGCTCTCTCTCTCTCTCTCTCTATCTCTCTCTATCTCTCTCTCTCTCTCTCTCTCTCTCTCTGGCTCGTCCCGGTTATCCCTGTCATAGTAAATACTAAATAACCGGTCCTATGGATTTGTCAGCCCTCCTCTTAACATGCTCTCAAGCTGCCGCTGTCAACCACTGCTACTAATTATGAAAGCTGCACATGTTCTGAACACGTTATTGCCCATTATAAGACATGCTTTGCTGTTCTTGCAGTATGTGACAGCTTAGCCTGTGTATTTTCTTCCATTTATTTTGTCCACCCAACACCTCTTTAAACATTTCTGTCCAAGATGCTGCACCCCAGGGTGACCTCGAGCTCACCCGGTAGAGAGTGTGCACCATGGAGGCTGAGTCCTTGGCAGCGGCCCGGGTTTGATTCAGACCCGCGGCCCTTTGCTGTTTGTCATCCCATCTCTCTGCCCCTTTACTGACATTCTCCTGCTGCTCTTATTAAAAAAAAATAGTCTTTAAAAAAAAAAAAAAAAGCAACATCAATTTTGGTATTATATATTTAAGATAGATGCTCAAACACATATGGATTTTTGTCTGTTTGGTAGATAAGAACAACAAAGAATGAATCTTTATGAGATCAGAAGCACAGAAAAAAAACATATTGAGGAGATAAATGTTATTAATGAGATAACGTCTCATATAAAGCAGATACTAACTTTAATATTTTATATTGTGTTTTTTGGTGTGTTATCAGTAGTTGTAGCCTTTCCCTTTTTATGTGGGTTATCTCATTTTGAACAGAAATGAATTATTTACCCCTCTATGTTGTCTTTTTATTTTTTATTTTTTATTTATCATCTGTGTTCTTGCATGTAATGAGTAGCAGAGATCGTTCAGAGCCTCCATAGCTGGTAGTCAGTAGTGTTGCATTCATGGTCATACTTTTTACTTGGTAAAGATGTGTGTGTGTGTGTGTTTTTGTCAGCACACGTACATTACATCTGCGTACAAACATATGATATTGTTCACTCAGGTAATATAATGACCCAGTGGTAATTGTGTGCACATGTTATGCAAATACACTACTGATATTAATATACTGCACTATCTGTGTGTGTGTGTGTGTGTGTGTGTGTGTGTGTGTGTGTGTGTGTGTGTGTGTGTGTGTGTTCAAGTACGTGAGGATGTTCTGAAAGGTTGGTTAAATGTGTTTCTATATTCAATACAGATGCCATAAGTTGATCCCTGTGTTTTGTGTGTGTGGTCAGCGGGTCTCGCCTGCTGCAGCCAGCGCAGGTGTGCGACGTGCTGAAGGGTCTGATCATGGTGCTGTGCTTCTCCATGATGCATTATGTCGATTACTCCATGATGTACCACCTGATCCGAGGACAGTCCGTCATCAAACTCTACATCATCTACAACATGTTGGAGGTACCTCACCCTTTTTTTTAAACGCTCACTTCAGACGTTCGGTGGTAAAGGAACTGGATTCTAGCCTTCTGTTTAGTGCATGCGGTGTACATAGTTCTGGCCACTGGGACATAAAACATACTTGCATAGAGTGAGCCAGATGGTTTTAGTGCATTGCTCCAGATTTCTCCCACAAAAGAATGCTACAGTTACAGAATGATCATCCACACTACAGTAACAATGTTGGGAAATATATTTCAAAACCCGGGAATCAGAACAGAATTAGTAGAAAATTCTCGATGTGGCAAACGCTAAAGATGCAATCCATGTCAGACTGCACATTTAATGTAATTGGAACCCTCTTTTATTAGACATAATGTAACATTTGTTGTTGTGAACAGTGATAAAGCTGAGCTTGATATGACCGATGATAAGACAGCCAACAGAATTATTGCATTCAATGTAAAGGAGAGGGTTGGATATCATCTCAAAAGAGAACAAAACAAAAACCAAATACCAAAAAAGGAATAATAACAAGATGCACTCATGTGGATGAGAGGAAATGAACCAATCTTCTGGTTGAAATACATGCCGTTATCATTCATTTTTGATCGTATCCGTCATTCCTCTTTCAGGTGGCTGACCGCCTCTTCTCCTCCTTCGGTCAAGACATCCTAGACGCTCTTTACTGGACGGCCACAGAACCCAAGGAACGGAAAAGAGACAGTATAGGAGTCATTCCTCACTTCTTAATGGCCGTCTTCTACGTCTGTATCCTTCTTGTTCAGATCTACATGAGTTTTGTGATTGATATTGGCCGTTTCTTTCCACTGTGCTACGTTTGACCGACTACAGACGACAGTCTCATGAAATGCCCATAACTAACTATTTCTTTTGTCGGATCGGTTGCTTGTGTGTGACCACGGAAAAAGATTAATGGCGCCTTTAGTGCTGCATCACTTGGCCGACAGACACCAGAATGAAATTTGTTTCAGATTTCTTTCAATGAGACAGACCGACAAGAACTAAAAGACAGATATTGACTCATATTTTGAGCTGGTCAAAGGGACCTGAACCAGCTTGGTTCAGTGCAATATAGTGAATTTGTATATATTCTTTTCTTGAGCTTAACATTTTTTTTGCATTTGATGTTTGATCGATCTTTCTATATTGATTAATGTATGGATAAATCACTTATTCTGAGCATTTAACTGATGCTGTCCTTATATAGTAGTAGGGATGGGACCATATAGGATTGTATTGCAGCTCAAAATAAAACCATTTACAATAAGTTAATTGTTACAATAAAAAGCTGTCTGGCGCACTATTATGAGAGAGGAGTGAAAAATAGAGCCTGAATAGAAAAATATAGGAATTATCATGTAAGAAAGAACAGACTCACACAATTTTGCTATTTCTATTTATTTATTTATCCTTTATTTATGCAGCGGGGGCCTTATGATTTATTATTAATTTTATTATTTAGATTGATCGTTTTTCACAACAAAAAAAAAACATATGTCCTGTCTATGATTTTTGTTTTTCTCAACAAAATGTAGCTAAAGTTAAAGAGATCCCATTATGTTTTAGTTCCATTGGAAGGTGATCTGTCTGACTATTTAGATGCATAACTTTTAATGAAGTTTTAATGAAGTGGTATTCGCTGCTGAGATGCTTTTTTTTAAATCAGTTGTTTTCCTGAGTGTCTTTTCCTCAGTCCTCCACGCCATCCTCATCATGGTCCAAGCCTCCACCCTCAACGTCGCCTTCAACTCACACAATAAGTCCCTGCTCACCATCATGATGTCCAACAACGTCAGTGCTTCCACACACACACACACACACACACACACACACACACATGCATATATATATATATATATATATAGCTCACCACAATCTGCCTGATGAGGTTGTTTAAGCAGCTGCACTCTTGCACAAAGAAGATATATGCACACAATCCACATTTAACTTAAATGATTTGTATGCAGATGTTTCCCAGAAAGAATCAACTTGACTTGTGGTGACGAAACATTAATGTTACACCTGCAACGTGATGGTTTGTTCATTTTTTTCTGGATCATAAATGCTGCTGACTGCATTTCTTCCTTTTGTTCTTCTGTTGTCTCGATCACAGTTTGTGGAGATTAAAGGAAGTGTGTTCAAGAAATTTGAGAAGAACAACTTATTTCAAATGTCGAACAGCGGTAAGATATTCAATGTCAGAAATTACACATTACACATTTTAAGAGAACCAAAAACAAATGTTGTGCTTCATTGAAAAACATCTGTAGGTTTGTTTTTACAGAACTAGTAAAAGTCAATGTGCTGTTTTACATCTTATGTGATGTTGTCAGTCTGCATAGAATTTACTCTTACAAAACTAAATATTCATAGAGATTGAAAGAAAGTATTCTGTATAATCTATGACCTCCGTGTTCAGAACATTCTGAAAAAGTTCACAGTTTATGGAGAGATATAAGCATGTCGGATCAGTAACAGTGTATCCAGCATCGGGCCTGCTACTCTTATTAGGACAATATGACCCCCGGTGGACAGAAAGGATAAGCAGTTAAATTTATTGAAAAGTTTAAAAATAATGACTTATCTTCAAATTTCACACAGTGGGCCAGATTGGACCTTTTGGCGGGGCCGGTTCTGGCTCTCGGGACGTCCGTTTGACACCCCAGACGTAGATGAAGCATATGCTTTTCAGCTTCTTTTGGATGGATGAATAACTGACATGTATTTAACGTGAACGATTTCATTTTATAAGCATCAAACTGAAACGGAAAAACATTCAAAACAAGGAACCCTTTTTTTTTTTTTTTAATATGCAAGCCTTTTATGAATCCATCCATTTGGGTTTAATGGTCATACAATACAGAGATATTAAATGTATTCTGCATTTCCCTGTTTATTCCCTGAGGCAGCGTGTTTTTGTGTCTCAGTCACTCTTTTTGTATTCTAATGACAGCAGAAGACAATAGGCCTTAATCAGCTGCCATTTCCCCCTCGCTGTTTACCCGCATCACGGACTAATTTCCTGTTTATGCAGCTGAGTGGGGTCCCAACTAGCAGAAATGATAGCATGTAAACGTTTACATCTGTGTCTCTAAATTACAGGAGATGGATGTTTAAAGCATTCAACGCTGTGATAAGACTAAAGGCCTCGCGACTGTGCTGCTCTAATGTATCTAGCGGTGACTTATTTCTTTAGCACAGCACAACACGGGAAGGTCTCAATTTAAAAACTCTTTCACACCGTCTTTCGCGAGGATGCCAAAAGTTCAGCGATTTGTAATCACAACAGTGTTCATTTCATCCTGCAGATATCAAGGAGCGGTTCACCAGCTACGTCCTCCTGCTCATCGTTTGTCTCAGGAACATGGAGCAGTTCTCATGGAACCCAGGTAATCACCGGCTTCTTCCTCAAACTGCACTTCAATAGATTTATTTTCTATGACAGTAAACTTAAAAGTGGCCGGTTTGTTCGCTTTAAAAGTTCTGATGTCTGCAGGTCAGTGCATGTCACGGTAAAAATAAAAATAAAAATAAGCCGAGCAGCTTCTTTCCTGCTGTTTTCGGTTTTGCCTGACCCGCTGCGACACCTTGGGGATTTTTCCTCTCTCGCCCAACAAGCTGTGATTGAGAGCGAGCGAGCAGAGTGACGGATGAGAGCCGGGTGTTTCTGCGTGACAGCCGTCTGAGAACACTCGGCTCCTTCTGTCAGTCTCAAAGCCAGAACACACAGTAGATGACAGACGTGGCCTGTCAGCTGGGATCATAACACTGATGTGCTAATACTGGCAGAGCTACAGCCTTCTGTTGCTAAAGAGGCATACAAATCACAAGTCGCCAGTAATTTACTTATCTTCCACGGCGCATTAGTGGCGCCGGGGCTTCTTTCTTCACATTATCCAAAAGCACCTGCTAATTACCTGTAAACACTTTTTGAAGACATAGGAGCCAAAATCCGTTTAGTATTTAAGTATTTAAGAAATAGTTTGGCAACTTGAAGTTAATTACGAGTTATAATCACAATTGGTCTGTTCGTGTTTGTGCTGCCATCAGCCGCACGTTGTGTAGACTGCGTAGGGATTATGCTGGGAAAGAAATTTATGTTCATGGCATTTGCAAACTCGTGCGTTGAATCGTGTGAGTAATTCTATCACTTAACTGCAATAGTGACTGAACAGAATTTTTTTTTTTTTTTTTATGAGAATCTTTGAGATTATTACTATTACTTTTTAAAGCTGCGCAAATCAACGCATTTGTTTGGAATCAGATTTGCTCTTCGTGGCGAACTGACAAAGAGGATTCAGCTCTATGCGGCGCTTCAGTGTCTCCTTTCAGCTCGTTTGTGGTCTTGGTTTCAGTCTCACGGCCGGATATTTCCCTCAGTAGTTGGTGGAGAGCTAAAGGGAACGTGATGTGGACAGGAAACACAACTCCAAATGAATGCTCGTGTTGCTCTGTGTGCCGGACGCCTCAACTGTTTGCTAACAATGTTACAACTTTTATAAACTGATCATTTGTCAGTGTTGTTTTTTTTCTGCTTGTTCCACTGCCTCTAGGTGGCCAACAATATGTTCTAACTCGTGTGACTCTTCTTTTTCTAACTCGCAAATACTGGCAAAACCTGAATATTGTAACTTAAGTGTCTCAATATTGAATGTTAGATTAGGATATGTCAGCAGTTGGCTGTGAACACAGCTAACTACAGCTGTTATAAGTGGCCAACAAAGTAAGTTATATATGTTGTGGTGAGAATGTAGACAACATCCAGCCAAGGTTCGCTGTGCACTCTCTCATACATTCGATTAAATAATGATTTACATATAACAGACAGAGTTTCGTGTGACATTTTTTCCTTCCTCAGACCACCTGTGGGTGTTGTTCCCTGATGTCTTCATGGTCGTCACCTCCGAAGTCGCTGTTGACATCATTAAACATGCGTTCATCACCAAGTTCAACGACATCACTGCGGATGTAAGGACCACGCGCACCTGATGTTCATTATTTCTGAAGTAGACACATAACGCTTCTACGATACAGTACTGTATGTGTTCTGTTCCCTAATTAAGACTTACACGCTCCATTTTCGGGCTCGTCTCCTTCCCAGGTGTACAGTGAATACAGAGCCAGTTTGGCTTTTGATCTCGTCAGCAGTCGACAGAAGAACGTAAGCAACTGTCTCATTATACTCGCAAACGGCACCGAGCCTACGCAGCTAATCAATGCCCTTTTGTCGAGTGCCGTAATGTGTGCTTGTCCGTCACTGTGTAGGCTTGTACAGACTACAGTGACTCGGTGGCCCGGAGGATGGGCTTCATCCCTCTGCCTTTGGCTGTCCTGGTAAGAGAGGCTGCTCTCTGTTGCTACTCAGACACGAAATACCAGAAGAGAGTTCGTCATCGGCACAGAAACGTGTCCTAGCTGCCATTTTTATTTTGTTCAACGTCCATTTATTTATTGTTTTGACAGCTTATCCGAGTGGTAATGAGTTCGGTGAAGGTGCAGGGAGCCCTTTCATACACGTGTGTGTTCCTCTGTTATCTTGGGTAAGTCTATCAAAGTTATTCTGTCAAATTAAATATTACTGTTATTCCACGATTTTACTCCGGATCGTCCCGCCCAGCATCCAAAATTGAGTGAGCTTTTAAGCCTTATTTTACCGTGGTTGTTACACTGAACTTTGCATTTTTCATTTTCCATCTGACTGTAAACATGTAGCTCAAGAGGAGATTTAAAGGCTGAAAATGATTTTGGTTGTTCATGCACATAGCTCTGCTGATAGGATATTCTGTTATTCCCTCCCTCTTCTTTTTTTAAGTTCAGGCTTAAACCTTTGAGATTGAGGTCAAAGTCTAAATTTCCATTTAAAAAAAATATATATATATATAGTTTTGTCATATATCAGTGAATATTTAGATGTTTTGTTTGACTATCGTGTGTTAAATGTGCACACAGACTGCCATGTACTGTATACAGACATGCTTGCAGAGTCACACTCACAGATGCAGGCACTGCAATAAACACACACACACACACACACACAGTTACATAAGTATTAACACTGTGGCCTCACGTTCTCCCTGTGCTGAGCTGCCGATTGCCCCGCTCACTCTCATTTGCCGGATCCCATTGGGCTCGTACCATCGAAGAGTTTCCCTCGGGGTGAAGAATACAATGTTGTCATCTCTAGTGCCATCTCTGGCCTTCCCCACCCCCTGGTTTAAAAATAACTCTGGCTGGAACAAACCGCTGTGCCTTGGCAAAGACTCAGCCGCGCTGACACGCTCTCAGTCCGAAACACCCTGTCACAGCGACCGGTGGTCCACAGACCCAAATGTGTCCGTCTCTCTTATGTCACCGTGTCACGAGGTCGGGCCTTATAGCAAAGCGCAGAAATGAAGAAGGATTGATACACATCAACATCCTGGTGCCAGTGGTGGGATGTGAACGAAGACATTCATTATAACTGACGCTGAAGACTGCACTCAGCTCAGCTACATCCCGGGCACTTAATAACAGCCGGAAAGATGGAATAGGCTGTTACGTTATGACTAGATGGATATTATATTTATTTGTATGAAATATAACAAAATGGACAGTTCATCTTGGTGCTGAATCCATCAAGCAAACTGGCAAAAAAGCTCAAATTGCTTCAATAAGCGTTTTAATAAATTAGATGTCAGAAGCAATAGAAGACAATGCAAATGTGAAATCTTATCTGTGATTATTTTATTTCACAAATAGACAGAAATGAGGGTACATCGGAGCTGGAAGTGCTTTGTCATGGTTTTATAGTTGTTGTTTTGTTTTTCATCTAGCAGTTTTTGAAGAACTGGAAAGAGTTTTTGAAGTATGTGTGTTCGATCTTCCGGTCGGAAATGCAACTCTCTAATCAGCAGCCTTCTCCACCTTCAGGCTGGTGACACTCAAAGTGTTGAACAGTATTGTGCTGCTGGGGAAGTCGTGCGTTTACGTCAAGAGGGCCAACATGGAGGACAAACTGTTTGAGAGGCCCACCACCGCTCCATCCTCGTCTGGGAAAACCCCGAGCAAAGCTGACCAGGCCAGATGTCCCACACCTTCAGGTAAACCACAGACACCTTTTTAATGATAATCTTGAAAACGTCAACCCATGCAGTACCTTCAACTTAAATAATACTTGATGGGGAATTCATGAAAATCAATATTTGTGAACATGAGCTCTCTCAAAGCAAGAAACCAGAGAAGTAAATCTCAAACTTGTGACGTCATCAACTGTAAAGTGTGGAGCTGCTCCGTACAGAATGAATGAGAGACTGTTTTTTTGTTTTTTTTTTTAGACCCACAGAATGTTTGTTTTCTTCGTTCTTTACACCCAAACGAGCTTCGTTCTACTGCAGTGTTCTCACTTCTGAAACAGAAGAAGTAACCGTATACTCAGAACATTCCCCTGGGTGCTCCCAGTGTCATCAATAATAGATTTCCCAATTCATTGTCTATGGAGCTGATCCAGACTTGATGACATCACAAATTTGAAAAAAAAAATTGTCTCCACAGTACCACACAGTTAGCGACCAGCGGAAGAACACAGCGTAGCATTTAGCAGCTAAAGTGACATATTTCCCTGGTGGAGACCAAAAACGGAGCTAAAAGAGAGAGAATATTAGACTTACGTTCTGAGGTGGACACAAACACGAGCACAAATAAATGATAACGGTGCTCCGTACGTGCTGGATGAGTAAATAAGACAACTTTAATAGGTGATATGTCAATGTTGTGTTCGCAACTTGTTTGCTCTGCTGCAATTGGCCAAAAAAAAAATAGTTATTGCAGGTTTAAATTAACATGGCAATGTGTAGTATGTCAACATGCTTATAATTGGAGGTTTATTGGAAAAGAGGAACACAGACTGACCCAGTTAAAGGGGTTTACATACTTATTCAAACATCTCAGCTTGTGGAACTATCATGTTTCCTGCAATCAAAGAAAACCAGAATAAGTCCTGAAATATGTACGTTTATGTATATAAATATATAATACTTTCTTCTTTGTTCTCATCAATGAAAAGCCTAGAACGTCGCTTTTTACAAGACAATAAACTAAATAATTACCTCATTAAATAAATTCCTTTCCATGTCTAGCTGTTAACTCAAGACCTCAAGCTGTCTATTTTGAATACATAAATGTTTTAACCAATATCCCAAAATAAATGCTGGCACATTAGACATTGAGATTTTATTGTGCGCTCATATCTTCAGCATGAAAAATTCCGCGAGCCTTTAGGAGCCCTCAGTTGAGGTCATTATGCAGTGTGAACACGACACTTTGGTTTTCGATCTAAGTACAAAAGATGCAGCATACACATGCTAAAAAAGTATTTCCGTTTTTGTAGCTGCTGTACAGGCAATGACAGACATTATATCAAGCGGAATTATTTTGAATTACACAAAAGCTTTTGGTCACAGAACATCGACTTGAAATATTTTACAGATTTTGGAAGTTGCATCCTATTTTGGAGATATGAAAAGACCTGAGAGAGCATCCTGGTGGTTCTCAGGAATAGATATATTGTAAATGAGGCATCCAGGGATTTAATATTTCTCATGAATAATGTGGATGCTGCTCTTTGCCGCCGACTCAATCTCTGATCTTTCCCGTCTCTCTACATTTTGACATTCAACGTCTGATAAAACATTGTCTTCCAATGATCTTTAAAAACAAATACAAAGAGAAAACAAAGCATCGTCTATGGGGGGGAAAAAAGTCATTTACATCCTATTTGAATGTTTCTAAATCTTGTGTTTGTCCGTTGCATGCAGCACAGTTTATCAAACTCGCCTTGCCTCCAGAAGAATTATGTTCATATTAACATTTTTAGGCATTTAGCTGACGCTCGTATCCAGACAGATGTGTCAGCAGGTAGGAGCTCAGTGTCCAGCTTCTGGCAGCAAACAGAAACACTTAGTTTGTGGCGATGCTGAAATTAAACTTGTGACCTTTTTAGTCGCGGATAAGTCTACCTGACCATCAGCCTATAACTTGTTAGATATAGAGTTTGATTCAAAAACAGTTGGAGATTAAAACAAATTTGATGTTGTGTCCAGAAACTAATCCAAACAAAATGAACAGAAGTATTCGGTAGGTTAACCATTGAAAAGACTCATAAAAAAGAGTTGCAGTTTAATGTCATTAAGTATTGTGTATGACTGCAACTAAAGAACATTTGTGTTATTGATCTGCCAAATATTTTGTCAATAACGTCAGAAAAAAATGCATATTCTTAATGACATGTTCAAATTGTTTTGTCCAAACAACCGTCAAGAACCCAAAGATATTCAATTTATAAACATATCAGACATGTTTTGACTATTCGATTCGTCAATTTTTTTCTCTTCTTGTGTGCATTTGATCATTAGATTATGGTGACGTAGCAAGTCTGGCATTTGACATTTTAAAGTTTGACTTCCATCAGGCCATGGAGTTAGTCCTAAAATGTTTTTGTACCGCCAGAACTGTACCAGCAGTACTCTGGTACAGTTTGACTTCAATCATAAGATAAGTCACTTCTTTGTAAGGAAAGACGAGAGTCTGTGATAGAAGACCCAGATCAATCAATTATTCAATTGGCAGCGAGAGTCAATCAGCAACTACGTTGACAATTTGTCCAGCACAAATTCAAAATAGTGACCTCGGTCCAGGTTCATTGTGAGGATTCACAGCTCTTCTCTCTCTTACTGTCTGTGGTAGTGAACTGAATGTAAATGGGTTTGGGACTGTTGGTCAAGACAAGATGTCACCTTTTTTAGAAATTGCCGTAACGTTTTCAATCATTTTCTGACATTTCAAAGACCAAAAGATTATCTAGAAAATAATACGCACTTTCATCAATAATGAAAGTAAGTGTTCGTCGTCGTCGTCGTTGTACTTTAGACACAGTGGTGTGCTGGAAGTCATTCTATATGACAGACATCAACAAGTAAACAAAAACCCAATTCCAACATTCAAATATTTACATATGAATCTCCTCATTAATATTCATGTGAATATCTTGACAACCTGTTAAACAGGCCCTGTACCTCAGACACACACACACACACTAACACACAGAGATTTGGAGGTGGCAGTATCTCCCTGTCATCCGCAGCCAAATCCCCGCAGATCTTTCCCCCTCGTGTGCCACAGACCCGCCTGCGGCTCTGAGCCAGGAGCTTTAAAATGACGAAGATCCTGATGGTGCATCATGTCATGTGAAACATCAAAGCTCCTACCAGCACTTGTGTCTCAAATGAATGTGGCTTCCCACAAAGCAGCCGCAGCTACAGGGCTTAAGGCGGCACGCTCCAACATACAGCCTCTCTATATCTCTATATCTCTATATATATATATATAGAGGCTGTGGTGTGTGTATATAGATATAGATATAGAGGGAGAGCGAAAAATTCATGCGCGTCTCCTTCTGCTTCCCACACATTTGGCTGCTGGGATTTGAACCAGCTACCTCACAGCACATATACTCGCTCTGCTAACACTGAGCTACTTCGGTCTGTGCCTCCAGCTTCACCTGCTGCTCCAGTGGATTCACTGCACAATTCTGTTCGTCTCCATGTCGTTGTCTTTACAATGATCTGCATTCACGTAACATTAGATATGCCATCTGTCTATACCGCATGTTTTTGTCCAGAGGGCAGAAATGGGTAATGAGCGGTTTCACATCAGCCATTTCAAGCCCCATATGGTGGTTAACTTTTATTAAAGCTCGCATATCTTCCAGAGAGGAGGTTGAGAACTGCTCTTTTCCTGCAGTATGTGACTTGAATAACATTTTTCCTCTAAATCTTTTGTAACGTGCACCCTTAGGGACTCCAAACAATTTATTTACACGTGTAAATGATACAAGACAGACAGAAAAGGGTGTAATTAAGAAACACACACACACAAAAAAAAAAAAAAACACACACAACTTGTGTTGTATTTTTATGTCGCTGCCTTTATGTCCAAGTCAAATTCTCCTCGGTACAAATCTTAATCTTGAATCTTAAACTGCACAACAAACATAATTAAAAAAAAAAAAAAAATCTAATCAAAAAAGTACTTGCCTTAATTGATTTATTTTGGCCCTTGGTCACAGACTATTGATATGGTGAACGGTTACCAATTAACACTTCCAGCATTTAATCTTCTGGCTCATTCGCTGCTAAATGCTTTCTATGTTCACTAGCTGGTCTCTTACTCGCCTCGTCTGCCTGTCGTTCCGTGCGTGAACAGGTTTCGTACGGTGGGTTTATCGGGGCTTTGAGCTCACACTGAACCGGAACAGTAAAGCTGCAGATGTGAAAGCGATGAGCCGAGAGAAGCGCTCCGTGGAGCGGAGAGACGAACGGCACAACTCGGAGATAATGCTCCGTGACCTAATCACTGTAAATAATTGCATATTACACACACTGCGGTAACATTGTCGACACGCAAACGGCTTTTAAATGCCGAGATCAGACTTCGTTCATGAGCGCGAGGATGTCCCCACGTGGGATGCTCCACAAAACAACCCAAGAAAATGTCTTGCGTATGCAATTGTTTCTGTATTCAAACTTCTACGAAGTGTTTTGTGGCGTCGTTAAAATGGTGAAGCAAAAGAGGAACGACGACGATGTTGTTGTTGTTACAGGTTTGTTAACTACCTCTACTAGTTTTAAAAAGACACCGAGTTATAATTGGACGAGGTCCAACATGTAGTCTGCCATGTCTTTTGACCAAGGTCGCGTCAAAAGACAAATGAATCATTTTGAATCTGAAAAGAGGAAAGAAATAATGAGGGATGTGTGCACTTATTTATTTATTGACTTCTTAAGCACTCTTCTCTCTTCTTCACCGCGGATTTATTCCGGGAGAAACAAAGGTTACGCGACACTAAAACCTGACGTTTGCTAATATTCCTCTGGCCTACGATGTCTGTTTTCATGGCCTCAACCGTGTTTGAAATGATTTGAAACGCCTTACTCAAACACTCCTCTGTATGTTCAGTGGGTTGCAGCGTGTCTGTTGTGTAAAGTGTCTGTTCGACTCTGTCTGCAGTAAGAAACGGAGGTTTGTTGAAGCCAGATAGCCCACAGCGAGGCTGCTCGTCCCTGAGGATGGCCTTGTTGATATCCAAAGCTTCTTTGCTCAAGTCTCTGTAATACGATGAATTATTCTGTTTAATTCTCTCTTTGTGCTCAAAGTTGAAGCGGCTTCGCAGTGTTTTCTCTTAATGCAATCAAGTGGAATTCTGAGGAGAAGCAACTGTGCGTCTTCAAGTTCCATGTCCGCTTTCTTCTCTGGCTATGTTTCACTATGCTCGCTCTCTGTGCTGCTTTGAAACTGAGCAGTCAGGTGGCTGCGTGTTCATCTGTCCTCTCTCGAAAATTATTTTACACATCTCTTCTTTTTCACCCTTTCACTTCTTACTTTGTTTTCCAAAAGCCTTCATTTCTTGTTTCGGCATCTGTGTGGCTCACAACCACGTCCTTTTTTTTTTTGACTATTTCCTCCCCTTTGCATTGCTGGAGTCTCATGTTTGATATATTGTTTTTATCGTTTTATCAGTTAAATATGTTGAAAAAGAGTTTGAAATTTAGAAATATGCTTTTTTTCTATGTATGTCAGTATGTCAGGAAAAAGCCGTATTAGAGAATGTCATTAAATTGATTAAAAAAAAAAAAAAGTCATAGTATACTACGTAGAAAAAAAGTCGTATTATAGTATGTCACATTTATTTAAAAAAACCATACTATTGACATATGAAAAAAGTCATGTCATGACATTCAAGAAGAAAATCATAGCATAATATGTCGAAAAATGGAATATTATCATGTCATAAAATGTATTTAAAAAAAATAATTATAGTATGTCTAAAAAAGTATGTCATAAAATGTATTAAAAAGTCATAATGTAGTATGTCGAAACAAGTCATTGTATAGTTTATCAAAAAAAGTCATAATAGCATGTCATTAAATTGATTTTAATAAAGTCATGAAATTGAAAAAGTCAGTATAGTATGGCGAAAAGAATCATAGTATACTGTACCCAAAAAAAAGTTATATTATAGTATTTCAAAAAAAGCTATAGTATGTCATTAAGTTGATTCAAAAATGTCTTCGTACACAATGTCAAAAAAAGTAATATTATAATGTCAAAAAGATTTCCCCAAAAAGTCTAAGTATAGAATGTCATAAAAAGAGTAAAAGAATAGAGTGACATAAAAAGTCATACAAGAGTTCGACCATTAAAAAAAGTCATAAAAATCTGAAAAATTCCAAAAAGGTCCCAGCATAGCACGCCATTAAAAGAAATCATTGTATGTCCTAAGTGATTAATAAAAAGTCACAGTTAAGTATGCCATGAAAACGCAACTAAAAGCCATAATCCTCGACACAGACGAGGATTGAAGCTGCTGCTTTGCTTTCATGCCGCTGGTGCTGAGAGTCCATACATCACACCGACCAATGAATTAGCTGAGCAGCCTCGAATTCACTCATCTGTGTGAGATATATAGATATCTATAGATATAGATATAAATATATTGTCATTAAATTAAATATTTGCCTACTATTCTTTACAGGTGAATCCAAGATGGAGCAGAACCCCGTCACACCCTTCAGCCCTCCACCGTCTGCCTCCTCCCCCTCCTCCTCCTCCTCCCCCCCCTCCTCCTCCTCGGTGACCACCCAGCCGACTCCCAGGACTGACTCGTTTCCTCCCCCGCCCACCGATCTCTCTCCTGCTGCTCCAGCTAGCCGTCCCCCAACTCCGTCACCTGAACAACCCGCCCCATCACTCGCCCAAGAGGAGGAGGAAGAGGAGGAGGAAGAGGAGGAAGATGAGGAGGAGGAGGAGGAGGGCGAGCCACAAGGAGCCTCCGAACTGAAGCACAGGACTCCCAACAAAGACCTGCTGGAGATCGACCGCTTCACGATCTGCGGGAACCGCATCGACTGACCAGCGGCCGCCGTGGACGGCAGCGATTGACCACTCAGGAAAGACGGAGGGGCAAAGGGGCTCTTCACGCCAGCTGTCCTGGCCACCAGCAGCAGAAAGTATTTATTTAAGTCCGCGGCAATACAGTAAGTTATTGTGAACATAGACGATCCGCTGTTGTGGAGGCCGGAAGTCGAGAAGTTTGACAGAAAAGAAGAAGAAAAAGAAAAGAAAAAACTTCAGCAGAGAAAGACTTCGGCAGCTCAGTCGTCAGGATGAACGGTCGTGTGTGTGTGTGTGTGTGTGTGTGTGTGTGTGTGTGTGTGTGTGTGTGTGTGTGTGTGTGTCTGTGTGTGTCTGTGTGTGTGTGTGTGTGTGTGTGTGTCTAAGTGTGAGGATGGTAAAGTATATTGGAGTGAGTGTGCAGGTGTGAGTGTGAGTGTGTGTGTGTGTGTGTATGTGTGTGTCTGTAAGTGTGAGGATGGTAAAGTATATTGGAGTGTGTGTGTGTGTCTGTGTGTGTCTGTCTGTGTGTGTGTGTGTGTGTGTGTGTGTGTGTGTGTGTGTGTGTGTGTGTGTGTGTGTGTGTATGTGTGAAACAGCGTATGTGAGGGCACACAAGCACTTCCTGTCTGAGCACCACTGGGACCAGAAAGAGAGAAACTTCTCAGTTCGCTCGGCAGCCGGAAAAAAAACTTCCTCACTTCCTTTTACACCTCAGTCACAGTTTCATTGCCTCATGTGTTTCCTGTTTCACCTGATTTAAAAAAAAAAAAAAAAAAATTCTGGTTTATTTTATAAAACATATCTGCTCTCAACTTTATCACAGCCATTGGAAAGGTGTCCAAAGGGTTCCTTTAATAGTTCCTGACCTGAAGGTCATGACCTGGGCCAGGTGTAAGATACATTTGGTGGGTCACAAGTCAGGGAAGCAGAAAAAAATCAACATATTTATGCTTCCCAAAATTATGTTTAGTCAGATTTCAGGTACTCGAATTAAAACGACCACAGAAAAATGGTTTTGTTTTAAAGTTTGACCGGCCAAACGTCACACGACGACACAACTGAGTCCGTCAGTGAAGCATCGTTGTGCTTTCCAACATCACCGTTTGAGTTCCAGACGTGACTTTTAATTAGAGTCTTTCGTTTACACCGCCAACAGATAAAGTAATTCGCAGCACACACACACACACACACACACGCACATGCGCACACGCGCACACACGCACACACACGGCGCCTTCAGCGACTAAAGGACTGTTCATTAAAGGAACCAGTCAGTGCACAACATTAACAGAAGCTGCCGGTGAAATGCTGCTGAGCGCCGACACTAAATCTGCTGCTTCTAGCAGCCGCTTACGCTGCCAGGCGGGTTTCAGAGGCTCCTTTTGAAACTAGAAACAAAGAAAAACAAATGTGCGGCTGGTTAATAAAATACTGGAAAATACATTCTCTTCTTGCTTAGGTAACAAATCATTGTCTGAAATCATCTGATTTAAATAAAAGGGTGCTGACTTTGACCCCAAGGGTTAAGATTACGTCACGCGTCCTCCACCGAGTCGGCGGAGTCGGCGTATGAGAGAAGTGGTATTTCATTTTTCATTTCTTTCGGTCAGAAGAACGTTTGCACTGATGGACCGTATTGTCTTAAATACGACGGGTCACGTTTCTCATTCGACTCTCAAGTTAATGTTCTAATGTTTACATCCGAGATAATAGAAGCAATACTTCCAAAAACAAAATGCCTTTTTTTTTTTTTTTTTTGCATGTGTGTTTTACATTACTGACCTTGTAAAATTGTTTGCTATCTGATTGAAACATTTATTTTAATGCAATTAAAATATATATATATATATATATATATACATCTACAAATACAATTTGTACGTAATCGAGTGCAAAATCTAATATTATTCTGAACATATCGGTTTTACATGTCAACGTCAGGACATAAAGTTCCAGCAGCCAAATATTGAATTTGTTTCAGAACTCGAATAACTTTTGTCATCTGATCCAAAGTAGTTGAAATCAATGAATAACGTTCGTTGTGTAGCACTTTACTCTTTGCATAGTTACAGCTTTGTGCAGCAGGCCGAGTAGTTTTTGCAGAATTATATAGACAATCCTGACAAAACGAGATATTATAAATAATCTGCGTTAAATTCCCTTCACTCCTAATTAGTTTACCATCTGCTGTGTTAATTACACAATCACACACATGACTCTGACCGTCGTGACGTAAAGCGGAGCCTCATCTTTTACTTTGAGTAGAACAAAGATTTCTTCATGATGTAAACGCATCTACAGTTGTTTGGTTCCGTTTCGGAGAAAAACGGTTGTTTATAATGTTCGTTACCGTTGTAATAAGGAAGATCGTTTAAATTTTTTTATTTTATTTTTTTATTTTTTGGGAGCTGCCAGTTGTGATGTGAAATCTGACTCTCCTCAGTCCTCCGTGTGGTTTTGGTCTCGTCTCCGCTGGCCTGTTAGCTCAGTCTCGTTGTGGTCCAGGTCTGCGGTTGGAGATCCGCCAGAACCAGAACCTGACCGGACCACAACTGGACCCAGCCGGGGTTCACGGAGACGAGGCAGAAGTGTTCTTATGCAAGCTCAGCTGCGATGGTCCAGCACACTGCCTGCTTTGCTTCTTCAGTTTGGTTCCTTATTTAATTCCTACCTCGATACTGTATGAAAATGCCCCCTTTTGGAATAATAAAAGTGTTGGTTTTTTTTTTTTACCTGTGTTTGTTTTTATTGTAACAATAAGCAGCACAAACATTACAATAGATTTGTCTCTCCTCTTTGTTGCTCTCTCGTCTGTTTGTAATCGGGGGTTTATTTTGAGCCTCGAGACTTCCCGCTGTTCGAGCCGGCGTTCTGATTTGGAGTCACGACGAGACGAACTTCCTATAGATGTGAAACTACGACTTTTTTTTTTTTTTTAAGTGTCAGTTCGTTTGATTCACTTCCCCAGCTGCAGATTCTGGGATTAGTCGAGAGGTATTTGTCTGGATCCTCAACATCCGAGTTTCTGATGCAGAAGTCGGTAAAGCTTGAAGAAAAATGACAAACTGAATTCTAACATCTTCTATAAAACTAAATTTAGAAGAGACTATATAGAAAACTACGAAAATGGTATTTTTACATATGAAATTGTATTTTTTTTCACATGTGATGTGGTTAAAAGTTTAAGCTTGGTTAAAGACATTGAGTGGGGATTGTTTTGTCAAACTAAATGATTCTATATTTCCTACTAATGGAAACATACCAAATACACTGATAAGAGGAGCTAGTTATTTATTTATTTATTTTTTTATATATTACTGCCCGTGAATTGAGGTTTGCACCGTCGATGACCTCACTTCTATTGAGGCCGAGCGCCACCGTATCCTCTGCGGGTTGAAGGTCACGTAGAGTAAATCTGCACAGACATGCTAATCTCCTTATAAGTGCTGACGAGCTTCAGCTCTTGTCACGGCTAACGGGAAGTTATCTCAAGGCAGGACCACGACAGCAGTAGCAGTAGTAGTAGTAGTGGTGGTGGTAGTACAGTAGTTGTAGTAGTACAGTAGTAGTAGTACAGTAGTAGTAGTAGTAGTACAGTAGTAGTACAGTAGTAGTAGTAGTACAGTAGTAGTTGGAGAGAGTCCAGAACGTCAGACAGACTTTGAGGATGATATTATAGTTAATTCCGACACAGGGCTTAGACAGATCTTAGACAGATCTAATAATAATCCTACAGCTACTTAAATGTAGGTACAGAGGAAGAAAACAAAACAATGGGAAACAAATAGAGTATAATTGGTTTCTCCTTTCCTTTAAAATGGCAAACTATTGGGGGAACAAAAGCATGTCATAACTGCACATAATAACTTGCTAAATATCAGTTTTGTTCACAAAATTTCCCCCAAACTCTGGTTTTGTTTTCCAGTACTTTAACCCCACAACCTTGTTTTATTAAATACATTGTTTCCTCCTTCAGGGTATGAATTAAGTGTCAGTCCAGCTCAAAGTCCCGTCTGCCCCCCCCCAACCGGCAGGTCTAATGAGTGTGTGTGTGATCAGTGCATAAAGGTGCTCCTCACCATCACTGATCAAAGGGTCTACAAACAGGAGGCCCCCTTGTCTCCAGGAGTCCGGGGCCCCTGTGCTCTCACAGAGAGGACAAGGATGTTATTGTGCAAAGAGACAAAAGCAGAGCCCACCTGATCGCTGCTCCACCAATCACATCCACCCCCCCCAACTCAGGTATCCTCTGTCTGCCCTCTGGGTGGAAAAAGGGGGGGTCAAAGGTCGGGAAGACAGAGAGCACCTGTTGGCAGGTGAGATGGAAGTTATAGCCGAGGGACGGGTTTCAGAAGGTGAAACATAGTGAAGCAGGAGAGGAACTGCATAGTTTTACAACGTAACTAGAGTACAAAGTACATTATTTCCCTCCGAGATGCTGTGAAGTAGAAGTATTACTCGCGTCAAGTACAAATATTGGTGGAAAGTAACTAAGTACATTAACTCAAGAACTGCACTCAAGTATGATTTCTTAGGTAGTTTTTGTACATATTGCCTTACTTTATACTTCTACTCGACTAATTTCAGCTGGAAAGTTTGTACTTTTTATTTCATTTATCTGACGGCTGCAGTTAGATTTAGATTTTACATGTAAAACACAATCAACTTCTAAAATAAAAAAAAAAACACTGATAGATTATAATAAAATATCAGTAAGCTCTCCACTTCGACGATGCCGCTCACATGTTGATGCATCGGTGATACTAATGCATAATATTATATGATAATACAACACTCTGAAACGGGCGTTGTGTCTCCATAGGGAGTATTTACATTTTATACTTTTATAAAATAATACTTTCATGCTTTTACTTGGGATGAAATTATGAATGGAGGCATTACATGTTTACACGGTGGTATTGCGGCCGGAGAACTGGATCTGAATACTTCTTTCATCATGAATGTACGTTGAACTTGTAGCTTTAATAAGTACAGTAGGTGTAGAAGCCTCGTAGTTACATTCCACCACTTGTTTTATTATTGAGATACAACATGTTGTTGTCTGAACTCCACCCTCGTCTCCCCGGTAGGAGGAGCGCTTCTCTCTGGACCAGTCCTCCCCGTATAGATGCTACGGAGGCGCGCACCGCCCTCCTCCCCCCTCCCTCCTCCCCCATCCCCCGCCCGCTCCCGTGACGCAGCGCAGCTCCGTGCGCACAGATGCCGGAGTGGAAGCGACAGGCGCGCTCAGCTCGGTGGGACCGAACGCATCGAAGACCGGAGACGGGCGGAGAAGATCACCCGGTTGGCGTCCCGTCTGAAAGCCTCAGACCGCGGGGAACGATGCTCGGACTGAGTCTCTCCGCGGGCAGCAGGACTTAAAAAGCCGCGGTCCATCCATCTGGACACTTTTTACTCTCAGCCCTCCCCTCCCCTCCTCCCCCCCCCCTTCCCCTTCGATAAGGGAGATAAGAATCCAGGCAGGCGTCCTCCACCTCTTTGGCTTTCTAACCCCGGTTCTGACGGCGAGTCCATACGGGTTCCTCTCGGCGCGATGTGGAAGACCGGGGTCCTCCCGCTGCTGTGGGTGTTTCTGGCGTCCGGCGAACTCGAACAGGAGATAGAGCCGCGGAGGCTCCCACCCCCGGGAAAGTTGGATTTCGGTTACGTGCCTGCGGGAGTTTACGAGACTCTGGCCCACTACGAACCGGGACCGATAGGGATCCTGTTCCACATGGTGCACGCGTTTCTCTGTGTGGTGCAACCCAACGCTTTCCCACAAGGTAAGCGCCCTCGTCCAGCTTCTGAGCGGCAGTGCGCGTGAGAATCGTCACTTTTGGAAACATTGAACTGGTCCGACTGCATTAACTTGTGATTACCTGTTACTGCAGACTAGTATCTCGCGCGCGCGCGTGTAGGATTCACCACAGAGCTCTAGGAGAGTGGATCCCTGACGGGACTGATTGGTGTCTATCTGCACACCAGGGTCCTTTTCACTGCGCCAAAACACAACAACTCCGCGCGCTGAATTAGTTCTCGTGAACGATTGTGAGTCAACAGCGCCCGTTCTGACCGACGCGATCCGGTTCGTCTCCGCGTCTCGCAACAAAAAAAAAAAGGTGTCCACTTAGCGCATTTCGGAGTCCGTTTGTGCGTCACGCCCATCCATGGCACGCGCGCGCGTTTTGATTTGAGCGCATAGGTGACAGCGCTTCGGAAGGTGCCGTGTTCTGCCCGCGGCGCTCTTTCCGTCAGGATAATTACAATTAATGACCCCCACGCGCCCACCCCCCTTACTGACAGCATCACGTGCTCAGTGGCCGGTTTGCACACCACATTTTTGCTTGAGTGAGTGTTTGTCCCCAACACCCGGAGTGTGTGTGTGTGGTTCCACACACACACACACACGCGCACACACGAGGGGTGCGTCTGTAATTGGGTCTCGGATGCTCCAAAGATTCGGCTCCTCTCCATGCGTCACGGCCTGTGTCCATACTCCGTCGGAACATTTCGCAGATTAGCAGCTCTCTGAGTCACCTTGTTAATTGGGTAATCCCATAAGCCCCTGCTCCATATGTTGTTGGCCCTGTAGTTTCCAGTTTGTCACCAGCACTCGGGGGGCCTAATCCCGTGGAGCCCACCACTCGCCGCCCGGCGAATCATGTGGAAACTGTTGGTTTGAAAACAATAGTTCAGCAGACAAACGCTGCAGTTTTGTCATCGCTTTGATTAGAAAGCACCGCGGGGGGGCTGGGGGGGGTCATTTTTTAATTTATTTTTTCGGGTTCATCAGAGTCTAATGACGTAAGCAAAGGCCAGGCTGCTTATTAATAGCACTGGATATTTTTGCATGGTGCATATCTGTCAGGTCTGTTGTGATGAATACAGGCTGGTCTGCAGTCCCCCCTTCCCCCCTCCACTCCCCCCCCCTCCCCCCTGCAGAGCTTGTCATTTCTATAACAACTTCGTGTACAGGGAGCCCGTCTGCGTTTGTTGGGAAACACAATTTGGGGTTTGCATTAAAATCTTTAGGACAAGTGAAGAAAAATAATCTGTGAACAGTTTCCACTCCAGTGGTTTGTGACTGGAGGTGGTGCAGATGTCAGAGTGGAGCTATCTGTGTGTGTGTGTGTGTGTGTGTGTGTGTGTGTGTGTGTGTGTGTGTGTGTGTGTGTGTGTGTGTGTGTGTGTGTGTGTGTGTGTGCTGGGTGGCTGTGGGTGTCTCTTCACCTCAGCCTGCAGGTTAACCACAGCGTTAGCCGTCTTCCAGCACACTTTTACAGAATGAATCACTTAATCCTCGAGGGGGAAAAACACGGTAAAATATTAACACGCTGTTCATCGTTCTGACAGCTCATCAAAAAAAATGGCATTTGGACTCAACAGCAACATCTCTTTCCATTTACAGAGATATACGAACGCAGACATCTCTCTGTAAACAGATCCTCTTTCTTTGTGTGTGTGTGTGTGTGTGTGTGTGTGTGTGTGTGTGTGTGTGTGTGTGTGTGTGTGTGTGCGTGTGTGTGTGTGTGTGTGTGTGTGTGTGTGTGTGTGTGTGTGTGTGTGTGTGTGTGTGTGTGCGCAGCCGGCTGACATTATTGTGATGTTATTGCGACAACTTATTATTGTCTTTATCAAATGTCAGAAAATAGTGGAAAATGCAAAACAGCCCAGAGCTCAGAGTGACATCTCCATCTGGATTCTTCAACAAGCAGTCCATAATTCACAGATAAAATAATATCATAAATAATAAAAAAAAAAAAAGAAAAGAAAAGCCACAAATGCTCTTCAGTTAAAACAAGCTGGAATCTGCCTTTGTTTATTGCTCGATCAATTTCCTGAACAATTATCTACATTGTTGTTGATTTCTTAAAGCTGCAAACTTTTCATTTAAAAAAGAGATGGAATCACTTTGTCAAACTATTGTTTTTGTTTTTTTTAAAGGTCAATAATCGACTTAATTTGGGCGCCCAGTGTTTTAGGTGTTAAGAGACCAAACATAAACCACGTCAGCGATTCAAGCGGATGGTGACCTTTGTTGCATCTCTCTCTCTCCTCGTTTCCTGCCACCTCCCTACTGTTTACAATAAAGGCTTTAAGAACCAATAATATAAAAAAAAAAACAATGAACAAACTACAGAGATTTCATGTCAACAGATCTATGACTCAAAGTTCTGATAAAAGACCATGTAATATGGTAGAAAACTTAAAAACAAAAAGGTTTTGGAGATTTAAGCACCACAAACTATATCCCGTGGAGCTCAGTGTTTATTATCTCTACACCTCTAAACTACCTGGACGGACGAGACAAAATATTGTGATATAGTCAGGAAGCAACGAGCAGTCCATCTCGGCCTGATATACCGTCGTAACCGTAGAAACGACTGTTGGTGTGCAATTAGCGACACCCTGTCATCACATCCTCCACAATCGCCGCGTGACATTTCACACTGTAGAACGTCTTTATAATCTGGCGGATGTTTGACGCAGTCGACTGACGCCGAAGCTCGTGGGAGGTGTTATTAGCAAAGAAGCATCAGATGTCTTCCACCGACACCCACGCAAAGCAAATGAGCGCTGACATATTCTCTTTTACAGATTTCAATGGCTTTTGGCTGCAGTCTGGAAGCCTCACCTCCCTCCCACCCTAACACCCACCCACAATCCCTCCCTCCCGCCTCCCTTCCCTCCTACACACACTCTCACCAACACACAACTGTTAATTGTCAATACTGATGTACAGGATCATTAGCCCTCTCCAGAAATGAAATACAAAACTTTGCAGGCTTCAACAAGCCGTTAAAGTGATGTTTGTTTTTGGGGGTGGGGGGGGGGGGGGGGTTATCTCGACTTTGGTGTCTGTTACCTGAATCTTCATTACAGCTTTTTTCAAACATGACCGGACATTTAGGGATCGAGCCACGCTGCTCGGCACATTTAATGCGAGCGGAAGCAGTGTGGCGGCTGGGAAAGAGTCGAGGAGTTTAATGATGTGAAGGAACAGGACTGTTTTCTGTTCTCTCTCTCTCTCTCTCTCTCTCTCTCCCTCTCTCTCAGGCTGAATCACTGATGGATTAAAAAATAAAAAATAAAAAAAAAGAATCAATTTTGCTGTGAAAGCCGGAATAAATACGCATCGTTATTCTCTCATAGTGAATCTCTTGGGTCCAGAATTCTGCCGAGAACAGAGAGGAGAAGATGTTTGGTTGGGACCCTGTTTGCCAAATGTTTATGAATTGACCCAGGCAGTTGGCATGGACGAAGAAGGAGGGAGATGTCTTGATAACTTTGGTTGGATCTGGTGATGTTGTTTGTCTTAGTCGCTCCACGAGAGAGAAAATCATTTGCACAGACCGATCAAAGACAAGAACAAAATCGTAATGTTATTTTTCAGTCTCTGTAGGTTTCAACAAGTCTTCAGGTGTTTCCCAATCTGAACACACACACATATACAACACACGGCAACATTTCGGGAGTTTAGATTTGGATCCGTCCGGTTTGACTTGCGGGCAGCGACGCTTCAGCAGGAAACGTGACTTAAGCTGGACGCGTATCAGTCACCTTCAGCCACAAGGCATTTAAAGTCTTCATCCACCACTCGACTAGACTTCCAAGTCTATTAATTAATCGTGGTGTAAGTCAGCCATCGCTTACAGAGGTGCATTAAGCTCCTTCTGCACTTTGGATGGTATCGTTTCACGCCTGTGGGGGAGCGCGGCTCGGGAGCTGATGCCAGCCGCCGTCATTGCAGCAGATCCCTCTTGGAAATATTTTCTCATTAGCCACTGTATTCCCTCTCCTCGAAACCCCCACCCTCCCTTCCCTTCCCAACACCTACAGACGACAGAGGCCTGGTGAAAGTCTTGGCATTAATTCAAGACAAGTAACAGTTGCCAGGGAAACCTGTCGGCAGCCGTCATGGCGCGCTTTGTTTCACCTCGCAGTCTTAAATATGTCTCGCTGCACCAGTGAGGTGGAATAGCTCAGGTTATACAATCTCAGGCCATGATTTTTTTATTCAACGCTCGTCAAAAGGGAGTCCACAGCACAGATGCATCATGGGGCTTTGGTGGTGTTCAGTGAAGGACACACATAAACATGAAAGAAACTGAAGAGGAACCCTTCAATAGATTTCAAACCAAGGACAAAGCCGATCGAAGCTCTCCGTGACGCGCATCAAAGATTTACTGGAATTACAAAGTAGAAGACATTTTGGTTTGATGTCTTTCATGTTCAAAGGAAGAAATAGCCACAAAGAAAGAGCCCTTTTAAGTTTAAATGCAGATAACTCTCAACTACAGAGGTGAATAAGGGTCAAACTTCTGTCTATTTAGTTTTAATTCAGTCTATGGAGTTTTTCCTCAAATGTTTTCTGCTGCTGAAGTAAAGTTTTCTCTCCCTCCCTAGATCGTTAACATTTAACATGTAGCAAATTCTTATGTTGCTAAATCACGCAACATATAAACATTTAAGGTTGACTAAAAATATGTACTGTTTTAATTATTAAATGGGAATTCCACATAATTAACAGTGGACCTTCACAAAGTTGTGAGGTTTAAAGAGACACATGACGCCTCTAACTTTTAGGGTTATATATTAAATCAGACCGATCACAAAGTGTTGACATTGTTCGATAGCAACGCGACAGTTTGTAGTCTGGAAGTTTGATAATGTACTAAATTTATCTTGTAACTTATAATAACTTCTCCAGTAACAAACAGCTGCAGCAGTGTTTCTATTGGCTGACTAAGCACCTGCACTCGAAACAGCAAAACAGGAAGCACATGCTTGAATGGATTCATAGCTTGGGCTTCAATAGAAGTTAACTTAACACTTAAGAGCTTGAAGTGGGAATAGTAACTGTACAGTTCTGTCTGTACGACCATTCATGGCACAAGGGAAGTGCGTTATCACATTGGTGCAACCAGAACAGGAAGAGGATAGCGCTTTTGTTTTCCCCGGTAACCATCCCTGGTTACCAAAGAGTAGCAATGTCATCTCTTCGTCTTTTGCATAGAGCTTTGTGGTCGTGTCGGCTGAAGCGAGGAAGAGAGGGGGAGACTCTGTGCTGTTGGCTGGGATTACTCGGAGCAGCATCGGGAATGAATTACAATAGAATATATTCAAATATATTTCTTGCTTTTGCTCCCGAGAGAGTTGAAAAGTTGTCTATTGCCACTTAACGTGGCCTCCAAGTAAACCCTAAAGTGGCCCAATTGACCGAAAACTCGGGTTTATTAAAGAATCCAAAACAATAAAACTAATTGTTGTTTAGACTCGTACACTGTACACTTCTCCAAATTAGAACTCAATATCATCATTTTTTACCCATAATCTTTTGCAAAAGCCTATTAACATCATTATAGGCCATTACACTAAACAAGAACCAAATTACGAGCATGGCCAATCACTGTCAGAGGATTAGTCTGCACACGGCGCCTTTTGGCACTTCACAGCCGAAGCGGAAATGTCAAGAACTGACGACTGACGGTGAAGACAAACTGAAACAAACAGGGATTTATAGCAGCGTCGCATCCTTGGCAACATGTTCACTTGGGAGACAAAGAGGAGTACTTTCATGACGACGGGGGAAGGCTGTCAGGATTTCACTTCAGTTTTGTGGCGTTTTAACCTTGGGACGCAGCGAAGGCCGTCAGCTCTCCGGGACTCACTTTGACTGCACCAGGAAGCCAGAATGGAAAAAAAAAAAAAAAAACCTGCCGATAGATAATGCCAGTGGGTCAGTCGTAGCACGCGTGGACGGCTGGTTGATGCTGCAGGCGCCGTTTCTCTCCTCTACGGCGGTAAAGTGATTAAAGAGAGTGTCCTTCAATTGGAAGGTCGGCCGCGACAGCGAGCGCCTGCCCTGCTGAAGTGTCTTTGAGCAACGCACATCACGCTGTAGTGAAGAAGACTTGAAACTAGAGATTGAGACCATAAACTCACGTTTACAATGTTTACTGAGGGAATAAATCAAGAGAGAAGTAGAGTCATTTTTCTCATAGACTTCTATACAACCAGAGGAGTCGCCCCCTGGTGGTCATTAGAGAGAATGCAGGTTTAAGACACTTCAGCGTTGCCTTGTCTTTTCAGAACGGGATGTTGCCGCCTGATCATAACGCTTTTTGAAGTAGCCAAGGAACCTGTTGAGAGCTGCACACGCTCAGTACCGCTCGGGCACGCCAAAGAGAAAGATGGCGACGGGTAAAGACGAAGTTCATGAGCTGAAGCTCAAGCGAGCATTTCAATTATCCTGCAAACCTCTGAGCCGCTGACCACGCACTTTGACATCTCGGTGGAGGACGGGGATGTCTTTTATGTTGGGAGTGTTGACGGTGTCAGTAGAGGGAAACGTAGACACGACTAATTATTTTTCCGGCAAAGCCCGTTACAAACATTTTCCTAATTAGAGATTCCTTCAGCAGCGAGCACATCTGTGGAGATTACCATTAGATGCTGTGATGATCCCCCCAAAAGGGTTTACATTTGCAATCTTAATTTCTGGCAGATCTGAGTCATTTCTCCTTTTTTATAATATCAAAGACAAGTGGATAGCAATGACTTGCAGAACCATGTGTGCCGCAATGATGAGCTCGTGTCTGGTCTTTCTATTTCCGTCATCACCAAAGACCTCTTTTTTTTTTTCTTTTTTTTTTGTATTGCAATAAAATAAGTCGACAAAAGCGCGTACGACTCCGCCCTGATCGCCTATTTGCAAAAGGTGATCAGCTGTATTGTTCTAACAACTGATACCAAATGAAAGCCCCGGCCGGCTGAAGCATACCAGCCCTTTAAGTCGTGTGTGCGCTTCCTGCTGAGTGGGATGTTCTTGTTGGTGCAGCGGGAGCTCAGCTGCTCCGGGGGCACGGGGGTTGAAAGGTCGGGCCAATTTGAACCGTGCACACAGACACTTGGCAGTTTGTGAACAGCTCGTCGCAGTTGGAGTCGACTTAAAGGAGCGTTCAGACATACAAGAGCTCCCTTTTTGTAGGTCTTGCACACCGATGACGGTCGTACGATGCAAGTTGTCATGGCGGTAACAGAAAGCCGATATCCTGACCTGACCTTCCCACTAGTCTCTATTCCACGAGCTTCTAGTAAACTCAACAGAATCTTCTGTCGAGCTGGAAAAAATGAAACGTGTTACTGGGGTTTACCGTCCATAATTCGGCTTTTACTGCAGCAAATTAGCGCTTGCAATCTCAAGTTTAAACTTTTTGTGATTTCCATAAAGTTAAATAATTAATTTGTTGACACTCATTTCAGCGCAGCAATGCGGGCACTTGCATCAGCGTAACATCTATGTATGTACAATTGACCAATGCTCTTTTAATACCTTTTTGTTTTGATTTTTAATCTGTAATCTCTGCTGTCCAAACACTCCTACGCCAGTTATTACAGACCGTCCTTATCTAAACGCGTGTCAACAGCATACCGTTGAAGAGGGTTATGTGGCTCCAGGGCTGATGTCGATTTCAGTGTAAATGTGAATTTCTTACTTTTGAAACAAAACCCAAAAGTTTCACTTTGGCCCTCCGTCCGTCCTCTTGATACTTGTTACTATAATTACTGCTCCAGACTGAAGTGCTGTGTGGTATTCTATGGAGGCTCGTACATATTTGAATGACAAACACTGTGTTGCACTTCCACTGCCCATTACTCACTAGTGTGGGCGGCTGCTTTATATGCATGACAAATAAAGCAGCAGCTGTGCGTTATAAAACAAATCCTCCAAATTGAACAACAATATACGACTTGTCCGTGCCTCCAGAGCAAAAACGTAGACGACAACATCACTTTTCAGTGGCTCCCGAAACCGTTACAAATCATTGCTGAGAAATAAATTAATTTCATGACGCGGTAACGCCAAATAAGGTTTTGGCACAAATACGACTTTGTTACATTTAGAAGAAAAAAAAAGGTTAAGGGACTTTCATCGCCATGGTTACGATAACAACGATATGGTTAAGTTTAGGGGACAGCCGTGGTCTTTGTCAAAATAAAGCTACATCGACTGGAAACAAACAGCTTTGTCTTGGGTGGACAGTCTCGCTTTTTAATATTGAAACACTGTCGATGCATATTTAATTTTCATGTTTTTGTCTCCAGGCAGGCTGAAATATGGCCAACATTAGCTGACACACATAAGAAATATTTACACCCTGATAGATTTTGTTTTTCTTTTCTTTTTTACATTTTAGTCCGTATCGCATCTCAAATGTTTGCTGGTGCAAACATGATTAATGTTTGTTTAATCCACAAATCCTGACAATGGATGAAAACGGGACCACATTGCTGCTTTTCCATTTTTCTGTGGGATTGGATCACCGCCCTGAAGCCCACAGCACAAACATGTCCGGATGTCCTCAATAATTTAAACTTTTTCCCAGCTTCCATCTGTTACTAAACAAGATCAAATTGAATTATGAAAAGCACAACAGGCCAGCTAATAGATCTTTCACAAATCCCGAACTGTACTATGTGAACAAATGACATGCATCCACGACACGTCATTTTTAATCCAAAGCAAACCATCCCACAATAAATAAACTGATTATGAATGTGGCATCTTTACGAGCATGGCCCAGTCATGCTGTAGTAGCATCGTGGCTACAGTCAGAGGGATGTGAACGTGGTTCCTCTGCAGTGTTTCTGAGCCGTCACATGCAGTCATGTCATTGCTCTGACAGTGATGGCCCTCGGCTCCACTAACAGGCACAGCCTTACTGGCCTGCAACATAATGCCAGCTGATTACCAGAGGCGATGTGTCACTGCGGCGCCGGGGTGAGGAGCCCGTCGCAGGTGAAAACGGGCAGAACTGACACACATCATCTTAATACCTTACTGCCCATATTTACAGATACAGAAAAAAAAGTATATACCCGAGAAATGCCGGCAGAACTCTACGCTTCAATGCTCTGCTTATCGTTCAGACAACACGACATTCACGACATCATTCACTGCTGCCTTCTGACAAGGTCTAGTTGGAAGATTCAAGAAAATCATTCTCTGTGTTTGGCATCAGGATAATCTCGTGAAATTTCATGAAACTCGACTGCAGATGAAGTGCGGCGTGCACTATAAATGGATTTCTGCACCTCAGTAGGATTACACGGTGCGGGCAATTCTGATACTCAGTTTAGCTTGTTTTTATTCGCCCCAAACATCCTCTTGTATCGACTGTTGGTTGGCTAGCAACAGAGCGTGTGTGTGTGTGTGTGTGTGTTCTGTGGCAGAAACCTCCGACTGATCTCAAAACGTTGGAAGTTTCCTCACAGAATGAGAAATATATTAAAGGTTATACATGGTAAAAAAAGAAAAACAATACTTGTGGTGAGTAAAAATTGAGATGAGATGGTGATTCAAAACTTTGACTTCCTGTATTTCATTACTAACTCGTCATATCATGTCATTTTATCTATATCATGTCAAACCTTTCTCCTTTTTTTTCAATTTTGTGGTGGAAAACTCACCAGGAACTCCAGATTCTGATTATTATCCCACAGTCTCCATTTTTTCCCTCATGTGTGTAGATTCGTAAAGTAGATCGATTGAGCCCAACTAAATCAATGAGTCCAACAGCAGAATTGATAATTGATTTATTGTTCAACTCATTAGTCTAAACGTTTGATACATTGATCACACAATTTCAGATATAATAGATAGATCAAATTAATATTTGCAGCTTGCACATGTTAATGTGTGTCATTGTCATAGAAACCTTTTGTGGCGGAGGACGATAATCTCCCAATTATCTGTGTTATTTTGTTTCAGAATAAATGTGACGCTGCGTTGCATCTGGCTGTTTAGTTGTTAAAGCAGAATAAAAATGCTTTTCAGAGGTTTTCTAGCAGGTTGAGAGATATAAACTGGTACCGCTCCCGTCGCACGTCGGCTTCTTTCACATTTAAGCCGCGGCTGCTCGAGCTTTGTGAGAGAAGATCACGCCGCATAATCAGAACACAAAAAGAAACATTGTACAGCTCTTTAATTCCTCGCCTGCAGCTACAGTCCTGTGAAAAGATATCAAAATGGCCCTCAGCTACATGTTGTTCCTCCTGAAATGGATCCACAAATCTGGGATTAGTCTTTCTCAAGGCTCAGACAGACAGACGAGGTGGCCAGCGCTTCAATCCAAAATTATTATTCCGTCATTTGAATGAAACTAAACACTAGCAATCCCAAGACCACCTGATGACACATCATCATTCCCTAAAATGTGCACGATGGTACCGAATTAAAAACAACACATGCATGTGCTTAAAGAAACTGATTGTAACGTCCAGAAGCTGTGTAGTCTTTGTTGTCGCCGTCAGGTTGTTGTGCTTTCTGTCACTCACCTCGCCTCTCGTTTCAGACACCTCACCTCCTCGTGTGCCTTCCTCCTGTGTGATTGCAAGCCCCGCCCTAATTGTTTCCACCTGTGCCTCGTTGCCTGCCTTCCCCAGTGTATTTTAGTCTGTGTCAACTCTGTGTTCCGCACCAGTTCGTCTCAGTTGTTACCAGTGAGCGTACCAGCGATTTCCCGGCGATTTCCCGGCCTGGTTGACTGATTCTCCGTGTACCGAACTTTGCTTAAGTAAAGACCTTGTTTTTGCACCCGACAACCCAGCCTTGAGTCTGCGTTCGAGTCCTGCTCTCTGTGGTCCCCAGTCCCTAACACTGACTGAATGAAGGCGACGGCTACAGACGGGCAGGAGAAAAGTTAATTGGAAAGTTAACACGGTGGTGGACAGGCGGTTTAACGTTTCCCCATCAACCAGCAGCTCGACCCAACTTCAGCTCCCAAAGAGGAAAAGTTTCCCCTCACCTTCAACTAACGACAGATCTTGCTGAAAACACCACGTTCCCCTGGTCAAATGAAAGATCGAGGAGAAGGAGAGAACCGTTTGTGACATTTAAAACCAAGGACTCATCCTAAATTATTGGTTCTGTTAAATCTGTAGTAGTTTTATTACGCAATTACAATCCATTAAGCTATTAGGTCCCCATTTACATGAATCACTACTCGTGAGGCTTTTATTGTTTATAGGATCATCAAACGTTCCTTTATGAGTGCCATGGCACTCAAGCTAGCTTGTTTAGTAATGAGAAAATCAAAGAGTGAGAGTTCAGATTTGTGTAACAACAGTGCACGAGCTGTAAAATCCCTCTAATCATATGAACAGCAGTGCCAGGTTGGGCATCTCACAAGCCTTCGAAAATCCTGGATCTCTTGCTCCCTAATGCGACTGGACATCCTGGATTGTATTTCAATGCCTCACCAGTTCCGTGAAACAAACACCCTCCAACCAAGGAAGCCTCTTGCATATTGGAACTGTTGATGTACTATAAATCACCAGGTCAGTTACTCTCAGCTTTCTGCCACGCTGCCAACTCATTTGTTAATTTTATATCCCTCAAGAATCTGCCTGAATTGACATAAAAAGCACGTTGTATAGTTGAGAAAATGTCCTCTTACAACTTACTAAATGTACTCCACAAATATTTAGAAAAACTGGTTCAAACAGGAATCACGGCAGACGCTTAATTACATCTGTGGCCCTATTTTTTGCAGTGTGTCCCGCACCCCGGCGCTCATCTGCCCTTCTCGGTGGAGCCCGTCTGTGGTAGAAATCACTGTTCACTTAGGGGATCTATTGGCAGAAATATAATATAATATAATATAAGTTTGTTTTCTTTATTGTATAATCACCTGGCTGTAGTCTTTGCGGTGTGTTCAAGTGCAACTTCTTGGCCACGCGTCCTTTGTTGTTGGTTTGGTGTCTGGGCCTTTAATTCCTCTACACTTTGCCGTTACTACTGTTTCCTTTTTTTGTCTTGTCAATGCACATTTTTCCTTCAAAAGAGAACCCAAGACGAGCTTTGTTTTAGACTCAAAGACCCCCCATTGTGACTTCAATTGCTTTCAAATAAGTAAAAACAGTGGTTACGAAGTGTTTGTGAAGGGATAGAAAGGGCTTCAAACAAAAGCTTTTAGAACTGGACGGCCTTCTTTCATTGACAAAGCTCTGGTAAAGATTTACTAAAAAAAACAAGACAAACTGTTGAATTCAAGCGGCACCGCCTCACTCCATCACAAGCTGTTGCCTGACACGTCTAAACAGTGAAAGGCCATTCACTGTGCCAGTGAGTTTCAGTGTTTTCTTACAGTAGGAAGGGGAAGAGGCAGATCAATAGACTTGTCAAGCCACAGAGGAAAGTGATGCACCTCATTTAGACAGCTTGCTTCACCAGGGGCTGGCATATCGGCAGACTAAGTAAAGGGGAGATAAGAGCTATGGCATTAAGATTGTCGAAGGTTTGAGACATTTCGAGGTAATATTATAATGCCACCATTAGCTTAAGCTCCCAGCTATCTGACGGAGCAGGTGAGACATGTGGCAAAGCCAGGCGGAGTGAAAGCACAGGTAGAGGCGAAAATCAAAAGATCGCTGGAGCGAGAAAAGGCTGCGGAGATCAGCTTATTTAAAGAACCAAGAAAGATGGAGGGGGGGGGGGGTGAGAAAACGGAAAGGGAAAATAAATAAATAGAGGCAGTGCGTTGGTGTAAGAGCCGCCACTTCCCTGGGTGCTGCTAAAGCCGTGTCTCATTCGGGGACGTCAGATTTGGGTCAGGCCTGGTAAGCCAAGCAGGAGAGGCGAGGGCAAGGCGAAGCGAGCGGCTCAGTCCTGCTGAATGGATGGGCAAGTCATGCGTCCTGTG